>JAEHOC010000042.1:0-600000 GCA_016834605.1 Chlamydomonas incerta
CTCTAGGTTCATTCTACCATAAGTGGGTCCGGCACCATTTGTTTTGCGCGTAAGACCCTAGTCGAGACGGTCAGCAGGCTTCCCGTCAAAATCAGTCGCGTCTGCTCCGGTAATTTGCGTGAAAATCTAACCTAAATATATATCAATACTCGTCACAGCATTGCGCTGCAGGGCCCGGTTGTCGGAGCCGGGTTATTTGCTTGCCCTTGTTAGGTTGTCGGGGCCACCGTTGTGTTAGCAGTATTCTCAGCTTCTATTACTCGAACTATGTTGTGCTTGCTAAGAAGGGAGCGTGCGCATGTGCTCCATTGCATATTAATTTGAGTTGAGTATCTTACCTGTTTCTCAAACTACACTTCTCAAACCTAAACTAGTCCTCGTTTTCTTCTTCTACAGCCCGCGGCACCTGGGAGAACTCCGCGGGAACAATGAGTCGCGAACGAGCGACTGGAAATAAACGCCCGCGCCATCTCGTAAGATTACGCGGTCACCGTTTGTCTGGGCCTCAAAGACTCGAAACTATACGGGCCAGCTCGGGTCCTTGAGCGATGATTCTAGTTTTCTACTCGTGCCTTTCCTCGTGGGTTGGTAGTATATACTAGGGTACCTTGGGAATGTCTGGTAAATGCGGAACTCGTCGTCAGCTGCGTCCCAAGTTGTGGCTCGTTGCCCCGTCTGGGCATCCCCTTGCCCCTCCCCCAGGCGGCTCCGGCCCTGGTGTCTTCGGTTTCCCGGGGTTCGCGGAGCCCCGTCCTGCAGGTTGGCGGGTCGGGGTGTGTGAGCCGGTTAGTCCCCGGGCCTTGGCGGGGGTGGCCTGAGGGGCCTTCGTCGTTTTCACTTTCTTGGGCGTCGGCGCCTCTGCCAACTTGGGCTGCTTTTCCGTGAGGACGCGGGAATACCTATGGCTGATCGCTTCTTGTTCCTGTCTGCAGGCTCCTCAGCTCCTTTCTCGGGGATGTTCCCTGTTCGTGTTTGGGCGACAGTACGACTGCCCTTTCGTCCTGGCGGGTGAGTGGCAAGCGCCTGGTTGACAGGGTTTCAATGGGCGGCTCTCCACTCCCATCTTCTTCCCCCGTGCTTCCCGGGTTGGCCTGTATCCCGGTAGACTTCTTGGTCGGCGTCCGTCGTGGTCGTGACTTGTGCTGCCGGGCTGCATACCTCTTCACTTGTTGAGCCTTGGCTTTATCCGTATTTTCCTCCACGGTGTTTGCAACCCGCTCCAGGGCCTCCCGTCGTTGCTCCAAGGCGGTGTAATTGCCAGTTCTCCCACCCGACTTCGTCCTCATCTGGTATCTCCTCGGGTTCGCGATCTGGTGAGATGTCGGGCAGTTCGCTGGTGGTCGTTAGCTCACGGCCGTATACCGCCAGGCTTGGGGATACCTGCGTGGTGCAATGTTTGGTAGCGCGGTACCCGTACAGGGTCTTGTACACCAGCGTGTCCCAGTGTGTGGGATCGTTTCAACGCCGTTTTGCGTAGGGAATCTAGCAGAGTGCCGATTAGGCGCTCCGTCAGCCATTGCATTGCGGGTGGTATCCCGCCGTGGTAGAGTTGCTTGATGCGGTACTGGATGCAGAATGATTTGAAGCTCCATCCCATTCACCGCCCCTGTCCGTTAGTACTGAGCGTGGCACTCCAAATCGGGTGATCCATTGCTGGAAGAACCCTAACCATACCTCCGTTGATGTCTTGCCCCGTAGTGGTACCACTTCTGGCCAGCGGCTCCAGGAGTCGATGATGACCAACAGGTGTTTGTAGCCCGCCCGCCGTCGTGGGTAAGTTCGTGGCTAGGTCCATTTGCACACGGTGATTGAATGGCACTATATCTAGCGGGCGTAGGTTGGGGTCACGGAGGAATTTCTGTTTGCTGCTGTGGCACTCCGGGCACGTCCTAACATGTTCGTTGGCCTGTGCCCGCACGCCCTCCCACCAGAACCTGGCGCCACCAAGTCAGCCGTGCGCTTCTGTCCTGGGTGTCCCATCTCATATGGTGCTGGCGTATAATGTCCGCCCTCTCTTCTGTTGCCGGGTAAATCCTCAGCTCGTTGTTGCGTAGTACCCTATGTAGCTGTCCATTTTGGTACGTGTAATTGGAGGCACGTTTCTTGATGCGTGCCATCTCCCTTGCTAGTAATCCTCCATCTTGTAGGCTCAAAATGGCCGCACTGACTTTTACCTTGCCGGTCTGCAGGTATGACAACACACTCTGGTCTTCCCACAGCGTGAGTCCCCGGCGTGTGTCTTCTGGTTCCGCGGCCTCGCCGTCAAGGTCGTCTAGGGCCTCCGCACTGTCTAGGGCCTCCTCACTGCCGCTACCTGTACTGGGTGATTGTGTCAGGTCGTCATCCGCACTGGTTTGTGTCTCGGAATCCTTCTCGTTATCCTTGTCTGACGCGCCTGTATCTTCCTCCATTGGCTCGCCCTCAGACGTGGTCTCGCCTTCGTCTTCTGGTTGTTCGGGTTGGTGTCCTGTGGCGTTCCTGGAGTTGACGTGTGGGTAAGTCTTCCGCCAGCCAGCCGAGTGCAATGGGCAATACCATTCACCCTTGGGCGGGCGCCGTATGGGCGGTTTCAGACAATGCATATGCCAGCCCCGCTCGCATGCCCTGTCATCGCACACGAGCATGGTGCGGCCCCTGGTCCCCTTCTGACATACCTCGCATTTCAGCGTCGGGTCGGTATCTATGTCGAGCACGACCCCTTGTACCAACTCGGTGTCCTCAAAATCTTGCAGGAGCTGGTTGACACGGCGGCGCCGCAGTGACAACCGCAGCGGCGGCGGCTCCTCATCTTGCTCGGCCCCTGGTGGCGTTGTGTCTTGGCCATCCGCGTCCTCCATTTGCTGGTCGTCTTGGTCATCTCTGCCATCCTCGTCCGCCTCGTCATCACCGCTGTCGGTACCCTCTCCTTGCTGTCCCTCCCCGGAGTCGCCGTCTCCGCTGTGGCTGGTGTCCATCCCTCCATCGTTCTGTGGTGGGTGAGATTGGGGTTGCCCGCCCATAGGTGGGGCGTTTGCCAGCCTGCGGGGGTGGCTGAGCTGTTGGGGTGGAGGCCCAACCTGGGGTGCGTTAGGTGGCGGGTGGTTGTTGCCGGGAGTTGTTACACCTTGAAGTCGAGGTGCGACGGGTTTGAATCGTTGGCAGGGCTGTCTGCTGGTCTTGGGGTCCGGCGGCCCTGTTGCCTGTAGCAGGGGCTGTTTCCCTGTGTCGGGCGTTTTCTTTGTCCGCTTCAAAGTGCACTTGTCGGTCTGGCTTGTTGTAAGTCTCACGCATGCCGTCTGTCATATACACAGGCAGTACGGCAGTCGTGGGATAACCCTGAGCTTCCGGGATGTCCTCCAGACACGCCCTAAGGTAATATAGGGGTGCAGCCGGCGAGCCCAGCAGGTTCTCGGTCCCCAGATCAATGGGCTCCTCGTCCTCATCAACCGTGTCCGTCACCACCATTTGACCTTCTGTTGTCTCGTTGTCTGCATCCGCCAGGTGACCTAGCCTACTGAGTCCGTCCACGTTGCCGTGGCGTTCGCCCGGCCGATGAACCACGGTGAAATCGTACGGCATCAATTTGAAGGCAAGGCGGGCAAGCCGCCCATGCAGGTCAGTGGTGCCGGCGGTTGCGGATGTGGCGCACGGCCATGCTATCTGTCTGTAGGATGAAGTGTCGGCCCCACAGATATGGGCGCCAGTGTCGGATGGCCCAGGCTGCGGCATAAGCCTCCCCTTCTGCTGATGACATGTTGCCTTCGCTTGGGTTGAGTTTCCGGCTGGCGTACTGAACTACGTATTCTTTGCCGTGCTCGTCCTTCTGCGACAGGCACGCGCCCACTGCTGTTTTACAGAAATCCGTCTGCACTATGAATTCACGCTCGAAGTCTGGGGCCCGTACGACCGGGTGGCTGGTCAGCGCCGTCTTCAGGTCCTCGAAGGCGTGCTGCTGCGCCGGCCCCCAGTTCCAAGGTATGTCCTTTTTTAGTAGATCGAACAAGGGCTTGGCCCGTTGGCTCATTCCTTGAATGAAGTTTCGGTAGTAGGAGACCATGCCTAGGAAGGCCTTGATTTGGCGCACGGTGCGCGGCGGCGGGAAAGCTTCCACCGCAGCAACGTTGCGGGGGTTTGGCTCTACTGTTCCGGTGTTCCCGTCAAGGGTGTGTCCCAGGAACAGCAACCTTCGGCATGCCCACTCTCCTTTCTTAGCGGATACGCGCATACCCGCTAGCCGGAATAAATCCAGCACAATCTGTACGTCGCGTAGGTGTGACCTCAAGTCTGACGATGAGATGATGATGTCGTCTACCCAGAATGCTGCGCACTTGGGGTGGCGGCGGCAGTCGTGCTGCCGCGGGGTCCGGTACCCCTGGTCGGGTAGGTCCGCCGTCCATTAGCACGGGCGCAAGGATTTTTCGCAATAGGGCGGTGAAGTACAGTGGACTGGAGGACAGCCCCATAGGCATAACCCGGTATCTCCACTGGGTGTTGCCTGCACTGAATGCGCACCGCTGCATGCTCTCCTCGTCTGCTAACTCCAGGCTGAAGAACCCAGACACCATGTCGAAGGCGGTGTAGATCCGCTGCTGTCCTAACGGCGGGCTTACTGAATCTAATATGTCCTGAATGTTGCCCATAGGAAATTTCTGCGGCTTCAACACCTGGTTGAGGCGACGAAGGTCTACCACACACCGGAGGCCGCCAGAAGGTTTCTTGATGACGAGCATTGGTGCAGACCAGGGACTGGTGGATGGTTCCACGATGCCATCTGCCCACATCTTGGATATCTCGGCGTCGGCGGCCTCCCGCTCAGCCCTGCCCATGCGGTAAGGGGGAACGTAAACGGGGGGCCGCGTCCCCAGTGTCTACCTTAACTCGTACCCAGGTTGTCTTGCCCAGCTCCCTGTTGTTTCGAGCGAACATGTCGTAGTTGCGGTGCATTAGCTTCATGAACTCACCTCTCTCTCCTGGCTGCAGGTCGTGACTCACACGCTGCTCCATCAGCTCCTTCAGTTCCTCGTCTGGTTCCGGTGACTCCAGCTTGGCGCGTGACTCGGCGCCTCTGCGTAGAGCCAAGGCCACGTGCTGAGCTGGCGACAGCTCCTGCACCAAATCGTAAGCAATGGGGTCAGGTGGGGGTAGCCTGGATGGCGTGTCAGTGGGCGCTGCCGCATATGAGGGATATGTCGGTGGCGCCAACGGCTTCCCTGGCTCCTCGGGTTTCGGGTGGTGTAGTTCTCTATCATAATATACCTGCATAGTGGCGGCGGCGATGGGCTGTGCAGCGTTGCTTGTAAACTGGCGTAGCTGCTCTTCCCGGATCAGCTTGTCGTGCTGAATTCGCAAGCGCAGTAGATACCTCTGGTCCGTTTCTAACTTGTCGCGCGCTGCGCTCCACTGTTCGGTGTGCATGTCCCTCATTCCGGCTGCCGTCTCGCACTCGTGGATGTGGAAAGCGTGATGGCGCACTAGGCGCTCTCCGTAGAGCACCCTGCGTTCATAGTGGGCAATCTGGCGGGCGTGGTTGTCTGCCTCAGACAGGTCGGGGTCGTCCCCCAGATCTGTCCAACGCGGATCATCAACAGATGGCTTGAATACGATGTGAGGCCAAGAGCTGGGGTCCCACTCTTCTTTCCCATCCGCCATCATAACATTTACTCCGCCCAAAATGGTAATCGCAGGCTCGCTGCTGGTTGGAGCGACGTTCGGAGGCGGTACGAGGCCTGCAGCTGGATTCGTCTCCGTACTCGCTGTCGTTGGTGAGTCGGTAGCACCTGCGGAACTAGGACCTGGGGGGTACGGCTCCGTCAGGGTGTGTGTGCTTGGCATCCGGCTCCCCGTTTCCTGGGCCTTTGCCCACTTCCGGAGTCGTCGTCCTCTCTCTCGCTTGTCCTCTCTTGTCTCTTCCTGGGCTTCTAGGGCCCACTGTCGGTGTTGATCAGCTAGCGTCTCCAGGCCTTCGCCTAACATGGTGAATTCGGTGTCATACCGGTCGTGAAAGCGCTTCAGGTGTTCGCCATACTTGACCTTGTTTTGGGCCACATTGTACGCCTGCTCCAGGTGGCCAACATGGGATGAGGTCAGCGTCAGCAGTACCTCCTCGAGTTGCCGGGGGTCCTGCACTGGAGGAGGTAAGATCGAGTCAGGCCATTCATCTGTTTCCCACGGCGTGGTGGGCCATGTTTCTGTCGAGTCCCACGCCGATGGCGTGCTGTGTGTTGTGGTTCTGGGCGGTGGCTCGGGAACGCCGGCTACCGCCCGGCAAAACCTGGCGAAATCCTTAGCGCCCTCCATCCTTGACATGCGGTCCTGATCCTGCAGATGCTGGTTGCGGGCTTCTTCTTCTGCGTGTCTGTGTTTCCGCGCCTGGCGCTCCGCCCCCAGCTTGCCAAGGGCTCGGCTCCAGAGCTTGTGGAAATTCTCCATGTGCCGGCCGTAATCAATCCGCCGGGTCAGCAGTACGCGTTCGTTTTCGTAATCCTCGTCAAAGGTGAACACGAGGCGGGCCGGCCGGTGGTCCAGTTCCCGCGGATCTGGCACCGGCGGGCGCAGGTATGGGGGCCAGATCTTGCTGTTCCATTCCGCCGGGCCGTAGTCGGAACCCGTCGGCTGCATGTCGTTTCCAAGGGTCGGGGTGATTATCTTGCTGGTATACGGTAGCAATATCTCCGCCTTTGCCACCGGCTTTCCCCACCCCTCCAGGACTGTCTGGATCCACTCGTACTCGTGCTGCTGGAGCCATTCGTGCTGGCGCGCTTCGGCCGCCTCCTCGGCCCTGGTCTGGTAGAAACCTATCTCGTCCGTCGAACTGGCCTCCATCTGCCGGACGTAGTAGCGTTCCAACCTGTCAAGGTAATTTACAAGTCTTGAATGGTGTAGAGCCCGCGCCTCACAGCATCGGCATAGGTCGGCGTTGGAGGGGTTGTTGCGGTGGCGGAGCGCGGGGTAATGTTTTGGTGTTATTGGCGGCAATGGCATGCCATCCTCGGCGTAGGTACGCTCATAGGTGGTGGGCCGTGTGATGTCCTTGCGGCGCATATTCTCCTCATTCTCCGCTCGCCGCAACGCCCCCATGTACCAGCTAAACCTCTCCTCATATATTCCGCCCTTATCCTCCCCTAGGTCGGCTGCCTCTAGCTGCAACACCCTGAGGATTGAGCCCTCTCCCGCAAGGTTGCTGTTGTCGGCGCTGAACGCGAGGTCGCCGTACCGCAAGGTGAGCGCTAGGTAGTGTTGGGCATATTGTTTGTAGAATTCTGACCGAGGGATGTCGTCATTTGGCTGCGGGCAGGGAGTGGTGCCGCTGTGGGTGATTTCGACGCCCGAACGGTCGGGGTCAGGGTCTATGCGTTCCGTGCGGCGGAACCCAGTGACGTTGGCTGCCGGGACGCGTTGGGGGCACCCCGCTTCTGGTGGGCATGAGGGGACCTCCTGCGCCCAGTGGAGAGTGTACGTAGCGTGGAGTACCATCCCATCTGAATTTATCTCCCCTGCCGTCTGCGTCCTCTCGAGTAGGCGGTCAAAGGTGGCTAGCTGCTTGTGGTCCATAGCCAGCTCCTTGTCCGCGTTGTCCTGTAGTTGTTGGTGTCGCTCGACCTGACTGTTGAGCGCTAGCTTGCTGTAGAACTTGCGCCAGTACTCATGGTGGCGTACCAGGTGCTTGCCGTACCGCACACACCTGTCGTAGTGGTACCTGAAACGCTCATAGTTGGAGCTGGGACTCATATCCCCATCGGTGACCACCTTATCGCGGCGCGGGTCCCGAACTGGGGGTGGTTTCAGCAGCTCCCAGGTCGAGTCGTCCCAATTTTCTGCCTGCGGGTTGACTAGCCAGGGTAGAGGCCCTGGCGGGTTATTGGGAACAGCCAGCCCCTGGTCGGGGGCTGTCGTGCCATTGGTGGTACTAGCGGCTCCCTGGTGCCCCAGGTTAACCCACATGCGCTGGAACGTGTGGTGCTCGTACAGATCTTTCACCCGCTGTTCCCGCGCTATGTCCGCTGCTCGCAGGTGCTCCTGTGATGTTCCCGGCCCAAGTCCTCGGGCCGCTGATTGCTCATGGAAACGCTCAAGATCGGCCCAGTACTGCACACGCTTCTCCATGTGGTCGGCGCGTTGCTTGTAGTGCTCCACGGGTACGTCGCTGTAGTATTCTGGCTCCTGCGGTGGCATGGGCTGGTCCAGCGCGTCGCTTACCTGTCCCACGCTCTCCTCGTCTGCGGGTGTACTCTCCCCTTCACTCTCGGGCTGATCCGTAACCTCCCGTTCTGTGTCCTCACTGTGGGCCGCAGGAGTCCCGGTTGGAGAGGGAGCCGGCTGTTCTTGGTTGTCTACCAACATTTGATAGAACTCCTGCAAGTTGGACCGATCTTCATCAAGTTTGGTTTGGGCTGCTTCCTTCCTCTGACGGTGCGTGTCCGCGCTGGTGTGAGCGCCGTTCTCTGTGTGATAGCGTTCCCAGTACTTATGATACGCTACTTCCCTCTGCTGTTGTCGTACCTCGTCTGCGTAGTGCACGACTTGTTGTCTGCATGCTGCGACCGACGTCCCACAGTGTGTATCCCACTGGGCGTCTCGTATTTTAATTGTCGGCTCCGCAGGTGCCTCGTTTGGGGGCGGGCTGTTGGTTTCTTGCAGTAACTGGTGGATGTCGGGAATCCCTGTTTTCTCTTCTGCCTGCAGGAATAACGGTGGTGGCTTCGGTACCACCTGCAAATCGTCGGCTGCTCCTGGGGTTCGGCTATCTGGTGGGCTATGGTTGATGGATGGTGCCTGTGGGGTTTGGGGGTTGAGGTCGGGCACCTGGTACGAGGTCGGGGGTGATTCCGGCCGTGGGAAATGGTCGATGTTGCCAATCATGTTGATTATTAGCTCCGGGGTTGCCGGTGCTTGCTCTGCCTTGGTCTTGTCCTGGTCTGGCGACTCCTGTGGAAGCCCGCGCAG
This sequence comes from Chlamydomonas incerta, assembly GCA_016834605.1. Taxonomy (NCBI): domain Eukaryota; kingdom Viridiplantae; phylum Chlorophyta; class Chlorophyceae; order Chlamydomonadales; family Chlamydomonadaceae; genus Chlamydomonas; species Chlamydomonas incerta. The sequence goes on from JAEHOC010000042.1 coordinate 8,923, forward strand.
TGCCCAGGCCAGCTCATCTTCCGCCTGGTATTCCCGGTACCTTTCCCAATCTGTGACAGGCTCGCTGGTGGGCAAGCCGTGCATCTCACAGTGCACGTTCAACAACTCCTCCGTTCCAAACTCCATCATCTGGAAGCTAGCCACGCGCTGCAACGTATACAATCCTGCTGAAAGCGGCCCCTCCTCCCTGCTGGCATGTGGACGCCGGCGGGCTTGCTCTACGCTGCTGTTCCCCTCCCCTAACGCCAAGGCGGCGAAGGCAGCCAGAGCCTCCTCGTCCTCATCGTCACTCCCGCCCCCTTCGACGCTACTGCCGCTGCCTGGTTCCGTTCCCTCCTCCTCTAGAGGTGAGGAACCGACTGGGGGATCTGCCGGTGGGGGCTCATCATCACTATCGGAGGAGAAGGGAGGAGTTAGATGTACGATGGTGTGGTGGGTTGTATTGTCGTCCGGTTCACCGTCCTCGTCCTCGCTTGGGCCACCGTTGGACTCCTCTCCCGATGCCTTCTCGTCTTCCTCCCCAGGTTCCGTGGCGGCCCCATCTGCTGTCGCTGCCGGCCTTGCGGCGGCGGGTGCGTCAGGGGCCCCGGCCACAGGGTCCCGTGGAGCAGTGACGGTCTGAGTGACAGCCCGGCCCCGGAGATGGGCCGGGCGGCGGTTCATCTCCGCCTCTCGGTCGGGGTTGATGATTACCACGCCGGTCTGGTACACCTCTGGCTCCGAGACATCGCTGGCGTAGCTCATTGCCTGCAAGAATCGGGACTCCATCTCTCGTTCCTGCGGGCCCCGCTCGAAGGTGAGGGGAATGGAGCGACGATCATTGCGGCTGGTGGTGTAAGTCAATTGTCGGTTCTTGTAACTGATGTCAGCTTGCACCGAGGAAAGGTAGTCGTTGCCTAGTAGCAACCGGTAGCGGGGTGCTTCGCTAACATATACCGTCACGGGCATTGCCATGTCGGGCAGCTCCACGTATAGATTGGGCACTTTCCCCATCACTCGTGAGAAACCCCCATCGGCGTTGATGAATGCCGCCGTGGAATCTTGCATTTCAGGCGCCCGGCGGAGCTGTAGCACTTGCTCCCATGCTACCACGCTCACGCTGGCGCCGCTGTCGATGATCGCTTCTATGTCTTGGATTGTTCCGGTACAATCGCGCACCTGGACCCATGCCTTGCAGACCGAGTGGCTTGGACCCCGCGGCGGCTGCTGTACACTGTATACCGCCGCCGCTGCCGCGGCATGGGGCGAGGGCGACCCTCCAGCCACCATCCGGGGTAGGGTGGTGTGTGCCTCATCGATGAGCTCCTCTAGTGCCTCCTGCGCAAACAAGTTCACTGCCGGCGCAGCAGGCAACTGGCGGGAATACGCAACCAGTTTCTGCCCCAACTTACCTATTACCTGCTTGGCACTTACCTGACTGGCGACTGCCAGCGTGAGCGGCACTTTCATTACCTTGTGAACCAGGGTGTCCGTGAGGGTGTTCTCAGCCTCCATGGGGTTAGTGGGAATGGGATCCGTGCGGCCTGACGGATCCCCGTTTGCGCGAGTGCGCCATGTGTTCCGTCCCGGGGACGCAGCGGCAGACCTCGGGCCAGAAGGCGCACGGGTCAGCTCGGTGCGTGCACCCCTGGCTCCCCCACTTACCTGCCTGGCGTCTTGATTGCTTGCGGTGGTCCTTATTCCACGTGTAGGTCCTGCGGCAACACCTGCGTTCTGGGGCATACCTGCTGGTCCCCTACTTACCTGAGTCGGCAACCCTGTCGGAGCAGCGCCTGCACCGGCCGCCTGTGGCGGCGAAGCCGAGCCGTATGCACCTGTAGGAGGGGCCATCTGCGCAGCCGGGGCACGATCTACATCCATTGGCGCGGGCCTCTGGCCCCCGCCGTTAGTTCCTACCAGGGGCACCGGCGGCCGCGTGCCAAAAGGTACGGGAGGGCGTTTGCGTGGCCCGTTGCTGTCCTCGAAATCCCCCATTCGTTTTGTCATGACCTCCCAGTAATCCTCGGGTTGGTGGGCGTAGACAGGGTAGGCACTTACCTCGCGGTCGTAAACCTGGGTTGACCTTACCTGTGGCCATGGGCCATCGTGAGAAGGGTTGCCGGGCGGGTCTAGATCCACGACATCCGTGTGGTAGACCCCATTGTAGGGGTGGTGGTAGTGCGGCGGTGGCGGAGGAAGGGGCATGCGAGGGCCCCGTGGGTCCCGCATGATTGCATTCGCCATGTGCTGTGAGGGTGAAGGTCGGGTTAAGTTAGCGAAATTGAGGGACAAATCCGCCATCTGTTTCTGCAGGCTCTCCAGCTGCGAGGAGAAGTTGTTGCCGCCTCGGTCTGCCCCGCCATTGGGCTGCTGCCCCTGCCGCTGTGCGGAAGGCCGCTCTGGTCGCCGGTCCTCCCATCGTTTGGTGAAGCCGCCGCTGCGTCCTGTCCTACCATCCCGGTGAGTGTCACTACGCGCCGTGTCCCGCGCTGCCGGCGGTGGCTCCTTGAAACGTACCTGTTTGTTCTCGGGAGTCCTGTCTGGCCTGTCATTATCATCCCGATCTCGACGTTTTCTGCATCATCGTATGAAGGTGGTGGCGGGCGACCGTCATACCGGTCCTTAAACCTATATGTGTCGGAGCGCCCCTCACTGTAGCTGCTGCGACCCCTGCTTTCTGACCGGTTGAACCTGCCCACCCCCTGGCTTATGTAGATGGCCTCTTCAATCGCTTGCTGGAGATTGCGCGGGTGAGCACGGTACACTTCCTCAGACAATCGGTCGTTCAGCCCTCCCAGAAAGTGGTACATGTACTGCACGTTGGCGTTGCCATCGATGCCCAGCAAGGCCAGCAGATGTCGGTACCTGTCGGCATATGACTGAACTTTCTCACCTTTCTCCTGTGCGCAGTTAGCCAGGCTGTTGTGGAGCTCCTCTGGGCGCGGCGCAAACCGACTGATGAAGCTATTGCGGAAGGCGGCCCAGTTAGTGTACGCGCCCAGGACAGCGGCTTCACCTGATTCCCAGATCTGGGCCTCGGTGCCCAAACGGCACCGGGCCACGTTTAGTTTTTGAGCGTCAGACCAATTTAGTGCTTCCCCGTGTTTTTCCAGCGTGGCTAGCCACGCCCTAGCGTTGTGCATTTTGGGGTCGAACATAGGAATGACATTGAGGCTGGAAGCCGTGAGAGCTGGCTCGTCTGCCATGTTAGTAGTTGTGTCCGAGGTTTGGGAGTACAAAGGGTTGTAATGTAAAGTAAGCTGTACTCGGCTACTGGTTGGGCTTACTCGTACCTGTACAAATGGATCTATGCTGTTTTGGTTTGTGTCGTTGTGGGCGTGGTGCTATTGACTCACGCCTGTGTTGCTGTGTTTGATCAATGATGTTCCTGCAAGTGCTGCGCGATACCTTTCCTGGTCCTGCTGACTTCCGACTGCGTCCCAGCTATTTCCAAGATCGTGAGCTCTGGGACGGGACGGGTCGTTTACAATGTGTGTGTCTTGGGGTGCGTGTGGACCTCCGTAGGTACCTGCGGATAATCGACTTGGCGGCTACGTTAGCGAGGCGTGCTACGCCCTGTTGTTTATGGAGTTTTGATTGAGGAGAACTATGATTTGAGATGGCTGGTGAATAGATTGCTGTTTGCCACGGGGACTGTATGCCCGTGGGCGTTTCCCCTGCTATGGTCTAATGAGACGAGGCCTTGCGACCTGCGTCTCGATACCACCCACGCGTAGCACCCCCAAAACGCGTAAGCACCTATAAAATTTTCGCGCTGATTGGGGTCTACTAGCGTGCCCAAGGATCGTTCAGTGTTGCCTCTAGTGTGGGCACGTGTGATGACGGACCGCACACTGACACGGGACCTGCTACGAGGTGTGTTTGCCCGTGTGGTTCTCTAGCCCCGATACCCTTTGAGTGCCGCTGTTGACGGCTGTTCCTACGTGTGTTTAACTAATCGAGATGCGAAACTATGCGGAATAAGATTGCGTTAACGGGTTTTGAGTCACAGTGCCGGCGTGGGAGCCGGGCCTGCGGAGAAGGGTGCCGGCGTGGGAGCCGTGCACTCGTTAGAGGGAGCGGCGGCTAGGGTTGCGGCTCGCTCGTGCTGTCCACTCGCTCGCCGGGAGGCGAGACCTGTAAAGGGACAGATGAAGTGTGAGAGGGCAAGGGTGTCTTGACTCCTTGGCGTCTCCTTCTGGTTTCCTGCGAGGGGAAAGGGCTAAGGGAGGAGCCCTGATGCTGCAGGCGGCTGACCAGGTGCCGCGGGGTTATAGCACGAGGAGGGAAAGCTCCTACGGCGTGAGAGGGAACGTGAGGCTAAGGGAATCGCACGTCACGTTTACACAGAAGTTTCTCAGTCTAGAGCTCTCGGGCTCGGAATCTATCAGAGTGGGTCTCCAGTCGACCTGATCAGTGGCCGTGCTGCACAGCGTGTCGGGTGCTTGGCTTGCGGTCCGGGGATTGGTTCTGGCTGCGAGAGCCCCGCCTTATATACTCCCCCCCAACCCGTACAGGGCCCCATTCCAGCCGTACACCCGGCCCTGCAGGACCGTACGGCGCCAGGCCGGGCGCCCACAGGTCAGACTTACGAACCCTCCTGTCAGACAACCTCGTCACCACCTCGTCACCCCGCCTTCTCGTCAATCACTCGCTAATCACTCGCCCCCTTCCAACTGCCCTCGTATACTCGTATACGCTCCCTGCCCTACTCGTCAGCTACCTACGTCTTACTTATTCGTGTTTGCGAATAGGCGGCCCTGCGGAGCGCCCTTTGGCGCGGGCGGGACCGATCAGTGCCCAACCGCTCTCCTGCACTCTTTTCCTGCTTACAGCCCTTCCTTCTCCTCCCCAATATTTCTATTTAATTACGTTCCTAATTATAGCGTCCGTGTGGCTCCGCGCTCCAGCGTCTTGGTCGTCCGTTGCTCGGGCCTGGCTCGTCCGACCCCGTCGCTGCAGCGTTTTCCACGTTGTCCGGCGGCCCTCCGTGGCTTATTTCCACTCCTCCTTGTGCCGTGCGTGTATGTGGAAGTCACAGCTGGGTTGAGAACCTGATCGGACGGGGAAGCTGGATTGGGTGGCGACCTCTTTCGGGTGACGAGCCCTATGCGCAGCACAGGTGCGCGCCCGGTTCTGTGCTGCTGGTGTGCTCGCAGGACCAGTCCGGACGCACGCACCCCGCAGGCACACCCAATCAACACTCAAAATCCGCGCTCATACGCAGCAGTATGCATGACTTGCTCCGTGCTGCTGGCTGCTGACAGCCTCAAGGGCAGCCTCACTGCCTTGAGCACCCTCTCATCATGCGTTCTGCACACGGCGCTGCATTATTATTTACTGGCACGCGCACGCAACGCCTGCTATCTAAATGTTTTGCACCCACATACTGCGCCCGCAGAGGTGCCAGGACCGGGACGAGTGCCAAGACACGCCCGGCATCTGCGGCAGCACAGCCAAGTGCATCAAGTGAGTGCGTGGCTGCGTGTCGGCGTGTGTGTGTACGCGTGTGGTCGTCACTGGGTGGAGATGATCGGAGCTGTGCGCGCCGCGCCGCGCCGCGGTAGCGAGGTGCGGCATTTCCCTCCCACGTGCATTACATGCCCAACACGCCGCACACGCCCGCCCCCCGCCGGACCACCTTGCTGATAGTTAGTTGCTGTGCGCGCGGCACGGCTCGCTCGCATTCATCGCTCCGACGCTCCCGCACGCATGGCCCCACCGGCCCCACCTATCTACCTGTTGCTTGAGAAGGGCCCTTTATGGAGTCCCTGTAAAAGGGGGATGGGGGTGGATACTGGATAGGGCCCGGACACGCCCAGCAGACCGGGCCCGGCAGGCTCACGGCCCGGGTGGATGAAGCCGGCTGGAGCAGGTGCAGCGGGTTGGGGTGGGAGTGGGGGGTCGAAGGGTTCGCTGTGCGTGCCGACGGGCGGCGCCCTAGCACCATGCCACGCACGCCTGCGGCTGCTGCCCCCCCCCCTTCACCCCCACGCTCGCCGCCCCCTGGATTGGCAATGGATAAGTTGGGAAAAACTACCCCCCCCCGCCCCCCAATGATCTAACCCCGCCCCCCACCCGCATTGCACGCACGCCCCCCCCCCCCCCGTCTCCCCCCCCCCGCAGCATCCCCTGGTCCTACGCCTGCTCCTGCCCCGATATCAACGACCACTACCCCGGCGGCGCCTACCCAGGCAGCTTCGAGTTTAATCCCGAGACCAAGACGTGTGTGGACGCAAGCGCATCGCCCAAGTGGTGCGTGGGTTGCCGGCGTGTTTCGTACGTCGTGCACGCGACACGTACTGGTACTGCATGGTACTGATACGGTATGTCCGAGGTTTGAGGGGTCCGGGGTTTGGACGTGGATCTGGCACGGCTGATTGAGTGGTTGGCCGGTGTGCCCACCCCACCCCACGCCAACACGCACCCACCGACTCCCACCTGCCCACGCACTCACGCCCACCCCCACCCACAGCGAGTACGGCACTTTCCGCTTCAACGGCGCCTGCGTAGGTCAGTCAATCCGTAGAGGCTGGTTTTTGCAGCCAACGAAATAACGGCCAGCACTGTGTGCAGCGGATGCCAGGGTTTAAAGCTAGCAGGGCAGCCCATCCCTGCGGTGGACAAGGCGCGCTATCTTGGACTAGTGTACGGTCCGGGTAGGGCCTTCGTCAGCTGCAGGGAGACACTCTGCGAGTCAGCAAGGAGAGCCATGTGTGGGCTTAACACTAGATTGAACCGTTTACGCATTTTCGCACCAGATATTCGCATGAGGTGTTTCGACGTGCAAATCCGATCCATCCTTGCCTACGGATGTGACCACACACTGTAACCACACACACACGGATGTGAGGTATGGGGTCCCGACGTGCTAGTAGAGATGCTAGACGGAGGACCGCCACCCAGGAGGAATGACAGGAACAACCTAGCACAGAGCGCATTTGAGGCATGTTTGCGTGACGAGGCCGTAAAGCTGCAGGTCCAATACATGCGACAGACAGTGGGAGCAGCCAAACCGTCACACCGTCTCCTGTTTGCGGAGCTGGCCCAACTGCCGCTGCACTTTTTCATAGCCAAACAATGTTTGGGTTTTTACAATAGGATTTCCGCGCAAAACAGAAGTCTGGCTTTTGATGCACTAGTCGACGAGGCACGGGAGGCATGGGCGAATCCAATGGGAGACTGGTGGTGCGCGCGGCTGTTCCGTTTTGTGGCGGCACAGGGTGTCGACGCGTGGCATTGGCCAGGCACACACGAGTCCAGAGAGGAGTGGAGGGCAAGCACGGTCCTACCCGATGGACCTATCTTATCTACCTTCAGGGGCCATTTGACGAGGGCGTGGGAGCACGAGAGGCTGGTAGCGGACCCGCACGCATTCCCTTCAGACGGCAAGCAACCCGGCATACACATGTGCAAACACAAGCATTGGATGGGGCTAAGCGCACTAGGGTCCGCGCCGCCGACCCTGCACGAACACAGTAGAGCATTCATACCGGTTGCACAGCATAAGCTTTTGATGAGATTCCGTTTATGTTGCTGGCCAATCACCGCGAACCGTGCCTGGGAGAGGCCTAGGGAGGAGAGGACGTGCCCACTGTGTACGGCCAATGAGGTGGAGGATGAGCACCACGTCCTGATGCAATGTGCTGCCTACACCGAGTTACGAGCGTGCAGTGGCCTAGACTTTAGCCTAAACATGCGCGAAGTGATGCTGAAATCTGAGCCTGTCAAGTTAGCTGCATTACTCAGCTCCATCTGGGAGCATAGAAGTAGGGAAGTCCCCCTTGCAAGGGGAGAACAATAAATAGGACAATCATGCACTGGCGTTATAAGGGTCACCCCGGCCCGGGCCTCCGGTTTACACGCAGCAGGAAGGCACGCAAGAACGTGCGCACCACTCTGTAACCACACACACATGTTGAGCGTGCGTGTGCGTGCGTGTGCGTGTGTGCGCGTGTGCGTGCGGTGGTGGGTGTTAGATGGTGTGCTCTGGTGTGCCTTGCCGTTGCCTAGAGGTGGTTAGCCCGCTGGGCCCTGCGGCGTTTTGGTCAGGAGTAACCCAGCTGAGGTTACTGGTGTGGCTCGGGGTTGGTGCGTTCTCTCCGGTGGACTCCAGAGCAGGATGCGTTCTGGGCAGGAGAGGCGCGTGGTAGCAGCAACGAGAGCCTGGAGTGCCCGTTGTTTGCTGGTTGTCCCGAGTACTCGATCACGAGACTCGATCAGTCAACCGTGGAAACCGTAGTTACACACACACACACACACACACACACACACACACACACACACACAGCCTTACACACACACACAGCCAGCCGCGGCCTTACAGCGCTGATCCAAAACCTCGCAGAGTCGCACGGCCCAGCACCGGTAGCGCTGAAGGACCCAGCAACAGGCTCGCTCATCAGCAACCCACACAAGGTGCCCCAGGTGGTTGCCAACTTCTGGCGCGACGTCAGCCGTGCCCCGGACACCACGGCGGAGGCGCAGGAAACTGTGCTCACAGCCCTGCGTGAATCGGGCATCAGCCTGCCTGCCACCGCCGACACGTCGGTGGGCTCGCTGGATGTCTCAGAGGGGGAGGTGCGAGCGGCGCTGGGCAAGATGGAGCCCGGCAAGGCACCTGGCAAAGACGGACTGCCCATCGACCTCTACAAGGCCTTCCGGGGCCCCCTGAGCCCGGTCCTCGCCACGCTCTTCAGTGCAGTAGGCAAGACGGGCCAGGCGCCAGCAGGCTTCCTACATGGCGTCATCTCGGTGCTGTACAAGAAGGGCGACGTCACGGCGCCAGGCAACTACCGCCCCATCACCCTCCTCGGCAGGACTACCGCATCCTTGACGCGTGCTATCACGCGTGCTATCACGCCGTGTCATTGGCGGCATGTTCTGAGACTTCCATGGAAATCCCCCCGGCCCAGCCCACCTTCATGGAACTTACAGCTGGCGTACGGCAAGGATGCCCACTTGCTCCACTGTTATATCTTGCAATCGCTCAAGCGCTTCTCTCATGGCTCAATAGCAAGGGGTTTGGTATTGACGTGCATAAACTAAAAGCCTCACAATATGCAGATGATTATTCACAATTCCTACGCAAATTGGCTGAGATACCAACGTTCATTGACGCTATGGTAACGTTTGGCAAGGCCTCGGGGCAGCAGTTGAATATTACAAAATCTGAGGCTATTACTATTGGCGCCACGTACACGAATGCCAATCCCACAGCGGCAGCAACGCAGCCTCAATCAGCACTACGACTGGTTGCGTCGGCGAAGACGCTTGGCATACACTTCAACAATAATGCAGGACCACCGCCAGCGCTTAATATGGCACCGACACTAGAAAAAGCGAACGCTTGTATGAACCGCATTGCAGGGATGTCGCTCACTACCTTCGGCAGGGCAGCAGCGGTGTCAGGATATGCACTGAGCAAGACACTGTACAAATTGGAGTTTGATGGCATACCAAATGATGGATCACTGGAAAAAATCATTAGCAATGCTGCAGCACTGGTGGACCGGGGAATCTCACCAGCGGCATACAGAAATAATCCACATGCACGATTACCCGGGGTCAGCAACACAATTCTAAGTTTACCTGTCAAGTGCGGGGGATTTGGTATGTTACCGGCTATACAACATGTGCGGGCTCGCCATGCGCTGCTAGGAATCAGAGGTATAGCGGGAGTTGGACGCACGATGCTGAAATTTAACCCCCCATGGTCGCACAACCTGAAAAATGCAGTCTGTCTACACCACCCAGCAGCGCAGCCCCTGGCGCTCCTGACGGCACGTAAGCACCCCACAACGGGGAGGCCGATCGTGTTGGGGAAAGTGGTAGACACGGGCTGTGCACTGATTGAGCGAGTGTGCTCCGCGCTCATGAACCTACCGGAACTTGTGATACTCGATGCCAATCTACTTCAAGCGGGGCCATGGGTTTCGCAAGCACCGTTGTGGGGCAACCCAACTTTGAATTTTAGACAGAGAAATGGTGTGAATGTATCTTTGGAAGGGGGCTTCTCGGATATTGTTGCACTAGGCTCAATTACCACAGTCGGAGACGCAGTGAGGGCTATTGATACATTTGCACGGGTTAAGGAGAAATTGCAAGACGTGCCGGCCAATACCAGAGCCCCACCCCGGATACGGAGTGAATGCACACGCGCTTACAAGGAAGATGTGATTGATGCGGGAATTTTTGGAGGACTAGGGATAGATTTGATGCCGAGGCCCCTGAGGAATGGGATAGATGCATTTCGACGCATGCAAAACTTGATTAACCACCTGCCTGCGGGATGGACAGAAGCGGCACGAACAGGCATGGGACTAAACCAGGATCAAGCATACACGGAAATGATTGACCATATAGTGGGGTGCCTTGGATGGAAGATGAACAATCAACCAATTCCACTGGCGACCGTTTCGGTGAAGCAGGCCACGTACCTGCAGATGAGTGAAGCGTTTGGGAAACTAGCAGAAAAACATGCTGATTTTGTCCACGAGGCGAAGGGTGGTAATGTAGGTGATATAGTGATGGCGGTAGAGGACAAGGAACGCATCTCGAGCACATATGAACGCTTGTGGAAGCTTAAATGGGAAGCAGAGCAGAAAGAAGCCTTCTGGAGGCTAGCAGTGGATGGATTCCCAGGCTTCTCGATGCAGAGGGCAAGGTCATAAATGCCCATGTGGGGTGACGGATGCGCAGTCTGACCGCGCACACCATTTCAGCACGTGCACAATTGCTAGCACGCTACGGCTGCATATTCAGGAAGCGACAGACATAGGTGATGAGGATCACATAATTGAATTGATAGTGGAGCGTAAGAATCTGTGGCTAGTAATACCGCCACACGAGGCTATCCAGCAACCCATCTGGGACGTTGTATGCCTGGCTGCGATCTCTGCCATGGAGTACGGTAGGAGACTATTGTTTGCCTCCAGAGGGGAACAAGGCAAGGTAGAAGAAACAGCGATTAGCAGGATTAAAACGCAAGTTATAGCAGACTTTTGGGAGCGTTTGCAGACGTATGTGAGCCTGGGCATCAAGCCAAGGGGGTGGGACGAAATCCCACCAGGCCACCCTTGGATTGAAAGAAGGGAAGACGGGAGTATGTGGATCAATAAGCCGACTTTCATTACAGTTGAAGAGGAAGGAGATTGAGTTTAGAAGATGGTGGCGCTCCCATGGGAGCAAGGCCTACTAGCCCAAGGCGCAGAGTAGGCTGTCGGCGCTGCAGGTGGCGCGCCCCTGAGGTCTAGAGCAGGGCGTCCGTACTAGTACGTGCTCGCTGGCTCGTGAGCTGCGTCAGCAGGTCCCTCCTGTAACCAATGCAATCTCTCGAAAAGACCCCATTATACTCTCTGCCATTTGGCACCCTTGTTAGACGTGAATTCATGCGCACAAGCGCTTCAGAGCCCCGCCGCGTCGGTGCGCATGTTGTGTTGCGCATTACGGCATAACATGCATAACTCAGCCTCGTGGTGCTGCGTTTGACCCCTGGTGCTGCTCATGGGGCGCTTCCCGAAATCCAGACGGATGACACGGGGGGGCGTACCCGGCGAATCGGCAAAAGTTGTTTGTCATGAATTGACCTTTTTGGGCTGAGCCCCCCCAGCGAAGCGTTCCAGGGGGGGGGGCGAAGCCCCCCAGGAACACCCCGGTCCGTGGCTGCGTGCGTGGCTGCGTGGCTGCGTGCATCGGCAAAACATAGCATACTGGCGCAAACCGCGACTGCTAGGTATTAGGATTTGTTAATGCCTATTGCATGTAAATAGGTGGCAGGGAAAATTCGGGTGGAGCGAGAAGTGGCTTCGCGCTTCAATGGACAATTGACTTTCGCGAGGTCGCGAGGAAAGCATCCGGTGCCCGCTGATATGCAGTCTATAAGGCAAACTATGCTGGCGGCAAGCAAAGCGGGGATGTATATCGGAAGTTTTGCGCGACTTGCCGAGCCAATGCGCCAGAATGCCGAGAAGCCCCGAGGTCGCCCCCGCCCCGCGCCTAGCCCTTTGAGCGTGGGGCGCCGTAGGGGTGTTGCCTATGGCAGGAGGCTAGAAAAAGGCGTGAGGTGTTTGGTAACGTGCCAAGGCACGCACATGGATGGTGCGGGAAATCCCCAACCCGGGTGTCCCTAGCCACGCGCCTGTGACAGCTTCGTAGGGGCATGAGGCTCTGGGGCCGTTACATGCCTACTAGCTCCCAAGCGTACGGGGGCTCAGCCCATTTTCCAGCTGTACAAAGCTGACACCCCTTGTTCCTACTTACGATTGACTGGAATGATCTACCCTTACCTAGGGGGCGGTCAACCCTTACTCGTCGGGGGGTCAATCCTTACCTTTGATTGATTGATTGTTACATGGGTTCGAGTCCATGTGGCCCTGCTAACTCCTTTGAGTCCGAAGGCGCAATGATACACTGACACTCCACTAATCAATCACCCGATTCGATCTTCACTACTCGATTTCTCAGAGCTCGCGGCCGCCCTAGTGGACCGAATCCGGGCTCATCAACTAAGTCCTAAACTCGTCCAGCCGACTGCTTATCCTTAGTCTTTTCGTTCCGACCGAAATCGGAGGGGATTATGGGAATCGAACCCAAGACCTCGAGAAAACCCGTCCCTTGACGCTATTCAAACGAGGCGCACCAGACATCCTTACCTGAGGTCGGGTCAATCCGTAACCCCTGACCCAGTGAATCCTGACCCTTCGCGCATTGAATCCAGACCGACCAAAGCGCCTACCCTTACCCTTGTCTAAACCTTCCTGCGAGTAGTATTATAGCCACTTTTGTGCGTTTGAGATGGGGTGGGGTTGCATGCAACCGTAGGCAGGATTGAGGGGCCGATCGCAATCCAGGCTAGGTGGGGCGCTGGTTTCAACGGGTTCCTCTGTTTGTGCCTACTTTTCTGCCTGTTGAACAGCATTGGGCGCCACCGTTCTGATTAGGTGATGCGCCTGCTAGTCCTGCTACTGAATTGACATCAAACCTGCCTAACCTGCCTATGAAACACATCTCTACGCGCGCTCAGTGACATGCGTACGGCTAGCAAACTTTGCCAGGTGTGATGGTCAGGGGAGTGACCCGAGAACCCGAGAAGGGACCACCTGTAATACTCACTCACTCACTCACTCTTCCTGCTATCAGTGGCTTACAGCCCAACCGCGGCCCCAAGGGTGTTAGCACGTCGCCGCGGCATCGCCGCAGCAACAGTCCCAGGGATTCCCGCAGCCGAAGTTTACACCGGCGGCGGCACAGCCTGTAGGGGAAAAGCGGGCGGTTCGCTTCACGCCGCAAAGCGCAGAGCTGTCGCGGCGGGGCAAGCCCAGCAAGGCGAGCGAAGCCACCACAGCACCGGAGGTCCTCGCGGCTAGCTGGCCAGCGCTACCCACACACGGGGAGCCGCTGCGCGCACGAGACCCCAGGCAGCGCCAGGTAATGGCCAGCGGTAAGGTGGTGGAGGCGGGCGGTGCCACGGCCCCAAGCCGCAGCGCCGCGCCCGCGGGCAGCAGCGCCGCGCCAGCGGGCAGCAGCGTCGCGCCCGCGGGCAGCAGCGTCACGCCCGCGGGCAGCAGCGCCGCGCCCGCGGGCAGCAGCGTCGCGCCCGTGGGCAGCGCCGCCGCGCCAGCGGGCAGCAGCGCCGCGCCAGCAGGCAGCAACCCCCACGCTGCTACGGAGGACGTGGTGATGGAGTCGCCGGCTCGCACAGCCGCCGATGCGCGCGGCCACACTACTGTTCTCTGTGACCAGTACGGCAACCGCGTCGATGAGGAGGGCTTCACGCCGTGTAAGGCCAAAGGCGGACGCGGGCGCGAGGGAGCAGGAGGGCATCAGGCCGGCGGAAACGGAGGACGAGGTGGGGGGCGCAGTGGCCGCGGGGGTGGGAGTGCTGGCGGCAGAAGCCACTTGCCAAGCCGCGGAGGTCACAGCGGCGGCGGCCACAACCAGCAGCACAATGCGTACGACGCCTTGGGGACCACAGGCGAGACTGATTCATAGGGAGGCGGGGGCCGGGGTGGCATCAGCATTTTCGCATGGAATGCCCATGGGCTGGTCACCGCTGGGGCATGCAAGCTGCACGACCGCGGGATAGGCACTGTTGCACGTTCACACGACATTATCATTATTTCGGAAGCGCACCTCACGAACTGGGTACCGGACCAATCAATCGAGCTAGACGGTTACACAGTTGTCCGTGCACATAGGTCCCAGGAGGCCACGCGGTCAGATTTTGGAGGCGTTGCTGTGTATGTACGGGAGTGCCTAGCGGGCGGCGTTTCGCATGTCAAGACGGACGTCCATCTCACGGGGTGCGAAATTGTGTGGATGCGTATCAAATCAAATGAAGGTTGCAGTGTGTTGTTAGCTTGTTGTTACCTAGCGCCAGAAACCTCGCGGGTTTACAGGGAGGGCGGAAAGACGCGGACAGCACGGGAAGCCACGGCCGAGTCTGTATTCAGCAGACTACAACAGTCGATCCTCGAGCTACGGCAAAGCGGAGAAGAAGTGCTAATTATTGGTGATCTGAACGCACGCATCTCAACAAGCATCATTGACGTACCGGATCTAGCACAGCTCGAGGCACTGGAGGACGTAGCACTAGGGGGTGGTTCCACGTCAGATATGCCCTGTACTGCAGACTACGCGGGGCTCCCAGTGAGAGCATCCGAGGATGCCCAAATAAACTGTTTCGGGGAGTACCTAGGGCGCATGTGCCGTTCGCAAGGACTAGTACTTTTGAACGGAAGGGCGCCGGGAGATGCAGCAGGTCACATTACTTTCCCAAAGGGCGACGCAGGTGGCAGCATGATTGATCTCTGTGTGGCGTCACCGACCCTATTCCCGAAGGTGGTGGCTTTGAAAGTGGGCGAGATTCTAAAGTGGAGGCACGGCGGATTGAAGGAAGCGAGTGATCATCGGCCGGTCACGTTGACACTGGGCTTGGAGGTCGAAGGGCAGGAAGCCACAGCGAGCCGCACACGCCCCGCAAAGAAGCGCACAGAGTTTGACGTACAGAAGAAGCACTTATTCAGTGGCTTGTTCAAGGCGGACGGTTCGCCAGTTGTAGGGAAAATCGAACAGATTAAGGTGGCACTTTGCGCGGAGGAGGGTGGCATCAGCACCACCGAAGCGGTCGAAGCCTTAGGCACATGTTTGTACGATGCATTAGAAAAGGCTTTCGGTCCCACACGACCGGCCAACCTACGGGAGCAGGAGACTCCATGGTGGAACGAAGAGTGTGCTGCGGCGCGTACGGTGTTTGTGCAAGCAAAGCTAGCGCTGGGTTGTCCAGTGGTACGAGAAGGAGAGGTGTGGCAAAACTTCCGCGCAGCCAGGGCATCCTATGACCGGGTGAAGCGAAGGGCCAGGGCCGCGCACGACACCCAGGAGATGAGGGAGAAGGTGGCACGCTGCCGCGCAGACGCCCGACTGCTGTGGAGGATGATTGAGGGACGGACTAAGGAGCAGTGCCCAGTCACGGCCGATGGGTTTCGGGATCATTTTGCGACCCTACTAAACGACGGCGCAGGCGGGGGATGCCCAGCAGCCGCCCACTGCATTTTGGGTTCGGGTGGGAGGATGTCCGAAGATCTTTTTGCGGCTGACCGTACGTGTCTGCACGAGATGTTGAATAGCGAGATTACCCTTGATGAGGTAACACGCGCACTAGCAAGGCTGCCCAACGGCAAGGCAGCTGGCTTAGAGAAGGTACCGTCTGAGTGCTACAAGTACGCGGTAAAACCGGGCGACCCCACCACTGAACCGCCGACACCGGCACTCAATAGAGTTGCACCGCTGGTGCACGTGTTGTTTAATAAAATCTGGAGCGAAGGGGCTTATCCTGAGCAATTTACTACAACTGTTTTGACACCAATTTACAAGCGGAAAGGTGACGTGCAGGCGCCTGGTAATTACCGGGGCATTGCAGTAGGGGGCGCCCTCGCAAAGTGCTATGCATCGATCCTTCTAGAGAGGCTGGCGAATGCCGGGGAGGAGTTTGAGTGGAGGCACACGGCTCAGGCCGGATTCAGGAGGAAGTACGGCACAACGCACCATCTTTTTGTCCTAAGGCATCTCATCAACAAGCACACGCGTGCTGGCGCCACCACCCCCCTCATTGTCGTACAAATTGATTTTGAAAAGGCTTTCGACAAGGTCCCACGACCATTAATTTGGATGAGACTGGAGGAACGCGGGGTAACGGGTGAGATGTTGGCGGCTTTGAAAAAAGCGTACGAGAGAGTGATGATGGTAGTGAAGGCCGGGGGTAAGCACAGTGCCCCCTTCGCAACCACGCAAGGGGTCAAGCAGGGCTGCCCGCTTAGCACAGAGCTTTTCGGCCTCTTTATAGAAACCTTAGCAGAGTACATTGATTCGGAAGATACGGACGAAGCCACAGGTGCACCTGAGATGAATGGCAAAAAGGTGTCACTGCTGATGTACGCGGATGATGTTTCCCTGCTGGCCACCACCCCTGAGCGGATGCGCCACTTGCTATCATTAGTAGACACGTTCTGCCTAGCTTTTGGCATGAAGGCAAACGTTACCAAGTGTGAGAGGCTGGTTTTTGCAGCCAACGAAGTAACGGCCAGCACTGTGTGCAGCGGATGCCAGGGTTTAAAGCTAGCAGGGCAGCCCATCCCTGCGGTGGACAAGGCGCGCTATCTTGGACTAGTGTACGGTCCGGGTAGGGCCTTCGTCAGCTGCAGGGAGACACTCTGCGAGTCAGCAAGGAGAGCCATGTGTGGGCTTAACACTAGATTGAACCGTTTACGCATTTTCGCACCAGATATTCGCATGAGGTGTTTCGACGTGCAAATCCGATCCATCCTTGCCTACGGATGTGAGGTATGGGGTCCCGACGTGCTAGTAGAGATGCTAGACGGAGGACCGCCACCCAGGAGGAATGACAGGAACAACCTAGCACAGGGCGCATTTGAGGCATGTTTGCGTGACGAGGCCGTAAAGCTGCAGGTCCAATACATGCGACAGACAGTGGGAGCAGCCAAACCGTCACACCGTCTCCTGTTTGCGGAGCTGGCCCAACTGCCGCTGCACTTTTTCATAGCCAAACAATGTTTGGGTTTTTACAATAGGATTTCCGCGCAAAACAGAAGTCTGGCTTTTGATGCACTAGTCGACGAGGCACGGGAGGCATGGGCGAATCCAATGGGAGACGGGTGGTGCGCGCGGCTGTTCCGTTTTGTGGCGGCACAGATTGCATTGGTTACAGGAGGGACCTGCTGACGCAGCTCACGAGCCAGCGAGCACGTACTAGTACGGACGCCCTGCTCTAGACCTCAGGGGCGCGCCACCTGCAGCGCCGACAGCCTACTCTGCGCCTTGGGCTAGTAGGCCTTGCTCCCATGGGAGCGCCACCATCTTCTAAACTCAATCTCCTTCCTCTTCAACTGTAATGAAAGTCGGCTTATTGATCCACATACTCCCGTCTTCCCTTCTTTCAATCCAAGGGTGGCCTGGTGGGATTTCGTCCCACCCCCTTGGCTTGATGCCCAGGCTCACATACGTCTGCAAACGCTCCCAAAAGTCTGCTATAACTTGCGTTTTAATCCTGCTAATCGCTGTTTCTTCTACCTTGCCTTGTTCCCCTCTGGAGGCAAACAATAGCCTCCTACCGTACTCCATGGCAGAGATCGCAGCCAGGCATACAACGTCCCAGATGGGTTGCTGGATAGCCTCGTGTGGCGGTATTACTAGCCACAGATTCTTACGCTCCACTATCAACTCAATTATGTGATCCTCATCACCTATGTCTGTCGCTTCCTGAATATGCAGCCGTAGCGTGCTAGCAATTGTGCACGTGCTGAAATGGTGTGCGCGGTCAGACTGCGCATCCGTCACCCCACATGGGCATTTATGACCTTGCCCTCTGTGCATCGAGAAGCCTGGGAATCCATCCACTGCTAGCCTCCAGAAGGCTTCTTTCTGCTCTGCTTCCCATTTAAGCTTCCACAAGCGTTCATATGTGCTCGAGATGCGTTCCTTGTCCTCTATCGCCATCACTATATCACCTACGTTACCACCCTTAGCCTCGTGGACAAAATCAGCATGTTTTTCTGCTAGTTTCCCAAACGCTTCACGCATCTGCAGGTACGTGGCCTGCTTCACCGAAACGGTCGCCAGTGGAATTGGTTGATTGTTCATCTTCCATCCAAGGCACCCCACTATATGGTCAATCATTTCCGTGTATGCTTGATCCTGGTTTAGTCCCATGCCTGTTCGTGCCGCTTCTGTCCATCCCGCAGGCAGGTGGTTAATCAAGTTTTGCATGCGTCGAAATGCATCTATCCCTTTCCTCAGGGGCCTCGGCATCAAATCTATCCCTAGTCCTCCAAAAATTCCCGCATCAATCACATCTTCCTTGTAAGCGCGTGTGCATTCACTCCGTATCCGGGGTGGGGCTCTGGTATTGGCCGGCACGTCTTGCAATTTCTCCTTAACCCGTGCAAACGTATCAATAGCCCTCACTGCGTCTCCGACTGTGGTAATTGAGCCTAGTGCAACAATATCCGAGAAGCCCCCTTCCAAAGATACATTCACACCATTTCTCTGTCTAAAAGTCAAGGTTGGGTTGCCCCACAACGGTGCTTGCGAAACCCATGGCCCCGCTTGAAGTAGATTGGCATCGAGTATCACAAGTTCCGGTAGGTTCATGAGCGCGGAGCACACTCGCTCAATCAGTGCACAGCCCGTGTCTACCACTTTCCCCAACACGATCGGCCTCCCCGTTGTGGGGTGCTTACGTGCCGTCAGGAGCGCCAGGGGCTGCGCTGCTGGGTGGTGTAGACAGACTGCATTTTTCAGGTTGTGCGACCATGGGGGGTTAAATTTCAGCATCGTGCGTCCACCTCCCGCTATACCTCTGATTCCTAGTAGCGCATGGCGAGCCCGCACATGTTGTATAGCCGGTAACATACCAAATCCCCCGCACTTGACAGGTAAACTTAGAATTGTGTTGCTGACCCCGGGTAATCGTGCATGTGGATTATTTCTGTATGCCGCTGGTGAGATTCCCCGGTCCACCAGTGCTGCAGCATTGCTAATGATTTTTTCCAGTGATCCATCATTTGGTATGCCATCAAACTCCAATTTGTACAGTGTCTTGCTCAGTGCATATCCTGACACCGCTGCTGCCCTGCCGAAGGTAGTGAGCGACATCCCTGCAATGCGGTTCATACAAGCATTCGCTTTTTCTAGTGTCGGTGCCATATTAAGCGCTGGCGGTGGTCCTGCATTATTGTTGAAGTGTATGCCAAGCGTCTTCGCCGACGCAACCAGTCGTAGTGCTGATTGAGGCTGCGTTGCTGCCGCTGTGGGATTGGCAGTCGAGTATGTGGCGCCAATAGTAATAGCCTCAGATTTTGTAATATTCAGCTGCTGCCCTGAGGCCTTGCCAAACGTTACCATAGCGTCAATGAACGTTGGTATCTCAGCCAATTTGCGTAGGAATTGTGAATAATCATCTGCATATTGTGAGGCTTTTAGTTTATGCACGTCAATACCAAACCCCTTGCTATTGAGCCATGAGAGAAGCGCTTGAGCGATTGCAAGATATAACAGTGGAGCAAGTGGGCAGCCTTGCCGTACGCCAGCTGTAAGTTCCATGAATTGTGACAGATGTCCGTTGACCAGTGCTGCAGCACGCGTGCCGTTGTGTAGCATACGTACCCAGTCAAGGAAACCATCGCCAACCCCAAGTGCTTGTAAACATTCAAACATGAATTCGCGATTAACAGTGTCGTACGCCTTGTGGAAGTCCAAAAAAGCTACCACGCCGGTTTCCTCTGCCCCTTTCAGGATGTGCGGTGCCAGCTGTAGAAGTGCAATATTGTCAGCAATCCGTCTTAGTGGTAGGAAGGCTGTCTGTTCGGGGCTGATAGTCTGACTGAAAGCTTTTGATACCCTAGTAGCAAGGATTCTTGCAAGGGTCCGGTAGTCTGTGTCAAGTAGGGTGATAGGCCTGTAGTTAGCAATCACCGTAGGGTCCCCCGCTTTATGCAAGCAGCAAATAACTCCATCCAGGAAACCCTTTGGTAGACGTTGTTGCTGGGCTGCTGCTGAGAGTACTGAGGCAAGAATGGCTGAGAATTTGTCGCTGAAGCGTTTATATAGGTCCGCTGGAATACCGTCCGCGCCGGGCGCCCTTCCGGCTGGCGCTGCAGACAGCGCTTTGGCCACCTCCTCACTCGACACTACAAGGCTACCCATCTCTGCTGCTAGGGCTGGGGGGCAGCGTCGTCCTGCCGCCCGTAGCGCCTCTAGGACAGTTGCGCGGGCCTCAGGGTTGGTTGTCGCCATGTTGCTGATGCCGCTCCAAAAGGTGATCATTTCCTGCGCCAACTTAACCGGGTCAGACGTGGTGGCGCCATCACTGCATTTCAGCGCCTGTATACGTCGTGATGTCGCCGGGGGGCGAAGGAGTTTAGTCATAACGGGGTTCGGTTGCTCCCCCATCCGTAGCCATGTGTGTCGAGTGCGCCTTTCTGTTGATACGCTGGCTTCTACTGCTGCTTTAGCTACCGCTGCTCTTGCTGATACTGCATTGTTCGCCAGATCGTGCAGTGGTTGCCCCCTAGTGGCCGCCCTTTCCACTGATGCAAAAGCTTGGGTGGCAGATCTGTTTGCCTGCGCTAGCTGTTCTGTCGCTGTGTGATGCCTTCGCACTGACTCCGTATTGAGTGTATGGATGGAAGTAATCATTGCTGATTTAAAAAGCGGCCACCAATCAATAATTGCTGCTGGGCTGGATGGTATGGTGGCAGCGTTAGTGTCAATCCATTCCTTAAAGTGCTGGCGTAGATCCCCATAATCCATGAAGTATAGCTTACATCGCCTCAAGCCTTTACCTGGTTGATGCTGCATAGCGGCCGAGGGTGAGGGGGCTAGGCGAGATATCACCATTCGGTGATCTGATGGCGCGCCATTCTCCACTCGGCATGAAATCATATTTTCGCTGATAGATGCGGATGCCATAATGCGGTCCAAGCGAGATGCCCCAGCGGAGCTTGCTGTACGGTAAAAATACGTAAAGGAGCGCAATGCTGGATGTAGATGACGAAACACGTCCACTAGACCAGGGCATGCTGACGTAAATTGGCTGGCCGTGATGCTATCAGCTGTACGGGCATCGGGGTTGGTGCAGTCAAGTTGCGGGTCCATGACAAAGTTGAAATCTCCGCAAATAATACTCTGCTTGCCATTGCTCGAAAGGAGGGCTAGCTGTTGCTGGATGAAATTACGTTGGCCTGTTGGGCTGCCAGACGGAAGGTACGTGCATACTAGGTTAAAGCTGTGGCCACCCCATTCCAACGGAAGCTGTAACATCCGGCTGTCCTCTGATATGCTGCATTCTGTCGTGTCTGTTGCTGTAAGCTGCTCTGCAAGCGAGGTTCTGATCAGAATGGCAACTCCCCCAGCTGGGCTTCCGTTCGGCCCTGTACCAGCTGGACCCCAGAAGGAAATGTATTCGCTGCCTCTGATTGCTGACGCTGCTATAAATATCTGTTTTCTGGCTGTGTCGATGCAGTCCGCTGTAACTCGCGTTTCCTGTAGGCAGATAATATCTAGCTGTGCTGCCTCCCAGGATTTCATAAGTGCAATAAGGCGTTTCGCATCAGGGCTTCCACCCCGGTGCGATAGGAGGCCACGTACGTTGTGCGTCGCTATCCGTAGCGGCCGCAGCGACTCACGGCCTTCTTGCCTACGTTTACGCATTATGCCCCAAGGGCCGGGAATTGCGTCTCATCTGAGAGCGCCAGGGCGGGGGGGTCGCCCTCCTCGTCCATGGATGCGTATCCATTGCTGCTGTTGTCGTCTGCGCCTGTTGCGCTGCCCTCCACCACCAGTTTGATCGGCGGGGGGGTGTTGCCGTTCATCTTGCGGCGGTTCACGCGTGGTGCCTGTGGTGTTCTGTGCTGCGGATCGGGCTCCGTCTGTGGTTGGCTAGTGGTCGCTTCGCCCCCCGCTGCGTGTCCGTCCCCTCTCTGTCTGTTCTTGGCGTTCTCCGCCATCGCAGCTGCTGTTTTAGCTATGGCGCCGCGGTGCCGGCGTTCGCTCCCGTTACCGCTCACCTCCGTGTCGCCCGTGGTGCTGGTGCTAGTGCCCACGCTGGCCCTGGTGCCGTTGCCGCCAGCATTGGCGTTGGCACTGGTGCTGGCGCCGGCGGTGGTGTTGGCATTGACGTTTGTGCTGGTGCTTGCGCCCGCGCTGGTGTTGGCGTCACCGCCGTCACCGCCAGCTCCGGTGCTAGCATTGGCGGGGGCGCTGGTGCTGGTGTTGGTGCTCGCGCTGTTGCTGCTGTTGCTGTTGTTGTCCGGGCTCTTCGCCGGGGGGCCGGGGCGGTCGGTCTTCTCCGACTGTGTGGTGCTGCCGCCCGCGGCCGCCTTCACACTGGCCCCGGCTCCACTGGCCGGCTTGCTCGGTGGTACCCTCACTGCGTGCAGGGGCGTGCCGTGCGGGGGGGCGCCCTTCTCCTCCGGTTTCTTCCCCCCGTCTACGGCTTGTTCCTCTCCCTTCTCTTCCGCCTCCTCCATTTCCTCATCTCCGTCCGCCTGGCTGGTTGTGGGCGCGGGCGGCTGCGGTACCAGCGCTTGCTGGATCTGCGCCTGTGCCTTCGCAGCCTCCTGCAGGTGTGCTGCATACCGCCGCCGCTGCTGCTCCTCCAGCTCCTGCTGCTGCTGCTGTTGCTGTTGTTGCTTCTGCTGCTGTTGCCGCTGCTGCTGCTCTGCGTCCGTGGCGGTGTCGGGGTTGGGCGGCGGCGGCGGCGGCGGCGGCGGCGGCGGCGGCGGCAGCTGCATGTCGCCGCCGTCGTGCTGCTGTCCCGTTCCCTCCACCGCCTCCAGGGCACAGGGTGTCGACGCGTGGCATTGGCCAGGCACACACGAGTCCAGAGAGGAGTGGAGGGCAAGCACGGTCCTACCCGATGGACCTATCTTATCTACCTTCAGGGGCCATTTGACGAGGGCGTGGGAGCACGAGAGGCTGGTAGCGGACCCGCACGCATTCCCTTCAGACGGCAAGCAACCCGGCATACACATGTGCAAACACAAGCATTGGATGGGGCTAAGCGCACTAGGGTCCGCGCCGCCGACCCTGCACGAACACAGTAGAGCATTCATACCGGTTGCACAGCATAAGCTTTTGATGAGATTCCGTCTATGTTGCTGGCCAATCACCGCGAACCGTGCCTGGGAGAGGCCTAGGGAGGAGAGGACGTGCCCGCTATGTACGGCCAATGAGGTGGAGGATGAGCACCACGTCCTGATGCAATGTGCTGCCTACACCGAGTTACGAGCGTGCAGTGGCCTAGACTTTAGCCTAAGCATGCGCGAAGTGATGCTGAAATCTGAGCCTGTCAAGTTAGCTGCATTACTCAGCTCCATCTGGGAGCATAGAAGTAGGGAAGTCCCCCTTGCAAGGGGAGAACAATAAATAGGACAATCATGCACTGGCGTTATAAGGGTCACCCCGGCCCGGGCCTCCGGTTTACACGCAGCAGGAAGGCACGCAAGAACGTGCGCACCACTCTGTAACCACACACACATAAAAAAAAAAAAAAGCAAGCAGTTTGTAGCTTCCCCAGCTTTCCCCCCGGCTTTCCCCGCGGTGCTGGTTCGTGTGTGCTCATCGTTTCACGTACGATGGCATCGGGCTATCTGTATATGTATCTATCTAAGCCCAAGAGGCGAAATCCGCCAGGAGACACCCGCCGGCCCGCAGGAACGACGACCGACCCCCCAACTTTGGCGCCCCAGAACTTCCTCACCAGACACCCCCTGAGAAAACTAAAAGCACGTGCGTAATGCTCTCTTCAAGCTCTTTGATTTTGAGCATGGGTAAGATCCTGAGCTCTCTACCCCCCCCCCTGGTATGAACGCAGGTGGGGGGGCCTGTTTCTTTTCGAGTGGATGCGCGTGAGTCATTTGAAGCTGTTTGTGCGCGCAGGAGGGGATGGACGGCTTCCTGCTTTACATCCTGCTGTGTTACGTCCTGTTGAATCCCTGGTCCTTCTTCACCTGAGCAAACCAGCTGAGCAAACCCGTTGTTTCTCCTGCTGCGTGAAACAGTGAACAGCGGCTGGGACACGTTCCTCATTCTGTACAACGCCCCCTTCAATCCCGCGGCGCCCCTGACCAACGCCATCGTCGCAAACGATGACCGGTGAGTGTTGGGAATGCACCTGCGTACCGTATTCCTTGGATCTCACTGGCTGCACCGCGCACCAAACGGATGTGACATGCACCTCGAGGAAGGGACCGTCCACATGCGGGGCCATCTCTATCTGCCCCTACCTGTTATACCTGTGCCCCAGGGGCAACCGCTCGCATAGCTGGGCCACCCTCCCTCCCCCCTAGGTTCATCCCACACGCACACACGCACGCTGCTGCTGAACGGATGCCAAGCATGCCTGCCAACACACACCTGCTGCGTGTGTGTCGCAGTGCGGGTGGGGGTTACAACTCGGGCTTCACCGCCAGCCTGGTGGCGGGCAACGCCTACGTGCTGGTGGTCACCGCCTTTCGCCCCGTCAGCTCCGGCATCTACACCCTCTCCAGCACCCCAATCGCCGGCGCCGCAGGGACGTGTGAGCAATAAACACACAAGATGTCAACAAGTGAACATTGTGTGGCACCACGTGAGCCATACATGTCCTCGGCCCAAGTGATGGGCATTAGTGTGTCGGTTGTTTCTGATTTCTGGGGTCGGCTACAGTCCTTCATTCGTTAGTCTTGGCATTCGCCCGAAAGCCTGGGACACGGTGCCGTCTGTGCATCCGTTCCTTGCCCGAGGTGCTGGGGACTGCCTGGTTCTGGTCCTGCCTGATGACGTGGACTCCCCCCCTCCCGTTGAACTGGTGTCTGGGGTGGGGGCGGTGGCTGCTGTGGTGTGGGTTTTCACTGCGGTGCTGGCATTTGACTGGGCGTTGTCGGACTATATGGTGTGCCTGGTTTTGCGTCTGGTGCTTTCGGCAGCGCTTTGTGCGCAGACACGGTTTGCTACACTTTGTGGGGCTTTTGGCGGGCTTACGCTTGGCTTCGACTTGCGAGTTTAGCAGCTGAGACGTGGACCTGATGCACGTGTTGGTGGAAGGTCGGCAGACACCTGGGGGGAGGGTGGTTTCCCTTCGGGCTGGAGATGGTCCCTCTTGACTTGGGTGCGGGGCACCCTTGCTTGGTCGGACTGTCCTTTCTTTGTAATGTCGCATTCATACATGTGCCTATATGAAGCCGCCGCCGGGCGTCATGTGCGTCTGTCGTAAGTGGTGCCGTTTGCGCGGCGGGTGTCTGCTTGTGACCTTGTTTTTTGGGCTGAGCCCCCCCAGCGCAGCGTACCAGGGGGGGGGCGAAGCCCCCCAGGAACACCCCTGTCCGTGCGTGGCTGCGTGGCTGCGTGCGTGCGTGCGTGGCTGCGTCGGCAAAACATAGCATACTGGCGCAAACCGCGACTGCTACGTATTAGTGTTTGTTAATGCCTATTGCATGTAAATAGGTGGCGGGGAAAATTCGGGCGGAGCGAGAAGTGCCTTGGCGCGGCCAGCGCGGACAATTGACTTTCGCGAGGTCGCGAGGAAAGCATCCGTTGCCCGCTGATATGCAGTCTATAAGGCAAACTATGTTGTCGGCAATCAAAGCGGGGAAGTATATCGAAAGCTTTGAGCGACTTGCCGAGCCATGCCTGCCGACGCGCCAGAATGCCGAGAAGCCCCCCGAGGTCGCCCCCGCCCCGCGCCTAGCCCTTTGAGCTTGGGGCGCCGGAGGGGTGTTGCCTATGGCAGGAGGCTAGAGAAAGACGTGGTGTGTTTGGTAACGTGCCAAGGCACGCACATGGATGGCACGGGAAATTCCGCCCTGTCCCTAGCCACGCGCCTGTGCTTCGTTGGGGCATGAGGCTCTGGGACCGTTACATGCCTACTAGCTCCCAAGCGTACGGGGGCTCAGCCCATTTTCCAGCTGTACAAAGCTGACACCCCTTGTTCGGCGCAGAATTGGCCCCAGGCCCTAGCTGTATGTGAGGTGGCCCGTGCGTGTGCATTTCTCGGTTCTCGGAGGTGCGCAGTGTAGGGCGAGTCAGCAGGACAGATAGCTGGCAGAGACAGCTACATGATACTGCCACTCATCTACATGAGCGGTCACAGCTGTATCAGCGTTACGGTTATATTGCCAGCACTCATTTGTGAACGGTTACACTACTGTGTGTGTGTGGTTACAGAGGGCCGGGGTGACCCTTATAACGCCAGTGCATGATTGTCCTATTTATTGTTCTCCCCTTGCAAGGGGGACTTCCCTACTTCTATGCTCCCAGATGGAGCTGAGTAATGCAGCTAACTTGACAGGCTCAGATTTCAGCATCACTTCGCGCATGTTTAGGCTAAAGTCTAGGCCACTGCACGCTCGTAACTCGGTGTAGGCAGCACATTGCATCAGGACGTGGTGCTCATCCTCCACCTCATTGGCCGTACACAGTGGGCACGTCCTCTCCTCCCTAGGCCTCTCCCAGGCACGGTTCGCGGTGATTGGCCAGCAACATAAACGGAATCTCATCAAAAGCTTATGCTGTGCAACCGGTATGAATGCTCTACTGTGTTCGTGCAGGGTCGGCGGCGCGGACCCTAGTGCGCTTAGCCCCATCCAATGCTTGTGTTTGCACATGTGTATGCCGGGTTGCTTGCCGTCTGAAGGGAATGCGTGCGGGTCCGCTACCAGCCTCTCGTGCTCCCACGCCCTCGTCAAATGGCCCCTGAAGGTAGATAAGATAGGTCCATCGGGTAGGACCGTGCTTGCCCTCCACTCCTCTCTGGACTCGTGTGTGCCTGGCCAATGCCACGCGTCGACACCCTGTGCCGCCACAAAACGGAACATATGGCGATCATCGCTGGGGGACACACGCCGCATGTCTGGACGGGTTTGCGTGCCGAGGCTTCCAGAGCTGTCCGGACACGCGTGCGGGTGTGACACGGTTTGTGACGACTAACGCTATGCGATTTCTGTGCAATTGAATAAATAATTATTAATTATACACGGATAACTTACGTTGGAGCTGAGACTTTGGAGTATGAGGTGAGTTTCGAGACGTGTGTGTTTCGCGAAGGTTCCCGACCCCGCGGTCACTCGGTCACACCGCGGCGCGTTGGCCCCTTCTGGGCGCGTTGGCCCCTTCTGGAGTTGGCGCGTTGGCCCCTTCTAAAGTTGGCGCGTTGGCCCTTTCTGGGCGCGTTGGCCCCTTCTAGAACGGCGCGTTGGCCCCTTTTAGAAGTTGGCGCGTTGGCCCCTTTTTAGTCACGGCGCGTTGGCCCCTTTTGGGCACGCCGCGTTGGCCCCTTTTGGGCGTGAAGAGTCGTATATAAACGAGCCGGACGCTTGTGCTAGGCATACCAGGATAAAGCCAACCAGGCAAAAGCATACCAAGCAAAGCTGAACACTGGCAAGCTACCTGAGCCCCTTCTCAATACCTTGTAACACTGAGCCTGGCAAGAAGCCCGCTCCTCTCTGAATCCCTTAAGCGCAAACGCGCATAGGCTCGTGCCTAAGCCCGCCAGTAGAGCGGCAGCACTTAGCCCTTTTCCCCACAGGGCCCCCTTTCCCCCCTGTCCCTGACCAAGCCCAAGCGCCCGAGCGCACAAGTGCTTCCCCCTTACCTCCTCCTCCCCCTACCCCTTATCTCCTCCTACTCCCTTGTCCGAGAGAAGGCTAGGACTTAGGCGGAAACGTTATAACGGTTGCCGTGACCGTTAAGGTGGTTGACGTGCTTGGATCCCGTGCCCCGTGACTGCTATCCAGCTGTCGCACTCGTTTACCTTCCGCGCACTTTATATCTCGATCCTATCTCGATAAGTCCAAACATCTCGATATACTTTACGCTTCCGCACGCGTATTTTCTATCCAGTGCTATCCTGTTACAACAGTCCTAGGAGCTAATCCCGAGCGAGACCCCAGCAGTGGACGTCGTGCTGCGCGGACCCGCCGCACTGTCCCCACACAGGTGACGGGTGGTAACCAACACACGGTCCTTGGGCACGCCATACACACACGAAAACGCGAAAATTTTGGTTTGTGTTTACACGTTGTGTGTGTGTCGTTGATTGTGGTATCGAGACTCGGGGAAACCCGGTCTCGTTCGGAGCTCCAGGCCTGTGACGGCCCCTAGCCACCGTTACCAGCCCGCAGCTGGTTACCACACAGCAGTACACGCACGTATACGTGCAACAGCAACCACGTCTCTTACTTCATCTTTATCCCCTGCAAGTTCATTGCCCGCCATGGCCAATGAACGCTTTGGCGTCACGCCATCCAGTCTAAACACCATCCCCATATTCGATCCCAAACTTGACGATCCCCGCCAATGGCTTGACAAGATCGAGCGCCACGCAGGCATATTTCAATGGACCAATATGGAGAAGTTGCTAGTAGCCCGTTGCCGCCTTAGCAACGAAGCACAGGTCTGGGAGTCTGGCATTGATAACGTCGTGCACGACTGGCATGAGTTCAAGCTAGCATTCCTTGACCGCTTTGCCCCGCGGCAAGAAGAGCTATTCAACCGGCTAGCCAACTGCCGCCAAACCAAGTATGCAAGTGTGCGCCGTTATGCCGACCGTTATCGCAACCTGGTTGCCCAGCTTGGCATCAATCCAGCTCACGATCCCACCTATATGTTCAATTTCCTACGTGGGCTGCACATTGACGTACACAATAAAGTCTATCTGATGAAGCCGCAAGATCTAGACGGCGCGATACGCGACGCTATCTACGTCAGCGAAGGGGCAGACCGCCCGCAAGGTGGCCCAGAGGAGGACGACACCGCTGACCGTACCTCCCGCACAGACCGCCCTTCTTACCCCCAGGCTGACTCCACACGTAACGTGCGCTTTGAGGCTCCCGCTCGCCCCGCACGTGATGCTCCTCGTGATGAGCGCCGCTACGATGGCCGCCGCGAGGACCGCTCCAACGGCAATAGCCGCCGCGAAGGGCGCTGGGAGGATAGGCGCGACGACCGGGCCCGCCGTGATGACCGTAGTGGCCCGCGCGCCGCCGCCCCTCGTGCCCCAGCGGCCAATCCGCTGGCCGCGCAAGTTGAGGACCTGCAAAAGCAATTGGCACAACTAGCTATCAACCTAAGCGACAGGGCGCGTCCGGGCGACTATCGCAATGCGCCGCAAGCAAACATGCTAGAACTGGTGCAATCCCGTGCTCGTTCCGCTCCCGCGGCCGAGGCCTATGTGCATATGCCCGAGGCCTATATGAAGCGCGCAAGTGATTTCGACGGCACCACCCTACCCCGCAAGCGCTACACCGTGCCCTTCCGCCGTGCGCCCCTGGATGACCTGGTCCCCCTGAGCCGCAACCCCAACGGCGACGTTGACATGGGCGACGCCCCGCCCGACGAGGACACGCAACCTACGCCTGCTCTGGCACCCGCACCGGCCGCAACTGCAACCCCTGAGGCACCCCGTGCTAACCGCAGTCGTATGAATATCCAAGCCGCGCCTGCACCCGAAGCCGCCACACCTGCTCGTACCACTGCTGCCGCTCGCGCGCCACGCGACGCCCGCCCGCCAGTCCCGGCAGGCCGCACCGGTGGCTGGCGCCCGGCACGGGCAGCTGGTGAGCCGATTGGTCGTGCTGATCCCATCCCTGCGACAGACGCACATGACCTAGAGCGTCAACTGGCAGACGAGGTGGTGGCCAAGGTGAACAAGTTCACGGTGCCTCTCGGCACCGCAATTCGCTGCAACCCGCTGAACGTGTATTCCAAGGCAGGAAGCAAGATTCTGGGTATTGCCCGCTCCCAGACCCGTGCTGCCGCCAATACCACACCGACCGTGGCTACCGTTGACACAACCCCGACTAGGGCCCCTGCTGTTAACGCCGCCTTCACCCGCGTCGCTGAGATTCCTTACCCGAAGTGGCAGGTGTGCCGCGCCACCATACTGGTGGCTGATGAGGCGGGTGACTGGGTGCCTATCCCTGCCGTGGTGGACTCTGGCGCCTCCAATTCCATCATTACCAGGCAGACGCTGCGCAAGCTGGGCCTGCTAAACAGCGTGGTCAGCTCTGACCTCTCCTTTTACAACGCCGACGGTAACCGTGGGCGTGCTGCGGGCAAGATTGAAGGGTTGATGACGTCAACGGGCGACATGGAGATCGCACTTGACGCCTACGTTAGCAACGCCCATAACTATGGCGTACTGCTGGGCTGCGACTGGCTTTATCCCGCGCGTGCTACTATCTGCTACGACAAGGGCAAGCTACAATACACCAACGACCAAAACCAGCGGAGCGCGCTGGCTATCACCTTCCTGCGCGCGCAAGAAGCCGCAACGCTTACCATGGACGCCGATGGCGACGACGTTTCGGATATTGAAACGTACATGCTGCAAGCTCCCAGGTCTCCGCCGCCTGAGGATCAGGAGGAGGGCAGCGCCAGTGCTGGTCCCACAGAAGAAGAGCGCAAGGCTTGCCGCCTGGCCATGCTGGCCTCCGACATGATTGTGCGCCGCCTGGCGCAAGAGCATTATGCTAAATTTGGCCGCATCCCCAACTATGCGCCTGCTGACTTCGTGCCCGAGATGGCTCGCACGGTGCCTATTCCGGCCGAGCCCGTTTCCTCCCCCGAACTCACCACTGACTCCACCGCAGACGCCGACGACACCGATGCGTCACATGAGGGATCCTCAGGCGACTTGCCCGATGCAGATGCTGTAGTGCCCGAGGGGCGCCCGCAATTTGGCGCAGGCGCCGGTGACGCCCAAGTCGTGCCCGACGCAGGCGACGCTCCTGCAATCATGATGGCGGATATGCCCGAGTCACCACCCCGCTTGTCCTCCCTAGTAAAAGCACTGGCCCTCGAGCCCACCAACCCGGAGCAGTCCGCTATGCTTGACGCTATCTACCCAGGCACAGGCTGGGACGGTCCCGTTTTCCCAGTACCTGACTCACCTGCGTCGAACGGCTCAGCGGGGGAACCAACCCTTCGCCTCCCTTCGCCTCTGCCTCTGCTTGACGTGGACGAAGAGGACGCACCACCGCCCCTGCTGGATGCCACAGACAGCGAGCGCGGAAGCGGCAGCTTCGCCAGCTCCAGCGACAGTTCCGATTCTGCGGACGAGGCAGACATAAGCGACGACTGGGAAACAGCCCGGCTGATATCCTGGGCAAGCGGTGAAGCTTATACGCTGGAGGCGCAGCACCCCACTGACGCTGCCGGCATGACCCCTGCCGATATTGTTGCAACTTTCACTCCCCAGACGCCGCACGTGTCAATCCCTTACCAAATGGTGGAGCAGCTCTCTCTCGCCGCGCACGTGAAGGTAGCGCTCGAGGTGGCCAAGGCCGCGCAGGACCATTACCTGCACAAGGGTCCCGGCGAGGAGTTTGGTAGACAGTTGCACGCCATGATCAATCCTGACCTGCCGCCTTTCTGGAAAGACAGCTTCGAGGCGCTGCTGTCCGCCAACTACTTCATGTTTGCGCGGGATAACAGCGAGCTAGGTCTGACAGATTGGGTGGACGTTGAAATCGACACGGGCGACGCAGCCCCCGTGTACACCCCTCCGTACCGCATGGCGCGCGCCGAGCAGACTGTAGTTGAAACCGAGATTGAGCGGATGTTGAAGGACGGCATCATTGAGCCCTGCCACAGCCCTTGGTCATCACCTGTGTTGGTGATCGCGAAGCGTGGCACAACAGATAAGCGCGTCGTGATTGACTTGCGCCGAGTAAACGCCGTCACGCGCATCCCGCGTCATCCCATTGGGAACGTGCAGGAGATTCTAGACAGCATCTCGCCGCCCACGGGCCAACAGTTCTATGCGACTTCTATTGATCTGAAAAGTGGATACTGGGCCGTGGTGCTCAAGTCAGAGGACGCTCGCAACAAGACCGCTTTCCACACAACCACGGCGCAGTACCGCCACACCCGACTACCCATGGGCTGGAGTGGTTCGACCAGCTACTTCACTAGCCTGGTGCGCAAGGCGCTGAAGCCAGTGCTGATCTCCCCAGGGCAAGAGCGCCGCAGCCGCTATGATGATCCTGAAGCCGCTCTGCTCACGGAGCCCTGCTGCACCTACTATCTTGACGACGTGATTATCGTGTCGTCTGATCTGGAGAGCCACTACCGCCACGTGGAGATCGTGTTGTCGCTCTTCTACTTAGCCGGACTGAAGGTGTCGGCCACCAAGTGCAAGTTTGCACAGCGGCGGGTGCTCTTCCTGGGGCACCATCTGGATGGGGAGAAAGGCACGATTGAGCCGCACCCCCGCAACGTGGCGACCATCAACGCACTGCCCGCGCCTCAGACGGTCCGGCAGGTCAAGGCCTTCATTGGCATGGTGTCGTACTACCGTACGTTCATTCCATACTGCTCCCTGATCGCTAAGCCCCTTTATGATTTGCTAAAGAAGGACGCACCTTGGAAGTGGAGCCCGGTCGAGCAGCACGCGTTTGAGGCCCTCAAGACCGCGCTGACCAGCGAGCCTATCCTCAGGGCGCCGCGCTTCGACCGCCCCTTCATCCTGCAGACGGATTGGAGCGGTATGGCGGTGGCGGCGTGTCTCGCGCAAAAAGATGATGAGGGAAAAGAATACGCTGTGCAGTTTGCAAGCAAGCGTTTGACCGGAAGTCAGTCGCAGTGGTCCTCCGCTGATGGCGAGGCCTATGCGGTGGTATGGGCTGTGCAACATTTCCGGCCTTACCTGTTCGGCACGCATTTCACGCTGGT
Source organism: Chlamydomonas incerta (assembly GCA_016834605.1). Classification (NCBI taxonomy): domain Eukaryota; kingdom Viridiplantae; phylum Chlorophyta; class Chlorophyceae; order Chlamydomonadales; family Chlamydomonadaceae; genus Chlamydomonas; species Chlamydomonas incerta. The sequence goes on from JAEHOC010000042.1 coordinate 41,632, forward strand.
AACGGACAGCATGGCGGTTCGCCACATCCGTACCGCCGGCGCCTCTGACCTGCACGGGCGCCTGGCCCGTTATGCCTTCAAGCTCATGCCGTATTCGTTCGACGTAGTGCACCGCCCTGCAGAGCGGCACGGCAACGTGGACGGGCTTAGTCGACTAGGCCATCTGCTACCGCAGACTGAGGACGAAGCCGTTGCAGGCTCGACCCCCGAAGCCGAGCCCCCCGCTATCAACCTCGCAGAGTTTACGCCCACGCCCATTCGGACCAGCCGTTGGGGGCCCGAGATCTTCCTGTCGGACGGCTGTACGGACGCGGCACGCATGAATAGGTCACCCCCACGCATTCCCAATCTGCCACAAGTCGTGCCCGACACGCCACGGGCACCGCGTGCTGTCGCCTTTGGCGCCCACCGCCCGTTCGCCGAGGCTGACGGCAACCCAGGCGGCTCGGCAGCGGTACCGCAACTTTCCCGCATGATTCCTACCCCTTCCCGCTTTGGTCCCGGCGTCACCACGGTTAAAGGCGCTATCCCCATGCAGCTTCACCACCAAGATCCTCCCCCGGATCTGCTGCCTACCCAGGTGTTGAGCCCGACGCCGGCCGACTACGCCGCGCCTCACCTCGCGGGGCAAGCCGAAGGTGTTAGCACCGCTGATGCCGCAGGCGCCCAGCCCGCTCCTGCGGGGCGCGCAAGGGATGACAATGAGGCCGAGCAACTGCATTCTCCGGTGCCCATGCGCCAGTCCGCTCGCCGGCGGCGCCTTAGCTCCCTGCTACAGGATTTCGATATCGCTGAAGTTGACCCTGATCCCAATACCATATGCCAAGCGTGCAAGAACAGCCTACCTGCCAACAACATGCTGTTGTGCGACTACCCCGGCTGCACCAAGGCGTGGCACACTACGTGCCTGACCCCTCCCCTTGCTGCTATTCCCCATGTGGACTGGTTCTGTCCCGAGCATCCCAAGGAAACGGCGCAGGCCGCGCCACCCAAGGATCCCGCCGAGCTACGCGACGACTCACCTGATCATGACACGGTGACCCCAAGCCCAGTGACGTCAGAAGAGGGCACTGACGGCGGAGACCGTACCACCGCTCATAGCAGCACCCGCATGTCCCCTGCTCTCCTGCTATACGGGCGCGAGCTGACCCTTGCGTCCCAGCGGAAGGAGGCACCCTCCAACTTGCCTGCTGTGGAACCCGAGGAAGAAGAAGTGCCCTGGGAGGAGTGGCACCACGATGCACTCGACAACCGCCGAGGACTGCTTGACAACCTGGCGGAGCGCGCTGAAAACAACATGGTGAAGGCAAAAGAGAAGAATGAGCGTGATTTCAATAGTCGCCAGCACCAATCCCGGCCCCGCCAACGGCCTATTGCTGGGCGGACCGCCGTCGGTGTTGCCTCGATACCTGCCCCAACCCCACGCACACCCACCGGCACGCCACGGGTTGACCCCTCGTGGGTTGCCACCGGCGTCGCCACGGCTGCTTCTCGGCCTCTTCAGGTGGCCAAACGGCCCCTTCAGGCGTTATCCCCTGCGGTCAAGCGTAAGCGAGCAGATAATGAGGTGGCATTGCCCGCGAATGTCTCGAGTGGCCCGGCCAACAAGAGGCCTGCCACCATGGCTACGATAGCAACTTTAAATTCACCTAAGGCGATCACAAAGGCCCCCGGCACCGGCGCCTATGGGAATGACGACGGCGATGAGCCCGAGACTGCGGTAGCCGCCCCTACTCCCAAAAAGAAGCCGTTAAAGCCCAAGAAGAACGTAATCAAAGCAGCAACGGTCGCTCTAGCGGCCCCTCCGACGGACCTGATGATGAATCCAGCAGCCACAGCTCCGGCTGAAATTGAGCCCGCAGTAGATGAGTTAGAAGACGAGGAGATGCCAGACTGCCCAGCGATTCCTGAGGGTACCCTGGTGTGGCTAAGCAGACCGAGGGGCTCAAAACTGGAAGCAGCTTCTGAAGGCCCTTATTCATTCTTCGCGTGGAAGCTGCAAAATGGAGCGTATGCGCTGGTAAAAGGCGGAAATGGACAAGTCTTTCCAATTCCTCGACACCGACTTCTGAGCATGAGCATGAGCATGTTACATGGCTTGAAGTCCATGCGGCCCCACTAACTCCTTTGAGTCCGGAGGCGCGATGATAACTAAACAAAGGGGAATCAGCTAGCGGTTGCGCAATTCACTAGACCGAAGCGTTGTCACCGCGTGCAAGTAAGCAGCTAGCTTTTGAACGTCCGACTTCTGGTTCCAAGGCGATTTGCGCAGTAGAATGTTATGTTATTTAAGTTATTTACAAGTCAAAACATTAGCAACTAAGTCATTTGCGTCACGAGAGTTCGCAAGTTAAGAGCGGCATCCATCGCGATCCATTGCTAATTGGTGTGATTGTCGGCGTGTTTCGTCCCCTGAGGCCCGCGTGGTCACGGGCTTAAGCGGGGGAACGCGCTATAGCTATGGCGATCATCGCTGGGGGACACACGCCGCATGTCTGGACGGGTTTGCGTGCCGAGGCTTCCAGAGCTGTCCGGACACGCGTGCGGGTGTGACACGGTTTGTGACGACTAACGCTATGCGATTTCTGTGCAATTGAATAAATAATTATTAATTATACACGGATAACTTACGTTGGAGCTGAGACTTTGGAGTATGAGGTGAGTTTCGAGACGTGTGTGTTTCGCGAAGGTTCCCGACCCCGCGGTCACTCGGTCACACCGCGGCGCGTTGGCCCCTTCTGGGCGCGTTGGCCCCTTCTGGAGTTGGCGCGTTGGCCCCTTCTAAAGTTGGCGCGTTGGCCCTTTCTGGGCGCGTTGGCCCCTTCTAGAACGGCGCGTTGGCCCCTTTTAGAAGTTGGCGCGTTGGCCCCTTTTTAGTCACGGCGCGTTGGCCCCTTTTGGGCACGCCGCGTTGGCCCCTTTTGGGCGTGAAGAGTCGTATATAAACGAGCCGGACGCTTGTGCTAGGCATACCAGGATAAAGCCAACCAGGCAAAAGCATACCAAGCAAAGCTGAACACTGGCAAGCTACCTGAGCCCCTTCTCAATACCTTGTAACACTGAGCCTGGCAAGAAGCCCGCTCCTCTCTGAATCCCTTAAGCGCAAACGCGCATAGGCTCGTGCCTAAGCCCGCCAGTAGAGCGGCAGCACTTAGCCCTTTTCCCCACAGGGCCCCCTTTCCCCCCTGTCCCTGACCAAGCCCAAGCGCCCGAGCGCACAAGTGCTTCCCCCTTACCTCCTCCTCCCCCTACCCCTTATCTCCTCCTACTCCCTTGTCCGAGAGAAGGCTAGGACTTAGGCGGAAACGTTATAACGGTTGCCGTGACCGTTAAGGTGGTTGACGTGCTTGGATCCCGTGCCCCGTGACTGCTATCCAGCTGTCGCACTCGTTTACCTTCCGCGCACTTTATATCTCGATCCTATCTCGATAAGTCCAAACATCTCGATATACTTTACGCTTCCGCACGCGTATTTTCTATCCAGTGCTATCCTGTTACAACAGTCCTAGGAGCTAATCCCGAGCGAGACCCCAGCAGTGGACGTCGTGCTGCGCGGACCCGCCGCACTGTCCCCACACAGGTGACGGGTGGTAACCAACACACGGTCCTTGGGCACGCCATACACACACGAAAACGCGAAAATTTTGGTTTGTGTTTACACGTTGTGTGTGTGTCGTTGATTGCGCGCTATAAACAGCCGCGCGCACCACCCGTCTCCCATTGGATTCGCCCATGCCTCCCGTGCCTCGTCGACTATCTCATCAAAAGCCAGACTTCTGTTTTGCGCGGAAATCCTATTGTAAAAACCCAAACATTGTTTGGCTATGAAAAAGTGCAGCGGCAGTTGGGCCAGCTCCGCAAACAGGAGACGGTGTGACGGTTTGGCTGCTCCCACTGTCTGTCGCATGTATTGGACCTGCAGCTTTACGGCCTCGTCACGCAAACATGCCTCAAATGCGCCCTGTGCTAGGTTGTTCCTGTCATTCCTCCTGGGTGGCGGTCCTCCGTCTAGCATCTCTACTAGCACGTCGGGACCCCATACCTCACATCCGTAGGCAAGGATGGATCGGATTTGCACGTCGAAACACCTCATGCGAATATCTGGTGCGAAAATGCGTAAACGGTTCAATCTAGTGTTAAGCCCACACATGGCTCTCCTTGCTGACTCGCAGAGTGTCTCCCTGCAGCTGACGAAGGCCCTACCCGGACCGTACACTAGTCCAAGATAGCGCGCCTTGTCCACCGCAGGGATGGGCTGCCCTGCTAGCTTTAAACCCTGGCATCCGCTGCACACAGTGCTGGCCGTTACTTCGTTGGCTGCAAAAACCAGCCTCTCACACTTGGTAACGTTTGCCTTCATGCCAAAAGCTAGGCAGAACGTGTCTACTAATGATAGCAAGTGGCGCATCCGCTCAGGGGTGGTGGCCAGCAGGGAAACATCATCCGCGTACATCAGCAGTGACACCTTTTTGCCATTCATCTCAGGTGCACCTGTGGCTTCGTCCGTATCTTCCGAATCAATGTACTCTGCTAAGGTTTCTATAAAGAGGCCGAAAAGCTCTGTGCTAAGCGGGCAGCCCTGCTTGACCCCTTGCGTGGTTGCGAAAGGGGCACTGTGCTTACCCCCGGCCTTCACTACCATCATCACTCTCTCGTACGCTTTTTTCAAAGCCGCCAACATCTCACCCGTTACCCCGCGTTCCTCCAGTCTCATCCAAATTAATGGTCGTGGGACCTTGTCGAAAGCCTTTTCAAAATCAATTTGTACGACAATGAGGGGGGGGGGTGGCGCCAGCACGCGTGTGCTTGTTGATGAGATGCCTTTGCTGCGCATAGGGCTCGTCACCCGAAAGAGGTCGCCACCCAATCCAGCTTCCCCGTCCGATCAGGTTCTCAACCCAGCTGTGACTTCCACATACACGCACGGCACAAGGAGGAGTGGAAATAAGCCACGGAGGGCCGCCGGACAACGTGGAAAACGCTGCAGCGACGGGGTCGGACGAGCCAGGCCCGAGCAACGGACGACCAAGACGCTGGAGCGCGGAGCCACACGGACGCTATAATTAGGAACGTAATTAAATAGAAATATTGGGGAGGAGAAGGAAGGGCTGTAAGCAGGAAAAGAGTGCAGGAGAGCGGTTGGGCACTGATCGGTCCCGCCCGCGCCAAAGGGCGCTCCGCAGGGCCGCCTATTCGCAAACACGAATAAGTAAGACGTAGGTAGCTGACGAGTAGGGCAGGGAGCGTATACGAGTATACGAGGGCAGTTGGAAGGGGGCGAGTGATTAGCGAGTGATTGACGAGAAGGCGGGGTGACGAGGTGGTGACGAGGTTGTCTGACAGGAGGGTTCGTAAGTCTGACCTGTGGGCGCCCGGCCTGGCGCCGTACGGTCCTGCAGGGCCGGGTGTACGGCTGGAATGGGGCCCTGTACGGGTTGGGGGGGAGTATATAAGGCGGGGCTCTCGCAGCCAGAACCAATCCCCGGACCGCAAGCCAAGCACCCGACACGCTGTGCAGCACGGCCACTGATCAGGTCGACTGGAGACCCACTCTGATAGATTCCGAGCCCAAGAGCTCTAGACTGAGAAACTTCTGTGTAAACGTGACGTGCGATTCCCTTAGCCTCACGTTCCCTCTCACGCCGTAGGAGCTTTCCCTCCTCGTGCTATAACCCCGCGGCACCTGGTCAGCCGCCTGCAGCATCAGGGCTCCTCCCTTAGCCCTTTCCCCTCGCAGGAAACCAGAAGGAGACGCCAAGGAGTCAAGACACCCTTGCCCTCTCACACTTCATCTGTCCCTTTACAGGTCTCGCCTCCCGGCGAGCGAGTGGACAGCACGAGCGAGCCGCAACCCTAGCCGCCGCTCCCTCTAACGAGTGCACGGCTCCCACGCCGGCACCCTTCTCCGCAGGCCCGGCTCCCACGCCGGCACTGTGACTCAAAACCCGTTAACGCAATCTTATTCCGCATAGTTTCGCATCTCGATTAGTTAAACACACGTAGGAACAGCCGTCAACAGCGGCACTCAAAGGGTATCGGGGCTAGAGAACCACACGGGCAAACACACCTCGTAGCAGGTCCCGTGTCAGTGTGCGGTCCGTCATCACACGTGCCCACACTAGAGGCAACACTGAACGATCCTTGGGCACGCTAGTAGACCCCAATCAGCGCGAAAATTTTATAGGTGCTTACGCGTTTTGGGGGTGCTACGCGTGGGTGGTATCGAGACCAGGTTGCAAGGCCTCGTCTCATTAGACCATAGCAGGGGAAACGCCCACGGGCATACAGTCCCCGTGGCAAACAGCAATCTATTCACCAGCCATCTCAAATCATAGTTCTCCTCAATCAAAACTCCATAAACAACAGGGCGTAGCACGCCTCGCTAACGTAGCCGCCAAGTCGATTATCCGCAGGTACCTACGGAGGTCCACACGCACCCCAAGACACACACATTGTAAACGACCCGTCCCGTCCCAGAGCTCACGATCTTGGAAATAGCTGGGACGCAGTCGGAAGTCAGCAGGACCAGGAAAGGTATCGCGCAGCACTTGCAGGAACATCATTGATCAAACACAGCAACACAGGCGTGAGTCAATAGCACCACGCCCACAACGACACAAACCAAAACAGCATAGATCCATTTGTACAGGTACGAGTAAGCCCAACCAGTAGCCGAGTACAGCTTACTTTACATTACAACCCTTTGTACTCCCAAACCTCGGACACAACTACTAACATGGCAGACGAGCCAGCTCTCACGGCTTCCAGCCTCAATGTCATTCCTATGTTCGACCCCAAAATGCACAACGCTAGGGCGTGGCTAGCCACGCTGGAAAAACACGGGGAAGCACTAAATTGGTCTGACGCTCAAAAACTAAACGTGGCCCGGTGCCGTTTGGGCACCGAGGCCCAGATCTGGGAATCAGGTGAAGCCGCTGTCCTGGGCGCGTACACTAACTGGGCCGCCTTCCGCAATAGCTTCATCAGTCGGTTTGCGCCGCGCCCAGAGGAGCTCCACAACAGCCTGGCTAACTGCGCACAGGAGAAAGGTGAGAAAGTTCAGTCATATGCCGACAGGTACCGACATCTGCTGGCCTTGCTGGGCATCGATGGCAACGCCAACGTGCAGTACATGTACCACTTTCTGGGAGGGCTGAACGACCGATTGTCTGAGGAAGTGTACCGTGCTCACCCGCGCAATCTCCAGCAAGCGATTGAAGAGGCCATCTACATAAGCCAGGGGGTGGGCAGGTTCAACCGGTCAGAAAGCAGGGGTCGCAGCAGCTACAGTGAGGGGCGCTCCGACACATATAGGTTTAAGGACCGGTATGACGGTCGCCCGCCACCACCTTCATACGATGATGCAGAAAAACGTCGAGATCGGGATGATAATGACAGGCCAGACAGGACTCCCGAGAACAAACAGGTACGTTTCAAGGAGCCACCGCCGGCAGCGCGGGACACGGCGCGTAGTGACACTCACCGGGATGGTAGGACAGGACGCAGCGGCGGCTTCACCAAACGATGGGAGGACCGGCGACCAGAGCGGCCTTCCGCACAGCGGCAGGGGCAGCAGCCCAATGGCGGGGCAGACCGAGGCGGCAACAACTTCTCCTCGCAGCTGGAGAGCCTGCAGAAACAGATGGCGGATTTGTCCCTCAATTTCGCTAACTTAACCCGACCTTCACCCTCACAGCACATGGCGAATGCAATCATGCGGGACCCACGGGGCCCTCGCATGCCCCTTCCTCCGCCACCGCCGCACTACCACCACCCCTACAATGGGGTCTACCACACGGATGTCGTGGATCTAGACCCGCCCGGCAACCCTTCTCACGATGGCCCATGGCCACAGGTAAGGTCAACCCAGGTTTACGACCGCGAGGTAAGTGCCTACCCTGTCTACGCCCACCAACCCGAGGATTACTGGGAGGTCATGACAAAACGAATGGGGGATTTCGAGGACAGCAACGGGCCACGCAAACGCCCTCCCGTACCTTTTGGCACGCGGCCGCCGGTGCCCCTGGTAGGAACTAACGGCGGGGGCCAGAGGCCCGCGCCAATGGATGTAGATCGTGCCCCGGCTGCGCAGATGGCCCCTCCTACAGGTGCATACGGCTCGGCTTCGCCGCCACAGGCGGCCGGTGCAGGCGCTGCTCCGACAGGGTTGCCGACTCAGGTAAGTAGGGGACCAGCAGGTATGCCCCAGAACGCAGGTGTTGCCGCAGGACCTACACGTGGAATAAGGACCACCGCAAGCAATCAAGACGCCAGGCAGGTAAGTGGGGGAGCCAGGGGTGCACGCACCGAGCTGACCCGTGCGCCTTCTGGCCCGAGGTCTGCCGCTGCGTCCCCGGGACGGAACACATGGCGCACTCGCGCAAACGGGGATCCGTCAGGCCGCACGGATCCCATTCCCACTAACCCCATGGAGGCTGAGAACACCCTCACGGACACCCTGGTTCACAAGGTAATGAAAGTGCCGCTCACGCTGGCAGTCGCCAGTCAGGTAAGTGCCAAGCAGGTAATAGGTAAGTTGGGGCAGAAACTGGTTGCGTATTCCCGCCAGTTGCCTGCTGCGCCGGCAGTGAACTTGTTTGCGCAGGAGGCACTAGAGGAGCTCATCGATGAGGCACACACCACCCTACCCCGGATGGTGGCTGGAGGGTCGCCCTCGCCCCATGCCGCGGCAGCGGCGGCGGTATACAGTGTACAGCAGCCGCCGCGGGGTCCAAGCCACTCGGTCTGCAAGGCATGGGTCCAGGTGCGCGATTGTACCGGAACAATCCAAGACATAGAAGCGATCATCGACAGCGGCGCCAGCGTGAGCGTGGTAGCATGGGAGCAAGTGCTACAGCTCCGCCGGGCGCCTGAAATGCAAGATTCCACGGCGGCATTCATCAACGCCGATGGGGGTTTCTCACGAGTGATGGGGAAAGTGCCCAATCTATACGTGGAGCTGCCCGACATGGCAATGCCCGTGACGGTATATGTTAGCGAAGCACCCCGCTACCGGTTGCTACTAGGCAACGACTACCTTTCCTCGGTGCAAGCTGACATCAGTTACAAGAACCGACAATTGACTTACACCACCAGCCGCAATGATCGTCGCTCCATTCCCCTCACCTTCGAGCGGGGCCCGCAGGAACGAGAGATGGAGTCCCGATTCTTGCAGGCAATGAGCTACGCCAGCGATGTCTCGGAGCCAGAGGTGTACCAGACCGGCGTGGTAATCATCAACCCCGACCGAGAGGCGGAGATGAACCGCCGCCCGGCCCATCTCCGGGGCCGGGCTGTCACTCAGACCGTCACTGCTCCACGGGACCCTGTGGCCGGGGCCCCTGACGCACCCGCCGCCGCAAGGCCGGCAGCGACAGCAGATGGGGCCGCCACGGAACCTGGGGAGGAAGACGAGAAGGCATCGGGAGAGGAGTCCAACGGTGGCCCAAGCGAGGACGAGGACGGTGAACCGGACGACAATACAACCCACCACACCATCGTACATCTAACTCCTCCCTTCTCCTCCGATAGTGATGATGAGCCCCCACCGGCAGATCCCCCAGTCGGTTCCTCACCTCTAGAGGAGGAGGGAACGGAACCAGGCAGCGGCAGTAGCGTCGAAGGGGGCGGGAGTGACGATGAGGACGAGGAGGCTCTGGCTGCCTTCGCCGCCTTGGCGTTAGGGGAGGGGAACAGCAGCGTAGAGCAAGCCCGCCGGCGTCCACATGCCAGCAGGGAGGAGGGGCCGCTTTCAGCAGGATTGTATACGTTGCAGCGCGTGGCTAGCTTCCAGATGATGGAGTTTGGAACGGAGGAGTTGTTGAACGTGCACTGTGAGATGCACGGCTTGCCCACCAGCGAGCCTGTCACAGATTGGGAAAGGTACCGGGAATACCAGGCGGAAGATGAGCTGGCCTGGGCACTGCGCGGGCTTCCACAGGAGTCGCCAGACCAGGACAAGACCAAGGCAGAGCAAGCACCGGCAACCCCGGAGCTAATAATCAACATGATTGGCAACATCGACCATTTCCCACGGCCGGAATCACCCCCGACCTCGTACCAGGTGCCCGACCTCAACCCCCAAACCCCACAGGCACCATCCATCAACCATAGCCCACCAGATAGCCGAACCCCAGGAGCAGCCGACGATTTGCAGGTGGTACCGAAGCCACCACCGTTATTCCTGCAGGCAGAAGAGAAAACAGGGATTCCCGACATCCACCAGTTACTGCAAGAAACCAACAGCCCGCCCCCAAACGAGGCACCTGCGGAGCCGACAATTAAAATACGAGACGCCCAGTGGGATACACACTGTGGGACGTCGGTCGCAGCATGCAGACAACAAGTCGTGCACTACGCAGACGAGGTACGACAACAGCAGAGGGAAGTAGCGTATCATAAGTACTGGGAACGCTATCACACAGAGAACGGCGCTCACACCAGCGCGGACACGCACCGTCAGAGGAAGGAAGCAGCCCAAACCAAACTTGATGAAGATCGGTCCAACTTGCAGGAGTTCTATCAAATGTTGGTAGACAACCAAGAACAGCCGGCTCCCTCTCCAACCGGGACTCCTGCGGCCCACAGTGAGGACACAGAACGGGAGGTTACGGATCAGCCCGAGAGTGAAGGGGAGAGTACACCCGCAGACGAGGAGAGCGTGGGACAGGTAAGCGACGCGCTGGACCAGCCCATGCCACCGCAGGAGCCAGAATACTACAGCGACGTACCCGTGGAGCACTACAAGCAACGCGCCGACCACATGGAGAAGCGTGTGCAGTACTGGGCCGATCTTGAGCGTTTCCATGAGCAATCAGCGGCCCGAGGACTTGGGCCGGGAACATCACAGGAGCACCTGCGAGCAGCGGACATAGCGCGGGAACAGCGGGTGAAAGATCTGTACGAGCACCACACGTTCCAGCGCATGTGGGTTAACCTGGGGCACCAGGGAGCCGCTAGTACCACCAATGGCACGACAGCCCCCGACCAGGGGCTGGCTGTTCCCAATAACCCGCCAGGGCCTCTACCCTGGCTAGTCAACCCGCAGGCAGAAAATTGGGACGACTCGACCTGGGAGCTGCTGAAACCACCCCCAGTTCGGGACCCGCGCCGCGATAAGGTGGTCACCGATGGGGATATGAGTCCCAGCTCCAACTATGAGCGTTTCAGGTACCACTACGACAGGTGTGTGCGGTACGGCAAGCACCTGGTACGCCACCATGAGTACTGGCGCAAGTTCTACAGCAAGCTAGCGCTCAACAGTCAGGTCGAGCGACACCAACAACTACAGGACAACGCGGACAAGGAGCTGGCTATGGACCACAAGCAGCTAGCCACCTTTGACCGCCTACTCGAGAGGACGCAGACGGCAGGGGAGATAAATTCAGATGGGATGGTACTCCACGCTACGTACACTCTCCACTGGGCGCAGGAGGTCCCCTCATGCCCACCAGAAGCGGGGTGCCCCCAACGCGTCCCGGCAGCCAACGTCACTGGGTTCCGCCGCACGGAACGCATAGACCCTGACCCCGACCGTTCGGGCGTCGAAATCACCCACAGCGGCACCACTCCCTGCCCGCAGCCAAATGACGACATCCCTCTGTCAGAATTCTACAAACAATATGCCCAACACTACCTAGCGCTCACCTTGCGGTACGGCGACCTCGCGTTCAGCGCCGACAACAGCAACCTTGCGGGAGAGGGCTCAATCCTCAGGGTGTTGCAGCTAGAGGCAGCCGACCTAGGGGAGGATAAGGGCGGAATATATGAGGAGAGGTTTAGCTGGTACATGGGGGCGTTGCGGCGAGCGGAGAATGAGGAGAATATGCGCCGCAAGGACATCACACGGCCCACCACCTATGAGCGTACCTACGCCGAGGATGGCATGCCATTGCCGCCAATAACACCAAAACATTACCCCGCGCTCCGCCACCGCAACAACCCCTCCAACGCCGACCTATGCCGATGCTGTGAGGCGCGGGCTCTACACCATTCAAGACTTGTAAATTACCTTGACAGGTTGGAACGCTACTACGTCCGGCAGATGGAGGCCAGTTCGACGGACGAGATAGGTTTCTACCAGACCAGGGCCGAGGAGGCGGCCGAAGCGCGCCAGCACGAATGGCTCCAGCAGCACGAGTACGAGTGGATCCAGACAGTCCTGGAGGGGTGGGGAAAGCCGGTGGCAAAGGCGGAGATATTGCTACCGTATACCAGCAAGATAATCACCCCGACCCTTGGAAACGACATGCAGCCGACGGGTTCCGACTACGGCCCGGCGGAATGGAACAGCAAGATCTGGCCCCCATACCTGCGCCCGCCGGTGCCAGATCCGCGGGAACTGGACCACCGGCCGGCCCGCCTCGTGTTCACCTTTGACGAGGATTACGAAAACGAACGCGTACTGCTGACCCGGCGGATTGATTACGGCCGGCACATGGAGAATTTCCACAAGCTCTGGAGCCGAGCCCTTGGCAAGCTGGGGGCGGAGCGCCAGGCGCGGAAACACAGACACGCAGAAGAAGAAGCCCGCAACCAGCATCTGCAGGATCAGGACCGCATGTCAAGGATGGAGGGCGCTAAGGATTTCGCCAGGTTTTGCCGGGCGGTAGCCGGCGTTCCCGAGCCACCGCCCAGAACCACAACACACAGCACGCCATCGGCGTGGGACTCGACAGAAACATGGCCCACCACGCCGTGGGAAACAGATGAATGGCCTGACTCGATCTTACCTCCTCCAGTGCAGGACCCCCGGCAACTCGAGGAGGTACTGCTGACGCTGACCTCATCCCATGTTGGCCACCTGGAGCAGGCGTACAATGTGGCCCAAAACAAGGTCAAGTATGGCGAACACCTGAAGCGCTTTCACGACCGGTATGACACCGAATTCACCATGTTAGGCGAAGGCCTGGAGACGCTAGCTGATCAACACCGACAGTGGGCCCTAGAAGCCCAGGAAGAGACAAGAGAGGACAAGCGAGAGAGAGGACGACGACTCCGGAAGTGGGCAAAGGCCCAGGAAACGGGGAGCCGGATGCCAAGCACACACACCCTGACGGAGCCGTACCCCCCAGGTCCTAGTTCCGCAGGTGCTACCGACTCACCAACGACAGCGAGTACGGAGACGAATCCAGCTGCAGGCCTCGTACCGCCTCCGAACGTCGCTCCAACCAGCAGCGAGCCTGCGATTACCATTTTGGGCGGAGTAAATGTTATGATGGCGGATGGGAAAGAAGAGTGGGACCCCAGCTCTTGGCCTCACATCGTATTCAAGCCATCTGTTGATGATCCGCGTTGGACAGATCTGGGGGACGACCCCGACCTGTCTGAGGCAGACAACCACGCCCGCCAGATTGCCCACTATGAACGCAGGGTGCTCTACGGAGAGCGCCTAGTGCGCCATCACGCTTTCCACATCCACGAGTGCGAGACGGCAGCCGGAATGAGGGACATGCACACCGAACAGTGGAGCGCAGCGCGCGACAAGTTAGAAACGGACCAGAGGTATCTACTGCGCTTGCGAATTCAGCACGACAAGCTGATCCGGGAAGAGCAGCTACGCCAGTTTACAAGCAACGCTGCACAGCCCATCGCCGCCGCCACTATGCAGGTATATTATGATAGAGAACTACACCACCCGAAACCCGAGGAGCCAGGGAAGCCGTTGGCGCCACCGACATATCCCTCATATGCGGCAGCGCCCACTGACACGCCATCCAGGCTACCCCCACCTGACCCCATTGCTTACGATTTGGTGCAGGAGCTGTCGCCAGCTCAGCACGTGGCCTTGGCTCTACGCAGAGGCGCCGAGTCACGCGCCAAGCTGGAGTCACCGGAACCAGACGAGGAACTGAAGGAGCTGATGGAGCAGCGTGTGAGTCACGACCTGCAGCCAGGAGAGAGAGGTGAGTTCATGAAGCTAATGCACCGCAACTACGACATGTTCGCTCGAAACAACAGGGAGCTGGGCAAGACAACCTGGGTACGAGTTAAGGTAGACACTGGGGACGCGGCCCCCGTTTACGTTCCCCCTTACCGCATGGGCAGGGCTGAGCGGGAGGCCGCCGACGCCGAGATATCCAAGATGTGGGCAGATGGCATCGTGGAACCATCCACCAGTCCCTGGTCTGCACCAATGCTCGTCATCAAGAAACCTTCTGGCGGCCTCCGGTGTGTGGTAGACCTTCGTCGCCTCAACCAGGTGTTGAAGCCGCAGAAATTTCCTATGGGCAACATTCAGGACATATTAGATTCAGTAAGCCCGCCGTTAGGACAGCAGCGGATCTACACCGCCTTCGACATGGTGTCTGGGTTCTTCAGCCTGGAGTTAGCAGACGAGGAGAGCATGCAGCGGTGCGCATTCAGTGCAGGCAACACCCAGTGGAGATACCGGGTTATGCCTATGGGGCTGTCCTCCAGTCCACTGTACTTCACCGCCCTATTGCGAAAAATCCTTGCGCCCGTGCTAATGGACGGCGGACCTACCCGACCAGGGGTACCGGACCCCGCGGCAGCACGACTGCCGCCGCCACCCAAGTGCGCAGCATTCTGGGTAGACGACATCATCATCTCATCGTCAGACTTGAGGTCACACCTACGCGACGTACAGATTGTGCTGGATTTATTCCGGCTAGCGGGTATGCGCGTATCCGCTAAGAAAGGAGAGTGGGCATGCCGAAGGTTGCTGTTCCTGGGACACACCCTTGACGGGAACACCGGAACAGTAGAGCCAAACCCCCGCAACGTTGCTGCGGTGGAAGCTTTCCCGCCGCCGCGCACCGTGCGCCAAATCAAGGCCTTCCTAGGCATGGTCTCCTACTACCGAAACTTCATTCAAGGAATGAGCCAACGGGCCAAGCCCTTGTTCGATCTACTAAAAAAGGACATACCTTGGAACTGGGGGCCGGCGCAGCAGCACGCCTTCGAGGACCTGAAGACGGCGCTGACCAGCCACCCGGTCGTACGGGCCCCAGACTTCGAGCGTGAATTCATAGTGCAGACGGATTTCTGTAAAACAGCAGTGGGCGCGTGCCTGTCGCAGAAGGACGAGCACGGCAAAGAATACGTAGTTCAGTACGCCAGCCGGAAACTCAACCCAAGCGAAGGCAACATGTCATCAGCAGAAGGGGAGGCTTATGCCGCAGCCTGGGCCATCCGACACTGGCGCCCATATCTGTGGGGCCGACACTTCATCCTACAGACAGATAGCATGGCCGTGCGCCACATCCGCACCGCCGGCACCACTGACCTGCATGGGCGGCTTGCCCGCCTTGCCTTCAAATTGATGCCGTACGATTTCACCGTGGTTCATCGGCCGGGCGAACGCCACGGCAACGTGGACGGACTCAGTAGGCTAGGTCACCTGGCGGATGCAGACAACGAGACAACAGAAGGTCAAATGGTGGTGACGGACACGGTTGATGAGGACGAGGAGCCCATTGATCTGGGGACCGAGAACCTGCTGGGCTCGCCGGCTGCACCCCTATATTACCTTAGGGCGTGTCTGGAGGACATCCCGGAAGCTCAGGGTTATCCCACGACTGCCGTACTGCCTGTGTATATGACAGACGGCATGCGTGAGACTTACAACAAGCCAGACCGACAAGTGCACTTTGAAGCGGACAAAGAAAACGCCCGACACAGGGAAACAGCCCCTGCTACAGGCAACAGGGCCGCCGGACCCCAAGACCAGCAGACAGCCCTGCCAACGATTCAAACCCGTCGCACACCTCGACTTCAAGGTGTAACAACTCCCGGCAACAACCACCCGCCACCTAACGCACCCCAGGTTGGGCCTCCACCCCAACAGCCTCAGCCACCCCCGCAGGCTGGCAACGCCCCACCTATGGGCGGGCAACCCCAATCTCACCCACCACAGAACGATGGAGGGATGGACACCAGCCACAGCGGAGACGGCGACTCCGGGGAGGGACAGCAAGGAGAGGGTACCGACAGCGGTGATGACGAGGCGGACGAGGATGGCAGAGATGACCAAGACGACCAGCAAATGGAGGACGCGGATGGCCAAGACACAACGCCACCAGGGGCCGAGCAAGATGAGGAGCCGCCGCCGCTGCGGTTGTCACTGCGGCGCCGCCGTGTCAACCAGCTCCTGCAAGATTTTGAGGACACCGAGTTGGTACAAGGGGTCGTGCTCGACATAGATACCGACCCGACGCTGAAATGCGAGGTATGTCAGAAGGGGACCAGGGGCCGCACCATGCTCGTGTGCGATGACAGGGCATGCGAGCGGGGCTGGCATATGCATTGTCTGAAACCGCCCATACGGCGCCCGCCCAAGGGTGAATGGTATTGCCCATTGCACTCGGCTGGCTGGCGGAAGACTTACCCACACGTCAACTCCAGGAACGCCACAGGACACCAACCCGAACAACCAGAAGACGAAGGCGAGACCACGTCTGAGGGCGAGCCAATGGAGGAAGATACAGGCGCGTCAGACAAGGATAACGAGAAGGATTCCGAGACACAAACCAGTGCGGATGACGACCTGACACAATCACCCAGTACAGGTAGCGGCAGTGAGGAGGCCCTAGACAGTGCGGAGGCCCTAGACGACCTTGACGGCGAGGCCGCGGAACCAGAAGACACACGCCGGGGACTCACGCTGTGGGAAGACCAGAGTGTGTTGTCATACCTGCAGACCGGCAAGGTAAAAGTCAGTGCGGCCATTTTGAGCCTACAAGATGGAGGATTACTAGCAAGGGAGATGGCACGCATCAAGAAACGTGCCTCCAATTACACGTACCAAAATGGACAGCTACATAGGGTACTACGCAACAACGAGCTGAGGATTTACCCGGCAACAGAAGAGAGGGCGGACATTATACGCCAGCACCATAATGAGATGGGACACCCAGGACAGAAGCGCACGGCTGACTTGGTGTGCGCCAGGTTCTGGTGGGAGGGCGTGCGGGCACAGGCCAACGAACATGTTAGGACGTGCCCGGAGTGCCACAGCAGCAAACAGAAATTCCTCCGTGACCCCAACCTACGCCCGCTAGATATAGTGCCATTCAATCACCGTGTGCAAATGGACCTAGCCACGAACTTACCCACGACGGCGGCGGGCTACAAACACCTGTTGGTCATCATCGACTCCTGGAGCCGCTGGCCAGAAGTGGTACCACTACGGGGCAAGACATCAACGGAGGTATGGTTAGGGTTCTTCCAGCAATGGATCACCCGATTTGGAGTGCCACGCTCAGTACTAACGGACAGGGGCGGTGAATGGGATGGAGCCTTCAAATCATTCTGCATCCAGTACCGCATCAAGCAACTCTACACGGCGGGATACCACCCGCAATGCAATGGGCTGACGGAGCGCCTAATCGGCACTCTGCTAGATTCCCTACGCAAAACGGCGTTGAACGATCCCACACACTGGGACACGCTGGTGTACAAGACCCTGTACGGGTACCGCGCTACCAAACATTGCACCACGCAGGTATCCCCAAGCCTGGCGGTATACGGCCGTGAGCTAACGACCACCAGCGAACTGCCCGACATCTCACCAGATCGCGAACCCGAGGAGATACCAGATGAGGACGAAGTCGGGTGGGAGAACTGGCATTACACCGCCTTGGAGCAACGACGGGAGGCCCTGGAGCGGGTTGCAAACACCGTGGAGGAAAATACGGATAAAGCCAAGGCTCAACAAGTGAAGAGGTATGCAGCCCGGCAGCACAAGTCACGACCACGACGGACGCCGACCAAGAAGTCTACCGGGATACAGGCCAACCCGGGAAGCACGGGGGAAGAAGATGGGAGTGGAGAGCCGCCCATTGAAACCCCTGTCAACCAGGCGCTTGCCACTCACCCGCCAGGACGAAAGGGCAGTCGTACTGTCGCCCAAACACGAACAGGGAACATCCCCGAGAAAGGAGCTGAGGAGCCTGCAGACAGGAACAAGAAGCGATCAGCCATAGGTATTCCCGCGTCTCACGGAAAAGCAGCCCAAGTGGCAGAGGCGCCGACGCCCAAGAAAGTGAAAACGACGAAGGCCCCTCAGGCCACCCCCGCCAAGGCCCGGGGACTAACCGGCTCACACACCCCGACCCGCCAACCTGCAGGACGGGGCTCCGCGAACCCGCGGGCACCGAAGACACCAGGCCGGAGCCGCCTGGGGAGGGGCAAGGGGATGCCCAGCGGGGCACGAGCCACAACTTGGGACGCAGCTGACGACGAGTTCTCGCATTTACCAGACATTCCCCAAGGTACCCTAGTATATTACTACCAACCCACGAGGAAAGGCACGAGTAGAAAACTAGAATCGCTCAAGGACCGAGCTGGCCCGTATAGTTTCGAGTTCTTTGAGGCCCAGACAAACGGTGACCGCGTAATCTTACGAGATGGCGACGGGCGTTTATTTCCAGTCGCTCGTTCGCGACTCATTGTTCCCGCGGAGTTCTCCCAGGTGCCGCGGGCTGTAGAAGAAGAAAACGAGGACTAGTTTAGGTTTGAGAAGTGTAGTTTGAGAAACAGGTAAGATACTCAACTCAAATTAATATGCAATGGAGCACATGCGCACGCTCCCTTCTTAGCAAGCACAACCATAGTTCGAGTAATAGAAGCTGAGAATACTGCTAACACAACGGTGGCCCCGACAACCCTAACAAGGGCAAGCAAATAACCCGGCTCCGACAACCGGGCCCTGCAGCGCAATGCTGTGACGAGTATTGATATATATTTAGGTTAGATTTTTCACGCAAATTACCGGAGCAGACGCGACTGATTTTGACGGGAAGCCTGCTGACCGTCTCGACTAGGGTCTTACGCGCAAAACAAATGGTGCCGGACCCCACTTATGGTAGAATGAACCTAGAGCAACACCAGACACGACTAGGTCCCGCACGAATACTGGGAAAACGGACCGTGCCTCCGGCATCAGAATCACACCTGCGCCCGGCGATGCGGAAGCTCGAAGGCACCGCCCATGGCCTTAGAATTGTTAAAAGGTGAGATGTGGAAGCGGGCACGAGGGAGTCTTGAGTGGGAATCAAGTTGTTTGAGTTAATGGACACTACACGACACGTGAAGGGAGCGCAGCGGCGCCGTGTGTGTCAGGTGATTCACATAGGGTAATACGTAGGCAGAGAACGAGGCAGTATAGTGCCAGGGCTCCGGCGCCCAGCAGAAGAAAGCGCCCAGCAGAAGAAAGCGGACGAGCGTGACGACGGACGGACGAACGGACGGACGGACGACGGCACCAACGGACGGTTGGGCGGTTGGAAGAAATGGGCGAAATGCCCTGCGAAAACGGACAAGCAATTACAAGGGTTCCCAAATATAGGATTATTTCGAGGGGCGCCGCGGAGGACAGCAGGTATGACGGGACGTTAAGGCAGTCGAGACTTTGAGGCAATCGAGGCGCGCCAACCACCCCAGACGACACGCCAACCGCACCGGACGACGCGCCAACCGCACCGGACGACAATGGACGAAAGCTTGGCCAATTAGCGGAAAGCACCGAGGAAGGCCCTTAGATTTGCTATAAAAGGGGGCAACTGGACCAGAAAGCGCTCCACCTACCCAACCAACTCAGTCCAACTTTGACCTCGCGTTCTCGCTCTGGATAACTTGGACCTCCGTGAGACGAGCCAGCTAACAAGGAAGAAAGAAACTGTACGCACGTTGAGCAATAACGACAAGGTGAGTAGGTTTAGGATATGGAATTATTGTTGCCGTTTGGAAATGGTGTGGCAGGGCAACCGGGACAGCGGACTGGGAGTCGGATAGCGAAACCTCACGCGCACACTTAGCGCTTACCGCCCTAGACGCCGACATAGCGCCTACACGCACGCCACCGCCGCTGTGATGATAGATTGACATACACGTATGTATGTGGTAATGACGTTGTGAGCAGGCCGGTCATCAACAAGTCTCGCAGCAACCTTGGCTGCTGGTCAAACACTACAAAAACAAAGCTACGACAGCGGCAGCACCAACAACACCACGGACATCGGCAGCGGTCGCAGCAGCACCGCGCGGGACGACGACTGGGTCAGCCTGGTCCTGGCTGACACGGTGGGGGTGGTGCGGGGCATGGTCCCTTCGGACCACCCGGTCCTCAGCCAACTGAACGGCGCGCTCCTGGGGATATTCCGGGCGGCGTCGGAATACAACACCTCTGACCCCCGGGTACATCAACGCCACCCTCGCGCGCCGCCCGCACCCTGCCGGCCGCCGCCGCCAGATCCAATGGACATCGATGACGAGGTCCAGATCGTGGAGGCGGCCGAGCCCAGCGTGTACACGGTACACGGCAGCGACTCGGAGATGACGGCGTAACAGGGTTAAGCACGGCCGGAGTAGACGGGAACCGTTGCTAAGCGATTGCATACCTAGGCTCAACACGCATGTGATGCACGCATGTTTCATTGAAAGTTATCGTGGTGTGCGCAGAGTGATAACGCCGCAGCGTATGTAATATACCGTAGTTGGAAGCGTGATTGGGCTAGGTGGTGACGCATGCGCCAAGGGACTGGGTTTCGACGATAATACTGATTCGCAAGTAGGGCCACAAGGTCCCGCACCGGGCAAAGTCTGACCCGGTTTACACGCATGTGAAGGCGACTCACGGGCGCTGACACGCAAACCTAAGAAACAAATAAAGAGGGAGACTTGTGCGACCCCAGGATGCATACAACAACAACAAAAAAAATGATTGCGTAAGGTGTGAAAACTTGTGCCGTGCGCTTCTGAGGCACTGGACACAGAATTAATATGATTAAACGCTGACCCTGGGTAAGCTCCTGAGGCCCGGGCGGTGCTAATAACTTGAGATACTGTGCCGTGCGCTTCTGAGGCACTGGTCACAGGATTAATATGACTAAACGCCGACCCTGGGTAAGCTCCTGAGGCCCGGGCGGTGCTAATAACTTGAGATAGTGTGCCGTGCGCTTCTGAGGCACTGGACACAGAATTAATATGATTAAACGCTGACCCTGGGTAAGCTCCTGAGGCCCGGGCGGTGCTAATAACTTGAGATACTGTGCCGTGCGCTTCTGAGGCACTGGTCACAGGATTAATATGACTAAACGCCGACCCTGGGTAAGCTCCTGAGGCCCGGGCGGTGCTAATAACTTGAGATAGTGTGCCGTGCGCTTCTGAGGCACTGGTCACAGGATTAATATGACTAAACGCCGACCCTGGGTAAGCTCCTGAGGCCCGGGGCGGTGCTAATAACTTGAGATACTGTGCCGTGCGCTTCTGAGGCACTGGACACAGAATAAATACGACTGAACGCCGACCCTGGGTAAGCTTCTGAAGGACCGGGCGGTGCTGATAATTTGAGATACTGTGCCGTGCGCTTCTGAGGCACTGGACACAGAGTGATGGATGATTCAGAAAAAACAAATGACCCAGGACTCCGGGCCGTGCGCTTCTGAGGCACGCATAAAAAAGCAACAATTACCGCATCGTACATATCAGGCGTACAGGCGCCAGGACAGGAATTGTCTCAGGGCCCCGGACGTGTTACCATACGCGCTGGAGAGTGGGGGGGTGGAGACACCGGGGTGGAGGAGGCGGAATGGAGAGTTTTGTGAGCCACCGCGGTATCAAGGTGGGAGGTAGGAGAAAGTAGTAAAGTTTACTGGCTCTGCGGCGAGCAGGAGGAGAGCAAGCCGGGGGTGCTGCAAACTGAACGCACACCTGTAACCAAAAATGCGGTCAAATTTGAATAAACCCAACAGGATGGGGAGTTTCAAGGGGAAGTATGTAGTAAGGGATAGTAAGGCGGACCACTTCGGGCGACAACGAGAGGCGCCCGAGGGGACCGGACGCGACACACACCCCGAAGCTGCACAGCTGTGCTGCGCATAGGGCTCGTCACCCGAAAGAGGTCGCCACCCAATCCAGCTTCCCCGTCCGATCAGGTTCTCAACCCAGCTGTGACTTCCACATACACGCACGGCACAAGGAGGAGTGGAAATAAGCCACGGAGGGCCGCCGGACAACGTGGAAAACGCTGCAGCGACGGGGTCGGACGAGCCAGGCCCGAGCAACGGACGACCAAGACGCTGGAGCGCGGAGCCACACGGACGCTATAATTAGGAACGTAATTAAATAGAAATATTGGGGAGGAGAAGGAAGGGCTGTAAGCAGGAAAAGAGTGCAGGAGAGCGGTTGGGCACTGATCGGTCCCGCCCGCGCCAAAGGGCGCTCCGCAGGGCCGCCTATTCGCAAACACGAATAAGTAAGACGTAGGTAGCTGACGAGTAGGGCAGGGAGCGTATACGAGTATACGAGGGCAGTTGGAAGGGGGCGAGTGATTAGCGAGTGATTGACGAGAAGGCGGGGTGACGAGGTGGTGACGAGGTTGTCTGACAGGAGGGTTCGTAAGTCTGACCTGTGGGCGCCCGGCCTGGCGCCGTACGGTCCTGCAGGGCCGGGTGTACGGCTGGAATGGGGCCCTGTACGGGTTGGGGGGGAGTATATAAGGCGGGGCTCTCGCAGCCAGAACCAATCCCCGGACCGCAAGCCAAGCACCCGACACGCTGTGCAGCACGGCCACTGATCAGGTCGACTGGAGACCCACTCTGATAGATTCCGAGCCCGAGAGCTCTAGACTGAGAAACTTCTGTGTAAACGTGACGTGCGATTCCCTTAGCCTCACGTTCCCTCTCACGCCGTAGGAGCTTTCCCTCCTCGTGCTATAACCCCGCGGCACCTGGTCAGCCGCCTGCAGCATCAGGGCTCCTCCCTTAGCCCTTTCCCCTCGCAGGAAACCAGAAGGAGACGCCAAGGAGTCAAGACACCCTTGCCCTCTCACACTTCATCTGTCCCTTTACAGGTCTCGCCTCCCGGCGAGCGAGTGGACAGCACGAGCGAGCCGCAACCCTAGCCGCCGCTCCCTCTAACGAGTGCACGGCTCCCACGCCGGCACCCTTCTCCGCAGGCCCGGCTCCCACGCCGGCACTGTGACTCAAAACCCGTTAACGCAATCTTATTCCGCATAGTTTCGCATCTCGATTAGTTAAACACACGTAGGAACAGCCGTCAACAGCGGCACTCAAAGGGTATCGGGGCTAGAGAACCACACGGGCAAACACACCTCGTAGCAGGTCCCGTGTCAGTGTGCGGTCCGTCATCACACGTGCCCACACTAGAGGCAACACTGAACGATCCTTGGGCACGCTAGTAGACCCCAATCAGCGCGAAAATTTTATAGGTGCTTACGCGTTTTGGGGGTGCTACGCGTGGGAGCTGCACATTCACTACCATCATCACTCTCTCGTACGCTTTTTTCAAAGCCGCCAACATCTCACCCGTTACCCCGCGTTCCTCCAGTCTCATCCAAATTAATGGTCGTGGGACCTTGTCGAAAGCCTTTTCAAAATCAATTTGTACGACAATGAGGGGGGGGGGGGGGTGGCGCCAGCACGCGTGTGCTTGTTGATGAGATGCCTTAGGACAAAAAGATGGTGCGTTGTGCCGTACTTCCTCCTGAATCCGGCCTGAGCCGTGTGCCTCCACTCAAACTCCTCCCCGGCATTCGCCAGCCTCTCTAGAAGGATCGATGCATAGCACTTTGCGAGGGCGCCCCCTACTGCAATGCCCCGGTAATTACCAGGCGCCTGCACGTCACCTTTCCGCTTGTAAATTGGTGTCAAAACAGTTGTAGTAAATTGCTCAGGATAATCCCCTTCGCTCCAGATTTTATTAAACAACACGTGCACCAGCGGTGCAACTCTATTGAGTGCCGGTGTCGGCGGTTCAGTGGTGGGGTCGCCCGGTTTTACCGCGTACTTGTAGCACTCAGACGGTACCTTCTCTAAGCCAGCTGCCTTGCCGTTGGGCAGCCTTGCTAGTGCGCGTGTTACCTCATCAAGGGTAATCTCGCTATTCAACATCTCGTGCAGACACGTACGGTCAGCCGCAAAAAGATCTTCGGACATCCTCCCACCCGAACCCAAAATGCAGTGGGCGGCTGCTGGGCATCCCCCGCCTGCGCCGTCGTTTAGTAGGGTCGCAAAATGATCCCGAAACCCATCGGCCGTGACTGGGCACTGCTCCTTAGTCCGTCCCTCAATCATCCTCCACAGCAGTCGGGCGTCTGCGCGGCAGCGTGCCACCTTCTCCCTCATCTCCTGGGTGTCGTGCGCGGCCCTGGCCCTTCGCTTCACCCGGTCATAGGATGCCCTGGCTGCGCGGAAGTTTTGCCACACCTCTCCTTCTCGTACCACTGGACAACCCAGCGCTAGCTACTGGCTCGTGAGCTGCCTCAGCAGGTCCCTCGTGTAACAAATGCAATCTGCTAGCACGAGGCGGGAAGGCGCGCACAGATCGTGCGCACCACCTACCAGGGGTGCGTGGGCAGCCGCAGGTGACGGCATGGAAACGCCACTCGCACCTGGCGTCACGCTGTGTGGTGCCTTTATCTGCCCGGCTGGGCGCTCCGAGCTTGAGGGCTGCACACAAGCAAACCGAGATAGCCATTCATCATCACATCAGTACAGCTGAATCCTGCCTCTGTTCTCGCGCGACGGACTCCTTGGGTCAGGGCCTGCCTTGGGTTCATCTCGGCATTTCATGTATAACTACCGCAGTAAAGGGGAATGTCAACGGAGACGAACGACGGCGCCAGGGCTTGGGTCGGAGGGCCGGGGCGGAGGGGGTGCGTAACTATAGGGTGGGCGGGTGGGGGTAGGAAACAAAGTGCCAGGCCCCATGCCCCGAAATCCCCAGGGGCCGCCCTTGAGGGGACAACCGACCCCCCCACGGACAATGCCGTTTCGTTTAGGGCTTACAACCCCTCCATTTAATTCCAAAGTGGTGCCAATCGACTCCTCTTGACGAGCGATATCACGCCGTGGCATTGGCTGCATGGTCTGAGACTTCGGCACCCACAGGATTCTATCCATGGAAATCCCCAGACCCAGCCCACCTCGCGAAAGGGCCCCATTATACTCTCAGACATGTGGCACCCTTGTTAAACATGAATTCATGCGCACCAGCGCTGAGATCCCCGCCGTGTCGGTGCGCGTGTGTTGACATGTCGGCACGACATGCCCAAGGACATGCCCACGCCACGAAGCGCAAATGGACCTCCCATTGCTTTGCTTGTGCTTATTACGGCATAGCATTCTGATATGAGTCACGTGGTACTGAGCTGGGCCCTTATGTCTGCTTGTGGGGTGCTTCCCGAAATCCGCCAAGACGGGCTCTCGGTACCCGGCCGACCCCTGAGGGGGACCGACTGACCGACCGACCCCGCAACTTTCGGGGCCCAGGACTAAAACAGGTGCTCGCGTTTGATGCCAGCGGAGCGATCCAGCAGCCCCCGCCCGCCATGAGTCCCTCGTAAGTGCCCCTCAGCGCCTGCCTCGTTCCTGCCTCCCCTGTGGCCGTCCTCCCCAGTGCGCCACACAACCGGTTGGCAGCGATCCCCTTTCCGCCGTGTGCATGACTCGTGGCACCCGAGGCTTGTAGGGCCTTGGGAGCGGCGCGTGATGAGCGGAGGCCGTGGTTGCGGGCGGGCCCCCCGGGCGGGCTCGCCATGCCTCCCCCAGTCCGACCTGTCCGACGAGGCCCCATTGGCCCATTCCCACTAATACCTTACACCGATGTGCTGCTGCTGGGCAAACCGTGCTTTCCGTGCTTTTACAGACACCACAGGAATCCCTAAAGCCTCTGCGGCCCTATCATACCGCTGATTTGCGACCGAAAACGGTTTTGCTGCGCTGACATCAATCCATGAAGCTAGAAAACGCCTTGAGCAAGTGTGTTTGGAGCAGTGTTCCAGTCTAAGCGCTGTAACGTCGCTCGTTTGTTGGTGAACCGGAGCAGATGGACGCACTGGGAGAGAAGTTCAGGTCCTTCTTCAAGAAAGACGACGCTAAATGGAACGATAAAGGCACCGGGAGAAAGCTAGGAAGCGCGCAGGTGAGAGCGCGTTCGTTTCCCGGCACAATCAACCGATGCCCCTTGCCTCGCCGCGCCTGCTGCGCATTAAAGTGCGTTCCTGCGAGCACAGCGTACCACAACTCTCGCTCTAACAGATTAAGGAGCCCTGCCTATGAGCCAGATTCTGTCCTGCTGCTCCTTCAAACCCTGTTTCCCGCTGCTTGCGCCTGGTCACCCGCAGCCCCCGCCCGCCGGCGCCAAGCCCGCTGCGGCCTCCGTGGTCTCCCAGCGCGGCGCCGGCCCCGGCCACACCGCGGGCCCTGCTGCCCCGGGACCTGCCGCCCACCGCCCCGCCGCAGCCGCCGCCGCCGCCACCGCCACCTCGGGCGCCCGGCCGCCGCCCATTGACGTGGAGGTCACGCGGCCCTCGCCGCCCAGTCAGGTGCCTGTGCAGCAGCTGCTGGCGGCAGCGGGGGCGGCGGCGGGAGGGCCGGGGGGCCTGCAGGTGCTGCCCGCAGGTGCGTTGCAGGCCCGTTGGGTCAACGGGCTGGGGCAAGCTGGCTGGGGTCGTGGGGTCGTGGGGTCGTGGGGCCTGAGGCATGGGGCCTGTGGCCAGCAGGCGCCCCTCTGCGCGGCTCAGGGGGAGGGCCGGGTGTGATGCCCGGCGGACCACCGGGTGGCGTGGCGGACGGGCTGGGTCGGGGCCTGGCTGGCTCCGGGGTCGGCGCCGCCCGCGCCCGCCCCCGGCGCCCTGCCGCACCCACGCCGACACCGCATGCGCAGTACCCGGGTGTGCGCCCAACGACTGACACGCCCATGCGCGCCCGCACCCATGTCGGCCGCCCGCCGCACCATCTCCGCCCTCACCACACCTTTGGCAACACTGTCAACCCTCCCATCTCACCTCTCCCACTCCCTCTCCCGCTCTCTCCCCCACCCAGGCGGCGCGCCGGCCTCGCGCTCCCCCTCGCAGCCCTCTCCGCACCCCTCCCCCGCGCCCCCCGCGCACCGCGGCCCCGGCCCCGCGCCCTGCCCGCCGCCGCCGCGCACCGCCGATGTGGTGTTGGACGCGCGGTCGGGCCTGGCGCTGGTGAACACGCCCACGGCCCGGGAGGCGGCGCTGGCGGCGGGCGGCGGCGGCGGCGGTGTTGGGGCGGCGGGCGGCGGCGGAGTGGGCGGGTCAGCGGCGGGGGGTGGCGGGCTGGGGCCGGGGGTGCGCGGCAGCCCCGGCACGCCCACCGGCCACACCGGCGCGCCCGGGCACGGCGCAGGCGGGGCGGCGCTGCTGCGGGACTCGGACTCCCCCGTGGTGCTGGCGGCGGCCGCGGCGGCCCGCCGCAGCGGCGGCACAGCAGCCGGAGCCGGCGGCGGCGGCGGCCGCGGCGGCGGGCGGGTGGGGGGCGGCGGCGGTGTGTCCACGCTGTCCACGCCCACGGCGGCGGAGCGGCGGCTGGGCGGCGGCTTTGGCGGCGGCGGCGGCGGGCCGGGCGAGGGCGACGGCGGCTCGGGGGCGGACTACGGCCTGGCGCCCGCCAGCGCGCAGGTGGGTGCGTGGGGTGCGGGTGGGGTTGGGTGTGTGCGGGGGGTTGGCGGTACTCTTTTCCAAATCCTAAAACAACAATTGCCAACCCAAACGTGGGTGCACGGGGTGGGGGGTTGAAAGGATGGTTTCGAAGGTGCGTGCGTGTGCGTGTGCGTGTGCGTGTGCGTGTGCGTGTGCGTGTGCGTGTGCGTGTGCGTGTGCGTGTGCGTGTGCGTGTGCGTGTGCGTGTGCGTGTGCGTGTGCGTGTGCGTGTGCGTGTGCGTGTGCGTGTGCGTGTGCGTGTGCGTGTGCGTGTGGCGTGTGCGTGTGGCGTGTGGCGTGTGGCGTGTGGCGTGTGGCGTGTGGCGTGTGGCGTGTGGCGTGTGGCGTGTGGCGTGTGGCGTGTGGCGTGTGGCGTGTGGCGTGTGGCGTGTGGCGTGTGGCGTGTGGCGTGTGGCGTGTGGTCCTCACGGTGTTGCTGAGCGCGCTGCCCCCCTGCGCTGCCCCCCTGCCCCGGTCTCACCTCCGTGCTCCCTAACACACGGGCACACACGCACACATGGGCACATACGGGCACACACACACACGGGCACGGTGTGGTCCGTCTTGTTTTGTTGTTTAACACACGGGCACACGGGCACATGCACGCAGGCGTATGAGATGCAGCGCTGCCTCGGCCTCATCCTCTCCTGCGCCGCACCCGCATACTCGGCCGCCGCCCCGGGGCCCTCGCCGGGCGGCGCCGAGGCCTGCGAGCTGCTGCTGCGGCTGCTGCGCAACGTGCTCACCGCGCCGGCCGAGCCCAAGTATAGGTGGGCGGGCGGGTTGGGTGGCGGCTGGGTGGCGGCATGGAGCGCGCGTAGGTTGGTGTGAGGGTGCGCGGGGGGGGGGGGGGGGTTCATCGCTAAGCCGTTAAGAAACCCGAAACCCTGGTGCCCCCTCCCGCCCCCCCCCCCCGCAGGCAGGTGCGGCTGTCCGCGCCGCGCGTGCAGGCCTGCCTGGTGGGCGTGCCGGGCGCAGTGGAGTTCCTGGAGGCGGCGGGTGAGGCGGGGGGGGGGGGAGGGCAGGGGCATGGGGGAGGGGGGGAGGGTCAGGAGCAGAGGGTGCGTGTGGGTGCGGGCGGTGGAAGGGTGCGGGAGGCGGGCGCCAGTGCGGGTGCGGGTACGGGCTGTCGGCTGGGAGCATCGGCGGCGCTGATGGAGTGAATGGGTGGGTGGGTTGGGTGGGTTGAGGTGGCGGCCGTGGGCCATTCGGGGGATGGCGTTGTGCTGTGCTGTGCTGTGCGGCGGCGGGGGCTCTCCCGCCGGCCGGCTCGCCGAGCCACGTGCCCACACCCCACTCGGCACCCACTGTGCCACCGGACAGCGGCACATGCTGTGTGCTGTGCTGTGTCAACCGGTCACATGGCCCCCCTGGCCGCCCCTTCTACCCGCGCCCCCTGCTGGGCCCCCCTCCCCACTCACCCGCACCCGCCCACCACCACCACCACCACCTCCCACCACCCGCCCCCAGGCTTCAAAATGGAGTTCGCGCCGGATGACGGCTCAGAGACAGCCAACCAGGGGTGAGGCGTAGACGGCAGGGGGGGGGCGAGGCCGGGGGCGAGGGGGGTGCAGGGGGTAGCAAGGGGCTGCAGGGGCGGGGGCTGTGGTTGCAGGGGGTGGGTGGCGAAGGGATGGGCGCGGGGGTATGGGTGCACCGGGCAGGGTGTGGCGTGGCCGGGGTTGCGGCAGCGCGGTGTGGCCGGGGTTGCGGCAGCGCGGTGTGGCCGGGGTGGGTGTGGGCCGGGATTGGGCGACGGCGGGGGCACCCCCATGGGTAACGCCACGACGGATCCGCTGCTACACATCATCTCATCCGCATTACTCATGCATGTAACACCCCGCCCCCCCTATCCACACACACACACACCTATCCACACACCCCCGCACCCCCCGCAGCTTCCTGGTCCTGCCCGAGGCCCTGCCCGCCACCGCCCTGGCCGAGCCCTTCCGACTGCTGTCCGCAGCCATGGCCGCACACGGCCTGGGCGGCGCTGCTGCTACTGCCGCCCCTGCTGCGGCCGCCCCCGCTACTGCCGCCGGCCCGGCGCCGCCCTCCGCCGCCGGCTCGGCTGCGGACCTGACGGCGCTGGGGCGGGCCGCCAGCGGCGGCGTCAGCAGTGCAGCGGCGGCGGGCGGCCAGCCGGGGCCTGCGCCGGGGTCTTCGAGCGGCGCCGGGCGCGCGGTGGCGGTGCCGGGTGTGGTGCCGGCGGCGGAGCGGCGCACGACCGTCATACTGCCGGTGGCGCCCGACGTGGAGGTGTGGTTGTGTGGTTGTGGGTGTGTGTGCTAGCCTTGTGTGGCCGTGTGTGCGTGTAAGAGACGTAAAGCAGGGTAGGCAGCCGGCGCAGGAGGTGGGGCTGCCTGCGGCGCTATTGGCGGGACACACCCGGTATGGATCATGAATGCACACGCAAACACGCGCACACACACGTACGCACTCACACGTACGCACACACACGCACGCACGCAGGTGCCGGACTGGTTCTTCGAGCGCACAGGCATTGAGCTCAAGGCGCAGTGGCAGGCGGCGCGGCGGCGGCGGGAGGCGGAGGGGCAGCTGCAGACGAGGGCCATGCGGGAGCGGCAGCAGCAGGGTGGGGTCGGGGGGTGAAGGGGTGGGTGGGTGTGTGGGTGGGAGGGGGTGGGGGTGGATGGTGGTGGTGGGGGGGGGGGGGGTCCGCAGGGATGGTTGGGAGGAACGCGGGTGCAGCGGGCACTCAAGACCAGCAGCTGACACAGTAGTCGGGTGGGACGGGGCAAGATGGGGAGTGGTGGGGCGCTGGGGCGCTGTGAGGGTGACGGAGGTTGAGGAAGGGCGGCATGTGCGAGTGGGGGCCCACGCCCGCATGCCGCCGGGTGTGGTGGAAGGGTTGCCCCCCACACACACCCCCACACACGCCCCCACACACGCCCCCACACACGCCCCCACACGCCCCTGCTGGATTTGGATTTGGCTGCGTCTGCCGCCCCGCCCCGCCCCACCCCACCCCGCCCCGCCCTCCGCCCACACAGAGGACGCCTCGTCCTCCGCCGCCGCCAACACCGCCACCGTGCGCGTGCGATTCCCGGAGGGCGTGTGTCTGCAGGTGGGTGGGCGCACGCATGTGGGGGTTGGGTGGGGTTGTTTATTCCAGAAACCGAAGCGAATCGACCAAGAGAACCCAAACCAGCCAGTAGTTTTCTCCAATTCCCAAATCAACCATTGCCTTAATTTAGGGTTGGGGGTGGGAGGCGCATCCGGTCCGGGGTATGCCGTACGGGCAATGCGGGGCGTGTGGCGGGCGGCTCCGGCCGCGAGGCAGTCATCGCGGGCCCCTACCCCCCACGTGCCACGCGCCCAGCCCCCGAGCCCCACGGGTCCACAGCCCCGCAGCCCCGCTGCCCCCGCCTTCTCACCCACACTTCGGCATTCTCCAGCCGCCATGCAATCGAGCGCATGGACGGCTAACCTCGGCACCCTTGCACACGCACACGCTCACACACGTACGACACACACCCGCCGTACGACACGCGCAGGGCCAGTTCGGCGCCGCCGAGCCCGTGAGCCGCGTGTTCGAGTGGGTGGCGGGCTGCCTGCGCCACTCCCCCCGCTCCGACGGCGCGCCGCCGCTATTTGAGCTGGTGAGTGCCCGCGCCGGGCAGGGGGGCACGGGGGGCTATGGTACGGGGCGGGCGGGGGACCCGCCACCATGCCCATCGGCGCACGCCCACACACACGCCCACATCGAGGGCAACATCGACAAACGCGGAGCTCGGTAACCGCGTGGTATCTGTATGTAACTGCGTGCGCGTGTTTGGCAGGTTTGATCCGTCTTGTTTTGTTGTTTAACACACACACACTCACACGGCCACTCCCACTCCTACGCCCACACACACAGATCACGCCCGACCGCAAGCCGCTCGCCATCACCGGGCTCCCCGCCTCCTCCCGCCAACCCTCCTCGTCCTCGTCCGCCGCCGCCCGGCAGTCGCCCGCCGCAGCCGCCCAAAACAACGTGCCGCTGACGCTGCGCGCCGCGGGCCTGCTGCCGTCCTGTCTGCTGCTGCTGCGGCCGGTGTACCTGCAGGAGGGGGGCGGCCCCGGGGGCCCCGGGGGCGCGGGGGGCCGGCGGCTGCCGCTGCTGCGGGACGAGCTGCTGACGGCGGCGGGCGGCGTGCAGCTGCAGTAGCAGTGGCAGCAGCAGGGTGGTGGTGGCGCGGCAGTGGATGTGCAGTGGATGTGCCCCCGGGCCTTCAAATGGACCCACTGATAGGTCCGGGTCGGGGATGCTGGCTGGGGACGTGGTCATCTGAATTCTGGTATTCCAGCGTGAAAGGACCTCCCCCACATCACGCAAAGCAAACGCTGTGGGTCAACAAGGCAACCCGAGCGAGCGAGCTCGTCACCCGCGCCCGGTTTCAGAAATGCGCTCGTCAGCCCCGCGCCCCCGCCACCAGATCGGTCTACCGATAACATGCCCATTCAGAGTACATCCGAATTACGAAGAGTGTGAATTGAATTACGAAACGGGCAAAACCCTAGCAGCCTGCTGGATCTGGCAGAAGTAACCGGGCGGTCTACGAAGCGAAAGAGAGCCGACAGGGGCATTCCATTTTTAGCAGTACGTATTCAACGCATTGCAGCACCGGGGAAAGGGCAAGTCAACTAAAATAGTCATTTATGCAATCGATTGCACGAACGCCCGCTTTTGGTTCAGCGCTTGATGCACGTCCTTGCGCCAATGCTGCTCCGCAATAGTTCTCGCATGGAATGTTGCCTGCCCTGCTGCAATCAAAGTAAAGAATGAGTCGCGCGGCCGGGGCGACGCGGTTCACGACCGTGCACCTTGTCGCAGCACTGTGTATCGCGCTCCAAGCACCTACGTGTGCACTAGAAGCTATTAATGAAGAGGTGTCTGTGTCGTCCGGCGAGGAGCTGGTCGCGGAAATTGCAAACCCAGCCAGGACCTTGATCTCTGTCAACGGCACCATCACCCTCAACGACGGCATATTTGAGAGGTGAGCATGTAGCGCCAGTGTCTGGACTATTCGGGTGCGAAGGAGGTCGCTGCCAGCGAACTGGCCTGCCAACTGCGTTGTCGTTCACCGTGAACACACAACGGCATTTGCCTACATAGTCGTAATAAGGGAGATGGGCAGCTAAGCTGAGAGGTGACGGGTGCGCTAGGCTCGAATGAAACGGCCCTGCGCCGGATGAAATGTCGGCCTGTCGAGCGCTCGCCATGCCTGCTGGCTGAGGCTGATGGCTGCGCGTAGTGCCGTTGGTTAGACGACCCTATATACATCGAATATGACTTGCGTAGTTGAGCGTACAAGAAACGGTGCGCTCACTCTTGCCCGCAACCAGCGTGCTCCATGGCAGTAGTCGTGCGCAGTCATCAGTGCTGCCCCACTCGCGCGCCGGGTGCCAGTCCAGACACAGCGCGGCACCGAACTGTACATCGGTGCTCAGAGCCGGGGGACCGGGGGGGGCCTCCCTTGCTCAGGGTCAGCGAAATACCGGCACGGAAGGGCGGCGCGCGGGGGTAAAAGGCAACCGCCATAACCGCTGCTGGGCGCCTTCGCCCGCATGCATGCAGGTACCCGGCGCCCATCGAGGTGGCGCGGAGTGTGGTCATCCGCGGCTCACCGCAGCAGTGGCCGCTCCTCGACCTGGGCTTCGTCAAGGGGTGGGTCAGGGGGGTGGGTCACGGATGAAAGCACAGGCTGCAGCCGCGGCTGTAGCTCGTGGCCCCTGAATGCTTTGAGCGGGCTGCGCTTACCAGCCCAAGCTAATCCCAGCCCAAACCTTCCCAGCCCAACCAAACCAGGGTTGCGTCAGTGCATGTGGATCAGTATGCGGGAGGGCACGCTGCAAGAGGGCACAATTCGGGCACGCGTCCTCCGTAGTCATACTGCATTGAATGCCCCATGGCTCCGCAGTCTGCACCCTGCGGTCCAGGCAGCCCACCCCTTGACGTGCGACATGCGGCGCATGCACGTGTGGTTGTTACTCGGCGTCGACGACCGACACGAGGTCGTGGGGGTACCGTAGTGGGGCAGGGCACTGGTGCACCAGCCTTGCGGCTTGCCCTTGCCCGTGGCGCCCCTGCTCGCCTTTGTTGCCCGCTGTGCGATGCTGACACGCACGCGCCCCTTCACCACCCCCTCCTGCCTCTACTCCCTCCATCGACGCCCTGCTGCCGCGTCGTGCCGTGCATGTCTTCCCGCGCAGGAAAGTGAGTGGGTGCATGGGCTTTGGGCCTTAGGGGGCTGCGTGTGCGCTCGCGTGCAGCGGCGGGGCTCTCGTGGACCACCATGGGGGAACCAAACAACACACACACACACACACACACACACACACACACACACACACACACACACACACACACACACACACACACACACACACACACGTCTCTTGCTTGCTTGTCGTTTTCCCTTGTGCTCTCTAACACACACACACACACACACACACACACACTGGCAGGCCAGTTGTGTTCACCGTGTCATGATTTTGATGCCGTGATGTACGTGGTACGGACGTACGATACGGTACAGCCACTGACTGGTGCGCCACACACCCCTCCACTCCACTCGTTTCTCCCTTTGCAACCCCAACACGGTACCCAACAGCTCCGGCTGGCTGACGGCGTGTGGATCACGTTCCAGGACCTGCTGTCCGCAAACTACTCGGACGGCACCAATGTGGCGACGGGGATGCAGATCTTCACGCCCATGGTGAGAGTAGTGAGGGAGGGGGGCGGGGGAGGTGGAGGGGGAGGGGCATGACTTCGGGGGGCGGGGGGGGGGGGGGGTTGCAAAGATGGTGTACAGAAGCGTAGTGGGGGAAGT
The DNA here is from genome assembly GCA_016834605.1 of Chlamydomonas incerta. Lineage (NCBI taxonomy): Eukaryota > Viridiplantae > Chlorophyta > Chlorophyceae > Chlamydomonadales > Chlamydomonadaceae > Chlamydomonas > Chlamydomonas incerta. The sequence continues at coordinate 75,898 of JAEHOC010000042.1, forward strand.
GGGTGAGGGGCATGACCTCACCGCCCCCCCCCCCCCGCTGGCGGTGGCGCTGGCTAAATGCCAGGGGTTGTGCGCCAGCCGTGCGTGCCCCTTCCTCTCATCCCTTCATTCTCCCGCCTGAGGCGAGAAGCTGTCATCAATATCATCATCAGGAGGCGGGCTGACCACGCAACAGCCGGCCCAGCAATACTGCAAGCCCAGCTCCCGTACCCCTTCTCCCACCCCCACCCCCAGCCGGCGAAACCGCTTCCCTCGAAGCATAACGCACAACGGCACAAGCAGGCTCACACGCGCCCTATTGCGCTGCTGTCTCGTGCACGTGCTCACCCACTCACGCGCGCAGGCGGAGGGCGAGCGGGCGGTGCACGCGCTCCTGGGCGGCGCGGTGCTGGAGCCGTTCTGCTTCCCGCCCGCGGTGCACAGGCGAGCGGTGGGGCGGCAGGGGGGCAGGGAGGGTGTGCGGAAGGATAGGAGGCGAGGAGTCCCATGCATGCAGGGGCGTGCTGCGCTGTGTGTGTGGATAGCGCTTGCGTGGCGACGGCATTACAGCTGTGGTACAGCCCATCACTAATGCACACTGCGGAGTACCTGGAATGTAATGGCTCGAAATCGAATGCCCACACGTCTCACCTGCGTGCCGCCTGCATTGCATTGCATGCATGCTTACTGTTTGATTGCTGCGGTGCGCTTGCACGTGCACGTGTTGCGCAGGATGGCCGCCGCAGTCGCGAACCGGCCGCCCCCTTTCGCCGGCTCCAACCTGTACATGCCACTGGACGGGCCCCCCGCCGCCCTGCGCGGCCCGAGCAGCAGCAGTGGCGGCAGTAGCAGCAGCAGTGGCAGTAGCAGCAGCAGCACAGCTCGCGGCGGCTGTAGCAACTCCAGCAGCGCGCCGGTGTGCGAGCGCTGCTTCGCGCAGTTCGCCGAGTACGTGGATCTGGTGACGGACGTGTACATGCGCGTGCCGCCGCCGGCAGTAGCGGCAGCAGCAGGGTGGCAGCAGCAGGCCGCCACCGGCGCGCCCAGCCTGGTGCCAACGGGAGTGCTGGTGCGTGCGTAAAACGCGCGTGCGCGCGCGAGCGCGAGAGCCAGCCGTGCCGTGCCGTGACGCGCCGTGACGCGCCGTGACGCGCCGTGAATTTTACAGCGCGTCCGATACACATGCCATGCCATCACCAGTGCCGGATGGCTCCCCGCTCTACATCGCGCTACATCGACATGCCACCCCGCCTGCCGCCCCCTTCCCGCCCGCCCCCGCCCCCTTCCCGCCCCCCCCCCCCATGCAAACGCATGCAGCTGTACGAGCGGCGGGTGGTGTCACTGTGCCGGGAGGTGGTGTCTCAGGCGTGCCTGGACGCCTTGGGAAGTGAGCCACGCGTGTGCGTGCGCGTGTGCGTGTGTGCGCGACTGGTGCGATGCGGCTGCTGGACCAGCTATAGCTTTGGGGAATGAGGGGCTGGCCGGCAGGCACTGGGGGCCGCGTTCTGCCGCCAACTGCTGGTCGGACTAGAGCTTGTCCCTGCCTTGCTTCTGTGTGACGTGTCACATGGTTCACATGATCACATCATTGTACACATCAACCAGCCGCCACCACCCGGGCCATGACCTTGCTGTTCCCCGTCGTTCGCCCTGTCCTGCGTGTACAACACGCGGCCACACACACACACACACGCACGCACACACACACACACACGCGGCCACACACACACACACACGCAGTCTCCTGCTTGTTTGTCGTTTTCCCTTGTGCTCTCTAACACACGCCCGCAGTGTTCGCCTGCCTCAACGCCATGTACGGAATGCGCTACACGCCCGCCGTACTCGACTACCTGGCCGCCGCCGCCGCGGCCGCGGAAGCAGCAGCAGCCGGCGGCGGCGGCCGTGGTGGTGGTACGGGTCTGCCGGCAGCGGCCGCTGCCGGCGGCAGACACGGCGGTGGCGGTGAGGGTAGGCCGACGGGAAGCGCCAACCAGCAGCAGCAGCAGCAGCAGCAGCAGCAGCCCATACATGCACGGACCATAGCCGTGGTGGCGTGCAGCGCGGCGGCGGGCCTGGCACTCGTCATCGGCGCCGGGCTCCTCCTCCTGGTGTCGCGGCGGCGGCGGCGGAGCAGCCGCAGCAGCAGCAGCAGCAACAGCAGCAAGCAGCAAGCGGCCAACGCTATCGCCACGGGTAGCTGTGACAGTGGTGGCGGCGGAGGCGGCGGCAAGGGGTCGCTGCACCCTGACAGCGGCGCGCCGGCGCACATCCTCCTTCCAATTGGCGGTGACGAGGCGGCGGCGGCGCCGTCGCTGCCGCCACCTGTTGCCTCATCCACGGCCGCTGAGAAGGGCTCGCGCGCTGGGGGCCGCAGCGACGCCGGCAACGCGGCCTGTGGTGGCTGTGGTGGGCGGCAGCAGCAGCCGCCTTGGCAGCCGCCGCCGCTATTAACTTCACCGCCAGTAGCAGCGGGCGAGCCGCTAGCTGGTGCTCCTGCTGCCGCCAACGCCGCACCGCCCAGCAGTGGTGAGCAGCCCGCGCCAGCTGCTGCCGCTGCTACTGCTACTGCCGGGCTCCCGAGGGAGGGAGACGCAGCATCATCATCATGTGGGGCAGAGGTGGAGGTGCTGACGCAGCGCACGCCGGCCCAGCCCCACATCCAGTTCCATATCAGCGGCGGCCGGAGCCCCGCCGCCGCCGCAGCAGCAGCGGCGCTTGCGGCGGCGGGCGGCGGCGGTGGCGCCGGCCGCACCAGCCCTACCGCCGCCGCAGCAGCACTGCACATTGGCGGTGGCGGCGCCGGTGCCGGGCCATCGGGCGGCCTGCTTACGGCCCTGCTGGCGTTCGCCCGCCTATTCAGAGCAGCAGCAGAAGCCCGTCCTGCTGCCGCCGTTGATGGTGCGCCGCAGTGGCAGCGGCAGCGGCACCCGCATGGGGGCGTCAGGTCCACGGCGGCTCCGCGGCTGCCAGCGCCCGAGTTGCCGGCTGCAGGGTATGCGCCCACCGCCGCGCTGCTGCCCACCCTGCCCGACCTCAACAATGAGCTGATGCTGTCTGTGTCCGGCACCGGCAGCGCCGTCAGCACCCTCGACGGCGGCGGCTCCGCCTTCTCCGCCGCCGCCGCTGCCGCCGAGAGGATCACGGCAGCAGCTGAGCAGCAGCTGCGGCAGCAGGCGGCTGTAGCAGGCGGCGGTGGTCAGCTTGGCGGCGGAGGAGGAGGCGGTGCTGCTACTGCTACTGCTACTGCTACTGCTACTGCTACTGCTACTGCTGTTGCTACTGCTACTGCTGATGCTGATGACGGGGCGGTGGTGGCGGGTGTGACGCTGGTGCCTGGGGCGCTGCTGGGCCGGGGCGCGTGCGGCGCGGTGTACCGCGGGACGTACGCCGGCGCCGACGTGGCGGTCAAGGTGCGTAAGTGGCTGGCGGGCGGGGTGGCTGGCTGGATGGGATACGAAAGGTGCGTGGGTGGGCGTACGGGGGCCTCGATCGCCCGCGTACTGCAGATACAGCTGCAGCTGCAGGCCGCGGCTGGCTCAGTGCACGGGGGCGGGGCTCGTGGTGCGGAGGGCTGGGGCGGGCGATGCATGACAACACATGCGACACACGAAGAATGCTGTGCTGCGTAATGGGGACGTGCCTGCCGCGCTGCTGACCCTATCGCGTCTGCTGTGTCCGTGAGCCCGCCGGCTGGAGCCAACACCCGTCTGTCCCCGCTGCCCCGGCGGCTGCGACTCACGCGCGCACAGGTCATTCGCTGTGACGACCTCATCTTTGCGAACGCGCGCGGCGGCGTCCCAGCAGCCGCACACGGCGGGGCCCAGCAGCAGCAGGAGCAACAGGAAGCGGACAACAGGGCATTTGAAATGCTGAAGAAAGAGGTTGAGGTGAGAGCGATTGCTTGCTTGCGCACTTGTCCGCATTTATTGGCGGACGTGCCGCGAGACCAGCCCGGCTGCCCGGTCATACACACCCATACGGCCATACCCACCTGCCGGAACGCCGCCGCGTTTCTCCGTCTGCTCACCGGTACGGTGCGCAAGCACACGCCCACACACGCCCACGCACGCAGGTCCTGGCGCGCTGCCGCCACCCCAACATCGTGACGCTCCTGGCCGTGTGCGCCACGCCGCCGCGCTTCTGCCTGGTGCGTGTGTGTAAGCGTGTGTCCTTGTGTGTGCGCGTGTGTCGAGGAACGAAGCGCGTGGAATAAATGGGCAGCTGGGGTCAGCGGCCACCTTCACTCTTGACGCCTCTGATCGGGACACTACTGGCGGCTACTTGGCCCGCCGTGAACAAGCAAGTGAAGCGGCCGCAAAGGTAGCAGCGCCCAGAAGGAAGGCTGTGGGTGCTGCCATCGCCCGCAGCGGCTGTCTTCGCCCGCACCCCACACGCACACCTGAACACACACGCACACACGTACGCCCCACAGGTGATGGAGCTGATGGAGTGCAGCCTGGCCGCCCTGATCCACCGCCGCCGCGCCGACCAGCCGCCGCTGCTGCCGCTGCACACGGTGAGTTTGCGTCACAACGCGCGATTGTTATTACCGCCACGCAGCGGGCAGCATGCGGCTCCACCAGACACGATCCTCGACCCCACTAACGACCCCCGCACCTGCAGACAAACACACGTTCACACACACACACACACACCGGGTACAGCTTGCTTGTCGGTTTCCCCTGTGCTCTCTAACACCTGGTACAGGTGGTGGACATTGCCCTGGACGTGGCGGCCGCGCTGGCGCACATGCACCCCACCGCCGTGCACCGCGACCTCAAGGTGCGTGGGCGCCCAGTCCTGGCCGCCCGGCCGTTCGTTCGGGCTTCCGTGCCGCCTGCTCTGTTTCGCGGGCTGCGGGCCACTCTATGCACGGCGGCGGGCGATCCGGCTGATGCATCCGGTGACTGGCTCGCGGCCTTGCTTCCGGACATGCCGTCTTTACCCGCGCACCACCCCCACGCCTCTGCATCACCTCCACACACCACCTCCACCTCCACCCCCGCTGCCCCTGCCCCCGGGCCGCAGCCCGCCAATGTGCTCATCCGCGGCGCCGGCTCGCCGCGGCCAACCGCCAAGCTGACGGTGAGCCGCCGCCGCCGCGGGCGAATGCTTGGCGATGTTATTGGGTGGGGTTGGGCGGGTCGGCGGCCGGCGGCTGCTGTGGCGTGCAGTGGTGACCTCCTTGCGCGCGGGCTCGGGTGCAGTCGGGTGATGTGCTGTATGACGTGCTGCTGTACCTCCGGTGCCAACCAACCACACTCTCACACAATCACAATTGTGGTGATGTACCAACCAACCACACTGTCACACAATCACAACCAGACACACTCACAACCACACACACTCACAACTACACACACACTCACAACAAGACACACGCCCACACACGCACACAGGACTTCGGCATGTCGCGGCTGTGCAGCTCATCGGCGCGGCGCACGCGGTACCCTGAGGCAGGCACGGTACGGCACACGGCACACGGTGGCAGGTGGCAGGTGGCAGGTGGCAGGTGGCAGGTGGCAGGTGGCAGGTGGCAGGTGGCAGGTGGCAGGTGGCAGGTGGCAGGTGGCAGGTGGCAGGTGGCAGGTGGCAGGTGGCAGGTGCCGGTGCCGGTGCCGGTCCACAATCAGCAATACTCCGGCGGGCGCTCGCTCATCGCTTACCCCACTAACCCCGCTTTTTCACGACCCTGCTGCCCGAAACTCCAACCCGCGCCCCCCCCCCTTCCAGCCGGCCTACACAGCACCCGAGTGCTTCGACGTCTGCAACTGGGTGGTGTCGCACCACGCGGTGAGTCCCCGGCGCTGTGCGGCGGCACTGGCACTGGGTGTGTTGCACGCGGCACCTGAAGCGCCGCGGGTCATGGAAGGCCGCGGTGCGCACGCCGCGCGCGTGCGCGCAGCAGGGCCCTCGGTCCCGCGGCCATGCGGCCACCTGCTTGCATACCCCCTGCCGCCGTGCACTCCCCAGTCGGCACCTCCTCTCCCACACAAACACAGCGGCATTTACCCACCCCCTGGTTCGGGGTTGGCAATGGTAACGGGAGATGGGAACAGGAAAAGACTACCCCCACCCACCCACCCCACCCCCACCCTCTCTCACCCCCACAGGACATGTACTCTTTCGGGGTGGTGCTGTGGGAGATGCTCACGGGCTGTGAGCCGTGGAAGGTGGGTGGGCCCTGGGAGGGGTGCGGGTGCGGGTGCGGGTGCGGGTGCGGGTGCGGGTGCGGGTGCGGGTGCGGGTGCGCCGATGGATGCCTCACGTGGTGCGGGGTCGACCACCCTCAGCAGCGCACACGCAGCACGCAGCGCTCTTGGCCCTTGCCTGGGAATCACCGCCGGCACCCCACCGGCACCCGCACCTCACCGGTACACACACACACACACACCATGCTTGCGGTGGTGGGTGGTGAACTGCTGTGCGCGCTGCCGCAAGCTGTGGAGCTGGAGTTCGAGATGGAGACTTGAGAGGGAACAGCCTTAACTAGAAGCGCAGGAGCGCTTGGTAGAGCCGCCAATGAGTTGGCGTATGACAAGGCCCAGCGGGCAGGGTTCGGGAAAGTAGTCAGGCACGGGTACTGGGGCCAGGGTGAGGGGGGCTGTGGGGGCACACAGAACCACAACCAAACACACACAACCAACGTCGACCAACGCGGAGCTCGGTAACCGCGTAGGTATCTGTATGTAACTGCGTGCGCGTGTTTTTGGCGGGTTTGGTCCGTCTTGTTTGTTTGCTTAACACAACCAATCTCTCGTGTTATCTAACACAACCTTACGCACACACGCGCGCAGGGCAGCACGCCGGTGCGGGTGGCCTTCCGCCTGGTGCACCTGGGCCACACGCTGCCGCTGGAGGACATTGTCGAGCACCGGCGGTGCCCGCGCGGGGCGGCGCCGGCGGCGGCGCCCGACGAGCCGCTGGGCCACACGCTGCCGCGCAAGCTGCTGCGCCTGGTGGCGCAGTGCTTTGAGCAGGACCCGCTGCGCCGGCCCGCGGCCGCGGAGGCCGCAAAGACGCTTCTGCTGATGCGGGAGCAGCTGCGGCAGCGGCCGCCCTTAAACGACGGTGTTTACTAACCAGGGGGGGCAGGAGGAACGGATGCGTACAGATAGGGGAACGCATGTGCATCTTCGAGGGGGGGCGAGTGTGTGTGTGTGTGTGTGTGTACGGCGCATGTCCTTGTTGTTTCACGAATGCGGGCTTGGGTTGCAATGGATAGTGGGGGACCGGCGACCGGATCATCCAAGAGAGAAAGGCACATCAGGAGGTGTGTTGCCTCTGAGGTGCCGGAAACTCCAGTGCGGCACAGTATTTGAGCGAATTGTCCTTGGATAATGAGGGACGAACTAAAGGAAACCCGGATCGCGTGTCCCGTTGCCGGCGCTCGTGGCGTGAGGCGGCACAGGCTGATTGGAAGTGGGGGCGGCTGGCGCGATGCGGCGCGGTGCCGTGCTGGATGCTGCGCTGGCTGGTGGCTGCTGGGCGTACGTGGTTGGTGGATGAAGCCAGGTAGGGAGCACACACATATTATTTTTGGATTGCTTGTTTCTCTTTACGGAGGGGCCGGGCAAGGCCACATCGAGGAGGAGAGCGCGGCGCCCAAAATGTGGCCGAGGCTGAGACCCTTCACAGTGCCCTTCACAGGCGCCCGGGCGGCCCGGCCCACCTTCTTTCGTACTAGTACGTGCTCGCTGGCTCGTGAGCTGCGTCAGCAGGTCCCTCCTGTAACCAATGCAATCTTCTTTGAGACGTGCATGCGCCACATGTGCCGGAACGGAAATCGCACAGGCGTTTGCCTTCGAGCCGTTGGGCCGACCCCCGGCTGTGTCCGGGGGATCAGTAGGTACCAGCACTCTCAAAACCGTCGGCCTCACGTGGAACACGGGTCTCCCTCGAGGGTGAAACTACGCTTCTTGTTGACCAGTAACTGTTGATACGTTTGTTTCATAACAGATTAAAGTAGACGTGTGGTTGCACAATGATGCACTGCGAAAGTGCCCTGGTGGGATGCATATGCGTGCGTGGTTTCAGGCGCGCATTCACTTGGTACTCGTACACTTGCTGTTGTGATATAGCCTACTAGCGGTGCCTGATGTATCCTGTATCCTGTTACAGCGTCCGACGCAGGCCCATGTAATATGGCCGCGTTCCTGTGTCCTTATATGCTTCCTATATCCTGTATCCCGTGTATCCGACCGCCTATAAGACAGTAACCTATAAGACAGTAACGAGAATAGCCTAGGATGCACACTTAAGACCGCAGGGACCGTCTGTCCTGCATGGGGTTTCGCACACGCTTTCCCCTCTCGACTCTACGTTCTCCCCTGAATGTTTGCCTAGTTGGGCTGACCGAAACCCTGTTTCACAACACTCCCACGCGGGCAGACAACTAGCAAACACCGCTATCACTACGCGTGAAAATCACCTTCATAACTCTACTTCCGCTTGCCTTGCTTCGCACCTCCGCACTATCAACAACTGGTTAACGCATACGCAACTTGCACTTCTTATTCGCATGTTCACTGTTCACTGCACGAACCGAGAGTCAAAGTCAGTACGCTCTCGCATGCCACACTTGCACGCATCGTACCAAAATCTGTTCAAATCACGCATCCGTACATGCTAGAAACGACTTAAGCACGCTCCCACGGTCTTCGGCTTGCATCTCACCGACACCTGAGTTGATTTAGCGCACTGTTGCCACACAGCATTCATATCACGCAGTCATGGAACCGTGTCTTGCCTCTGTCTCGTCTCACCGCATGTCAATTGCACGTCAATCCTCCCGTCCTGCCTGGTTTTACGGCACGCCCATAATTGAGCATCACCAATCCACAAGCGGTCGCATCCAATCCGTGCTGTCCACAAACGTTCCCATGCGTCCACGAGAAAGTTCCTGTCCTGCATCATGGCATGCACGCTGCATCCTGCATTTGCTCCCACGGCTATCTAACGTGTGGTGGCGGGCTTGACGTGTGCAACGTCAAAACCCCATCCCACGTCAAGGCCGCCAACCCCTACCCCGGGTCTCCTTCCTCCCGCACACTCGAACTCTCGCACGCACTCACGTGCGAATACACGCATACCTCATCCACTCCGGGGACAACAGTGACGAGGCCCCAAGGAGTATGGAACTCCATCACCTCCCCCACTTGCGGATGCTCCCACGCACATGAAGCCTCCTCATTCGATGACCGCTCCCAGCGCGCCTCCGAACCCGTGCTGGCACACTCCTGCTGCGCCCCATCCGACACCGAACTCTCCGCACACCCCGTGCCCTCATCACCGCACAGCGGATTGCGCGCATGCACAGACACACACTGCTCGCTGATGGGCTCAATCCCTACCGAGCTGCTGCTTCGGGCCTGTTGCGCCCCGTGCGCATTCCCCTGCGCCATGCGTTCTCGCGCCTCATACTGCATCACTAGTTCCTGCACAAGGCTGGGCGCCATCCCGCCCTCCTCATCTTCGCTCGCCGCCGATGGCTGAGCCCCACCCGAAGTGTTGCTCTCCGCTGTGCCGCTCGCCACGCCAGCCGTCAGTGACAGCCAAAAGCGCAACTCCTCACGCTCCATGCCCTCGTCGTCCTCTGTCTGACACGCGACTGATACTGCCGTTGCTGGCGCTGCTGCTGTTGCTGCTGCTGCTGCCGCCTTGGGTCGCCGAGGTGTCACCCGCCGCTTCGGTCCCCACGGCACGCACTTGATCAGGCTGTCCAAGATGCGCCGTTTCGCGCAGTACTCCTCCGTGTGAAGGCCATACAACCTGCCAAACCGCGCGTTGTGAGGCCCGCCACAGTCGTAGCACGGCCCCAGGCCGTACGGGTGCTGGTCGTATATCCCGCCGGTCCGCTGGTCTGCCTTGTGCCGGCACCACTCCGGCTGCTGCTCCGCCGAGGCTCCCACGTGTTGCGGGCTGATCTGTCGCGACAAGCCGCATGCCGCAGACCCAAAACTCCCAAATCGCTCACTCTCACTCCGTTGCACAAATTCAATCTCAACGACTGAATCCGGCTAGCCACCCACGGCCATCAACGCGGCCATCGCGCCGACTTTTCCTCGTCCTCGCCTCGTCCACGCCCGCTTGGTTACTCCTATATCCTGTTTGTAACCGTTTTCCTGTATCCTTTATCCTGTATCCTGTTCGTAACTCAGGCCCTATATCCTCCACTAGTAGCTCGAGATTTCCGCGTCAGCGACGAGGGCGGGGCTCATAACCTGTTGTGATATAGCCTACTAGCGGTGCCTGATGTATCCTGTATCCTGTTACAGCGTCCGACACAGGCCCATGTAATATGGCCGCGTTCCTGTGTCCTTATATGCTTCCTATATCCTGTATCCCGTGTATCCGACCGCCTATAAGACAGTAACCTATAAGACAGTAACGAGAATAGCCTAGGATGCACACTTAAGACCGCAGGGACCGTCTGTCCTGCATGGGGTTTCGCACACGCTTTCCCCTCTCGACTCTACGTTCTCCCCTGAATGTTTGCCTAGTTGGGCTGACCGAAACCCTGTTTCACAACACTTGCTCCTTCCTCCCGGTTGCATGTTGGGCCTTCTCCGTCCGCACCGCATGCTGTGTGGCGCTAGCACGAGAGACTGCTGCGTCCTGAACTGCTGTGGCTGTGCATGATTGATCAACACGCTGTATTACCGTATCTCGTGGCATGGTACACAGAAACCGGAGAGCGTGGCGACGTTGGTGGGGCCTCCGGGCTGGGATGCGAATGTGCCATAGTCATAAACCACCTGCGGTTTGGGGCGTTGCCCTGTGTTGGGCCTCCGGGCTGGGATGAGGTTGCAATTGTACCATTGGAGCCAGCAGCAGCTGGAGCATGCGCGAACGGGCGACGCGAGGCAGCATGGCACGGACGTGGCGACACGCAATCATAGGAATAAATAAATATCTACGCGCCCGCATGACGGGGCGTGTTCTAAGGAGGCAGGGGTGTCCGGGCACGTGGGGCCCCGGGTTGGGTGCCCCGCCCCTGACCCCTGTCCCCCGGAGAGAGTGTGGCGGTTCCGCCCACGCGTCGCGTGGGGGCCGGTCACAACTCTCTCAACGGGTCTGCTGGACTACGGGGGCCTCCTGGCCAGGGCTGACTGCACAGTTCTCTGCGGAGAGCGTTAATCGAGGTGGTGTAGTGGACAGCGTCTTTGACGACGGTCATGCAGCAGCGGTGAGCGATGGGAGTCGGGCAGCCTAGGGTGCGAAGGAGCGCGTGCAGGTGCGGCGTGACGGTGCCTGTGTGGCCAAGGCTGATGATTGTGCTTTCATTGTGGACCACGGTCCAGCCCGCCTCTCGAAGGGCGGCGGCAAGGGACGTGTGTTGTTCTAGCTTGGCTGCGCGTTTCTCCGGGTGGTTCAGGTCGGAGCAGTAGCCCACTTCAATGATGTAAACTTTGTGGTCAGCGCGCTGTGCCCGCGTGGGTAGGCGGGTGGCCGGCTGGCCCCCAGCGGTCATGCGTAGCATGGGGACGACGAGTATGCCAGGGCGGAATTTCAACCTGGTGCTTTCGGGGGTGTTGGGCGGGAGCCAGGCCGGCACCCGCGTCCCACCGCTGTGGCACGGGGTGTCCTTGCCGGCGTCCATGTGCAGTACGCAGCCACCGTGGTGGCCCTTGCTAACGGCTTTGGCAATGCGCAGCACCGCCTTGTTATGACGGGCGATATAGCTAGGTGGATTTCATTTTGGGGTGTGCGCAGCCGCCCAGCATGTGTGTGCCCCCGTCAGGGGCCCGGCATAGGGGGCATTCTCCTCCCGCGCACCCGGGGAGAGGGTGTCGCATGCGCATAGCTCCAAGGCCCTGCCCGCCTTTCGTGCTCTTCGCATGTCCGCGCGTCGCGCGCCGCACCTCTTGCCTCTCTCCAACTTGCTCCTCCTTCGTTCAGGCCAAGGGGGTGGGACGAAATCCCACCAGGCCACCCTTGGATTGAAAGAAGGGAAGACGGAAGTATGCGGATCAATAAACCGACTTTCATTACAATTGAAGAGGAAGGAGATTGAGTGTAGAAGTTGGTGGCGCTCCCATGGGAGCAAGGCCTACTAGCCCAAGGCGCAGAGTAGGCTGTCGGCGCTGCAGGTGGCGCGCCCCTGAGGTCTAGAGCAGGGCGTCCGTACTAGTACGTGCTCGCTGGCTCGTGAGCTGCGTCAGCAGGTCCCTCGTGTAACCAATGCAATCTTCGTTGTCGGTTGACGGTTGTCCCCCCGAACCAAGCCGTTGCCCAGCTGCCTTTGCTTTGACGCACGGGGGTACGCCCCTTGCACCGCCACCTCACAGCGCACCCCAGCACACCTCCCCCCGACCCTCCCCCCCACCCGCACCTCCATCGCGCCCTCGCCTTGGCCAGCTTGCGGAACGCCCGCAGGTCCGGTCGCGGTACCGACAGGGCGCAGGGCGCAGCGCGGCTTCCAGAGCGTCCTGTTGGCGGTTGGGAGGGGGCGGGGAGGTGGGGAGGTGGGCAGGTGGGCAGGGGTGCAGGTTGGAAGGTTGGCCAGGGTCGTATCTAATTTCCAGTCGATTTCTAGTGGCGCCCTTTTGCGCGCACTCTGTTGAGTCGTGGGCTCGCTTAAACAACATAAAATATAATTGGATGCAAAGCGGGGCGGTGTAAACCCGGGGTCGGCTTCTGCTACCTCGCCGGGGACCAGCTTTCGCGAGGGGTGACACGGTCCAAACCCAAGTTGCCATGCGCGAATGGCGACGTGCTTGCGAAAGCTTTTTCTAGCCGCTCAGAGTCAAATTGCAACAGTGCAAATTCTTACAGCCAGTAAAACAGCCGCAAGTAACACAGCATCAAAGGACTTGCATTGGACAAGCTTGGACTCGCTGCGCCCACATCCTTTTTTCGCATCGCGCGCATAATATGTGCGGTGCAAATGCAACGGTCGCCTTAAATGGTATCTAGGGGCCGGGCTGCCAAGGCGGTGCGCGCCTTGGCACCTCCGGGAAGCACAGCGCGGCTGCTAGTGTTCGTGGATTCGTTCCCGGCCGAGGAGCTGGCCCAGTGGAGCATCCAGGACACAGACGACGATACGTTGATCTTCGATTACATTGCTGGAAGGTTCGAAAAAGGTGCGTTACAGGGAGGAGGGGATTCGCGGGGCTTCCTTGGCGGGAGCCAGCGATACGAGCCCTGGGGGCGGCCAGATAAGGTCCGCCGCACAGGGGCGCACGCCATGCATTCATTATGCATTTAAATCCAGCTTACATGCGGCCGCAAAGTGTGTCGGGGTCGTCAAGTTTGCTCGCGCTTACTCCTTACGCTGCCGCCCCACTGCCTTTGTACAAATTAAGATAGCAAAGCCACCAGCAGCGCGCCAGGCCCAGCGCACAGGGGTGGCCAGCAAGTGGGAGGTGGGTCATTTGTCGTTCGGGAGTTGTGCTTGGTTGCCAAACTGACGTCATAGACTACGTATTATCTTTGAAAGGTGTGCAGGTTTCGCAGCTGAAACGTGTTGGCTTCCTTGCCCGCACCGCACCACACGCACGCGTTACAGTTACAGTTACAGTGTCCACGCGTGGGCACTTTCCGGCTGCAACCACAGGTGGCAGCAGCACAAGTGCGCGGGACGGCCAGCACCCGCAAGGTGAGCAGGGTGAGCCAGCGTGGCGCGTTCCGTCTGAGGGCTGGTTGGGGGAGTGGGCTGTGCTACCCAGGTGCCCGCGGCTGGGTTCATGGAGACGGGGCGTCACGGTCCAGTCAGAAGTGAGCGCGAGTGCATGCGTTCAGGTCAGGCGCCAGGCACGCACATGGCGCTTGACTAGAGGGGGGCGGCAGGTAGCAGGCCTTGTGCGGGCATGGTCCCATGTATGGGGTTCGGCACGTTGGTAGATTGTTGGGGGCGGCGAGGCGCGGCGTGGCGCGCTCTGGGCACCGTCCGGGGCCACCGTCCAGGTCCGTGTCCTTTCCACGAAACTTTCTTCAAAATAGCTTCAAGCCTTGTGTAGTCGAAGTTCTGACCTCCAATTCTTACGGTAGCGGATTAGCGGGCATGGAGATCGCGACAGGAGCCGCTGGGGTTTGGGGCGAGGCCCCGGACGCGGAGCGGTATCGGAGAGGGGTGCGGGACGAGCCTCAACCATGGTTCGGTCGAAGGAATATTTAGAAGCCAGTGCCATGTGTGCCGTGTGTGCCCATTCATGTGTGTCCATGTCTTTATATCAATATCACAGATGACTCGTCGAGTTGGGGGTCGCGTCTCACATCAAACGAACCCGGTGTATGTGCTTGCCCTCCTGCTGTGCAGGCACGGCTGCCGGTGAGGATGCTGTGGGGGTCTCTACCGGTGAGATTGCTGGGCTTGTCAACGCCAAGCTCAAGCCTGCACGCGCGGATCTCATTATCAGCGCGCTCAACGCGCAACTTGGGTTGAGGATGCGGCTGGGCACCAAGCAGAGTTGCGTTTTTGTTGCGGTCCTGGAATACGCAGGATACCTGGTTCCGAGGCTTACGTCGTGTTGCTTGCTATGCAGGTCAACACAACCAGGCCGCGCTGAGTGAGTGGCCTTCCGTTGTCGGAAGGTTTTGAGAGCTCCAAAGTTGGCATGATTTCCACGGGTGTCTAAACATTTTCTCCCTGTATGGTTGCAGTTCCGGACACCAGCGCCGCGTACTTCCGTCGGGTCATGGCGGCACAATTTCCGGACTCTGGTAGCACCAGCGGTGGCACCGGCGGCCTCCTCGGCATGCGGCTCCGGCAGTTCGACCTTGACCAGCCGCTCGGTGCCTTGCTGCCGGTGTCAAGTGCTGCCCAGGAGGCCATCCTGCACGACAGCGACCTGCTTAACTACGTGGCCGTGGAGCCCGACGGCGGGTCCGTCCGCACGTTCGGCCAAATGGTAACAAATGCCCTGATGGGATGGCATGACGTGCAGCTCGCCAGCTCAGAGACCGCGACCTCGTTCAAGACGCAGCTTCTCGTGGACATACCGCTCTCGTATGCCCTTGGGCGGTTGGGTCTGCACTTCCGTATCGACCGCAACACGGCAGACCCCTCCGGTGCCACAAGTGAGTTCAGCGTTTGCGCGGCTGCCGCGTGTCAGCTATCGCAGCCCTGCCCACGTGGTGCCCAGCTCCACGGGCGTAGTCGCCACGCCCTTCCTTGCATTTGCGCTGCTCCTTGCCCCTTGACACTTGCATCGCGCTGCTCCTTGCCCCTGGACAGCGAAGCGGCTCCGCCCGGACTTCCTGTGCTGGATCCGGAACGCCCTGCTTCTCAAGGGGGAGGAGAAAGCGAACGAGTCGGCGCTGCAGGTGCGGGATTCACGCATCGGTACAGCAGTGCACGCATGCGGTACTTCATTCGGGAACCCAAGAACGATTGTAGGCGGGGGACGTGTATCATTGCTATGAGTAAGGAGGGAGCCAAAAGGCAAATGCGTAGGAGCTGGGAGGATCCCGGGGGCCTAAGGAATTGTGACCGTGACGCCCCAGCGAACCTGTTGGCTAGTCCCACCCCGCCCAGAAGGTTGTAGAGAGTGTTGCCACATTCTGGCTGGTAAGCGTTACACATGCGATGCAATCGCTCAGCGGCGGGGCAAAATAACAGCTGCGACATGTTGCACGAGCCTGGGTGGTAAGGAGCAAATTGACACGGCGTGGGGCCACACGCGGGAATTATGTGGTTCACCAAAGTTGCGCGCGCGGTATGCCATGTGTACAGGAGGCCAGCCGAGAGCTGACGTCGAAGATGGCAACGTCATGGTAACTATCAGCATATTGCCTTGGTGCCGGGCTGGCTGCAAGTGCAACTTCGTCGTTATGAGTGCTGTATAATGTTGTATTGGCAGGAGGCCCGGACTACTGCCGGGCGTCAGCATGCCTTGCATGATGGCTTACGCTGCTGCCGGCAACCTGATGCAGTTCTTCGCCATCACCGAGAGGTGAGGCAGGGGCTGGTTGTGAGCACGCGCAGCGATAGGCATGGGGGATTAGGGGTTGTGCGGGGTGCTGGCGTCTGCCATCAACGGTAGCCGCAGCAACGACATGTGCTCACGCCTCGAACCTTGCATGTGCAGCAGTGGCGGCGGTGGTGTGGAGGCGTGGCCCATCAGCGAGCTCTTGGACATCAGCCGGCCCCTCGGCCGCATCAAGGTCGTGCACCACACCCTGCATATCGCGCGGTTGTTGGCGGCATATGCCCCACTGGCGCCGCCGCAGCTGTCCATCGCCCTCGGCGGCATGATCCAGTCCAAGGGACTCGGCGGAAGGCTCCTGGGCAATGTGATGCTGTTTGGCGGTACGTATTATTGCGCCATCACACATTGCAGCTGAGTACTCACGAATTTTCACGCTGGCCGCAGACTTCGTGCAAAAACGCGCCTTCGAGTACCTGGGGCAGCCTGGCGTCGTTCTGGACTTCAGCACGCTTGTGGTGGGTCAGGCGTGTCCACGTCGTTGGTTTGGTTGGTTTAATTCGTTGGTTGGTTTGGCGCACGGTCTCTCTGTATACGGCGGCGTGATAGTGTACCTTGCCCTCGCGCACTGGCTGGGCATAGGCAGAATGCTTGCGAGGAATTAACATCCGTCGTGGTATTGGCGCGCACAGGAGCTGTACACTGCCACCGGTCGGGAGCTGTGCGCAAACCTGGTGCGCCTGCACCAAGGCGCCATCCGCATGGAGGGCACGACGTTGGTGCTGCACTTGGAACCCGTGGGCTTGCCGCTGGATGCTCCCCCAGCGGACGAGGCCACTCTCAAGGAGGCTATCCGGGGCGTGCTCCTGGGCGTCGCGGCACTACATAGGGCAGGTGTGGTGCGTGGCTGCAACGATCGCCTACTGTTCGCGTGTGGTGCTGTGTACTGCCGTCATTTAGTAATGTCGACGCGGCTGCGGATGGCGGAGGGGGGAGTTTTTTGTATACCCCTTCCGTCTGCTTTGCATGTACAGGCTTCGTGCACCGGGACATCCGCTGGCGGAACGTGGTTCGCGTGCCGGAGTTGCGGTCTTCAGGTTCGCTGAGCACGTACGTGCTGATCGACCTGGAGCACGCAGGTATGGGCTGACGGCGTGGGGCGTGCCTGTAGTGCATGTGCGTGACGATGCGCTGAGCGAGAGGCGCTGGTGCAGGCCACTTGAAAAGAGAACGGCTTTCCTTCCCACCCCCTCTTTTCGGCCTCCAATTTCTCATTCCTCTTTCCTCAACAGCACGCGCCGATTGCGCCGTGGATTGCCGCGAGCCTGACTTCCGACTGGGGTCGTGGCCGAGCGAGGACATGCTGGAGTCGGGGAGCGGCCGCTACACGCCCGCCTCCGACCTGTGCTTGGTGGCGCACCTGATGATGTGCATTCCGCTAAGCCAGAGCGGCCAGCACCTGCAGCAGGCACTGGCCGCCCGGCAAGTGCCGAGCGCCGAGGCTGCCCTGCAGCACGAGTGGCTGTCGCTGCACGCGGCGTAGCCCATCGCCACCGCCCTGGTCGTGGAGCTGCGGAGACACTAAGGTGCGGAAGTCCGTGCGAGTTCGACCGAGGCATGAATGGGCACACACGGCACACATGGTTCGAATGGGCACACAGATGAATGGGCACACACGGAATATGATGTGAGACGCGACCCCCAACTCGACGAGGGTACACACGCTGATGGTTCGGTCGAAGGAATATTTAGAAAACCAGGTGACAGGGAATGCGGCGAGGCTGTTGCTGTGTGGCTATGGCGGCAACAGGCGGCGAGACTTTGATGCTGTGTGGCTATGGCGACGAGACTGATGATGTGTAACTGCCGCTGAACCCAAAGACTGAACTAGTGCAGCCTGCAACTCGTGTCCTTGCCTGCTGCTGCTTCTTGGGGCCTGCCTGGCATGGTCTCGATTTGGGGTTTTGAGCCTGACCTGTTCCGCGTGTGGCGGCTTATTGCATTTTCGCAAGCAGGTTTCACAGGCAGCAGGGAAACCTCGGCCGAAGCGAGAGGCGACCTCCGAAAATGGGCGTGTAGCGTTGACTTGCCGTACACTCGGTCGGGGGTGAGTCGGAGCTGTCCTATGACATACATAAATGAGTTTGAGGAGGATGACAGTGCGCGGCTGCCGCCGCCGCCGGAGCAGCAGGCGCAGGAGCTGCGAGCGCGTGCGTGGGTGTACGCGGGCTGGGGCGGGGAAGGAGGTTTGCGTTCATGGCAACATGCGACACGAAGTGCTGAATGTGCTGTTCTGAATGTTGGGGACGTGCATGCCATGCGGCTGGCCCTAGCGCGTCTCTGCTGTGCTATCCTTGATGCCGGCTGCTGAGGCCTACACACACACACACACACACACACACACACACACACACACACACACACACACACACACACACACACACACACACACACACACACACACTGGGGCCCCTGTCCCGGCGGCCGGCACGCCTGCAAACGTGCGTGTGTTGGACAAACACACGGAACCAGCCGCGTGCGTGTGCGTGGGCGCGTGTAAGCGTGTGTGTGTGTGTGTGTGTGTGTGCGTGTGCGGAGAACGCGATGGGCGTGCGCAGCAGTGTAATGGGCGGCTGGGGTCCCGGTCCCACTCCACCTTCACTCTTCACACGCCACCACCAGGGGACACTACGGATGGCTTATTGGCGAGCAAGAGGCCGCGGTGGCAGCAGCGCCAAGAAGGCTGGGTGTGCAACGGCATCCTCGTCTCTTGCCTCCTGGCACTGGCCCTGCCCGCCTTTCGTGCACTTCGCATGTCCGCGCGTCGCGCGCCGCACCATCCATCTTGCCTCTCTCCAACTTACTCCTCCTTCGTTGTCGGTTGACGGTTGTCCCCCGGAACCAAGCCGTTGCCCAGCTGCCTTTGCTTTGACGCACGGGGGTACGCCCCTACCACCGCCACCTCACAGCGCACCCCAGCACACCTCCCCCCGACCCTCCCCCCCACCCGCACCTCCATCGCGCCCTCGCCTTGGCCAGCTTGCGGAACGCCCGCAGGTCCGGCCGCGGCACCGACAGGGCGCAGGGCGCAGCGCGGCGTCCAGCGCGTCCTGTTGGCGGTTGGGAGGCGGGGCGGGGAGGTTGGGAGGTGGGCAGGGTGCATGCGTGGGCGGCGAAGCCCATGCCGAGTGGGCGCCTTCCACTTCGTCGAAACGACCTGAGACGATAATGCAAACTTCTCGTCGTCTGACACCAATGCCATCAGCACCAATATAACGATATATTGCCGGCCGCGTGGATTTATTGTCGACTGCACTCTATGGAGCTAGCGGCACAGGAGCGTGGTTACGTCGTAGACATTCAGCGCCTGGCCAAGAGCTCTGGAAAGGATGCAACGTGGTCGCTGCGGGCCGCGGAAGCTGTCACAGCCGCTGTCGCTGCGCGGCAGCGAATGCAGCTCGAGCTGATCTTCAGCCAAACGACTGACGACGACAAGCTGGTGCATCTGGAGGCGCTAATCCAACTACAAGGTGAAATTCTTGACCAACCTAGGGCCTTTTGCTCCCGGATGTTGGCAAGTCGGATGAACATCACTGTGGTTGCGATTTTCCTCTGAGATGCATTTGAATTCAGCTTACAGCCACAAAGCTGCGGTGTGAACCGGGGTCATCAAGTTTGCGCGTTCTGAGGCTCCTTGCGCTGCCGCCCCACTGCCTTTGTACAAATCTAGCTAGCAAAGTCGCCAGCAGCGCGCCAGGCCCAGCGCACCGGGGTGGCCAGCAAGTGGGAGGTGGGTCAATTGTCGTTCGGGCGTTGTGCTTGGTTGCCAAATTGACGTCATAGACTACGTATTATCTTTGAAAGGTGTGCAGGTTTCGCAGCTGAAACGTGTTGGCTTCACTTTGCAAATCCATCCTTCCACCCCTTGCCCGCACGGCACCACACGCACGCGTGGGCACTTTCCGGCTGCAACTACAGGTGGCAGCAGCACAAGCGCGCGAGACGGCCAGCACCCGCAAGGTGAGCAGGGTGTGCCGGCGTGGCGCGTTCCGTCTGAGGGCTGTTTGGGGGAGTGGGCTGTACTACCCAGGTGCCCGCGGCTGGGTTCATGGAGACGGGGCGTCACGTACGGTCCAGTCAGAAGTGAGCGCGAGTGCATGCGTTCTGGGCAAGCGCCAGGCTCGGCACATGGCGCTTGACTAGAGGGGGGCGGCAGGTAGCAGGCCTTGTGCGGTCATGGTCCCATCAACTCCTTGCTGTATGGGGTTCGGCACGTTGGTAGATTGTTGGGGGCGGCGAGGCGCGGCGTGGCGCGCTCTGGGCACCGTCCGGGGCCACCGTCCAGGTCCGTGTCCTTTCCACGAAACTTTCTTCAAAATAGCTTCAAGCCTTGTGTAGTCGAAGTTCTGACCTCCAATTCTTACGGTAGCGGATTAGCGGGCATGGAGATCGCGACAGGAGCCGCTGGGGTTTGGGGCGAGGCCCCGGACGCGGAGCGGTATCGGAGAGGGGTGCGGGACGAGCCTCAACCATGGTTCGGTCGAAGGAATATTTAGAAGCCAGTGCCATGTGTGCCGTGTGTGCCCATTCATGTGTGTCCATGTCTTTATATCAATATCACAGATGACTCGTCGAGTTGGGGGTCGCGTCTCACATCAAACGAACCCGGTGTATGTGCTTGCCCTCCTGCTGTGCAGGCACGGCTGCCGGTGAGGATGCTGTGGGGGTCTCTACCGGTGAGATTGCTGGGCTTGTCAACGCCAAGCTCAAGCCTGCACGCGCGGATCTCATTATCAGCGCGCTCAACGCGCAACTTGGGTTGAGGATGCGGCTGGGCACCAAGCAGAGTTGCGTTTTTGTTGCGGTCCTGGAATACGCAGGATACCTGGTTCCGAGGCTTACGTCGTGTTGCTTGCTATGCAGGTCAACACAACCAGGCCGCGCTGAGTGAGTGGCCTTCCGTTGTCGGAAGGTTTTGAGAGCTCCAAAGTTGGCATGATTTCCACGGGTGTCTAAACATTTTCTCCCTGTATGGTTGCAGTTCCGGACACCAGCGCCGCGTACTTCCGTCGGGTCATGGCGGCACAATTTCCGGACTCTGGTAGCACCAGCGGTGGCACCGGCGGCCTCCTCGGCATGCGGCTCCGGCAGTTCGACCTTGACCAGCCGCTCGGTGCCTTGCTGCCGGTGTCAAGTGCTGCCCAGGAGGCCATCCTGCACGACAGCGACCTGCTTAACTACGTGGCCGTGGAGCCCGACGGCGGGTCCGTCCGCACGTTCGGCCAAATGGTAACAAATGCCCTGATGGGATGGCATGACGTGCAGCTCGCCAGCTCAGAGACCGCGACCTCGTTCAAGACGCAGCTTCTCGTGGACATACCGCTCTCGTATGCCCTTGGGCGGTTGGGTCTGCACTTCCGTATCGACCGCAACACGGCAGACCCCTCCGGTGCCACAAGTGAGTTCAGCGTTTGCGCGGCTGCCGCGTGTCAGCTATCGCAGCCCTGCCCACGTGGTGCCCAGCTCCACGGGCGTAGTCGCCACGCCCTTCCTTGCATTTGCGCTGCTCCTTGCCCCTTGACACTTGCATCGCGCTGCTCCTTGCCCCTGGACAGCGAAGCGGCTCCGCCCGGACTTCCTGTGCTGGATCCGGAACGCCCTGCTTCTCAAGGGGGAGGAGAAAGCGAACGAGTCGGCGCTGCAGGTGCGGGATTCACGCATCGGTACAGCAGTGCACGCATGCGGTACTTCATTCGGGAACCCAAGAACGATTGTAGGCGGGGGACGTGTATCATTGCTATGAGTAAGGAGGGAGCCAAAAGGCAAATGCGTAGGAGCTGGGAGGATCCCGGGGGCCTAAGGAATTGTGACCGTGACGCCCCAGCGAACCTGTTGGCTAGTCCCACCCCGCCCAGAAGGTTGTAGAGAGTGTTGCCACATTCTGGCTGGTAAGCGTTACACATGCGATGCAATCGCTCAGCGGCGGGGCAAAATAACAGCTGCGACATGTTGCACGAGCCTGGGTGGTAAGGAGCAAATTGACACGGCGTGGGGCCACACGCGGGAATTATGTGGTTCACCAAAGTTGCGCGCGCGGTATGCCATGTGTACAGGAGGCCAGCCGAGAGCTGACGTCGAAGATGGCAACGTCATGGTAACTATCAGCATATTGCCTTGGTGCCGGGCTGGCTGCAAGTGCAACTTCGTCGTTATGAGTGCTGTATAATGTTGTATTGGCAGAGGCCCGGACTACTGCCGGGCGTCAGCATGCCTTGCATGATGGCTTACGCTGCTGCCGGCAACCTGATGCAGTTCTTCGCCATCACCGAGAGGTGAGGCAGGGGCTGGTTGTGAGCACGCGCAGCGATAGGCATGGGGGATTAGGGGTTGTGCGGGGTGCTGGCGTCTGCCATCAACGGTAGCCGCAGCAACGACATGTGCTCACGCCTCGAACCTTGCATGTGCAGCAGTGGCGGCGGTGGTGTGGAGGCGTGGCCCATCAGCGAGCTCTTGGACATCAGCCGGCCCCTCGGCCGCATCAAGGTCGTGCACCACACCCTGCATATCGCGCGGTTGTTGGCGGCATATGCCCCACTGGCGCCGCCGCAGCTGTCCATCGCCCTCGGCGGCATGATCCAGTCCAAGGGACTCGGCGGAAGGCTCCTGGGCAATGTGATGCTGTTTGGCGGTACGTATTATTGCGCCATCACACATTGCAGCTGAGTACTCACGAATTTTCACGCTGGCCGCAGACTTCGTGCAAAAACGCGCCTTCGAGTACCTGGGGCAGCCTGGCGTCGTTCTGGACTTCAGCACGCTTGTGGTGGGTCAGGCGTGTCCACGTCGTTGGTTTGGTTGGTTTAATTCGTTGGTTGGTTTGGCGCACGGTCTCTCTGTATACGGCGGCGTGATAGTGTACCTTGCCCTCGCGCACTGGCTGGGCATAGGCAGAATGCTTGCGAGGAATTAACATCCGTCGTGGTATTGGCGCGCACAGGAGCTGTACACTGCCACCGGTCGGGAGCTGTGCGCAAACCTGGTGCGCCTGCACCAAGGCGCCATCCGCATGGAGGGCACGACGTTGGTGCTGCACTTGGAACCCGTGGGCTTGCCGCTGGATGCTCCCCCAGCGGACGAGGCCACTCTCAAGGAGGCTATCCGGGGCGTGCTCCTGGGCGTCGCGGCACTACATAGGGCAGGTGTGGTGCGTGGCTGCAACGATCGCCTACTGTTCGCGTGTGGTGCTGTGTACTGCCGTCATTTAGTAATGTCGACGCGGCTGCGGATGGCGGAGGGGGGAGTTTTTTGTATACCCCTTCCGTCTGCTTTGCATGTACAGGCTTCGTGCACCGGGACATCCGCTGGCGGAACGTGGTTCGCGTGCCGGAGTTGCGGTCTTCAGGTTCGCTGAGCACGTACGTGCTGATCGACCTGGAGCACGCAGGTATGGGCTGACGGCGTGGGGCGTGCCTGTAGTGCATGTGCGTGACGATGCGCTGAGCGAGAGGCGCTGGTGCAGGCCACTTGAAAAGAGAACGGCTTTCCTTCCCACCCCCTCTTTTCGGCCTCCAATTTCTCATTCCTCTTTCCTCAACAGCACGCGCCGATTGCGCCGTGGATTGCCGCGAGCCTGACTTCCGACTGGGGTCGTGGCCGAGCGAGGACATGCTGGAGTCGGGGAGCGGCCGCTACACGCCCGCCTCCGACCTGTGCTTGGTGGCGCACCTGATGATGTGCATTCCGCTAAGCCAGAGCGGCCAGCACCTGCAGCAGGCACTGGCCGCCCGGCAAGTGCCGAGCGCCGAGGCTGCCCTGCAGCACGAGTGGCTGTCGCTGCACGCGGCGTAGCCCATCGCCACCGCCCTGGTCGTGGAGCTGCGGAGACACTAAGGTGCGGAAGTCCGTGCGAGTTCGACCGAGGCATGAATGGGCACACACGGCACACATGGTTCGAATGGGCACACAGATGAATGGGCACACACGGAATATGATGTGAGACGCGACCCCCAACTCGACGAGGGTACACACGCTGATGGTTCGGTCGAAGGAATATTTAGAAAACCAGGTGACAGGGAATGCGGCGAGGCTGTTGCTGTGTGGCTATGGCGGCAACAGGCGGCGAGACTTTGATGCTGTGTGGCTATGGCGACGAGACTGATGATGTGTAACTGCCGCTGAACCCAAAGACTGAACTAGTGCAGCCTGCAACTCGTGTCCTTGCCTGCTGCTGCTTCTTGGGGCCTGCCTGGCATGGTCTCGATTTGGGGTTTTGAGCCTGACCTGTTCCGCGTGTGGCGGCTTATTGCATTTTCGCAAGCAGGTTTCACAGGCAGCAGGGAAACCTCGGCCGAAGCGAGAGGCGACCTCCGAAAATGGGCGTGTAGCGTTGACTTGCCGTACACTCGGTCGGGGGTGAGTCGGAGCTGTCCTATGACATACATAAATGAGTTTGAGGAGGATGACAGTGCGCGGCTGCCGCCGCCGCCGGAGCAGCAGGCGCAGGAGCTGCGAGCGCGTGCGTGGGTGTACGCGGGCTGGGGCGGGGAAGGAGGTTTGCGTTCATGGCAACATGCGACACGAAGTGCTGAATGTGCTGTTCTGAATGTTGGGGACGTGCATGCCATGCGGCTGGCCCTAGCGCGTCTCTGCTGTGCTATCCTTGATGCCGGCTGCTGAGGCCTACACACACACACACACACACACACACACACACACACACACACACACACTGGGGCCCCTGTCCCGGCGGCCGGCACGCCTGCAAACGTGCGTGTGTTGGACAAACACACGGAACCAGCCGCGTGCGTGTGCGTGGGCGCGTGTAAGCGTGTGTGTGTGTGTGTGTGTGTGTGTGTGTGTGTGTGTGTGTGTGTTTGCGTGTGCGGAGAACGCGATGGGCGTGCGCAGCAGTGTAATGGGCGGCTGGGGTCCCGGTCCCACTCCACCTTCACTCTTCACACGCCACCACCAGGGGACACTACGGATGGCTTATTGGCGAGCAAGAGGCCGCGGTGGCAGCAGCGCCAAGAAGGCTGGGTGCTGCCATCCAGCGTTGGCCCCCACCTATGGTGCGGCTGTCTTGGCCCCCACCCCAAACACGCACACGCACACATGCCACAGGTGATGGAGCTGATGGAGTGCAGCCTGGCCGCTCTGCTGCACCGCCGCTGCCCCGACCAGCCGCCGCTGCTGCCGCTGCACACGGTGAGTGATGTGTGTGCATGACACCGCGATTGTTAGTTGTTGCCGCCGACGCCGGCAGCGGGCGGCAGGCGGCGGCCCCACCAGACGACGCACACGGCTCGACCCCACTAACGGACCCCGCACCTGCAAACAAACACATTGGTTCACACACTGGTTCACGCACGCACACGCACACGCACGCATCTGGTGGTGCCGGGGCAGGTGGTGGACACTGGCCTGGACGTGGCGGCCGCGCTGGCGCACATGCACCCCACCGCCGTGCACCGAGACCTCAAGGTGCGTGCGCCCGGCCGCCCGGCCGGCCGTTACCGCTTTCGTGCGTCCGTGCCGCCTGCTCTGTTTCGGCAGACACTCACTGTGTATACGTGATCCGTGCTGAATGAAGTCATACCCACATACCCACACGTGGCCCTTTCCCCTTCCTGTTCCTCAATGTCCCTGCTGTGTCTCTCTTTCCCCTCTTTCCCTGCTTCCTCTCAAGCAACCCCAACAGCCGACAGGTGTCCCTCACTCCCTCGGTTCACTTAATTAAGTCCCGCCACCAGGCTGGCCGTGACGTGATGAACCCGTGAAACGTGCGGTTGTCCTGCGCCTCCGCCAGCACCTGCGCCCGTGGGGCCCGCCGCCAGCAGCTGCGCCCGTGGCTGGGGCCCGCCGCCAGCAACGGATTTATTCGCGGGGCGGTAGCAGTTGCGTCGCGGCGCGCTGGGGCTGTGGCGTTGTTGGACTGTTTAGCTAGGCTAGCCTTCATTCATGGCTGCTGGGTGCAAAATATGGGTGCAAACGCCCCTAGCACCGCCGCCACCTCACAGCGCACCCCAGCACACCTGCCCCCGATCCACCTCTCCCTTCCAGCGCGTCCTGTTGGCGGTTGGGAGGCGGGGCGGGGAGGTTGGGAGGTGGGCAGGTTGGCAGGAGTGCAGGTTGGGAGGTTGGCCAGGATCGTATCGACATGGGCCCCTTTCCAGTCAATTTAGTGGCGCCCTCTTGCGCGCACTCTGTTGAGTCGTGGGGTCGCTTAAACAGCACTAAATATAGTTGGACGCTTAGCGGGGCGGTGTGTGCAGCGACCTCGCCGCCGACAGCTTTCACGAGGGGTGACACGGTCAATTGCTCGACGGCGATGGCGACATGTCAAATTGCAACAGTGCAAATTCTTACAGCCAGTAAAACAGCCGCAAGTAACACAGCATCAAAGGACTTGCATTGGACAAGCTTGGACTGCGCCCACATCCTTTTTTCGCATCGCGCGCATAATATGTGCGGTGCAACTTCAACGGTCACCTTGAATGGTATCTAGGGACCGGGCTGCCAAGGCCGTGCGCGCCTTGGCACCTCCGGGAAGCACAGCGCCGCTGCTAGTGTTTGTGGATTCGTTCCCGGCCGAGGAGCTGGCCCAGTGGAGCATCCAGGACACAGACGACGATAAGGTGATCTTCGATTACATTGCTGGTGCGTTGCTGGGATGAATGGGGTAAGGACGTAGGACACCCCCCACGGGAGTGGCTTGATTGGCGGGTAGCTTTGCGGGCTTTCAGCTCGCATTCTTAGCGGGAGCCAGCAACACGGCGAGACCAACACAAGCCCTGGGGGGCGGCCAGATCAGCACAGGGGCACACGCCATGGCGTTCGGGCGTTGTGCTTGGTTGCCACCTGGCGTCGTAGACTACGTATAATCTGAAAGGTGCGCCGGTTTCGCAGCTGAAACGTGTTGCCTTCACTTCGCGAACCATCCTTCCACCCCTTGCCCGCACGGCACCACACACACACACGTGGGAACTTTCCGGCTGCAGCTAGGCGCGCGCGAGACGGCCAGCACCCGCAAGGTGCGCAGGGTGAGCCGGCGTGGCGCGTGTTGTTTAAGGCAGGGTTGTGGGAGACGGGGAGAAGTGAGCACGAGTGCGTGCGTCCTGGTCAGGCGCCAGGCACGCACATGGCGCTCGACTCAAGGGGCACGGCAGGTAGCAGACCTTGTGCGGTCATGGTCCCGACTACTCATTTCCTTGTTGCAAGCAGCGGGTTACGATCTGACCGCTGCCTGCGCTGCCTGTGTGCGTGCAGCGGCACCATCTCTCGCCCCGTCATCCACCCAGCCACGGCAGTCCGACATCACCACGTGGTGGCCCGCCGGCTGGCTGGGCGCCCTGGCGGCACCGCTGTGGTCGCACGTGTGCGGAGACGACGAGCCGGCATGGAGGGCAGCCAGCAGCAGCAGCAGCAGCAGCAGCAGGGGGATTCAGCTGCAGCGCCCACCATGCCTGCTAGTTCACGCCCGCAGTTGATGCACTGGGCTGACACGCACACTCCGGGCGCGACCAGCAGCGTGCCGAGCAGCTCGCTTCGCCTGGGTGCCGCACAGCACCCGTCTACTTGCCATCAGCGCCGCTCACACCGTGCCGGTCCCCAACAGGCGGTATAGTAGGTAGGGGTACTACTGCGCAGCGCTGCTGTTGCAGCTGCTGCTCGCGGTCGGGGCCCGGCAGGCGCGCGTGGCATGGCGGTCGCGGACCCGTGGGCCTGGTCAGGGTGGATGGCGGTTGGGGATTCGGGATGTTGGGTGGCGGTAGGAACAGGACAAGGGCGAGAGGTGGCGTGTCCCAGTATTGACCGATAAATTCCCCGCACCCAGCAAGCCGTTGCGCGACAACAATGACAGAAGCTGGGGCTGTGCGACGCGGTTACTGTACCGATGCGCGCTGGCTGGCTGGCTGGCTCCGTTGTTTGCTGACACGCAGTCCTCGCGCTCCGGGCGCCCGGTCGGGAGGGTGGGTGTGTTGGTTGCCCGCACTGTGTCCCATGGAGCCCATGCGGTGGAATGACGATAGCCCCAGCAGGCCACTTCAAACTGCAGGATTGTCACGCGGGAGGTGGTCGCGTATGTGTGGCGCGCATGCCTCCGGCACGACCTAGTAGCTGGATGGCTTGCACCAACTTGAGAACGCAACATTGAAATGTGTTAGGTGTGAATTTGCCGCGTACACATGAGCGCAGGAGGAAGAGACGGATGCATGGCGGCTGTGCGGATGCGGGTGAGATGCCGTTAGGATATGACGTGTGTACGCGTCCACGTATTACATGTATTTTATTGTTGACATCGCGCAAGGCACAGGAAACCGCTGACGCTCGCAACAATCGATGGCGTTTGTTCAGCCCATGGGCGATTGGGCGTGCACCCGACTCCAGGTTCGTCTGGGAGATGAGGCGGTTCATGACTTTCAGTCTCATGCGAATGCACGCTGTGGGATCACCCCAATACAGTAATCATGACTGTTGTGGAACTTTAGCGTTATCGACGCAGGGAAAAGCGCTGACCCTTGGGGTCCATTACTCCCGTTCGATAGGCTTAGGTATATGAGTGCTGATCGGACAGAAATCACGTATGTTCAACACACCCCCTCGAGCAGCACTCCTTGCATCTAGCTCGTTCGCCTTGTCCAGGCTCCAAACATACACACACGGGCGTCTCCCATTGCGGCCGTACACTTATCCGGTCCGCACACGTCGGGATTTAAATCACTAGGCTTCACCGGTAGACTTCTATCCGGCTCGTACCCACGACCTCAGCGCAACTAACTTTTGTTCGGTGCACCCCCTTGTTTTAGTGCCGCACTCAGATCCGGCACACGTCTTCAACACGGATCGAACATGAAACCTCTACTTTCAGCTTCCCCACGCCGGCTGCGTATCGGGGCTCATAACCTGTTGTCTTTAGCGTTATCGACGCAGGGAAAAGCGCTGACCCTTGGGGTCCATAACTCCCATTCGATAGGCAGATACAGCAATGCGTATGGGAGGTGGTGGCCCTGGCCGCACTTAACGCGATGGAGAGTGCACGGCGGTACATGCGCGCACGGAAGCCGTTCACTGAGGGGGCTCTGGCCCGCGCCAAGGCGGTAGCACTAGCTAGCATCAGAGGCTTGCTAGCTGACTTCGCTTCGCTTGGATTGCCACGGCGGCGGGATAAGGCCTGGCTGAAAGTGTCCGACACACACCCCTTCCTGCGTGTATGTGGTGACCGGATGGAAGTGGCCATTCCGGATGTGTGTGACCTTGACGACATGTGATTCCTGAACTGTCTGAGACCAAACACTAACAGTCTGTGATGCTGTGCTTACGACTATCTGACTTGATTGACCACACACGGAAATGCGAGTAGTGTTATAGCCACGTTTGTGCGTTTGAGATGCGGTGGGGTTGCATGCGACCGTGGGCAGGATTGAGGGGCCGATCGCAATTCAGGCTAGGTGGGGCTCTGGTTTCAACGGGTTCCACTGTCTGTGCCTACTTTTCTGCCTGTTGAACAGCATTGGGCGCCACCGTTCTGATTAGGTGATGCGCCTGCTAGTCCTACTACTGAATTGACATCGAACCTGCCTATGAAGGACATCTCTGCGCTCAGTGACATGCGTACGGCTAGCAAACTTTGCCAGGTGTGATGGTCAGGGGAGTGACCCGAGAACCCGAGAAGGGACCACCTGTAATACCACTCACTCGATAGGCTTAGGTATATGAGTGCTGATCGGACAGAAATCACGTATGTTCAACAACTGTCGGGATGCATTATCATGACTGCATGCTGGACGCGTGGGCGACTGGGCAATGCGTAGGATGCATTGTGCCTGCTGAAGGCAGGAAGGGGTTTCAGGCCGAAGTGGTCACTGAAAGGGTTAATAAAGAAGAGCTGCGGACTGCCCAGAAGAGTGAAGTGCAAGTGTGGGTTTTGGGCGGCCACCGGAGCTGACCCGGCAGCAAAAGGGGGCCGGGTGTGGTGTGGTGTGGTGTACGGAGATCGTGAATGTAGTGCAGGGGCTGGTCTAAACCAGGAGCCGTTTACAGGGGCAATGGATTGTCTAGCTAGCTTTGGAGCTCAGTAGCAGGCGTGTACGAGTACCCCGGGTGTGCGTTGTGGCCGTTGTGGCATGGCGGGAAGGCTGAAGGCGGGAAGGCTGACAGGTGGGGCACAGGTTGTGATGCCGCCTGGGTTGTATGTGGGCGAGGAGGATTAGGAGGAGGCTTGCGGGTGGCTCTTGCCCGCTGGTGAAGCTGGCGGCTTTTCATTTGAATGTTGTCACGGGAAGAACCCCCCCAATTCGCTTCGGTTTCTGGAATAAACTACCCCCCCCCATTCGCTGGTGGCGTTGGCAGTGACTGACGAGCTGATTCGGGGCGGGGCGGCATGCGTAGCCGCGGTCCACGCCGCGGCCACAAACGTCGACTGCCTTCAGCGGCACTACGGCGGCCACAGCGGCACAAAACACTGCGGCTTGGGGCGCTGCCCTGTGTTGGTTGCAAAGTTATGAATGCGAGGTTACAAGAAGGGGACAGTGTAAACACCATCACGGCTACGAGGGAAGCCACCATTCCGAGGAACGCAGCAAACCGCAACCCCCGCTTGGCTGCCAACCCAACTCACAGCTGCGTAGGCGCGTCGAAGCTAAGCCGCAGCCCGCCAAAGCCACACCAAACAGCAGCATCACAAAGCACGCGGCTCATAAGGCACCGCAAAGTCTTCCACCAAGCCCGAAGGCGCAACACAGGGCAGCGCCCCAAAAAGCAAGCAAACTGGTGTGCCTGTGGCACGATCTGGTCCCAGCCCGAAGGCTCAACACGGGGCAGCGCCCCAAACTGCAGGTCTGTGTGCCTGGGGCACGGTCTGGGCCTAGCCCGAAGGCTCAACACGGGGCAGCGCCCCAAACCGCTGTCTGATAACGCAGCACAGGGAAGCGCCCCGAACAAGCAGGCAACACCGGCAACCAGTCCAACCGGGGCCAGGAGCCCCGCCCGCAGCACCCAACACCGGGCCAAGCGTTAACAGCCAGGGCGCAAGCGTCCAGGCACGAGCGCGCCGAACCAAATGAAAGGCACCGCAACATTGGAAACCAGCCACGAAGGCCCGTCAACGGGGCAGCGCCCCAACTGCAAGTGCCAATGGCACAGTCTGGTCCGGGCCCGAAGGCCCAACACGGGGCAGCGCCCCACATCACACTGAGGCAGCCACCCACCCACCAGCACACCACCACGCCACTCGACGGGCACCCCGCCCTCCACCCGCCCCCCCAACGACCCAAGCCGACCTCACAGCTAACCCCGCCCGCGCTCGGAGGCGGACAAACCCGACAGCAACCCGGGCCCCCGGGCAACGGCCCGAGCCCTCAAAACGACACCCGGGACACCCTACTGCCGATAGCCGACGCGCCTTCCGGTCCGCTAAGGACCAGCATGCTGACGAAACGGCCGGGGCTAGAGACTGCAGAACCGTAAGGCCGCAGGCAGAGACGACGGCGGGCCAAGCGCCACGAGGAAAGACGCCGAGAAGCACACCGGAACTGCCATCACCACTTGTGCCGGGCCACGAGCGACCACCAGGGCCATCCGCAACCTGCGCACACAGAAGCCGCAGAAAGCACTACAAAGAAGAACCCGCGCGACCGGCCGCCCACGCGGACCCGACCGCCATGAAACTTCGAGGCGAAGCCTGGGCGCGGAGCGACGCTCTGACACCCAACCAGTCTGAACCAAGTCTGGAACCACGTCTGAACCAAGTCTGGAGCCCGTAACAGGCTGAAAAAATTATGCGTGGTCACAAGTACGGTGAACAGCTTCTTAAATCTAACACGCATTTTGGCTGGAGCAAGGAGCTCGATGCGACCACAAGGGCTTCTGCGCCTCCCGCGCGGGCACCACCACTCGGGACGTGGCCGCGCTGCCTCGTGCCCCGCCCCGCGCACAGCCCTCAATGCTGGACAACACCGGCAGTGGGGATTCGGGGCGCTCTCAGGGGCGACTGGGACTCCCTGTGTGTGCCGCGCCACGCAGCACCTCGCAACCCCGGGGACGTGCGTGCCCCCAGGTATCGCTCGGGCCGCAGCGCCACCCCCGGCGGCGGCGGGTGGGACGGGACACAGCATGACGGTATGACAGGCGGCTCTCCCCCTCCTGCGGTGCACTGGCGCCACTGATGGAGGCCCAGAGGCCAGGGGACCCAGCCCAGAGCCCAGAGCCCAGTGCGCGAAAGCAGGGGCAAGATTCACGGCAGGAGCGCGGGGCGCTGCGCTTACTACATACGGTTATTACTGCTGCACCGGGCGATGTGCGCCACTGGAGGGGGTGGCGGCTGCATCGGACGAATGTGTGTATCTGTGTTTGGCTTTACATTTTACAGTGCCCTCGGCGCACGAGTAGCTTCTTCACCCCCAGAGAGAGTGTGCGCGCCTCCATTTGTTTGATTAGGTGGGGGGAAATCAGCTGTCTGCAGTGACACGAACACACACATACACATAGAGCACATCGCTACGGCCTGCCGCTGCCCGTCAGGTGCACACACACACCGCAGCAGCGCACGACCACACGCTTGCCGTGCGCTCAGCTCAGCTCAGCAGCACGCCGCCGCCTTCCTCTGCTCTCTGTCCACGATGTCCGCAACGGGCGGCGGTCCGTCTGTCACGCCACGCACACACAGTTATATGCTGTGCGCACACACAGATGCACGCGGCCGCAGCAGCAGGGTCCCGCCGCCGGACAAGACAGGCCACAATGCACGGTCGCCTCGCTCTGCAAAAACTCCATTACTGAATATGAGTGGTCCAACGTCATTTGATCAGGAGAGCAAACACCACCACCACTACACACACGTGCACACCTCACGCGGATTGCGGGTGTGCTGTGACTCATACACACTGTGTGTGCACACCTCGCCCTCAGGAGACACACTGCCGGGCGGCGGGCTTGCGGGCGCAGGCTACAGAACCACCTCCTCATCCCCTCACGCCCTCGGCCACACAAACACACACATGTCACACAGGCGTACATACGGGGTACACGCACATACACACGCAGCAAGTACACCGGGCGCCGTCCCAAGGCGGGCGGGCGGGCACACGTGCCGCACCCCGCCGCGACCACGTCCAAAGACGCGCACAGCCCGGCCAGGCCGCCGGCCCATCCGAAACACGGCCGCAGCCCGCAGCCGGCGCCGCGCCTCCTCGCCACCGCCTCCCAGCCGCGGGCACCAGACCGCCACACGCCCGCCTCCTCGGGGCCACTCCCTCGAGCGCGCCGCGCCGCCTCCGCACCACCCCGCTCCAGGCACGCCTCCGCCCTCGGCCCTCCGCCTCCTCACTCCCTCCTGCTCCGCACCCCGCCCTCCCCTTCCTCCTCAACAGCCGCACCGCACCGCCTCACTGCCTTAGGCGATGCCGGCGGGCACGGCGTCGATCTCGGCGCGCATCTTCTTGTCTCCCGCCAGCACCGCGATGGAGCCGTCGGGGTCCACGTCCATGATCACCACGTCGCCCTCCTTGATGTCGCCGGTGAGGATGCGCTCCGCCAGGCAGTCCTCGATCAGGCGCATGATGGCGCGGCGCAGCGGGCGCGCGCCGTAGGTGGGGTTGAAGCCCTCGTCCACCAGGCGGTCCTTGAACTTCTCCGTCACCTGCGGTTGGGGTGGGTGCGGTGAAGGGCGGGGGGTTAGGGGGGCGGTTGGGTGGGTGGGCGGTTGCGTGGGGGAGATGGTGGGGGAGATGGTGGGTGGGTTGGGGTTGGGTGGTGGGGGTTTGGTGGGTTGGGTTTGGTGGTTGGCCCCGTTACCCGCCCATCCCTCTCAAGGCAAGGCCCGCGCTCTCCTCCACCCGCCAGCCCCCCCCCCCTGCGCCCCCCTTCCCTCCCACCCCCCACCCCCCTCCTCCCCGCCCCCGCCCCTCACTCACCTCGATCTTGATGCCCTTCTCCTCCGCGCGCTTGAACACGTCGCGCAGGAAGATGTCGGCAATCTGCTTGACCTCCTTCTTGGTCAGCTGCCGGAACACAATGATCTCGTCCAGGCGGTTCAGGAACTCGGGCCGGAAGTAGGACTTGAGCTCCTCGTTCACCAGCGTCTTGATGCGGCTGCGGGGTGAGGGGGTGGAGGGTGGCAGTGGGGTTGGTAGGGGCGTGGGTGTGGGGGAGTGAGGTGGTGGGTGAGCGGTCTCTCCTTTCCACCCGCACCGATGGGATCGACTCACGACTCCCAGCCCCCCTATCCGCAAGGCCCCCCACAGCCCAGCAGCCCGATTCCCCTCGTGGCGGCCCGCCTTCTCCCCCTTGTCTAGTTTCGCTTGGGTTTAGATTGGGCTGGTGTTTACAGCCCCCCCCCTTCCTCTCGCTCGCCCATGCCCAGCCCCCCTCTCGCTCGCCCCTCCCCCCATCCCCCCACTGCCCGCCACCCCACACCCACTTGTACGACAGGTCCTGCTCCATGTCCTCGTCGTCGGGGCGCAGGAAGAAGCCCATTGAGCGACCGCCCTGCAGGGTGGGGTGGGGTGTGTGGGGGTTGGGTATCGTGTGAGGGGAACAGCAGAGCGTGGTGTGTATCGGCAGCTTTCGCTCGAAGCACTGTATTCCCGCGGAGCCGCTCCGGCCCCACACACTGGCAGCAACCCAAGCGTGCCCCCTCCCCACGCCCCACCCCACCCACCCCCCTCCAATCCCGCCCGCCCCACACCCCCGCCCGCCCGCTGCTCACCTTCTCGATGACGGAGGCGCCCACGTTGGAGGTCATGATGATGAGCGTGTTCTTGAAGTCCACGGTGCGGCCCTTGGAGTCGGTCAGGCGGCCGTCCTCCAGGATCTGTGCGGGGTGGGCAGTGTGTGGGTGGGGTGGATAAGGGTGCGTTGGAAAGGGTGGCTGGTTCGTGAGCGTGGCGGAGGCGGTCCCGCAGAGCGGGTGTGTATATGCGGGGCCACGCCCCACCGCACGCCAGACCGTGCACACCCGCCCGCTTCCCCACCCCCGCCCCCGCCCAACCCCAAGCCCAAGGCCGCCCCCGTCCCAAGCCCACGCACCCAGCACACACAACAGCACGCCGCACCCACCTGGAGCATCATGTTGAACACGTCGGGGTGCGCCTTCTCAATCTCATCAAACAGCACCACCGTGTACGGCCGCCGCCGCACCGCCTCCGTCAGCTGGCCGCCCTCGCTGTAGCCCACATAGCCTGTTTAGGAAGGGGGGTGGGTGGGTGGGGGTGAGTTGGAGTGGGTGGCGCCGGCCTGGTTATGTTGTGAGCGGCCGCCTCACGCCAGCGAGCCGCCCTGCGCCACCACCTTCCGCCACTGCGCGGCCACAGCGCGGCCCCGCCACACCCACAACCGCCACAGCCGCGTAACGTCACACGCACACCCACACACTGCCAACTGCCAACCACCAACTGCACACGCACGCGCTCTCACCGGGCGGCGAGCCGATCAGCTTGGACACGGTGTGGCGCTCCATGAACTCCGACATATCCAGCCGCACCTGGGGGT
Organism: Chlamydomonas incerta; assembly: GCA_016834605.1. Lineage (NCBI taxonomy): Eukaryota > Viridiplantae > Chlorophyta > Chlorophyceae > Chlamydomonadales > Chlamydomonadaceae > Chlamydomonas > Chlamydomonas incerta. Next base: position 111,231 of record JAEHOC010000042.1, read on the forward strand.
TTGGGGACAGGGGGGGGGGGGGTTGGGGGGGGGGGAGTGGAGTGGGACGCGTGCAGGGCATGTGTGCGTCACGTGCGGTGAGTGCCTTGCCCCCAGTTGTCAGGCCCACATGCAAGACCCACTCCACCCCTCTCCTACCCACCCCTCAAACCTCCACCATGGCCCCCAACCCAAACCCAAACTGCCTCCATGCGCCGCCCCCTCAAAGCTGCCACCCCCCACCCTCTCCCCCTTCCCCCTCCACCCACACACACCCTCCTACCCACCATGGCCTCCTCGCTGCCGAAGTAGTAGTTGGCCAGCGTCTTGGCCAGCTCCGACTTGCCCACACCTGGGCAGGTGGGGGTGCAGGGGGTGGGGAGGGTGGGGTGGGGGCAGGTGTGTGTGCAGGGTGTTGCGAGAGGGGGCGTGCAGGGGGTGAGAGCGAGGGGGTGAGAGGGTGTGTGGCCGCCACCCCCAATTGCGCCGCACCCCCCTTCCACTACACAAGCTAGCTCGCCCCCGCGCGCCCAGCCACGCGCCTCAACGTGGTCTCACCGGTGGGGCCGGCGAAGATGAACGAGGCGATGGGGCGGTTGGGGTTCTTCAGGCCCACACGCGCGCGGCGGATGGCGCGGGAGATGGCCGACACCGCCTCCTCCTGCGGTGTGTGGTGGGGGTGAGGTGGGTGTGGGCGTGAGGGTGTGAGGGTGGGTGGTTGAAGAGGTGGGGGTGATGCGCGGGTGGGTCCGAATGGCCTCCTCCTCTCTCCCTGCCTCCCGGTGGCAAGTGCTGCAGCTGCTGTGCGCCCCGCCCCCGCCCCCCACCCCACCATCACCCCCACCAACACCCCCATCAACACACCCCTGCCCCCTTCCACACCTCCCCTCAACACACACCCTAACCCCTCCTTAACGTCTTAACTAATGATGAATATAACCCCCCAGACCGCCCCCCCGTATACCGCTCTCCTCCGCACATGGGTTTTGGGTTGGCAATGGTTGATTTGGGAATTGGGGAAAACTACCCCCCCCCCACACACACACACGCACCTGGCCGATGACGCGGCCGTGCAGCACCTCCTCCATCTTGATCAGCCGCTCCGTCTCGTCCGACGACACCTGGGGGAGTGTTGACGTGTTTAGTTTGGGATTAGTTTGTGTTTAGCTTATGTTTTAGTTCTTTGCTGGGAGCCAAGCCGAATACACCCCGCCCCGCTGCAACATTATGCCCCCCACCCCAACCCGCCCTCCGGCCACCCCGTCGCCGGTGCGCCCGGCCCGGCCCGTTACCCTGGCGCCGCCGCCCGTTACCCCTCCGCGGCCCAATGCCCCCGTCCCACCTCTCGCATCCCGCCCTCGCCATGTGTGGCTATGCCCCCCCTCTTCCTGCCATCCCAACCACCCATGCACCCACCCACCATGCCGCCACCCAACCCGCTCCAAACCCCACACTACACACCACACTCCCCCCCACACACTCCTCCCCACCCCCCTACCCCACACACCCCAGCCCCACCTTCTCGATGGGGATGCCGGTCCACTGCGCCACGATGGAGGCGATGTCCTGCTCCGTCACCATGGGGCCGCCGCCCTCCACCGACTCGGCCTCGGCCTTGGAGGCCTCCTTGGCGCCCGCGATGATGGCCTGGATCTTGGCCTGGGGGGGGGGTTAGAGGGTGGGGTTGGGGTTGGGGTTGGTTGGGGGGGGCGTTGGTTGGAGTGTGGGTTGGGGTGTGTGGGGTTTGGGGGTTGGCGTGGCGTGTGTGTTTGGGGGCTGGGAGGTCGGCACACACCCCGCGCGAAAGCCAGCGCAAGCGGGTTGGGGCGAAGTTGGCAGTGGTAGGGTGGAGCGCGAGGAGGCCGCCCCGCACACGCCCACACACACACCCCCTCCCACCCCGCCCACACGCCCCCTCTCACCTTGAGCTCCATCTCGCGGTCGCGCAGCTGGCCCGCCTTCTCAAAGTCCTGGCCGCTGCGGGCGTCAAGAGGGGAGAGGGAGGGGCCGGTCAGTCAGTCCCCGCATGCTTAATTTAACCCGCTACCCATTGCGCACACAAGGCACCAGTCCCTGAGCCTCCCTCCCTGCTCTGGTTGGTCCGCTACCCACAATTGTACACAGGCGCCTGTGTGGCCCCGCCTCTCCCCCGGCCGCGACACGCACTGCCCAAAGACATGCCGCTCGGCTGTTTGTCAGCGACCGCACCCGCACCCTAAGCCGCCACCTCCCCCCTCATCCCTTGGTGACCGCAACAAAGACCTCACCGCGCCGCGCCGTCCTTGTCCCCCACCCACCCCCGTCCCTCCTTCCACCCCTCCTGCCACCCCAAGTCGGACTCACCGCGCCGCGCTGTCCTTGTCCCCCCTCCCCTCTTTCCACTGCCTACTCACCGCACCGCGCCGTCCTTGTCCTTGGTCACCTGGCGCAGCTCCTTGTCCAGGTCGCGGGCCTCCTCGGGCAGCTGCAGGAGGACGGGGGGGGGATGCAGGGGGGAGGAGCGGGGGTAAGGGGGGTTGCAAAGATGTAGGAACAGCGATACAGGATGCACTGAAGAGGGGGAAAGTGGAGGAGCGGGGTCGGGCGGGGGTTGGGGTGGTGGCGGATTGAGCCACCCGCCCCTAAGGAGCCGCACAGGCCCGCAACAACAACAGCAAGTGCGGCTCCGTTTCAAACACAACGCATACCCAAACACACACACGTACACACACACCCAGTACACAGCCGCACGCGCACCCACCTGGATGTGCCGCAGGCGCACGCGCGAGCCGGCCTCGTCAATCAGGTCGATGGCCTGTGGGCGGTGGCGGTGGTCGAGTGAGTGAGGGGTGGTGGGGCGTCGGAGGTCAGGCGAGCTAGCGCGGGAGGCGCGTGAGCACAGCACCGCCGAGCACAGCAGCGGAGGACGCAGCGGGGCAGGCTTTCTGAAACCCCACCCTTTCCACCGCCCCCAGCCCCCCACCCCCCTCTCCCCCACCCACCCACCCACCCACCCCCCACCCCCCACCCCCACCCCCACCCCTCCCACCTTGTCGGGCAGGAAGCGGTCGCTTATGTACTGGCTGCTGTACTTGGCCGCCGCCATGAGCGCCTCGTCCGTGTAGCGCAGCTTGTGGTGCGTCTCGTAGCGCTCGCGCAGGCCCTGTGTGTGTGTGTGGGTGTGGGGGGGGGGTGTTGGAGGGGTGGGTTGAGGGGGGGGTTGGCGGTTGAGGTGGGGGTTGGTGGGGAGGGCGGGTGGGGTAGTTTTCTCCAATTGGGGGTGTGGGGGCGTGTGCGCACAGGTGAGGGACCCGCACCCCAATAGGGCCCCAGTTCGCGCCCAGTCCGGGCCCCCATCCAGTACAGCCCATAACCCCACACAACCTTCAACCCCACGCACCTGCAGAATCTCGAAGGTCTCATCGATGGTGGGCTCCGGCACAGTCACGGGCTGGAAACGACTGCAGGTACGACGTGGAGGGAAGACAGCCCAGTCAGTCCCGACTGAAGACCCGTCAGACTCGCACGCGCTGCAAAGCCCGACCGCTTGCTTGCACGCAGCCGCATCAGATCGGCCGGTTGGCGTGACAGCACCCCGAACTCCTCCCTCCCCAACCACCATCTCCCATCCTCCCCGTCTTCCCCTGCCCCCATCCAAATCCTCCCACCCCCCGTGCGAATCCCACCCCAACCACCCACCCCCCTCCACACACACCCCACCCAACCACAGCCCATCACCCACCGCTCCAGCGCGGGGTCCTTCTCAATGTGCTTGCGGTACTCGTCCAGCGTGGTGGCGCCGATGCACTGCAGCTCGCCACGCGCCAGGGCGGGCTTCAGGATGTTGGCCGCGTCGATGGCGCCCTCCGCCGCGCCCGCGCCGATGAGCGTGTGGACCTCGTCAATCATCTGTTGCGGGGTGCAGGGGTGAGTGTGGGTGGGGTGGGGTTAGGGTTGGTGTGGATTTGGGTGCGTGAGCGTTTTTGTGGCGTTTGTTTTGGAGGTGGTGTGGACGCAGACATTGGCGGCACAAACCCGCCAACATGCCAAACACACGCCCACGCGGCCGCCCCCAAACACATCGCACCGTCTCACGCAGCCCCAGCCCCCCAGGCCCACTCCCCCAGGCCACCTCATTCCCCCGAAGCCACCGCCCCCCATGCCCCCCCCAAGGCCCCCCTCACCAGGATGATGCCATCGTTCTGCAACCTGTTCTCAAGCCCGCTGCTCAATCGCCCCACTCCACCCACCCCTCCCCCAACCCCCCCCCCCCCCCCCCGCCCAGCTCCCCCCTCACCAGGATGATGTCATCGTTCTGCTTGATCTCGTCCATCAGCTTCTTCAGCCGCTCCTCGAACTCGCCGCGGTACTTTGTGCCCGCCACCAGCAGGCCCATGTCCAGCGTGATGACCTGGGGGCAGGGGGGCAGGGGTAAGGGGTTGTTGTTAGGATGTGCTATGCGGTGGTGTCGTGCGGCGTTGCAGATGGCTTCACTCACTTGAGTGACACGCTCCGGGCCGCCAACACGCCAACACGCCCGCACAACACGCCAAAATACACGCAACCATCCCCGCTCCAACCCCCCACCCCACCCCCTTCTCCCCTCCCTCTCCCACCTGCTTGCCCTCGATGGTCTCGGGCACGTCGCCGGTGGCGATCTTCTGCGCCAGGCCCTCCGCCACCGCGGTCTTGCCCACGCCGGGCTCACCGATGAGGCAGGGGTTGTTCTTGGTGCGGCGGCCCAGGATCTGGCGGGGTGTTGGGGGTGAGGGGGTGGTGGCGAGGTGGGGTGAGGCGGTGAGCGGGGACGGGCGTGTGAGGCGTGTGACGGAGGAGGCGTGCGCGAGGCCACTGAGAGCGCCACTGAGGGCGCCATGCCAGCCAGCGACACCAGGAAACACACACGTCCGCCCTTCAAGCCAATCACAAATCTACACCAGCAGTCGGCACCCCAAGAACCCACCCTCCTCCCACCACCCCCGCACCCAACCGCCCAAACACAGACGCCCGCCACACCAACACTCACACACGCACACGCACACGCAAACACTCACACACGCACACGCACACGCAAACACACGCACACGCACACGCGAACACACGCACACGCACACGCACACGCAAACACACGCACACGCACACGCACACGCACACGCACACGCACACGCACACGCACACGCACACACGCACACGCACACGCAAACACACGCACACGCAAACACACGCACATGCACCCACACACACCCCATACGCACCTGGATCACGCGCTCAATCTGCTTCTTGCGGCCCACCACCGGGTCCAGCTTGCCCTGTTGTCAGGGAGGGGGGAGGGACAAGGGAAGGAGTGTGGGGGCGGTGAGCGAGGAGCGTGGCCATGCAACGTGGGCGGGGGTTTGCGGAACGGAGGACATAAGAGGCGGGGGCATTCGGAGCGCTTTACGATTGCAGCCGTTGGGCCGCTGGGCCGCCGGACCGCTCAACGCTAATAGTCGACAGCCCGCTGGATCGAGCCAGCTGAGGCGAGGCAGGCTGAGTGCGAGTGAGGCTGAGCCGCAGGCAGTTGCAGCGTGCAGCCGGCCGCGCGCGACTGATGTGACCACACCGCCAGGCAAGCACGCCCACCAGCGCCCCAACCCGCCGCAACCCGCACCCCGCCCGCACATCAAGAGCCGCATGATCTGGGCCCCCCCCCCCCCACATGACACCCTACAACCCCCTCTTTAGGAGGCCCGCCCCTTCAGACCGCCGTCGAAACGGTATTTCCGGCGTGCGGCCCCGCTCCGGCCTGGCCCGCAACACCCAACACCCACCCCCACCCGCATACCCAAACCCACGCACGCACCCTCACCACAAACCCGCACCACAACACCCGCCACACCACAAACCCCCACGCACACACACCACGCACCCACACACCCTACACACACCACGCACACCCACACACCACAACCCGCACCCCTACACCACCCACACCACCCACCTCGGCCGCCTGGGTGGTCAGGTTGGTGCCGTACTCCTGCAGCGTGGGCGTCTTGTTGCTGCCGCCCTGCTGCGCGCCGCCCACGCCCGCGCCCACCGGCTCCTGGCTCTCGCCCACCATGCGGATGACCTGGTGGAGGCGGGGAGGCAGAAGAGAAGGGATCAGCGTTATACTCTTGACTGATAGAAATTGGTATGGGCGTGCGTCGTGCGTGTGTGGTTGGTGGGCGGACGGGTGGCCGGTGGCACGGAGGCACGGAGGCCGGTCGGCTGGCTGGGGTGGACACGACGGCGCCGCCGAATGCACTGCAGCGCCGGCTGGCAGCCAGGACTAGACGAGGAGGGGAGCGGGCTGATGAGGAAGACAACTGCAGCTGGCCGCGGCTGATGCTGCGGCACAGGCGCAGGCGGGCGGGCTGAGGCGCACACACACACACACACGTGGCGGAACAGGCCTCCACACACGTGTGGTGGTGGTGCGTGCGCCCACACACACGCACACGCGCGCACGTCCTCTCTTAATGGAGCATGGAGGGCCGGGGCAGTCCGCGCCATGCGCCCATGCCGTGCGCCGCCGTGCAACGTGGCGAGCGCGCTCGCTTGGCAACCCAGACTGGCGCTGCTGTGCGCAGCCCCAGCGCGTGGCGCGCGCTGCTAGGAGCTGGGGGAGCTGGAGGCTGGCTGGGGCCCCATTGTCGGCTGCGGGGACGGCGGGTGGCTGAGGAGCCGCGGCCCAGCCCGTGTGGCTGCGCTGCCCGCCACGCACCCAGCTGCTGTTGCCAGCCCCACAGGCCACCCCCCGAGGTTTGTGAAGGCCGGCGCGCCACCTCGCCCCCGCTCCCCCTCCCCCCGCTCACGTGCCAGCCCCCACGCCCCTTGCTCCGTGCACCCGTGCGACGCCATGCCCGGGCGCTTGCGTGCGCGAACGCTCGCCACAGGCGCTTCCCGCCCGCCCGGCCCCCGCCGATGGCCGCTGTGGAGATGGCGCGCGCCAGGGGCCGCTCTCACCTGGGTACGAATCTTAGCGGGGTCCGCGCCCAGGGTCTCCAGCACGCGAGCAGCCACGCCCTCGCCCTCGCGGAGCAGGCCCAGCAGGATGTGCTCGGTGCCGATGTAGTTGTGGCCTGCGGGTGCACACGACAAAGCGCGCGCGGACCCAGTCACCGCAAGCCCGCCGACGCGTCGAAACCAGGACATGCATAACAAAGACATCTTTGGCAATTATGCCAGGTCCACGCGAAAGCCCCAAGCTCGATCTCGAAACCCTACCCACGAATCTGCGCCCGAAACAACGCTCCCATAAAGCTGCCCGCTGATCTGATGAGTTTCCTGTAATTGCTGTGTGGTTGCCGCAAAGGATCCGGACCCACCCAGCTGGCGAGCCTCCTCCAGCGACATCTCCAGCACACGCTTCGCGCGAGGAGTGAAGGGGATTTCCACCGCCACGAAGCCAGAGCCGCGGCCAATGATCTTCTCCACCTCCACACGGGCGTCCTTCAGGTTCACGCCCATGCTCTTCAGCACCTTGGCGGCAATGCCGGTGGACTCGCCAATGAGGCCCAGCAGCAGCTGCTCCGTGCCCACGAAGTTGTGGCCCAGCCGGCGAGCCTCCTCCTGAGCGAGCATGACCACCTTGATGGCCTTCTCCGTGAAGCGCTCGAACATGCTCTTCACCACCAGCCGGCCGGCACGGCCAGCCTTGCGGGCGGCCGGCGCGACAGCCATGCGACCAGCCACGCGCTGGCCCAGGAAGCCGGACGAGAGGGCTGCATGGCACTGAACAGCCTTGCGGGTGCGGCCACCGATGCGCTGGGCGGCAACAGGCACACGGCGTTGGCTCCCGCGAGCGACAAGCGCCTCCCTGGACGCCGCGTTAAGCTGCATGTTTCTTGCTCCTAGTGTCTAGCAAATGTAAAATCCCTGATCCAACTAAAATTTGCCGACCAAGGAGCCGTGCCTAGTAAAAAAGTAGCGAAACAGGAAGGTGCCAGGGCCACCACCTCATTGCCGCAGGGGCCAGATCGGCCCTCTCGCCATGCTTCCCGACCGGCCCAGACGGCCTCGTCACACTGTTCGAGTGGCTGCCATCGCGCAATGACGTTGCGCAACGCCAGCAGGCGCCCCAGGCGCGAGGAGCATTCTCGCCCACGAGAAACTCGAACTCCCACGCCAGCCGCTGCACCCAAAACAAACAACTCGGCTTAACAATCAGCATCAAGGCTTGGGATCACATATCATAGGACGCCTGCAGTCACACCGTCGCGAGGCTTCGGCCTTCGGGCTTAACAAACAGGACGGTCTCCTCCGCTGCGGTCGAGTTCCCCAGCTGCAGCTGTGCTGTTTGATGACCCATAATTCAGTGACTGCAAGCTTTCAGGGCGCCTGGAACGCGGTTCGGGACATTTCGAGAAACGTTACGCGCGGCTGCACACGGTTTGTTGCCGCGTTGCTGCCGGCTTTCGGTCTCAATGGCTTGCGGTCTGCGTGCATCGGGCGGGTGTGCGTTCCCCGCACACCGACCGCCGCGCACAGATCATTTAAGAACCCTAGTTTGCGATTCGGGGCCATCCTGGCAACGCCTGCAGCGTAAGCCCTGCGGGGCGACATGCTGAGTGCTGGGTACCGTGTTGCAGGGTGCCTAGCTGGTAGGCTTGGCTTGCCCCGCGTGCTGGCGCGCCGTGTGGGCGGTGCGGAGCCCGCCACGGCGGTGGGGGACGTGGAGGCGGGCGGGCCCTCCCTCCTGCGTAGCGACGCGCCCGTGTCGACACCTCTGCGTGCTGCGCCCGCTTATGGCGTGGAATGGGCTGCCGCTATGGGAGGTCACCTTGCAGCTTGGGGCCGTCGAGCGCAACTGGAAGGAGCCGGGCGAATGGCGTGGGCCACACGCCCCTCGCGTGTGCGGCTGTGCGGGCACGTCCGCAGGGGAATAATGGGGCGACAGCTGGGCCTCCCGCCCGCTCCCCCCCATCCGCGGGCAAACTGCATTCTGCAGAATGGAGGGGGTGCCTGCAGCGCCTCCTGGCTATCGGCGTGGCTGCCGGCGTGGTTCTCAGGTCCCACATCCTCGGAAGAAAGTGGGACCCCTGAGACACCTGCCGGCAGCCACGCCGGTAGCCAGGAGGCGCTGCAGGCATCCGCTGCATGCTGCTGCATGGGTTATGGTGTTGGGGGTGGGGGGAAGGAGGGGAGGGGCGCCCCGTGTGCGTACCTAGCGGCTGCTGCACCCCAGGGTTGCTGGAATGAACACGCACTGCTCCAAACCTCCCAGCTACGCAGCGCTATGGCTCGTCCAGTATGAGGGTTTTCTGCTTGGGGCAGTGTGATACACCGAGCAGTGAGGTTTGTGCGGGATCGATGGCACACGAGACAAGCACGGTGTATGGGTCGATCAGGGCCTAGTCGATGTTCCAGGCCAATGTACAGTGCGGCCGTGAGACCAGCGCCGGCGGGGTCGTGTGTGTGCCAGGGGGGTGTTCGGGAGTCCGCTGCGACGGGGAGCGGGAGGGGGATGTGGGAGGGGATGCGGGAGGGGGATGTGGGAGGGGATGCGGGAGGGGGATGCGAGACATGCGGGGACATTCTGCAAGCAACCTCGCGAAGACTCCGCGTTTGATGCGGCGCTGAGTGCTATAAGAACCTGATAAGCAAGCTAATAAAATTGGCGATTTATTAAGGCAAAACGAGCTAGTTTGGCTGGCCATTGAGACCACCGCGAGCTTTTTGCACTTAACGTTTTTGCATATCGCTTGATTTGACGCGTTTTTACGATGTGCAGATAGTCCATTGCAGCCTCTATTGTCCAGCAAATTTCATGCAAATGAAAAACCGAGGACAACCCAAATGTATGGGTCTGGGTCTTGGTCGAGGACTAAGGCTTTCGCCCCCCTTCGGGGGGCGAGCCAACCCCCACACCTGTCCTCCTTATGGTGGTGGCGGCAGCAGCGGACCACCCCCCAGTGCCGTGCGTGCTATGTACGGTATGCGCCGAGGCAGTTCGCATACCTGTCAACGGACTGCGGCGGGCTGGGGCCCTGTACCCCTCGTCCGCCGTTTGCAGAAGCTATGCTTCCCCGCGGGCAAGCGGTGGTAGGACCAGGGTAAGGGGATAAGAAGTGACATACCCAGCTGTGGCAGATGATATCCCATACCCAGCAGGCCCGTGCGCAATAGTGGAGGCAAGTTGTGGCTGTGCGACGCGCGGTTACTGTACCGATGATGCGCGCTTGAGGGCTGCCACAGTTTGCTGATACGCGGTCCTCACACTCCGGGCGCCCGGCCAGGCTGTAGCACCAGACAGACACATGCGACGCCACACCGCGTGAGACGCATCGATGTAGCGCACCTGCGAGCAGGCGACCAGCGTCCACGGATGAGCGCCGACGAGAGACACCAGGATAATGCGAACGGAGTGCAGCAAGACAGTGGCCGGGCGACAGTGTGGCAAGCAAGGGCAAAAACAGGGCGCGGCAAGGCGGAAGTGGGAGCCCGAATGTACGACGTGGTGGGCGTAGCGAATGCGGTGCGAACACGCGAACATCACAACCGGAGGTGAGGACACGTAGCTGAATCGGTAACGGTCCGTGCTGAAGTTCGGTGCGGCTGAACGCGCGCTCTAAGCGGGTCGTAAGTTTGCGAGAAGTTCGCTGGAAGCGGGCGCGGACTGCGGCCGAGTTGCGGCTGGCTGATGGGCGCTGTTAGTGCAACGGAAATATGGAGGCGCATAGGTGCGGAGCGGCGGGCAAGCGGTGTGGTGTGTGGGGGCAGAGTAGTGCATTATGTGCACCAGAACCCAAACCAACACGTGTCCCCAAACCAACCGCCGCCCCCCGAGGCGGGCGCTACGCACCAGGGGCCTCCCCTGCTACGCACCCGGCCACTCGCCATCCACGTCCGTGCGCTGCGCCTGCCCCGGGTGCGAGGGTGCAGGGGTGCGAGGGTGCGAGGGTGCGACCCCAAGGGCGCCTGGCGCCGGCTGCTGCGGCAAAGCCGCCCACCGCGCGAGGGATTATTGTTGCTGCCATTCCCACAGTCCCACAGCCCCCCGTCTCCGCTGCATACGCCTGCCGCTGTCATTGCTGCCTGGGCGCTGCCGCCGGTGCTTGCCGCTATGCCGGGCTTACAGCGGGATACGTGGGCGGTGGGCCGTGCTGCGTACCCAAGTGCGTACCCGGTGGGCTGGGCCGGTGGCAGGCGGGCACTGCGGGGCGTCGGGGTGGCGTCGGGCCGGACGTGCAGGAGGATGTCGAGGACGAGTGTCCAGCCGCTGCGCCCTGTTCGCACCGGGGGGAGGCTCCCCCCGGGTTCCTACAACTGTGGGGTCTTGGCACGTGTGTGCTTACTTGTGAGTGCCACAAGGCCACACCCAGGTCACCGGTTGCAACACGGGCTGCCGGGCCAGCGAGGTCGGCGTGCGGGCGGCGTGCCTACGTGCCGTCTCTTGTTTCAGAGAGAGTGATTACTCAAAGGCGAAGGAACTCAACAGCAATTCAACAGCAATTCAACGGCGGCCGGCGTGTGCTCTGCCACATGGAGCCGCAGACTGGGCCGGGCGGACCAGGGAGTGGGCCGAATTTGAAATGACGGGCATGACCCTCCACTGCGCCGCCCTCCCACCCACATGAGAGGCAGGCAGGCGCCAGAACCGCGCCCGCGCACCCTGCCCACCCACCGCTGCGCGCGGCTGCGATGCACTTGCGGCATTACAAGGCTGGGGCGCCCCGCACCTGGATCTGGATCTGGATCCAATCTGGGCGGCCTGGATCCAATCTGGGCGGCCTGGATCCAATCTGCCCCACCACCACGCACACCCGCAAACATCAACTACTCCGTGTGTCTTGAATGATTGAATAATATGTCTATCGCCCTCTGGGGGCCTGTAAGCGTACCGGCATAAGTGTATAACGGCCCACGAATGAATGGGGCGCGTGACTGTAACTACCCTAACAACCGCATGGGCCATCTGTCTTTTGCAATGCCGGTGCCGAAACGCCTTCCGAATGATAAGTTTGAGGGAGCCTCTCAACAAACCAACGCTTCAATGCTCGTGCAACCCGCGTGCGGGCGGGTGAGCGGTAAGCGCAGTGCTCGCAGCGCCCCAGGACACCCCGCCGGGCAATGGCCCGAATTGCATTAACCGCAACCGTCTGCGCTGGAACTTGGAAACGACCGGCCGTGGCCACAGGAATCCGCACGTCCAGGAACGACGTGCGCCCCCTTGCAGGCCACCACGAATACCTACAGTATAGCTGTGTCTGGGTTCAGTGCCAAGAATGAATGGACAACATTTGCTTGGATGTGCTTCACATAATTTCACATAATGTAACGGCTTGGCTTTCCCGTAACTCGGGGATGCATATCATGTGGGGCTGGGGGGCCGCCCGCCCGCCCGCCACCACGCAGTGTGCCACAGTGCCCCCCCAAACCCCCAGGGGAAAAACCCATCACGCAACGTGCGGCGGGGCGTCATGGGCGCGCTCCGGGTGCTGCTGCTGCGGCCGCCCCTACCCGCCGCTGCCCCGACCGCTGCTGCTGCCCCGACCGCTGCTGCCAACAGCGGCGCTGCGGGTGCTGCTGCTGCGGCCGGCGGCCCTGCCGCTGCTCCCGCCGCCACCGCCTCCGATTTCGGCGCTGACCAGCAGCACCCGGTACAGACTCACCGCCTGCAGCTGCAGCGGCAGGGCGCCACCCCCGCCTCCAACCCCACCCCCGGCCGCCGTGGCGCCCGCGGACACGGGCGCCGCGCCGCCGCAGCGCTGCAGCGGCGCGCCGGGGCAGGCCAGCCCGCAGGCGGCCGCCGGCAGCGGGCGGCCCACCAGGAAAGCGGGCGGCAGTCTGAGCGCGCCGAAGCAGGTGCCGGCGCGCAGCGCCAGAAAGGCAGTGGTCGCCGTTATGGTGGTGGCCGTGGTGCCGTTGCCGCTGCTGCCCCCGCCTGCTCCTGCTCCTCCTCCTGCAGCCGCCGCCTCCGTGATCAGCCGCGCCGCCGCGCGCTCCAGGCAGCGCGCCACGCTCATGCCGCTGCTACTGCCGGCGCTGCTGGCATTGCCGCCGCTACTGCCTCCGCCTCCTGTTGTTGCAACGCCGCCGGCGGTCAGCAGCAGCAGCTGCAGCGGCAGGGCGCGGGCGGCGGCGTCCTCTCCGAAGCAGCCCAGGGCCGTGGCGTGCGGCGGCAGGCCGTCTGGGGGAGGCGGCAGCAGCAGGGAGGGAGCGAGGGAAAAGTGGCAGTAGCAGGCGGGGCAGGTGGCGTGTCAGGTACGTCAGGGACGTGGGGGTGCCCGTGGCCCCTGTAGTGGGTGCCTGTGCATGTGGCGACGTCCCCCGCCACCGCTAGCTACTGCCGCGGCACGTCACAATAGCAGCTACTGCCGGGGCCCATCACACTAGCAGCTACTGCCGCCGCCCGTCACACTAGCAGCTACTGCCGGAGCCCACTAGCAGCGCACCTGAAAGCGGGCTGGGCGGCACCCGCGGCGGCGGCGAGGGCCGGCGGCTGTTGTACGGCGGCGGCGGCGGCGGGTACGCCCAAATGCCGGCGCCGGCGGCGGCCGCGGCCGACCGCAGCTGCGCCGCAGGCGTGCCGCCGCCGCCGCCGCCGCCGCCGCTGCCCGCCGCAAGCGACTCGACCTGATCACTCAGCTCCCAGAACCGCGCGGCGGCGGCGCCAAAGGCCCAGGTGTCGCCGCGCGGCAGGGCGGCGCGGGCGCGTGTCACCTGGCCCAGCGCCAGGGTCAGGTCCGGCGTCGACAGCGGCTGTGTGGGGTTGTCGTGATGAGGGCGGGGTGTGGCGGTGGCAGGTGGTGGTGATGGTGCCGTGGCGGTGAGTGGCAGGAGTGGACGGGGGGCGGCGTGTTGTGAGCGAGATGAGGGCTTTTGAGGCGAAGCACAGAAAGGGCACAGACCAGCCGGCACCCCGCCCCGCCCCGCCCCGCCCCGCCGCGCCCCACCCCGCCGCGCCCCGCCCCGCCCCGCCCCGCCCCGCCGCGCCCCGCCGCGCCCCGCCCCGCCGCGCCCCGCCGCGCCCCGCCCCGCCGCGCCCCGCCCCGCCACGCCCTGGAGCCCACGCCCCTCCTACCCACTCCGCCACAGAACCTGACACCTTCCACGCACGCAAACGTGCCCATGCTGCACCCCCCTTCACACACCGCCCCCCGCGCCCCCCGCCAGCACACACCCAACCAGCGAGGCCGCCGCAAGTGCACCCACCAGTCGCCCCTGCAGATAGCCGACCAGCTGCGCCGCCGCCAGCTCGGCGTTCTGCAGCGCACTGGGCGCGGCGGCGCCGGCGGAGGCCAGGGTGAGGTTGCCGCCGGGGTCCGATACATAGCCACTCAGCAGCAGACCCATGGGCCCGCACACCGCGTTGACCTGTGCGGGCGTGTGGTGGTGGCAGGGGTGGTGGGTGGTGGTGGTGGTGGTGGTGGTGAGCGAGCAGGGGGTGGAGGCGGAGCGGCGTGTTGGTGTGCGAGCGCGCGTGTGCGTGTGCAGCACGTGCCCGCATTGCAAGCGCGGTGTTGACACCGCCGCACCAGCGTCAGCCATCATGGGGCCGCTGGGATATGCCGCTGGGGTATGCCGCAGGCCGCATGACTTGCAGGCGACGTGTTTGATTTGGGAATTGGAGAAAACTACCCCCACCCCCCATCCCGCCCATCCCGCCCACCCCTGTTTCCCCCCTCACCATGATGTCAGCGCTGGCAATCTCCAGCGGCGCCGCCCGCCCATCGCCCCCAAACAGCCCCCCGCCGCCACTGCCGCCACTGCTTCTGCCGCCGCTGCTACTGCCGCTGCTGCTACTGCCGCTGCTGCTGCCGCTGCTGCTGGGTGCTGGCACCGCCACCGCCTGCGCCATGCGCCGCTGCCGCCCGCTGCCCGCCGCATCCTTGCGCCCTCCCAGCCGCACGGCACCGCCGCCGCCGCCGCCGCCGCCACCAATCCCGGCAGCCGCACCAGCACCAGCACCAGCAGCGGCCGGGGTGCCGGAGGCAGCGCCCTCCGCCGCGTCTAAGGCCCCAAGCGCGGCGCCCGCCACCACCGCGCCCGCCGCGTCAGCACCAGCCGCCGCGTCAGCCGCCGTCCGCCGGCCGCGCGGCTTGCGTGGTTTGCGCGGCTGCGGCGGCTGCGGCTGAGGCGGCGGTGGTGAGGATAGGGCCCAGAGGCCGCCGTCGTCGTCCTTGGGGGAATCTCCGCCGCCGGCGGCGGCGGGTGTGGGCGTGTAGAAGCGGGAGGGCATGAGGTCTGGACCCACCACCAGCAGCCCGCGGCCCGCCTGGCCCACCCAGGCCTGCAGCGCCGCCCGCACGGCCGGCTGGCGGTAGGCTGGGTCATAGGCGCCGATGACGTACACATGCGTCTGTGCGGGCGGTGGGGAGGGTGGGGTGTGGGGTTGGGTGGGAGGGGAGCGTGTGTGTTTTGTGCGTGATTTGTGTGTGAGGCGCAACGGCACACCTCCGCCTCCGTCCCCACCCGGACCCGGGCCCACCTCTGCCCGCGTCCCGCCCATCGGCCCCACCCAAAGCAAACCCCACACCTGCCTGCACGCCGTCGCGTTGGGGCTTGGTGCTGAACTCCCCCTCCCACCCCCCACCCCCCGCACCCCCAACCCCCCCACACACGCCACACCAGCCCGCCACCCCACACTCACGCCGCTGTGGCCGCCGCGCAGGAACACGGGCAGCGGCAGGTGGTAGCTGGGCAGGCGCGCCTCGGCCAGGGTGCGGAAGGCGGCGCGGTTGCGGGACACCACGAACCTGCGTGCAGGGGTGTGACAGGGGTGTGACAGGGGTGTGACAGGGGTGCGTGTGTGACAGGGGTGTGACAGGGGTGTGACAGGGGTGCGTGTTGTGGGGTGGTGGTGGTGGGGTGGTGGTGGGGTGGTGGTGGGGTGCGCACGTCAGTGCGTATGGAGCCGGGAGCAGGGGCTCTGGCACACTCGCGTATCCCCTGCCCTGCCCCCCTCGGCCCCGCACACTCACACGCACACGCCCCTCAACCCAACCCATACCCATGCGCACACGCACACGCTCCCCCCCCCCCCCCCCCCAGCGGTCCCCCACCTGGCCATGGGCGCGAACCGCGGGTCGGCTACCCGGATGACCGCCTTGCTGCCCGGCACCTGGGGTTGGCGGTTGGTAGGGTTGGGGGGTGTGTGGTGGCAGGAGTGGGGTGGGTGGGGGGTGGCAGGAGTGGGGTGGGTGGGGGGTGGCAGGAGTGGGGTGGGTGGGGGGTGGCAGGAGTGGGGTGGGTGGGTGGGTCGTCAGGCAGTCAGGAAGTCAGGCAGTCAGGCAGTCAGGCAGTCAGGCAGTCAGGCAGTCAGGCAGTCAGGCAGTCAGGCAGTCAGGCAGTCAGGCAGTCAGTGGCGGGCGGTCTCAGCCGCCGCGGGTTGAATCGCGCCCCACACCTTCCACACACCCACACACACACCTTGGTGCCGTAGTGCGCCAGCCACACCGCCACATTGGAGATCAGCCCATCCAGGGCCCCGCTCCCTCCAGCATCCCCAGCGTCCCTGCCACCACTGCTACTGCTGCTGCTGCCAAGGGCGCCGCAGCAGCCGGTGATCATGCGCTCGCCGCCGAACGCGGCGGCGCGGCCGGCGCCGTAGCGCGCCGTGCCCACCACCGCCTGGCGCGCGCCGTTGGCGGCGAGCTGTGTGTGTGGGGAGGGTGGGGGGTGGGTGGCGTGTGATGACACATGACAGCAGCAGCGAACACGTACGCACCGCGCGGCTCTTGCACCCCCGGCATGCACAACTTCAGCATACGCCCAGCGCCCGGCACGCACACGCACACGCACCCAGCCCACACGCACACTCAGCCCACACCCAGCCCACACCCCCGGCACGCGCACCGGGACGGCTGCCCCCACCAGCACCAGCGCCGCCGCCGGCACGGTGTTCGGCAGCGCCGGCGGCAGGCCCGCCGTCAGCGGCGGCAGGTCCGCCCGCACCGCCGCCGCGTACGCCGCCGCCAGAGCAGCCACGGTGGGCGGCGGCGGCGGCGGCCAGGGGGCGGCGGGCGCCGCCGGCTGCTGCTGAGGAGTGGTGGGCGAGGAGGCGGAGGAGGCGCTGGGAGGTGGAGGGGGTCTGGCTGGAGGGGGAGGGCTTGGGGGCGGGCGTGGCGAGGGCGGCGGTGGCGAGGGCGGGGCGGGCAAGGGCGGGGGAGGCGAGGGCGGGCGTGAGGGCAGGCGGGGCCGGGCCGGTGTGAGCGGTGCCAGGGGAGTTGGTGGCGGCGAGGGCGGCGGCGGCGGCTGCGGTGACGGCGGCACGCGACGCCCCGGGGGCGGCGGCGAGGGGCTGGGGGTGGGCGGCGTGGGCGACGGCGGCGGCAGCGAGGGCGGCCGCGGCGGGCGCGGGGCGCCGGCGGGCGTACCTGCAAACGAACGGGGGATGGGGTTGGGGTTGGGGTTGGGATCGGGGGCGTTGTGGAGGGAGGGGCAATGCAACGCGCAGTGAGACTCGCGGCCATCCAAGCGTGCCGACGTACTGACACGCACTAACACGCACAAACACGCACAAAGCACATGAAACAGATGCACGCATGCCCAGACGCACGCACCTGCCGGCACCAGCGGCCGCACCAGCGCAAAGCCCAGCCCACCCAACACCGCGCCGCCCCCGCCTCCACCGCCGCCTCCCCCGCCCGCAGCCCCCAGCAGCCGCTGCAGCCGCCGCCGGTGCTGTGCGCCGCCGCCGCCGCCGCCCAGCAGGCCCACGCGCAGCCCGCCCAGAGCGAAGCCGCGCGGCACGGAAACGCTGCCGCCGCCGCTGGCGTGCGCCGCCGCCGCGTCGCACACTCCCGCAGTCGCCGTCCCCCCCCGACCCCGACCCCGCGTCTGCTGCTGCTATACTGCGCCGCCGCCGCCGGCGCTGCTGACGGTGGTGCCGTCTGAGAGGCCCAGCGTGATGCCGGCGACCATGGTGGGCAAGAGGCCGGCGGCGGCGCCGCCGCCGCCGCCGCAGCAGACGTGGAGGGCCGTCAGGGACACGGCGTGGGAGCTGCTGCTGCTGCCGGTGGTGGTGCCTTGGGGCGGCGGCGGCAGCGGCAGCGGGACCACCTGCAGGCCGGGGCTGGCAGGGTCTGCAAATTGGCACAAGGGGAAACGGGCAGTTACGGGCAGTTACGGGGCAGTTACGGGGCAGTTACGGGGCAGTTACGGGGCAGTTACGGGGCAGTTACGAGGAGGCGGGCAGCAGAGGAGGAGGAAGGCCACGGGTCGGGGTGCGCCGGCGGACGGATGGCGGGGCACCTCGTGGGGTCGAGGGAGGGAGCGGGGACAGGAGCGCCAAACCGCCCCAAACCGCCCCAAACCGCCCCAAACCGCCCCAAACCGCCCCAAACCGCCCCAACCACCCCAAACCGCCCCAAACCGCCCCGAACCGCCCCGAACCGCCCCGAACCGCCCCAAACCGCCCCAAACCGCCCCGAACCGCCCCGAACCGCCCCAAACCGCCCCAAACCGCCCGAACCGCCCCGAACCGCCCCGAACCGCCCCGAACCGCCCCAAACCGCCCCAAACCGCCCCAAACCGCCCCAAACCGCCCCAAACCGCCCCGAACCGCCCCGAACCGCCCCAAACCGCCCAAACCGCCCCAAACCGCCCCGAACCCGCCCCGAACCGCCCCGAACCGCCCCCGAACCGCCCCAAACCGCCCCAAACCGCCCCGAACCGCCCCAAACCGCCCCCGAACCGCCCCGAACCGCCCCGAACCGCCCCGAACCGCCCCGAACCGCCCCGAACCGCCCCGAACCGCCCAAACCGCCCCAAACCGCCCCGAACCGCCCCGAACCGCCCCAAAACCGCCCCAAACCGCCCCAAACCGCCCCACCGCCCGAACCGCCCCGAACCGCCCCGAACCGCCCCGAACCGCCCCGAACCCGCCCCAAACCGCCCCAAACCGCCCCAAACCGCCCCGAACCGCCCCGAACCGCCCCGAACCGCCCCGAACCGCCCCGAACCGCCCCAAACCGCCCCGAACCGCCCCAAACCGCCCCAAACCGCCCCAAACCGCCCCGAACCGCCCCGAACCGCCCAAACCGCCCCGAACCGCCCCGAACCGCCCCAAACCGCCCCAAACCGCCCCAAACCGCCCCAAACCGCCCCAAACCGCCCCGAACCGCCCAAACCGCCCCAAACCGCCCCGAACCGGCCCCAAACCGCCCCCGAACCGCCCAAACCGCCCCAAACCGCCCCAAACCGCCCCGAACCGCCCCGAACCGCCCCGAACCGCCCCGAACCGCCCGAACCGCCCCAAACCGCCCCGAACCGCCCCGAACCGCCCCGAACCGCCCCGAACCGCCCCGAACCGCCCCGAACCGCCCCGAACCGCCCCGAACCGCCCCGAAACCGCCCCGAACCGCCCCCAAACCGCCCCAACCGCCCCGAACCGCCCCGAACCGCCCCGAACCGCCCCAAACCGCCCTAAAACCGCCCCGAACCGCCCCGAACCGCCCCAAACCCGCCCCAAACCGCCCAAACCGCCCCAAACCGCCCTGAACCGCCCCGAACCGCCCCGAACCGCCCCGAACCGCCCCGAACCGCCCCGAACCGCCCCGAACCGCCCCCGAACCGCCCCGAACCGCCCCAAACCGCCCCAAACCGCCCCGGAACCGCCCCAAACCGCCCCAAACCGCCCCGAACCGCCCCGAACCGCCCCAAACCGCCCCAAACCGCCCCAAACCGCCCCCAAACCGCCCCAAACCGCCCCGAACCGCCCCGAACCGCCCCGAACCGCCCCGAACCGCCCCAAACCGCCCAAACCGCCCCAAAACCGCCCCGAACCGCCCCAAACCGCCCCGAACCGCCCCAAACCGCCCCGAACCCGCCCCAAACCGCCCCGAACCGCCCCAAAACCGCCCCAAACCGCCCCAAAACCGCCCAGAACCGCCCCGAACCGCCCCGAAAAGCGCCCCGAACCGCCCCAAACCGCCCCAAACCGCCCCGAACCGCCCAAACCGCCCCGAACCGCCCCCAAAACCGCCCGAAACCGCCCCGAACCGCCCAAACCGCCCAAAACCGCCCAAAAACCGCCCCAAACCGCCCGAACCGCCCCGAACCGCCCCGAACCGGGCCCCCGAACCCCGCCCCAAAACCGCCCCAAACCAACCGCCCCGAACCGCCCCGAACCGCCCCGAACCCCACCGCCCCAAACCGCCCCAAACCGCCCCGAACCGCCCCGAACCGCCCCGAACCGCCCCAAACCGCCCCAAACCTCCCCGAACCGCCCCGAACCGCCCCAACCGCCCCGAACCGCCCGAACCGCCCCGAACCCGCCCCAAACCAGCCCCGAACCTCCCCAAACCGCCCGACACAGCCCCAAACCGCCCCAAACCGCCCCAAACCGCCCCGAACCGCCCGCCCCGCCCCCAAACCGCCCCAAACCGCCCCCAACCGCCCCGAACCGCCCGAACCGCCCCGAACCGCCCCGAACCGCCCCAAAACCGCCCCGAACCGCCCCGAACCGCCCCAAACCGCCCCGAACCGCCCCAAACCGCCCCGAACCGCCCCAAAACCGCCCCGAACCGCCCCAAACCGCCCCAACCGCCCCAAACCGCCCCGAACCGACCGCCCCGAACCGCCCCGAACCGCCCCAAAACCGCCCAAAACCGCCCCGAACCGCCCCAAACCGCCCCAAACCGCCCCGAAACCGCCCCAAAACGCCCCGAAACCGAACCAAACCAACCCAAACCGCCCGCCGAACCCGCCCCGAACCGCCCCAAACCGCCCCCAAACCGCCCACAAACCGCCCCGAACCGCCCCAAACCGCCCCGAACCGCCCCAAACCGCCCCGAACCGCCCCGAACCGCCCCGAACCGCCCCAAACCGCCCCGAACCGCCCCAAACCGCCCCGAACCGCCCCAAACCGCCCCAAACCGCCCCAAACCGCCCCGAACCGCCCCAAACCGCCCCGAACCGCCCCAAACCGCCCCAAACCGCCCCGAACCGCCCCGAACCGCCCCGAACCGCCCCAAACCGCCCCAAAACCGCCCCAAACCGCCCCGAACCGCCCCGAACCGCCCCAAACCGCCCCGAACCGCCCCGAACCGCCCCAAACCGCCCCAAACCGCCCCAACCGCCCCGAACCGCCCCGAACCGCCCCAAACCGCCCCGAACCGCCCCAAACCGCCCCAAACCGGCCCCAAACCGCCCCGAACCGCCCCAAACCGCCCCGAACCGCCCCAAACCGCCCCGAACCGCCCCGAACCGCCCCGAACCGCCCCGAACCGCCCCAAACCGCCCCGAACCGCCCCAAAACCGCCCCAAACCGCCCCGAACCGCCCCAAACCGCCCCAAACCGCCCGAACCGCCCCCAAACCGCTCCGAAGCAAACCCCAAACCGCCCCGAAACCGCCCCGAACCGCCCCGAAACCGCCCGAAACCGGGCCCTAAACCGCCCAAACCGTCCCAAACAGCCCCGTAAACCGCCCCAAACCGCCCGAAACCGCCCAAACCACCGCCCCGAACCGCCCAAACCGCCCCCAAAAAACCGCCCCGAAACCGCCCCAAAACCGCCCCAAAATCGCCCCAAACCGCCCCGAACCGCCCCAAACCGCCCCAAACCGCCCCAAACCGCCCAAACCGCCCCAAACCAAACCAACCCAAACCGCCCAAACCGCCCCGAACCGCCCAAACCGCCCCAAACCGCCCCAAACCAAACCAACCCAAACCGCCCCAAACCGCCCCAAACCGCCCCAAACCGCCCCAAACCGCCCCAAACCGCCCACGCGCACCGTACAAGGCGCCAGCAACGATGTCCGACTCGACCGCACCCCCGCCGCCGCCGTACTCAATCTGTACGCCCACCAGCGCGCCGGGTACGGCACTGTCGTACAGCAGCGAGATGGCGCTGACGCCGCCGTACTCGTCCAGCCGGCCCGTGTCCAGCGTGTCGTACTGCACACCTGCCGTACCGCTGCTGCTGCTGCTGCCGCCTGCCGTACCGCTACTGCCGCCAGGGGCTGTACTGCCACTGCAGAATGTGGGGCTGTACTGCACGCTGTAGCCGCCGATGCTCTGCCGCGGCGGCGCGGGCGGTGCCGGCGGCACGGCGGCGGGCGGCGGCCGGGGCGAGGGCGGCGGGGGCGGCGGCGGGCCGGGCGGCGGCGCGGGAGGCGGCGGCGCGAGGGGCGGCCGCGTGGAAGGTGTGGGCGCAGGCGACGGCGACGGTGGTGCCGGCTGCGACGGCGGTTCACCCGCCGCATCCAACGCTACCGGAGAGGGTGGTGGTTCCACCAGCGTAGGCTGCGGCGGCGTTGGGGGGTTGGGAAACACCGAGGGGCTGTTGTTCGGTAGGCTTGGAGGTGCCAAGGGCGCCGGGTGCGGCGGCGGCGACACGAAAGAGGGCGGCAAAGCCGGCGGCAGGGGACTCGCATCGACACCAGGTGGCGCGGGCGGCCGGGGCGGCAAAGGTGAGTCCGCGGGAGGCGGCGTGACCGGGACCGGTGAAGGCGGCTGAGTGGGCAGCCCAGGTGGAGGGGGGGCAGGACCGGCCGGCGGCTGGAGCGGCGGAGGAGGCGGTGGCGGCGGTGGGGACGTGGCCGACACAAACATCCGCGGAGCCGGCAGCGGCGGTGCGAGTGCGGGGGGTGCGGGTGCGGACGGCACCGCAGGTAAAGGACTGGGAGGCACAGATGGATCTCCAGGCAACGGACTGGGCGGCGGAGACGGCGGTGGTAAATAATGGGGGATAGACACTGGCGGCGGCGGCGGCGTGCCAGGCGCAGGGCTGGGAGGCTCCGGCGACGGCGGCGGCGCGCCCGGCGCGGGGCTGGGCGGCGCAGGCGACGGCGGCGGCGTGCCAGGCGCAGGGCTGGGCAGCGCAGGCGACGGCGGCGGCGCGCCCGGCGCGGGGCTGGGCGGCGCAGGCGACGGCGGCGGCGTGCCAGGCGCAGGGCTGGGAGGCTCCGGCGACGGCGGCGGCGCGCCCGGCGCGGGGCTGGGCGGCGCAGGCGACGGCGGCGGCGTGCCAGGCGCAGGGCTGGGAGGCTCCGGCGACGGCGGCGGCGCGCCCGGCGCGGGGCTGGGCGGCGCAGGCGACGGAGGCGGCGTGCCAGGCGCAGGGCTGGGAGGCTCCGGCGACGGCGGCGGCGCGCCCGGCGCGGGGCTGGGCGGCGCAGGCGACGGCGGCGGCGTGCCAGGCGCAGGGCTGGGAGGCTCCGGCGACGGCGGCGGCGCGCCCGGCGCGGGGCTGGGCGGCGCAGGCGACGGAGGCGGCGTGCCAGGCGCAGGGCTGGGAGGCTCCGGCGACGGCGGCGGCGCGCCCGGCGCGGGGCTGGGCGGCGCAGGCGACGGAGGCGGCGTGCCAGGCGCAGGGCTGGGAGGCTCCGGCGACGGCGGCGGCGCGCCCGGCGCGGGGCTGGGCGGCGCAGGCGACGGAGGCGGCGTGCCAGGCGCAGGGCTGGGAGGCTCCGGCGACGGCGGCGGCGCGCCCGGCGCGGGGCTGGGCGGCGCAGGCGACGGCGGCGGCGTGCCAGGCGCAGGGCTGGGAGGCTCCGGCGACGGCGGCGGCGCGCCCGGCGCGGGGCTGGGCGGCGCAGGCGGCGGCGGCGGCGTGCCAGGCGCAGGGCTGGGAGGCTCCGGCGACGGCGGCGGCGCGCCCGGCGCGGGGCTGGGCGGCGCAGGCGACGGCGGCGGCGTGCCAGGCGCAGGGCTGGGCAGCGCAGGCGACGGCGGCGGCGCGCCCGGCGCGGGGCTGGGCGGCGCAGGCGACGGCGGCGGCGTGCCAGGCGCAGGGCTGGGAGGCTCCGGCGACGGCGGCGGCGCGCCCGGCGCGGGGCTGGGCGGCGCAGGCGACGGCGGCGGCGTGCCAGGCGCAGGGCTGGGAGGCTCCGGCGACGGCGGCGGCGCGCCCGGCGCGGGGCTGGGCGGCGCAGGCGACGGCGGCGGCGTGCCAGGCGCAGGGCTGGGAGGCTCCGGCGACGGCGGCGGCGCGCCCGGCGCGGGGCTGGGCGGCGCAGGCGACGGCGGCGGCGTGCCAGGCGCAGGGCTGGGAGGCTCCGGCGACGGCGGCGGCGCGCCCGGCGCGGGGCTGGGCGGCGCAGGCGACGGCGGCGGCGTGCCAGGCGCAGGGCTGGGAGGCTCCGGCGACGGCGGCGGCGCGCCCGGCGCGGGGCTGGGCGGCGCAGGCGACGGCGGCGGCGTGCCAGGCGCAGGGCTGGGAGGCTCCGGCGACGGCGGCGGCGCGCCCGGCGCGGGGCTGGGCGGCGCAGGCGACGGCGGCGGCGTGCCAGGCGCAGGGCTGGGAGGCTCCGGCGACGGCGGCGGCGCGCCCGGCGCGGGGCTGGGCGGCGCAGGCGACGGCGGCGGCGTGCCAGGCGCAGGGCTGGGAGGCTCCGGCGACGGCGGCGGCGCGCCCGGCGCGGGGCTGGGCGGCGCAGGCGACGGCGGCGGCGTGCCAGGCGCAGGGCTGGGAGGCTCCGGCGACGGCGGCGGCGCGCCCGGCGCGGGGCTGGGCGGCGCAGGCGACGGCGGCGGCGTGCCAGGCGCAGGGCTGGGCAGCGCAGGCGACGGCGGCGGCGCGCCCGGCGCGGGGCTGGGCGGCGCAGGCGACGGCGGCGGCGTGCCAGGCGCAGGGCTGGGAGGCTCCGGCGACGGCGGCGGCGCGCCCGGCGCGGGGCTGGGCGGCGCAGGCGACGGAGGCGCAGGCGAAGGCGGAGGACTGGGCGGCGCGGGAGACGGTGGCGCAGGGTTTGGCGGCGCAGGCGACGGAGGCGTAGGCGAAGGCGGAGGACTGGGCGGCGCGGGAGAAGGCGGCGCAGGGCTGGGCAGCGCAGGCGACGGAGGCTCCGGCGAGGGAGGAGGACTTGGTGGCGCGGGAGAAGGCGGCGCAGGGCTGGGCGGCGCGGGTGACGGAGGCTCAGGTGAGGGAGGGGGACTTGATGGCGCAGGGTTGGGCGGCGCAAGGTTTGGCGACGGAGGCTCAGGCGATGGAGGGGGACTGGGCGGCGCGGGTGAAGGCGGCGCAGGGCTGGGCAGCGCAGGCGACGGCGGCGGCGCGCCCGGCGCGGGGCTGGGCGGCGCAGGCGACGGCGGCGGCGTGCCAGGCGCAGGGCTGGGCAGCGCAGGCGACGGCGGCGGCGCGCCCGGCGCGGGGCTGGGCGGCGCAGGCGACGGCGGCGGCGTGCCAGGCGCAGGGCTGGGAGGCTCCGGCGACGGCGGCGGCGCGCCCGGCGCGGGGCTGGGCGGCGCAGGCGACGGCGGCGGCGTGCCAGGCGCAGGGCTGGGAGGCTCCGGCGACGGCGGCGGCGCGCCCGGCGCGGGGCTGGGCGGCGCAGGCGACGGCGGCGGCGTGCCAGGCGCAGGGCTGGGAGGCTCCGGCGACGGCGGCGGCGCGCCCGGCGCGGGGCTGGGCGGCGCAGGCGACGGCGGCGGCGTGCCAGGCGCAGGGCTGGGAGGCTCCGGCGACGGCGGCGGCGCGCCCGGCGCGGGGCTGGGCGGCGCAGGCGACGGAGGCGCAGGCGAAGGCGGAGGACTGGGCGGCGCGGGAGACGGTGGCGCAGGGTTTGGCGGCGCAGGCGACGGAGGCGTAGGCGAAGGCGGAGGACTGGGCGGCGCGGGAGAAGGCGGCGCAGGGCTGGGCAGCGCAGGCGACGGAGGCTCCGGCGAGGGAGGAGGACTTGGTGGCGCGGGAGAAGGCGGCGCAGGGCTGGGCGGCGCGGGTGACGGAGGCTCAGGTGAGGGAGGGGGACTTGATGGCGCAGGGTTGGGCGGCGCAAGGTTTGGCGACGGAGGCTCAGGCGATGGAGGGGGACTGGGCGGCGCGGGTGAAGGCGGCGCAGGGCTGGGCAGCGCAGGCGACGGCGGCGGCGCGCCCGGCGCGGGGCTGGGCGGCGCAGGCGACGGCGGCGGCGTGCCAGGCGCAGGGCTGGGCAGCGCAGGCGACGGCGGCGGCGCGCCCGGCGCGGGGCTGGGCGGCGCAGGCGACGGCGGCGGCGTGCCAGGCGCAGGGCTGGGAGGCTCCGGCGACGGCGGCGGCGCGCCCGGCGCGGGGCTGGGCGGCGCAGGCGACGGCGGCGGCGTGCCAGGCGCAGGGCTGGGAGGCTCCGGCGACGGCGGCGGCGCGCCCGGCGCGGGGCTGGGCGGCGCAGGCGACGGCGGCGGCGTGCCAGGCGCAGGGCTCGGAGGCTCCGGCGACGGCGGCGGCGCGCCCGGCGCGGGGCTGGGCGGCGCAGGCGACGGCGGCGGCGTGCCAGGCGCAGGGCTGGGAGGCTCCGGCGACGGCGGCGGCGCGCCCGGCGCGGGGCTGGGCGGCGCAGGCGACGGCGGCGGCGTGCCAGGCGCAGGGCTGGGAGGCTCCGGCGACGGCGGCGGCGCGCCCGGCGCGGGGCTGGGCGGCGCAGGCGACGGCGGCGGCGTGCCAGGCGCAGGGCTGGGAGGCTCCGGCGACGGCGGCGGCGCGCCCGGCGCGGGGCTGGGCGGCGCAGGCGACGGCGGCGGCGTGCCAGGCGCAGGGCTGGGCAGCGCAGGCGACGGCGGCGGCGCGCCCGGCGCGGGGCTGGGCGGCGCAGGCGACGGCGGCGGCGTGCCAGGCGCAGGGCTGGGAGGCTCCGGCGACGGCGGCGGCGCGCCCGGCGCGGGGCTGGGCGGCGCAGGCGACGGCGGCGGCGTGCCAGGCGCAGGGCTGGGAGGCTCCGGCGACGGCGGCGGCGCGCCCGGCGCGGGGCTGGGCGGCGCAGGCGACGGCGGCGGCGTGCCAGGCGCAGGGCTGGGCAGCGCAGGCGACGGCGGCGGCGCGCCCGGCGCGGGGCTGGGCGGCGCAGGCGACGGCGGCGGCGTGCCAGGCGCAGGGCTGGGAGGCTCCGGCGACGGCGGCGGCGCGCCCGGCGCGGGGCTGGGCGGCGCAGGCGACGGCGGCGGCGTGCCAGGCGCAGGGCTGGGCAGCGCAGGCGACGGCGGCGGCGCGCCCGGCGCGGGGCTGGGCGGCGCAGGCGACGGAGGCGGCGTGCCAGGCGCAGGGCTGGGAGGCTCCGGCGACGGCGGCGGCGCGCCCGGCGCGGGGCTGGGCGGCGCAGGCGACGGCGGCGGCGTGCCAGGCGCAGGGCTGGGAGGCTCCGGCGACGGCGGCGGCGCGCCCGGCGCGGGGCTGGGCGGCGCAGGCGACGGCGGCGGCGTGCCAGGCGCAGGGCTGGGCAGCGCAGGCGACGGCGGCGGCGCGCCCGGCGCGGGGCTGGGCGGCGCAGGCGACGGCGGCGGCGTGCCAGGCGCAGGGCTGGGAGGCTCCGGCGACGGCGGCGGCGCGCCCGGCGCGGGGCTGGGCGGCGCAGGCGACGGAGGCGGCGTGCCAGGCGCAGGGCTGGGAGGCTCCGGCGATGGCGGCGGCGCGCCCGGCGCGGGGCTGGGCGGCGCAGGCGACGGCGGCGGCGTGCCAGGCGCAGGGCTGGGCAGCGCAGGCGACGGCGGCGGCGCGCCCGGCGCGGGGCTGGGCGGCGCAGGCGACGGCGGCGGCGTGCCAGGCGCAGGGCTGGGAGGCTCCGGCGACGGCGGCGGCGCGCCCGGCGCGGGGCTGGGCGGCGCAGGCGACGGCGGCGGCGTGCCAGGCGCAGGGCTGGGAGGCTCCGGCGACGGCGGCGGCGCGCCCGGCGCGGGGCTGGGCGGCGCAGGCGACGGAGGCGGCGTGCCAGGCGCAGGGCTGGGAGGCTCCGGCGACGGCGGCGGCGCGCCCGGCGCGGGGCTGGGCGGCGCAGGCGACGGCGGCGGCGTGCCAGGCGCAGGGCTGGGAGGCTCCGGCGACGGCGGCGGCGCGCCCGGCGCGGGGCTGGGCGGCGCAGGCGACGGCGGCGGCGTGCCAGGCGCAGGGCTGGGCAGCGCAGGCGACGGCGGCGGCGCGCCCGGCGCGGGGCTGGGCGGCGCAGGCGACGGCGGCGGCGTGCCAGGCGCAGGGCTGGGAGGCTCCGGCGACGGCGGCGGCGCGCCCGGCGCGGGGCTGGGCGGCGCAGGCGACGGAGGCGGCGTGCCAGGCGCAGGGCTGGGAGGCTCCGGCGATGGCGGCGGCGCGCCCGGCGCGGGGCTGGGCGGCGCAGGCGACGGCGGCGGCGTGCCAGGCGCAGGGCTGGGCAGCGCAGGCGACGGCGGCGGCGCGCCCGGCGCGGGGCTGGGCGGCGCAGGCGACGGCGGCGGCGTGCCAGGCGCAGGGCTGGGAGGCTCCGGCGACGGCGGCGGCGCGCCCGGCGCGGGGCTGGGCGGCGCAGGCGACGGCGGCGGCGTGCCAGGCGTAGGGCTGGGCAGCGCAGGCGACGGCGGCGGCGCGCCCGGCGCGGGGCTGGGCGGCGCAGGCGACGGCGGCGGCGTGCCAGGCGCAGGGCTGGGAGGCTCCGGCGACGGCGGCGGCGCGCCCGGCGCGGGGCTGGGCGGCGCAGGCGACGGCGGCGGCGTGCCAGGCGCAGGGCTGGGAGGCTCCGGCGACGGCGGCGGCGCGCCCGGCGCGGGGCTGGGCGGCGCAGGCGACGGAGGCGGCGTGCCAGGCGCAGGGCTGGGAGGCTCCGGCGACGGCGGCGGCGCGCCCGGCGCGGGGCTGGGCGGCGCAGGCGACGGCGGCGGCGTGCCAGGCGCAGGGCTGGGCAGCGCAGGCGACGGCGGCGGCGCGCCCGGCGCGGGGCTGGGCGGCGCAGGCGACGGAGGCGGCGTGCCAGGCGCAGGGCTGGGAGGCTCCGGCGACGGCGGCGGCGCGCCCGGCGCGGGGCTGGGCGGCGCAGGCGACGGAGGCGGCGTGCCAGGCGCAGGGCTGGGAGGCTCCGGCGACGGCGGCGGCGCGCCCGGCGCGGGGCTGGGCGGCGCAGGCGACGGCGGCGGCGTGCCAGGCGCAGGGCTGGGAGGCGCGGGCGACGGCGGCGGCACGCCCGGCGCGGGGCTGGGCGGCGCAGGCGACGGCGGCAGCGTGCCAGGCGCAGGGCTGGGAGGCTCCGGCGACGGCGGCGGCGCGCCCGGCGCGGGGCTGGGCGGCGCAGGCGACGGCGGCGGCGTGCCAGGCGCAGGGCTGGGAGGCTCCGGCGACGGCGGCGGCGCGCCCGGCGCGGGGCTGGGCGGCGCAGGCGACGGCGGCGGCGTGCCAGGCGCAGGGCTGGGAGGCTCCGGCGACGGCGGCGGCGCGCCCGGCGCGGGGCTGGGCGGCGCAGGCGACGGAGGCGCAGGCGAAGGCGGAGGACTGGGCGGCGCGGGAGACGGTGGCGCAGGGTTTGGCGGCGCAGGCGACGGAGGCGTAGGCGAAGGCGGAGGACTGGGCGGCGCGGGAGAAGGCGGCGCAGGGCTGGGCAGCGCAGGCGACGGAGGCTCCGGCGAGGGAGGAGGACTTGGTGGCGCGGGAGAAGGCGGCGCAGGGCTGGGCGGCGCGGGTGACGGAGGCTCAGGTGAGGGAGGGGGACTTGATGGCGCAGGGTTGGGCGGCGCAAGGTTTGGCGACGGAGGCTCAGGCGATGGAGGGGGACTGGGCGGCGCGGGTGAAGGCGGCGCAGGGCTGGGCAGCGCAGGCGACGGCGGCGGCGCGCCCGGCGCGGGGCTGGGCGGCGCAGGCGACGGCGGCGGCGTGCCAGGCGCAGGGCTGGGCAGCGCAGGCGACGGCGGCGGCGCGCCCGGCGCGGGGCTGGGCGGCGCAGGCGACGGCGGCGGCGTGCCAGGCGCAGGGCTGGGAGGCTCCGGCGACGGCGGCGGCGCGCCCGGCGCGGGGCTGGGCGGCGCAGGCGACGGCGGCGGCGTGCCAGGCGCAGGGCTGGGAGGCTCCGGCGACGGCGGCGGCGCGCCCGGCGCGGGGCTGGGCGGCGCAGGCGACGGCGGCGGCGTGCCAGGCGCAGGGCTGGGAGGCTCCGGCGACGGCGGCGGCGCGCCCGGCGCGGGGCTGGGCGGCGCAGGCGACGGCGGCGGCGTGCCAGGCGCAGGGCTGGGAGGCTCCGGCGACGGCGGCGGCGCGCCCGGCGCGGGGCTGGGCGGCGCAGGCGACGGCGGCGGCGTGCCAGGCGCAGGGCTGGGCAGCGCAGGCGACGGCGGCGGCGCGCCCGGCGCGGGGCTGGGCGGCGCAGGCGACGGCGGCGGCGTGCCAGGCGCAGGGCTGGGAGGCTCCGGCGACGGCGGCGGCGCGCCCGGCGCGGGGCTGGGCGGCGCAGGCGACGGCGGCGGCGTGCCAGGCGCAGGGCTGGGAGGCTCCGGCGACGGCGGCGGCGCGCCCGGCGCGGGGCTGGGCGGCGCAGGCGACGGAGGCGGCGTGCCAGGCGCAGGGCTGGGAGGCTCCGGCGACGGCGGCGGCGCGCCCGGCGCGGGGCTGGGCGGCGCAGGCGACGGCGGCGGCGTGCCAGGCGCAGGGCTGGGAGGCTCCGGCGACGGCGGCGGCGCGCCCGGCGCGGGGCTGGGCGGCGCAGGCGACGGAGGCGCAGGCGAAGGCGGAGGACTGGGCGGCGCGGGAGACGGTGGCGCAGGGTTTGGCGGCGCAGGCGACGGAGGCGTAGGCGAAGGCGGAGGACTGGGCGGCGCGGGAGAAGGCGGCGCAGGGCTGGGCAGCGCAGGCGACGGAGGCTCCGGCGAGGGAGGGGGACTTGGTGGCGCGGGAGAAGGCGGCGCAGGGCTGGGCGGCGCGGGTGACGGAGGCTCAGGTGAGGGAGGGGGACTTGATGGCGCAGGGTTGGGCGGCGCAAGGTTTGGCGACGGAGGCTCAGGCGATGGAGGGGGACTGGGCGGCGCGGGTGAAGGCGGCGCAGGGCTGGGCAGCGCAGGCGACGGCGGCGGCGCGCCCGGCGCGGGGCTGGGCGGCGCAGGCGACGGCGGCGGCGTGCCAGGCGCAGGGCTCGGAGGCTCCGGCGACGGCGGCGGCGCGCCCGGCGCGGGGCTGGGCGGCGCAGGCGACGGCGGCGGCGTGCCAGGCGCAGGGCTGGGAGGCTCCGGCGACGGCGGCGGCGCGCCCGGCGCGGGGCTGGGCGGCGCAGGCGACGGAGGCGGCGTGCCAGGCGCAGGGCTGGGAGGCTCCGGCGACGGCGGCGGCGCGCCCGGCGCGGGGCTGGGCGGCGCAGGCGACGGAGGCGGCGTGCCAGGCGCAGGGCTGGGAGGCTCCGGCGACGGCGGCGGCGCGCCCGGCGCGGGGCTGGGCGGCGCAGGCGACGGCGGCGGCGTGCCAGGCGCAGGGCTGGGAGGCTCCGGCGACGGCGGCGGCGCGCCCGGCGCGGGGCTGGGCGGCGCAGGCGACGGAGGCGGCGTGCCAGGCGCAGGGCTGGGAGGCTCCGGCGACGGCGGCGGCGCGCCCGGCGCGGGGCTGGGCGGCGCAGGCGACGGCGGCGGCGTGCCAGGCGCAGGGCTGGGAGGCTCCGGCGACGGCGGCGGCGCGCCCGGCGCGGGGCTGGGCGGCGCAGGCGACGGCGGCGGCGTGCCAGGCGCAGGGCTGGGCAGCGCAGGCGACGGCGGCGGCGCGCCCGGCGCGGGGCTGGGCGGCGCAGGCGACGGCGGCGGCGTGCCAGGCGCAGGGCTGGGAGGCTCCGGCGACGGCGGCGGCGCGCCCGGCGCGGGGCTGGGCGGCGCAGGCGACGGAGGCGGCGTGCCAGGCGCAGGGCTGGGAGGCTCCGGCGACGGCGGCGGCGCGCCCGGCGCGGGGCTGGGCGGCGCAGGCGACGGCGGCGGCGTGCCAGGCGCAGGGCTCGGAGGCTCCGGCGACGGCGGCGGCGCGCCCGGCGCGGGGCTGGGCGGCGCAGGCGACGGCGGCGGCGTGCCAGGCGCAGGGCTGGGAGGCTCCGGCGACGGCGGCGGCGCGCCCGGCGCGGGGCTGGGCGGCGCAGGCGACGGCGGCGGCGTGCCAGGCGCAGGGCTGGGAGGCTCCGGCGACGGCGGCGGCGCGCCCGGCGCGGGGCTGGGCGGCGCAGGCGACGGCGGCGGCGTGCCAGGCGCAGGGCTGGGAGGCTCCGGCGACGGCGGCGGCGCGCCCGGCGCGGGGCTGGGCGGCGCAGGCGACGGCGGCGGCGTGCCAGGCGCAGGGCTGGGAGGCTCCGGCGACGGCGGCGGCGCGCCCGGCGCGGGGCTGGGCGGCGCAGGCGACGGCGGCGGCGTGCCAGGCGCAGGGCTGGGAGGCTCCGGCGACGGCGGCGGCGCGCCCGGCGCGGGGCTGGGCGGCGCAGGCGACGGCGGCGGCGTGCCAGGCGCAGGGCTGGGAGGCTCCGGCGACGGCGGCGGCGCGCCCGGCGCGGGGCTGGGCGGCGCAGGCGACGGCGGCGGCGTGCCAGGCGCAGGGCTGGGAGGCTCCGGCGACGGCGGCGGCGCGCCCGGCGCGGGGCTGGGCGGCGCAGGCGACGGAGGCGGCGTGCCAGGCGCAGGGCTGGGAGGCTCCGGCGACGGCGGCGGCGCGCCCGGCGCGGGGCTGGGCGGCGCAGGCGACGGCGGCGGCGTGCCAGGCGCAGGGCTGGGCAGCGCAGGCGACGGCGGCGGCGCGCCCGGCGCGGGGCTGGGCGGCGCAGGCGACGGCGGCGGCGTGCCAGGCGCAGGGCTGGGAGGCTCCGGCGACGGCGGCGGCGCGCCCGGCGCGGGGCTGGGCGGCGCAGGCGACGGCGGCGGCGTGCCAGGCGCAGGGCTGGGAGGCGCGGGCGACGGCGGCGGCACGCCCGGCGCGGGGCTGGGCGGCGCAGGCGACGGCGGCAGCGTGCCAGGCGCAGGGCTGGGAGGCTCCGGCGACGGCGGCGGCGCGCCCGGCGCGGGGCTGGGCGGCGCAGGCGACGGCGGCGGCGTGCCAGGCGCAGGGCTGGGAGGCTCCGGCGACGGCGGCGGCGCGCCCGGCGCGGGGCTGGGCGGCGCAGGCGACGGCGGCGGCGTGCCAGGCGCAGGGCTGGGAGGCTCCGGCGACGGCGGCGGCGCGCCCGGCGCGGGGCTGGGCGGCGCAGGCGACGGCGGCGGCGTGCCAGGCGCAGGGCTGGGAGGCTCCGGCGACGGCGGCGGCACGCCCGGCGCGGGGCTGGGCGGCGCAGGCGACGGCGGCAGCGTGCCAGGCGCAGGGCTGGGAGGCTCCGGCGACGGCGGCGGCGCGCCCGGCGCGGGGCTGGGCGGCGCAGGCGACGGCGGCGGCGTGCCAGGCGCAGGGCTGGGAGGCTCCGGCGACGGCGGCGGCGCGCCCGGCGCGGGGCTGGGCGGCGCAGGCGACGGCGGCGGCGTGCCAGGCGCAGGGCTGGGAGGCTCCGGCGACGGCGGCGGCGCGCCCGGCGCGGGGCTGGGCGGCGCAGGCGACGGAGGCGCAGGCGAAGGCGGAGGACTGGGCGGCGCGGGAGACGGTGGCGCAGGGTTTGGCGGCGCAGGCGACGGAGGCGTAGGCGAAGGCGGAGGACTAGGCGGCGCGGGAGAAGGCGCCGCAGGGCTGGGCAGCGCAGGCGACGGAGGCTCCGGCGAGGGAGGGGGACTTGGTGGCGCGGGAGAAGGCGGCGCAGGGCTGGGCGGCGCGGGTGACGGAGGCTCCGGCGAGGGAGGGGGACTTGGTGGCGCGGGAGAAGGCGGCGCAAGGTTTGGCGACGGAGGCTCAGGCGATGGAGGGGGACTGGGCGGCGCGTGTGAAGGCGGCGCAGGGCTGGGCAGCGCAGGCGACGGCGGCGGCGCGCCCGGCGCGGGGCTGGGCGGCGCAGGCGACGGCGGCGGCGTGCCAGGCGCAGGGCTCGGAGGCTCCGGCGACGGCGGCGGCGCGCCCGGCGCGGGGCTGGGCGGCGCAGGCGACGGCGGCGGCGTGCCAGGCGCAGGGCTGGGAGGCTCCGGCGACGGCGGCGGCGCGCCCGGCGCGGGGCTGGGCGGCGCAGGCGACGGAGGCGGCGTGCCAGGCGCAGGGCTGGGAGGCTCCGGCGACGGCGGCGGCGCGCCCGGCGCGGGGCTGGGCGGCGCAGGCGACGGAGGCGGCGTGCCAGGCGCAGGGCTGGGAGGCTCCGGCGACGGCGGCGGCGCGCCCGGCGCGGGGCTGGGCGGCGCAGGCGACGGCGGCGGCGTGCCAGGCGCAGGGCTGGGAGGCTCCGGCGACGGCGGCGGCGCGCCCGGCGCGGGGCTGGGCGGCGCAGGCGACGGAGGCGGCGTGCCAGGCGCAGGGCTGGGAGGCTCCGGCGACGGCGGCGGCGCGCCCGGCGCGGGGCTGGGCGGCGCAGGCGACGGCGGCGGCGTGCCAGGCGCAGGGCTGGGAGGCTCCGGCGACGGCGGCGGCGCGCCCGGCGCGGGGCTGGGCGGCGCAGGCGACGGCGGCGGCGTGCCAGGCGCAGGGCTGGGAGGCTCCGGCGACGGCGGCGGCGCGCCCGGCGCGGGGCTGGGCGGCGCAGGCGACGGCGGCGGCGTGCCAGGCGCAGGGCTGGGAGGCTCCGGCGACGGCGGCGGCGCGCCCGGCGCGGGGCTGGGCGGCGCAGGCGACGGCGGCGGCGTGCCAGGCGCAGGGCTGGGAGGCTCCGGCGACGGCGGCGGCGCGCCCGGCGCGGGGCTGGGCGGCGCAGGCGACGGCGGCGGCGTGCCAGGCGCAGGGCTCGGAGGCTCCGGCGACGGCGGCGGCGCGCCCGGCGCGGGGCTGGGCGGCGCAGGCGACGGCGGCGGCGTGCCAGGCGCAGGGCTGGGAGGCTCCGGCGACGGCGGCGGCGCGCCCGGCGCGGGGCTGGGCGGCGCAGGCGACGGCGGCGGCGTGCCAGGCGCAGGGCTGGGAGGCTCCGGCGACGGCGGCGGCGCGCCCGGCGCGGGGCTGGGCGGCGCAGGCGACGGCGGCGGCGTGCCAGGCGCAGGGCTGGGAGGCTCCGGCGACGGCGGCGGCGCGCCCGGCGCGGGGCTGGGCGGCGCAGGCGACGGCGGCGGCGTGCCAGGCGCAGGGCTGGGAGGCTCCGGCGACGGCGGCGGCGCGCCCGGCGCGGGGCTGGGCGGCGCAGGCGACGGCGGCGGCGTGCCAGGCGCAGGGCTGGGAGGCTCCGGCGACGGCGGCGGCGCGCCCGGCGCGGGGCTGGGCGGCGCAGGCGACGGCGGCGGCGTGCCAGGCGCAGGGCTGGGAGGCTCCGGCGACGGCGGCGGCGCGCCCGGCGCGGGGCTGGGCGGCGCAGGCGACGGCGGCGGCGTGCCAGGCGCAGGGCTGGGAGGCTCCGGCGACGGCGGCGGCGCGCCCGGCGCGGGGCTGGGCGGCGCAGGCGACGGAGGCGGCGTGCCAGGCGCAGGGCTGGGAGGCTCCGGCGACGGCGGCGGCGCGCCCGGCGCGGGGCTGGGCGGCGCAGGCGACGGCGGCGGCGTGCCAGGCGCAGGGCTGGGCAGCGCAGGCGACGGCGGCGGCGCGCCCGGCGCGGGGCTGGGCGGCGCAGGCGACGGCGGCGGCGTGCCAGGCGCAGGGCTGGGAGGCTCCGGCGACGGCGGCGGCGCGCCCGGCGCGGGGCTGGGCGGCGCAGGCGACGGCGGCGGCGTGCCAGGCGCAGGGCTGGGAGGCGCGGGCGACGGCGGCGGCACGCCCGGCGCGGGGCTGGGCGGCGCAGGCGACGGCGGCAGCGTGCCAGGCGCAGGGCTGGGAGGCTCCGGCGACGGCGGCGGCGCGCCCGGCGCGGGGCTGGGCGGCGCAGGCGACGGCGGCGGCGTGCCAGGCGCAGGGCTGGGAGGCTCCGGCGACGGCGGCGGCGCGCCCGGCGCGGGGCTGGGCGGCGCAGGCGACGGCGGCGGCGTGCCAGGCGCAGGGCTGGGAGGCTCCGGCGACGGCGGCGGCGCGCCCGGCGCGGGGCTGGGCGGCGCAGGCGACGGCGGCGGCGTGCCAGGCGCAGGGCTGGGAGGCTCCGGCGACGGCGGCGGCACGCCCGGCGCGGGGCTGGGCGGCGCAGGCGACGGCGGCAGCGTGCCAGGCGCAGGGCTGGGAGGCTCCGGCGACGGCGGCGGCGCGCCCGGCGCGGGGCTGGGCGGCGCAGGCGACGGCGGCGGCGTGCCAGGCGCAGGGCTGGGAGGCTCCGGCGACGGCGGCGGCGCGCCCGGCGCGGGGC
This sequence comes from Chlamydomonas incerta, assembly GCA_016834605.1. Lineage (NCBI taxonomy): Eukaryota > Viridiplantae > Chlorophyta > Chlorophyceae > Chlamydomonadales > Chlamydomonadaceae > Chlamydomonas > Chlamydomonas incerta. The sequence goes on from JAEHOC010000042.1 coordinate 147,065, forward strand.
TGGGCGGCGCAGGCGACGGCGGCGGCGTGCCAGGCGCAGGGCTGGGAGGCTCCGGCGACGGCGGCGGCGCGCCCGGCGCGGGGCTGGGCGGCGCAGGCGACGGAGGCGCAGGCGAAGGCGGAGGACTGGGCGGCGCGGGAGACGGTGGCGCAGGGTTTGGCGGCGCAGGCGACGGAGGCGTAGGCGAAGGCGGAGGACTGGGCGGCGCGGGAGAAGGCGCCGCAGGGCTGGGCAGCGCAGGCGACGGAGGCTCCGGCGAGGGAGGGGGACTTGGTGGCGCGGGAGAAGGCGGCGCAGGGCTGGGCGGCGCGGGTGACGGAGGCTCCGGCGAGGGAGGGGGACTTGGTGGCGCGGGAGAAGGCGGCGCAGGGCTGGGCGGCGCGGGTGACGGAGGCTCAGGTGAGGGAGGGGGACTTGATGGCGCAGGGTTGGGCGGCGCAGGGTTTGGCGACGGAGGCTCAGGCGATGGAGGGGGACTGGGCGGCGCGGGAGAAGGCGGCGCAGGGCTGGGCAGCGCAGGCGACGGAGGCTCAGGCGAGGGAGGAGGACTGGGCGGCGCGGGAGAAGGCGGCGCAGGGCTGGGTGGTGCAGGCGACGGAGGCGCAGGCGAGGGAGGAGGACTAGGTGGCGCAGGCGACGGAGGCGCAGGGTTGGGCGGCGCAGGCGACGGAGGCTCAGGCGAGGGAGGAGGACTGGGCGGCGCGGGAGAAGGCGGCGCAGGGCTGGGCGGCGCAGGCGACGGAGGCTCCGGCGAGGGAGGAGGACTGGGCGGCGCGGGAGATGGAGGCGCAGGGCTGGGCGGCGCGGGAGACGGAGGCTCTGGCGAGGGAGGAGGACTGGGCGGCGCGGGAGAAGGCGGCGCAGGGCTGGGCGGCGCAGGCGACGGAGGCTCCGGCGAGGGAGGAGGACTGGGCGGCGCGGGAGATGGAGGCGCAGGACTGGGCGGCGCGGGAGAAGGCGGCGCAGGGCTGGGTGGTGCAGGCGACGGAGGCGCAGGCGAGGGAGGAGGACTAGGTGGCGCAGGCGACGGAGGCGCAGGGTTGGGCGGCGCAGGCGACGGAGGCTCAGGCGAGGGAGGAGGACTGGGCGGCGCGGGAGAAGGCGGCGCAGGGCTGGGCGGCGCAGGCGACGGAGGCTCCGGCGAGGGAGGAGGACTGGGCGGCGCGGGAGATGGAGGCGCAGGGCTGGGCGGCGCGGGAGACGGAGGCTCTGGCGAGGGAGGAGGACTGGGCGGCGCGGGAGACGGAGGCGCAGGGTTGGGCGGCGCAGGCGACGGAGGCTCTGGCGAGGGAGGAGGACTGGGCGGCGCAGGGGACGGCGGCGCCGGGCTGGGTGGGTCTTGGCTGGGCGGCACCGGGCTGGGCGGGCGGGGGGCGGGGGGCTTGGGGCTTGGCGGTCTTGGGCTCGGGGGAGCTGGTGGTATCGGAGGCGGCGGCGCGGGCAGGCACGCTGGCAGTGTTGCGGGGTACACGATCCCCTTCAGGCCTGCAGCAGGCGGGTGTGAGGGGCGGGTGCGAGGGGCGGGTTGTGAGGGGCGGGTGTGCGGCACAGCGGCGAGCATGCGGGCCGGTGAGATGATGCGCAGGCGGGGCGGGGCGCATCGGGGCGCAGCAGGCGGATGTGGCGCAGCGGCGTCAGCGATGGGCGGCACTGCCGCACAACACTCTTGAGGGCCGTGCCAGCCGGGTCCGCCCCCACCCCCCATTGAGACCCGCCCGCCCCCCCTCACCCCCTCACCCCCTCACACCCCCCCCCCCCGCCCCCTCACCCGAGGGTATGGTGCCGCACACACCCGTGCCGCTGACGTTGAGCGCGGTCAGGTACTTCCACAGCGTCTTGGTGCCCCAGGTGCTGGGGATGGGGCCGTACAGGGCCGGGTTGTCGTACACCTCCAACACGGGCAGCGGCAGGCCCGACCAGGAGGGCGGCAGCCCACCGCGCAGGGCGTTGCCGGACAGCGCCACCGACTGCAGCCCCGCGGCGGTGGCCCATGGGTCGGGGATGGTGCCGTGCAGCGCCGCTGACGTCAGCGCCAGGCTGGCCAGGCCCGTCAGCGCCGCGTAGGCGTCGGGCAGCGACTGCAGCGTGGCGGGGTCGTAGGGCGTGCCCAGGGGCGGCAGGCCCACCTGGGAGGAGAGGAGGTGGGGTTGGGTGGAGGTGTGTGGAGGTGGGGATGGGGGTGGGTGGGGGTGGAGGTCAGGCGGGCGGGCGGGCAGGGAGTGGGGGGCGCAAAGATGGTATAAAATTGGGTGGGCCGGTGTTGCAGCCGTGTCTGGGGTTGCAGTGTGCGGGCGGCCGGCGGTGCAGTCGGCGGTGTGGTGGCCGGCGCGGCGCACGCTCCCACGCGCAAAGGGGAAATGAGCGCGGGTGCGTTGACGGCCGGAGTGGTGGGTGGTGGGTGGCGTCCCGCCTTGGCGCCCCCACCCAGCCCAGCCCAGCCCAGCCCTGCCCCGCCACGCCACGCCAAGCCTCACCCCGCCCTGCCCCTGCGCACACACCCAGCCGCCCACCTGCGTGCCCTGCAGGTCCAGGTACGTGAGCGCGAGCAGCGCCGTGCCCCACGCCGACGGCAGCGGCCTGCGGGCGGGCAGCGGCCGCACGGCAGTCAATGCGGCACGCGGCATGGCACGACATGCTGGCATGTTATGGCATCATGGCCAGAAAGCTGCACTGCCCCTGCACTGCTGCTGCCTCCCCCTCTTCCCCTACGACGCGGCTGTGGCGCCCAACCCCCACAACCCGCACATGGATGGCCAAGCTGCCGTTGCCGATGCCAAAAAACGCACCCGCGCAGGTTGGCGTTGCCCATTGCGCGCAGGAACACCAGGTTGGTGAGCGTGTCCAGCGCCGCGCCCAGCGAGCCGCTCAGCTGGTTGCCGGACAGCTCCAGCGAGGTGAGCCCGGTGAGCGCGGACAGCCCGGAGGGGAAGGTGCCTGCACGGGGTGTCGAGCGGGGGCGGGGCCAAGAAGTTGTGTCGACCGGAGTCTGACCCCACAAGCGACCTTCGTGCCCCACCACTCTACGCCTGTTGGTACGCATCGCATACGTTTCGCGTCGTGATGAAACGGACGCAGCCTGCCTGCAGCTCACAGTGACCAGGCACGGCCATCTGTCACGTCGTTTAAATGCATTGATTTATAATCAGCATGCATTGTCAATCATCAGGAGCAGCCGGATTCCTTCCCTCCGCGAGCGTTTGAGCATGCTCATTTTGAAAGTTGGGTTCTCGAGGCGTGGTCTATTATGTTGCACTGTTAAACTGCTTTGCATGCACGCGCGTATACAGCGGAAAAAAGCGGTGGCGCATGCGACGGCCGACCAGGGTTTCACGCCCCAATTCGTCACGGGAACCCCTGCAACCCGCGCACCGTTCAGCGAGTTGCCCGCGAGGTTGAGGTCCACCAGGGCAGCCAGGCGCGTGATGTCGGGAGGGAACGTGCCCTGCAGGCAGGGGAGAGCAGCAGGGGGGGGGCGGACCGTTTGATTAGCGTTACCCCACGCCTATCCCCGCTTTACGGAGCGGGCCACCGGAGGGGTCAAGTGCCCAGCACTCGCCCACGCCGCACCTGGAAGCCGCAGTTCAGGAGGCTCAGCTGGCTGACCACCTGCAGTGTGTGTGGTGGGGGGTGTGGTGGGGGGCGTCAGGGGCATCAGGACGCATGCAGCACGCGGGACGGGACTTTCTGCAGCGCACTCGCATACCTACCCAATAAATGCCGGTCCCGTTGCTGGCGGCCAAGGTGCACGTGACCTGCGCGCGGCAGTGCGCGATGGTCAGTGATGAGGGTTAGCGCTTACGGTTCGTATTGCAGAAGCCGGAGCTTAGGGCCACGCCCAGGGCCGCGTGGCCACGACCTGACGTCGCATTGGGGGGGGGGGGGCGGGGCCTGGCTGCGATGCGTGTTGCAGGGCATTGCGTGGAGATGTGTGTGTGTGTGTGTGTGTTAGAGAGCACAAGGGAAAACGACAAGCAAGCAAGAGACTGTGCGTGCGGTGCGACGTTCGCGGATTACCTGGAGCGCATACTTCACCAATGGCGACCGACCTGCCGAGCCGATATCGCGCTTACCCGCGAACCTGTGACGCCCATCTACCTATCCTTGGGGGGGTTTAGTGACCACACGCTCCCAAGGGTGCAACCCTATGCGAGTGGCCTACAACGGTCCCAGGCACTCCTAATCCCGGTCGCCCGCCCGCTGATCGTAGCCAGAACTCACCTACAAACAGCGGGTGAAATGGTGAGGCACAGGCGCACAGGGGCACAGGTCAGCGTCAGGAGCGAGCGAGGTAGGATGGCGACGACGGCAAAAGCAGCGCAGGAGCGATAACACGCGACCCAGCCCAGCCCAACCCCCAACGAAAAGGGAAGTGTTAGGGGCGGAAAGGGAAAGGGCCAGGGGCAAGCGAACGAGAAGACAGAGGCGGCATGAGCGGGATGGGCTGCATGGGGCGGGGGAGGCTGACGGGCGCGGCTGAGGTAGCCGGGGTATGCTGGGTGTGTGTGTGTGTGTGTGTGTGTGTGTGTGTGTGTGTGTGCCCCACTCGGCGTCACTCGGCACGCGACAGCTCTCGGCAGCAGGGCGCTCCACCCCGCAACGGCTCACGCACTCACCCCCGTCCACGTCACATTGGCGGACGCGCACGCCAGGCCGCCGGTGCCCCATGTCGCCAGGTTGCAGGCGGGGCTGGGCGTCGCGGCCAGCAGCTGCGGCTTTATGAAATTGACCAGCGCGTCATTGGCGGCGGCGTCGCCTGTGCATGCAGCAGCCCGCCATTATGCGTACCGTCGGCCCGTTACCGTACGTGCTAAATGAGGATGAGTAAACACGCATGCAGCACAGGCAGAAGCACCCATGGTGGGGAGTGCGCGCGCCCACTGACCAACAACGCCCGCGCACACCCACAGCTGCCACGCACACACACGGCCGGCCGACGTGTGCTCACCGATTCTCTGCGGCGGCGGCGGCGCGGGCGAGGGAGGGGGCCTGGGCGGCGCCGGGCTAGGCGGCGCGGGGCTAGGCGGCATTGGCGGTGGCGACGGTGGCGTGGGAGGAGGGCTGGGCGGCTGCGGCGACGGCGGCGCAGGCGACGGCGGCGCAGGTGCAGGGGGGGGGATGGGGGGCTGGGGGCTGGGGGGCGCCGGTGAAGGGGGAGGGCTGGGGGGCCGGGGGCTGGGGGGCGCCGGTGAAGGGGGAGGGCTGGGGGGCCGGGGGCTGGGGGGCACCGGTGAAGGGGGAGGGCTAGGGGGCCGTGGGCTTGGGGGCGCTGGCGGCGGGCTGGGTGGTAGCGGCGCGGGCGGGCAGGCGGGAAGGGTCGTCGGAACGATTTTTGTCGCCAAGCCTGTGCGTCACAAAAGGTCGCAAAGGGAGCTCTCAGGGGCCCGGTGCTGCCCTGCTGTGCAGCGGAAAGGGCGAGAGCGTGCACGCCAGCAGTGCACGTGCTGGCCATCCGCCGCGGCCAGCTGCACATGCGCGTCGCCCGCCCGCCCACGCCCATGACCTTGACGTGAGTGAGTGATGACGAATGTGCATGTGTAGCAAGCATAGGGGGATCGCAAGCACTGGGGGGTGGGGGTGCGCAAGCTACCCGCCCATCAACCTGTGTGCCACGACCTCGCTCATCACACTCACCAAACCTGCGCATTTCCGCCCCCTGGCTCACCCAGGACGGCACTCATGAATCACAAGCACACGCACACGCACGACGCCACCCACCGGCCGGGACGGCGCCGCACACGCCCGTGCCCGTCACGTCGAATGTCGACAGCGAGGCCGCCAGCGCCCCGCTGCCGTACTGCGCCGGGATGCTGCCGTACAGCAGCGGGTTGCTGTACACCCGGAAGGTGTAGAGCGTCATGTTGTACCTGCGCGCCGTACATGCCGCACACCCACACCCACACTCGGTGTAGGTATGCGTAAGTAACAGCGACCATGGGCGGGTTTGGTTTCCGTGTGTCTCCGTGTGTTTGGCGGGCTTCTTTGTCCGTCTGATTGTTGTTTTTAACACACACGAGGGGAACACGCGCGCACCCCCACATCGGGCCCCGGGGTGCAGTGAACGGCTGCCAGTGAGATGCCGAATGAAAGCCCAGAATGAATGCACTACGCACCAGGAGGGCGGCAGGCCGCCGCGCAGGTTGTTGTTGTCCAAGTACACGTTGCCCGTCAGGGCGCCGCGCAGCGCGGTGCCGTACGCGTCCGGCAGGGTGCCGTACAGCGAGGCGGAGGCCAGCAGCAGGCTGCCCAGCCGCGTGAGGCCGGTCCAGGCGGGCGGCAGCGACTGCAGTGTGGCTGGGTCGTAGGGCGTGCCCAGCGGCGGCAGGCCCACCTGCGGGGGGTGGGCGGAGTGGGGGTTATTGGGGTTGGGGCGCGTGGGATGAGGCGGCGGGGCGGCGGGGCGGCGGGGTTACGGCGGCACTGCAGGGCAAGCAGCAGGTTGCGGTCCGGGCATGCGCCTGCCCGAGCTGGTGCTCACACGCCACGCCACACGCTGCCCACGCGCGCACCCACCTGCGTCCCCTGCAGGTCCAGGTATGTGAGCGCGCGCAGCGCCGTGCCCCACGCCGACGGCAGCAGCCTGCGGGCGGCGGCGGAGCATCGAGGGGGCCGGTGGTTGTGCACACGTGGCGGCGCACGCGGGGTCCCGGGTGAGTTGCCCCCACCAGCCGCCCCTCACAGCCCCACACGCGTGCACTCCACCTGCCCTGCCCTTCCCGCACAAACGCGACTGCCGGCATGCCTGCCCCCTATCGCCCCCCTCTCTACCGGCCTCCTCTTTCCGCCCCCTTCGCCCCTTCGCCCCTTCCGTCCCCCTTGTTGCGTGCCCCTTGCCCCACGCACCCACCCCATCCCCACCCCATCCCATCCCTCGCCACCCCCCCCCCTCCACCCCCACCCGCGCAGGTTGGCGTTGCCCATAGCGCGCAGCAGCTGCAGCCCACTGAGCGTGTCCAGCGCCGCGCCCAGCGAGCCGCTCAGCTGATTACCGGTCAGCTCCAGCGAGGTGAGCCCGGTGAGCGCGGACAGCCCGGAGGGGAACGTGCCTGCGTGCGGAAGGTAGGGGCGGGGCCAAGAAGTTGTGTCGACCGGAGTCTGACCCCACAAGCGACCTTCGTGCCCCACCACTCTACGCCTGTTGGTACGCATCGCATACGTTTCGCGTCCTGAACGGACGCAGCCTGCCTGCAGCTCACAGTGACCAGGCACGCACACGCACACACACACGCACACGCACGCGCACACGCACACGCGCACGCACACGCACACGCACACGCACACGCACACATATACCGCGTGCGCTGCTATGTGGGGATCTCCTTGTGGCCTCTAAGGCTCTAACACACACACGCACATGCTCACGCGCACGCACACGCCCGTCCCCCCACCCACCCCCACCGTTCAGCGAGTTGCCCAGCAGCATGAGGTCGGCCAGGGCCTTGAGGCGGCTGACGTCGGGGGGAAAGGCGCCCTGCAGTCGGCAGCAGCAGCAGGCAGCAGCAGCAGCAGCACCGCGCGGGATGGAGGTAGTAGCAGGCAGTAGCAGGCAGCAGCACCGCGCGGGATGGGGGAGGCAGTGCCTTGAAGGAGCTGGCTTGGCTTGCGCCAACCCCGCGCCCCTCAGGTAGCCGCCCGAGCCCGCGCCACGACGAGCATATAGGCATGCGGACTGGGCCAGCTAGCGGCGGGGCAGTGAGCGCCGCCAGCCGCACATGATGGGGCAGTGCGTGGCAGTAGTGGCGCGGGCCCGGCCCGGCACGACCCGGCAAAACGCGACACGCCACGTGTCGTCACGCACAGCCACGCACAGCCACGCACGCACCTGGAAGCCGCAGTTCATCAGGTTGAGGCGGCTGACCACCTGACGCCGCCAGCAGCAGCCAGAACACGACAGACAGCCGATAGACACACAGTCAGCAGGGCGGCATGCAGCAGTGCGGCAGTCTCACATGCATACAGATACGTGTGCAGAGGCGCAGGGTTGCCCTAGCTTCCGCAACCCCCAAACCCAAACCCAAACCCAAACCTAAACCCAAACCCAAATCCAAACCTCGGCAGCCCACGCACCCACCCAGTATTCGCCAGTGGCATTTATCAGCGCCTGGCTGCATGTCACCTGCGTGGGTGGGGGTAGGTGGGGGTAGGTGGGGGCAGAAGCGTGGCCACGGTTAGTTGCTTGCGTGCCGCGCCCCGGCCCGGCCCGAGCCCGACCTTGAATCCATCATTATTAGCGCACGCACTCAGAGACTCCCCCATGATAATCTAGCTGATCCACCCAACCGCAGCCCCCTTCCTCGCTCACCCCCGTCCACGTCACATTGGCGGACGCGCACGCCAGGCCGCCGGTGCCCCATGTCGCCAGGTTGCAGGTGGGGCTGGGCGTCGCGGCCAGCAACTGCGGCTTGATGAAATTGACCAGCGCGTCATTGGCGGTGGCATCGCCTGTGTATGGTGTGTGAGGAAATATGCGTGGCGGTAGGTTCGTACTGCGTGTGTTGGTGGGGAGGGGAGCGTGCTGCATGCGCCAGCCGGGCACGGCGCCGTCCACGGGGTTATCAGTCGCGCTGCCTCGGCCGCGCTCCGAAAGTCTCCGGTTTGCCGCAATCAGCAAGCGGCAAGTCAGCGCCATTCAATGCGGCCGTGTCCCAGCAGCCTAGAACGCCGAAAGGTCCCGGTGTCGATGCGGAGCGACCGCCGGCCTCACCGAATCTCTGCGCCAGGCAATGTCAAACATGTTTCTTTACATGAGAACTATTGCAAACGTGAAAATCCGCGCAACATCAGCACCCACCACGCTTGCGACGAAAGGGAGCGCCGCTGCCGCTAGCAGCACAAGCGCTGCTAGCTGCATTATAATGCTCATATAGCTGATACCCCATTCATGATGCCTTCAGCGGTCCTTTGATGTTGGTGGCAGCGGAGTATTTACGGAAACCGAGTGACAAAACAGTGCGCAGATTACTACCGCGCTGACAAAAATGAAGTAATCATCTAGAAGCCTGGATGTACCATGAATTAATGGATACAGCAGCGATATGTCGGCGCCGAAGTTGATGTGCGAGTCATTTGCAATATGCCCGACCCCTCCATCACGTCCCACTGACAGCGTTTTACACGTATCTTAGCACATGTAAGAGAATTGTGCTGCCAGCAGCGACATTGTACTGCGACGGCAGCGCGGTGTGAGGCGCCGCCGTACCGGCGGTTGGCACAGGCTTTGCGCAAGGGCGCATTCCCTCGTAGCCGTGATGGTGTTTACGCTGTCCCCTTCTTGTAACCTCGCAATCATACGCACAGGTCAGCTCGGGTCGGCTAACAGCCAGGGGCTGGGAGGACGGAGTCTCTCTGAGCCGGAGATGGTCGCTCAGGAAAATGCAATGTTGCTGCATTCGGTGCACCTGCGGGCCGCGGTCGGCATGTTGACAATTTCGAGGGGTGTGCAGTGATTTCAAGGTTGTCAACTCGGGTTTTGCGCGCCAGCCAACAGTATGGGACTGTCACGTGGGACTGTGTACCACTGAATGGCCAGTGGTCAGCGCCCGAGCCTGACGTCCGGCAACACCGCAGGCCCCGGGCAGGCCCCGGGCGATGACGCCGGGCGTCAGAGCGCCGGCAGTCAGGCTGTTGTAGTGTTGTAGCGTTGTAGCCTCGACAGGCACCATTACTGCTGGGGCGCGTTGGCGACCGCAGCCCCCTGTTGTGACGGATGCGGGGCAGTGGCAGTGGCGTGTGGCGGCCTCGCTTCCGGTTTTGTGCGGCGTGGGGTGGGCGCGGGGCCGCGGGGGAGGAAGGGGGAGGCCGCGGGAGGAAGGGAGAGGCCGGGGGAGGAAGGGGGTGGTGGTAGGACCAGGGTATGGGGATAAGAAGTGACATACCCAGCTGTGGCAGATGATATCCCATACCCAGCAGGCCCGTGCGCAATAGTGGAGGCAAGTTGTGGCTGTGAGACTCGCGGTTACTGTACCGATGATGCGCGCTGGCTGGCTGCCACAGTTTGCTGATACGCGGTCCTCACACTCCGGGCGCCCGGCCAGGCTATAGCACCAGACAGACACATGCGACGCCACACCGCGTGAGACGCATCGACGTAGCGCACCTGCGAGCAGGCGACCAGCGAGGAAGGGGGGGGGGGCCGGGGGAGGAAGGGGGGGGGCGGCCGCGGGAGGAAGGGGGGGGGGGGCGGCCGCGGGAGGAAGGGGGAGGCCGGGGGAGGAAGGGGGGGCCGCGGGAGAAGGGGGAGGGCCGGGGGAGGAAGGGGGAGGCCGGGGGAGGAAGGGGGAGGCCGGGGGAGGAACGGGGAGGAAGGGGGAGGGGCGACGGGCCGCGGCGCGCGGCAGGATGCGCGTCGCCGCGTCGGTTGGCGCCTACCTCACAAGGTACCACAAGCTGCGGACGCCGTCGCGCCGCTCCTTAAAAGCCCATGATGTAATGCGATTCCGCATCATCATGTCATGGCGAGGGTGACGCGAGCGAGGGCGCGCGAGCAGGCGACATGGCGGGAAATGGGCGTCGCGGTTGGTGACTTCTGACAGACTTGTGGGCCCCGGGCTGGCGGGCATACATATCAGCAGTTGAGACGTCTACCTGCATTGACTGCGACTTGCAGTAGCATCGCTGGCCGGCGCCACAGGCACGGCCGGCGAAGCCGCACAATGCGGCGAAACCGAGAAATCCCCCACGCCCCATACGCTCGCGCGACGCAGCTACAATACACAACATTCATTTTACATTCGTCAGCGCCTATTCGTGGACGCTAACCGGGGTTGACAAAATATCGTATACTCGCCCGACCTACCTCTCCGCTCGCCCTCGCGCCAACGAGACACCCCGATTCTTGTATACAAAGCTTGTCCGCTCTTAGGGCCATGTGGTGTGAGGTAGGGCGCTAGAATCAGCGTGACAACGCGAGTCAAATTTTAACGCCTAAGTCAGGCGAGCTCGCTGAACGGAATTATGGTGCTCGGGGGCTCTGACGCCAGGTCCATGGAAGAGCTGCTCAGCTTCAAGCACCAGGACCTGGGGGCGCTGGGCTTCCTGGCGCTGCTGTCGAACCAATTGTCGGTGGGCCAGCCGCGACGAGGCCCTCGGCGCCACCGATGGACCACGAGCGGCGCTGCTGCGCGCGGCGCGGGCAGCACTCCACTAGGCTATTCGGACATTATTAATGAGGCCGCGTCGTCGGCGCAGTCGGAAGGCTGGTATCATTCTGCCAGCGGGGCTAGTGCTAAGGCGCGGTGCGGCTGCAACCCCGGCCACGCCGCGCTGTGCGGCCCCCTGCGGCAGCAGCCGTGCGGCGCCCCACTGCGGCGCCCCTCGGCGGCGGTCCGCCCCGACCGCACCCGCGCCGGCCCGCAGTCTCAACCGCACCTGCACCCGCATCAACACCAGAACCAGAACCGGCCGCTCGGCGCGGACTGTGGCCACGACGACGCAGCGGCGGCGGCGGCGGCGGCGGCGGCGGTGCGGGTGCGCACCAACGCCGCCTACGCCGCCGCCAGCCTGCAGGAGCAGCAGGAGCTGGCGGGGCTGCTGGCGGTGGCGGCGGCGACGGAGGCGGCGGGATCGGGACCGGGGCCGCAGCAGCGGTGCCGGCAGGACCCTGCTGCTGCTGCTGAGGGCGATGCATGTGCTGCGCGGCGCGGCGCGCGGCAGCTCCCGGCGGGCGCAGCAGCCGGCGGCGGCGGTGGCGGGTTGCAGTCTGCGGGCGCTGCTGCTGCCGCCGCCACCGGCGGCGGCGGTGGCTTACACGGCGGCGGCTACGAACTGCTGATGAGCTTGAGCGCGGATCTGGATCTGGATCTGGATCCGGGACTGGCGGCGCACGGCACCGCCGCCGCCACCGCTGCCGCCGCAACAGCAGTCGCACCAGGAGCGGCACCAGTGGCAGCAGGCGGACTTGACCGCTGCCGGAGCGGCGGCGGCGTCGGCTGCGGCGTCGGCCGGGGCCAGCAGGAGCAGCAGCAGCAGCAGCAGCAGGAGCAGCAGCAGCAGCAGCAGCAGCAGCAGCAGCAGCAGCAGCAGCAGCAGCAGCAGCAGCAGCAGCAGCAGCAGCACCACCACCACCACCTGATGACGAGGGAGCAGGAGCGGCGGCGGGCGGCGGCCATGATGACACTGACCGGGGAAGCGGCGGCAGCGGCGGCGGCGGCGGCAGTGACGGATGGGCCCTGCAGCTGCGGCCCGGGTGTTGGCGGTGGTCGTGATGGGGTGGGGGGCCCGACGTCGGCGGCCTCCACCGCCACCACCACCACCACCACAACCACAACCACCACCTCGTCATCAACGCAGGCGCTGCTGGCGCAGCTGCTGGGGCCCCAGCAGCAGCCGGAGGCGGCGCCGGCCGCAGCACCAACGCTGCTGCCGCCGCCGCCGGCCGCGGCCGAGGTGGACGACATGCGCCGCCGCCACCACCCCCAGCAGCCGCAGCAGCGGTGGAGTGACAGCGGCTATGGCGGCGGCTATGGCGGCGGCTATGGTTGGCGGGAGGCGGCGCAGTTGGATCGGCGGGCGGCCTCGCGGCGGGCGGCGGCGGCGGAGCCCCCGGCGGCGGCGGCGGGGTTGCGCATCCGGCCGGTAGTGGTGGTGGTGCCCGTGTGCGGCGCTCCGCCCGTGGCGGCGGCGGCGGCCGCACCCGTAAGCCGCGCCCGCTCAGGCGGCGGTGGCAGCAGCTGCAGTGGCGGGCAGAGGGAGGTTGCATGCGCAGGGGCGGCAGTAGCACAGCCGCCGCCGCTGCCGCCGCCACCGCCACTGATTGACACCCTGGCCTCCATTGGCAGCTGCAGCAGCTGGGGCGGCGGTGGCGGCGGCGGCGGCGTGGATTCATCAGACGCCGCCTTCGCCGCCGCCGCCACCGCCGCCGCCGCGGCCGCTGCGGCTGCTCGCGGCGCAGCAGTGGCGGCGGCTGCAGGGTCCGCCGCGGCGGCCTGTGGCGGCGGGCCGTGCTCGCAACCGGCGGCCCCGGCGGGCGCTCTCACGGGTGCTGTGGCAGCGGCCGCGCCGCCGCCGCATCCACCGCCGCCGCCGCCACTGCCCGCCAGCAGCCCCGCCGCCAGCCCCGCTGCCGCGGTGCCGCCGCCCCGCCGCCTGCCTGCCATCCAGTGGCGGGGCCCGCCCCAGCCCCAGCCCCAGCAGCCCCAGCCCCAACCGCACCAGCAGCAGCACTCGCGGGGGGCCGCGGCCACGATGCTCTCCGCCCTGCGCAGTAGCTTCCGCCGCAGCCGCCGCCACGAGGCCCCTTCTGAGGCGGCAGCGGCGGCGGCAGCGGCGGCGGAGCTCCCGCCAGGAGCAGAGCAGCCAGCAGCAGCAGGCGGCGACCAGCCCGAGGCTGCGGCGGGCGGTGGGGGTGGTGCAGGTGGCGGCGACGGCGGCGATGGCAACGGCCGGCAGCGGCGCGGCGGCGCGCTGCTTGCCGCCTCAGCCTCACTCAAGCGTCTTCTCCTGCAGCCGCCGCCGCAGCCGCCGCAGCAGCAGCAGGGGCAGCCTCCTCTGCGCCGCAACAAGACCGACCCGGCAATGGGCGCTCGGGTGCTGGCGGCGGCGGCGGCGGCGGCGGCTGCACCTCGCGAGGCGGAGCGGCCGCAGCCGCAGCAGCCCCTGCGGCAGTTGAGGTCGGGGCGCGAGGTGGACCCGCAGCACAGTGCCGCCACTGCCGGCGGCGGCGGCGGCGGCGAGGTGCGGCCGCGGCAGCCCCCCGGGCCGCCGCCGCCGCCGCCTCTGAAGCGGGCGGTCACCACGGGGCAGCTGCGGCTGCGGGTGGCGCCGGTGGTGGTGGCGGCGGCGCCGGCGGTGGGCAGCGGTGGCAGCGCCGGCGGCCCCCGTAGCGGTGACGGTGAGGGTGCGGCTGGCGGCGCTGGTGCTGGTGACGCCAACGGTGGCGGCGGCGGCGGCGGCGGCTGGCGGCGCTCGGTGCAGCGGTTGGTGCGCCGCGTTTCGCTCAAGGGCCGCCGGCTGCTGCAGCTGCCCGCCGCACCCAGCCACAACAACCGCATCAGCGAGCCCGGCGGCGGTGGCGGCGGCGGTGCCCCGCCGGCGGCAGCCGCACACACGGCCGCCGGGTGCTTGGACAGCTCGGATGAGGAGGGCGAGGAGGGGGGCGGCGGCGGGGGTTATGCGGCGCGCGCGCGGCGGGAGGCGCGGGCGCGGGCGCGGGCTCGCGTGGAGGCGGTGCCGCGGCGGGAGGTGCTGCACATCCCCGACCAGCTGCTAGCGGCGATGGAGGCGGCGGCGGCAGAGGCGGCGGCGGCGGAGGCGGAGGCCGAGGCGGCGGTTGCTGAGGCGGAGGCGCAGGCTGCTGCTGAGGAGGCGCGGCGGATGGCGCGGCGGTGGCAGGAGGCGGCGGCGGCGGCGGCGGGGGCGTACAACTAGAGTGACGAGTAGCCTGCCGTACGGAGGCGCAGTATGGAGTCAGATGCATTGATGATACTGCAGGGTCCCCAACCCCAAATAGGTGCAGCAGGCGTAGCGCCAAATGGTTATTTTATATTTGATGCGTTGGGCACTCCGCCAGCAATTGATCTGAGGCGGCAAGGTGTGAGCGCGCTGTGGAGCCGGAGCTGAGCAGCAGGATGCGTGCTTGTGCCGGCGGCGGGTTTATGTTTTCTAGGGTAGGGGCGCAGGCACTATAGGCACAGTGTAGGTACTGCTGTAGGTGGCTTGGGTGGTCTGGACGGCGCACTGGATGTGTGTTGCAGGATGTGTGTTGGCTGGTGCGCTGTCGTCCTCAGGGGCGGCGGTGGCTGAGTGATTACGTACCGTACACGCGGGCGCAGCCGTGCAGGTGTTGATCAAAGCCAAGCTCCGGCTGCCGGTGCCGATGCGCTGCATGGGGGCGCGGCCGTGCAGCCGTACGCACGTGCGGGTGCATGACCATGCATGGCCATCCGTAGATCACGTAGATGCAGAAAGGAGCCGTAGTCAGGCGCGAGGTGCAGATTGCAGTAGCATGAAGGGATAGACGTAGAAGCCACTACGGCAGGACACCACCACAGACAAGCAACCCCTGATCAACATTGATGTGTGTTCTGGCGGGTTGCCATGCTGCACCATGCTGCACCATGTTGCACAGAGCAGGGTTGCACAGTACGTACTACGTACTAGTACGCCGTTCTTGAATGGTAGTACGTGGTAAAGTACGCTGTGTCAGGAACAAGTTGGGACAACCATGGGTATCCCAAGGGATGCTGAGCCGGGATGTTGGACATCAGCACACGCATGCACGCTGATAGCAGCTGCCTGTCGCGCTCAATGGCCTCGTCATAAACATAAAATGTTGTCTGAGTATCAGAAAGCGCGAGAACGGCGCGGAACTGACTCGACATCCCACGCGCGCATCCCAACATCCCGGAATTTGTGGGTTTGGCGCAGCGTACTATGTCAGCGTACTAGCCTTTGCCCGCCAGCGTATTATAAGCGAACTATGGCGTATCGTACTAAGTGAGCAGCGTACTACGTACTAGTACGCGTATTATAAGCTGGGAGGCTAGTACGGTGCAACCCTGGCACAGAGCGACGGAGCGAGCGGGCGCCGCGGCAGGGTGCGCCATGTGACCTATGGCTATGGCTGTGACTCACTGGCGACTGCCGTACCCAACCACCGCCCAGCCATCCGGGCGGCCACCATGTCCGGGCGGGGGGTGCGCGGCGGCGGCGGCGACCCAGCCTGGGAGTGGTGGCAACTAGCAGCGTGCGCTGGCGCGGCGTTGGCACTCCTGGCGCCGGCTCCGGCGCCCCAGCCAGTGAGCAGTGCGGCACCTAGCTACCCCACCCGCCACGCCCACCCGCCCAGCGGCACCCCAGGCAGGCGGCAAACCTCCCACCGCAGCAGCGCGCGGCACTGAGTTCATGCTGATTTTGTCCACGAGGCTAAGGGTGGTAACGTAGGTGATATAGTGATGGCGATAGAGGACAAGGAACGCATCTCGAGCACATATGAACGCTTGTGGAAGCTTAAATGGGAAGCAGAGCAGAAAGAAGCCTTCTGGAGGCTAGCAGTGGATGGATTCCCGGGCTTCTCGATGCACAGAGGGCAAGGTCATAAATGCCCATGTGGGGTGACGGATGCGCAGTCTGACCGCGCACACCATTTCAGCACGTGCACAATTGCTAGCACGCTACGGCTGCATATTCAGGAAGCGACAGACATAGGTGATGAGGATCACATAATTGAGTTGATAGTGGAGCGTAAGAATCTGTGGCTAGTAATACCGCCACACGAGGCTATCCAGCAACCCATCTGGGACGTTGTATGCCTGGCTGCGATCTCTGCCATGGAGTACGGTAGGAGGCTATTGTTTGCCTCCAGAGGGGAACAAGGCAAGGTAGAAGAAACAGCGATTAGCAGGATTAAAACGCAAGTTATAGCAGACTTTTGGGAGCGTTTGCAGACGTATGTGAGCCTGGGCATCAAGCCAAGGGGGTGGGACGAAATCCCACCAGGCCACCCTTGGATTGAAAGAAGGGAAGACGGGAGTATGTGGATCAATAAGCCGACTTTCATTACAGTTGAAGAGGAAGGAGATTGAGTTTAGAAGATGGTGGCGCTCCCATGGGAGCAAGGCCTATTAGCCCAAGGCGCAGAGTAGGCTGTCGGCGCTGCAGGTGGCGCGCCCCTGAGGTCTAGAGCAGGGCGTCCGTACTAGTACGTGCTCGCTGGCTCGTGAGCTGCGTCAGCAGGTCCCTCCTGTAACCAATGCAATCTGAGTTCCCTGCTACCTACACCCCCCTGTTCGCTAGCAAGCAAGCCACCAGCACCCCAGTACCAGGTGATAACTTACAGAGACCGTGAGAACTTGATTGGCAGGGAAGGGGCGCAGCGCCTCACCGGCAGCACGCCACCGCCGGCGGCACTGGCAGCGGCACCCCACCCCATCCCGCGGCACCCCCGTCGGGCGGTGGACCTCGCTCCCACCGCAGCACTCAACACTGAGCACTGTCTTGCTGCCTGCACGGAGCTGCCGCTCCCTAGCAAGCACGTCACGAGCAGCGTACACCCAGTAGGCAGTAGCAGTAGTGTTCGTGTCGGGAGAACCGCGAAGACGTGGATGGGAGGGCAGGGCTCAGCACCATCAGCAACTTTTGGGGGCTGAGCCCCCCCCCCCCGCAGGCAATGCTGATTCTGGCCGATCCTGTTTCCCGGCGATGCGTGGAAGAGTAGACGACGGAAGGCCCGCTTGCTTGCTTGAATGCGGCGATAGATTGCACATATGTAGCCTAGGCAGCCTGCAGGTGCACCGAGATGCGGAGCTTATGCATGCATAGCCGAGGCTAGCTTATGCTTGTGAATAGGGGGGTGCAGGGGGCCCGGGCCCCTGGGATGTAGAATGCGTGGGGCTTCTAGCAGACGCCCAGTTGTTGCGAGCGAGGAGCCCTAGTGTACGAGCCGTGCACCGTGACCTAACCATGCTCGCTACAGGAAAGGACCGCGAATGACCCCATGACAGTAGCTATGGTAACCATATCGATTGTATATTGAATGAAGCACAGAGCTTAGAAGAGTAGCGCCGCGTCACTCTGTACTCGCGGTAAAAGCTCGGGCTAGCATTCTTCGGGGCGCATGAACGGCTGCTTTGAAGAGACAGCCATGTGCGCCTCTGGACTCAATACAAGTAATTTAAACGACTCCGAAGTGGGGCCGCAATGGGCAACCGAACGATCAGCCGATGCGCGACCGGGTATAAATAGAGCGCGTGCTTCCCTTAAGTGACATAGCGACGTTGTCGAACTGTTTATAGCAACAGGCGGCAGGACACCGGGACAACTTCTGCTGCTTCTTGGCGCTGGCTGGCACTACTTTCAGGTGGGAAGCTTTCAAAGCTGGATCTGTGAATTAATGTCTGGAAGCGTGGAAGTTTAGTGACTGCACAGGCCTTGCTTACCTTCTTAGGGGAGCTGGCTGGGCATCCGCGCGGCTCAATGTCGACAAAAGCAAGCAGCCGCCGACTTTGCGCACCGCGGGAATTTACGCAATAAAACACCTTCTACAGGAAGACACTCCACAACCTGCTGGTAGTGTAAGGCGCGCTGCGAGCGATAGCTCGTCACGCAAGCTACATGAATTGCTACATGAAGTCCGTCTCGGGGTGCCTGCTCGTCGCTGCCGTGTGGTGAGTATTCATGGCTGGTTTCATTACACCCGGAGATCTTTTCTTAGGGCCTCCGTGGAACGCTGCTTGCTTGGAACACCGCCGGGAACCGCCGAACAATGTGCTTGACGAGCAGCGTCCGCCCGTCCGCCTAAGCCGCGACAAACGCGTTAGGCTAATACAGGTCAAACGAATACATAAGGAACTCTGCTCCAGTGCTTAATATGAAGCTGTGCGCTGGGTCCTGACCAACCACCGTCTGGGAGGAACCGGCACGCCACTGGCACACTTTTTTGACCGGGTTTTGCATTTTTTCCTTCGAGAATGGATGACCAGCCCAATGATGCCGCTGCTGCTGTTTCTGACTGCAGCCTGAACCTCCGCGCTGCGTGCCCTTCCTTTTCTCTCCCCCGTTGATT
Organism: Chlamydomonas incerta; assembly: GCA_016834605.1. Taxonomy (NCBI): domain Eukaryota; kingdom Viridiplantae; phylum Chlorophyta; class Chlorophyceae; order Chlamydomonadales; family Chlamydomonadaceae; genus Chlamydomonas; species Chlamydomonas incerta. Next base: position 165,561 of record JAEHOC010000042.1, read on the forward strand.
GCCCGCAGCTGCGCCCTGGCGCCGCACGCGGCCGCGGCCAAGCGCTCGCTGCTGGACAAGGACCAGGACAAGGAGCTGTCCACCAGCGCGCAGTACCTGTATGCCTGGGCGGGCGCCAAAGACGCCAGCCTGGGCGGCAAGGACAGCCTGTTCGTCATCTCCCTGGTTGGCGCCGAGTACGGTCAGGTCGTGAGTGTCGTGCCCACGCCGTACAACGGCATCGAGCCCCACCACTGCCGCGCCTCAGCGGACAAGAAGATCCTGGGCTGCGGCGGGCTCCTGTCTCCCCTCGCGCCGCCAGTGGACGGCGCCCCCGCCCCCAGCGTCATCTTCTTTGACATCACCAACCCCCGCGTCCCCAAGCTGGTGGACGCGGCCCTGGTGGACCAGCCCAATACCAGCGCGTTTGCGGACGAGTTCATCACGACCCCCGACGGTGCGTGCGTTATTGGTTCCATCCCTCCGGATATGGCGTGATGCGCGCGTGTCCATAATACCCTTTCAACCCACACAGTGCCCACTCGCGCAGTGCCCACCCTCCACGCACAACCCCCCACAAACTGCACCTGCCTGTCCCTTGTCTAGTTTCGCTTGGGTTTAGCTTGGGATGGTATCCACCCCACCCCACCCCCGGCCCCCGCCCCTCCATCCATCCCCCCGCACGCAGGCGGCTTCCTGGCGACCATGATGGGCTCCTCCACCGGCGGCTCGCCCGGCCGCGTGGTGCAGTACAGCAAAGACTTCAAGCTGGTGGGCGAGTACCCCGACCCGGCCGCCTCCCCGGACGTCAAGGACCTCAACCCGCACGGTGAGCCGCGCTAGCTAGCTAGCTGCTGTCGTCCTCAGCCCGCGGCAGTAGCAGTAGCAGGCTGCTGCCGCAGAGTGAGCGTGCGGCATGCCTGCATGCACGCACGGCTGCTGTGCGGCGGCGGGATGTCCGCCGCACACACGCGTGGCTGGTTTCGCACCGCCTTGCCCTGCACCACACGGCCGCTGGTTGGTGGGCAGGTTGCCGCACTGCTGTCCTGTCCTGTCCGGAGCGCTCCGCCTGAAGCGCCTTGGGGCTTGGGATTTGCACGCATACCAAACGTACCGTGCCTTCTGTCTGCCGCTTCCCCCCTAGCTAGCCAGGAATACCAACCCCAAAGCGACCTCCGCCGCGCACGTGCATACCTATTTAGCGTGGTGCTTGCTAGTGCATGCGAATGCAAGACGCCATCCTATCTGCCGCCGCCTGCCCCCTCCTATCCACTTCATTCGCACATTGCGTGCAGGCATTGCCGTGAGCTGGACAAAGAGTGTCATGCTGACGGTGGACTTCCTGGTGCCCGCCTCCACCCTGAAGCCCGCCACCCCCGTCCTGTGGAAGACTGTGCGCCTGTGGGACACCAACACCATGACCATCAAGGAGACCATCGACTGCTCGGCGCTGGGCGTGAACGGGCCCATGGACGCCGTGGCCATTGCCGAGACCGGTGAGCGAAGAATTGCAATGGGCGCACGTGGTAGCATGTACACTGCGCGCGCGAGGCCAGACCGCGGGAGCAGCAGGTGCAAGGGTAATCGCTGTCGGGCCGGGGCACCTGCCTTCCTTGATGCCCGGCGTTCAATGCCAACAACGGTGTACGCAATCAAAGCGAGGTAAGCGAGGCTGCGCACCGTAGTGGCCGCCCCTCTGATCCTAATCCTCTGATCCTCACCTGGCCACCTGCTGCGACACACACAGGCGCGTTCTACTTTGGCGGTGGCGACGGCAACATCTACTATCTCGATGCCGACGGCAGCGCGCCGCACACACCCGTGGTGGCCTGGGACACCCTGTCCGGCAGCACCAACCGCGCCAGCGCCGGCAACATCCTCCACTCCTTCCGGTCCGGCACCCGCCTGCTGGTGTCGTCGTACACTCGCGACCAGGTGCGTGGCTGGCTCGATGGGCGTGCGTGCGGCCGGATGTATGGGCAGCCGTCCTCAGCAGCAGTGTATGTTGGCAATAATCAGGATGTATGAGCCTTCGTGTGTGTGCTGCACTGCTCCGCCGCACCCTGCCGCAGGTCCAGCTGCTGGACACCAGCAAGCCGCGGAAGCCCAAGCTGCTGGACACGCTGCAGCTGCCCGCGGGCGCGGGGGCGCACGTGGTCCGCCTCAGCGAGGACGAGGCCTTTGGCGCCGTGGCGACCTACTTCCTGGATGAGGGAGCGGGCGGCCGGGTGGGTGCGTGCGTGCGTGCGTTATCGCTCCTATCAATCCTATGCTTGAATGAACGTACCGTACGTACGCTTCCGGCGTGTGTGCTGCTGAAGTAGTACACCCGACCACACACACCCAACCACACGACAACAGGTGGTCCTGCCGGGCGACATGACGCTGCGCCTGTTCTTCCTCAACGACAAGGCCTCCAAGTTCGTGGTGCAGCAGCCGAGCAAGTCCGTGATCGACTTCAAGACCCTCATGGGCGCCCAGGGCGTGTACCGTGTCCATGGCGCTGTCATCCTCTAATCACACGAACATAATGACGGCGTGATGAATGAAGGGCTTACTGCTGTGACTCATGCACTGTGCGCGAAGTCGGGCGGACTTGGCTATAAGATTGTTTGGAGGAACCCCACGGAGGAACCCCAGCAGGTGGCCGGGGCGTCCTTTCACGCTTCGGACTGTCCCCTCTCGTAATAAGCTCGCTTTCTTCCTGAAGAAAGATTGCAATAACCTTGGCTGTTGTCGCTCGTACGTTGTGGGGTGCAATGTCCCAAATGTGTGGGATGGAGCGGCAGGTGCGCGCACGGCGTCGCCAGTGCGGCTGTTTGCCAGGCGGGGCATTTCGTGCCACGCGCCGTGCAGCACACACAACTGACCACATGATGTAGAAGCGCATGTGTGTTCGTATGTGGACAGTTGTTCGCGATGTAGCCATCATATTTGTGCTGTCTGTAATTCCGAGTGTGAGACGGTCATGCCACTCCCCAACCATTAGCCAGCCGTTGTGCCTCCCCTGGGTGTGTGTGTCAGAGGCATGGGGCAGACAGCTGCGAGCCGATGGGGCTGAATCACGGAAATCAACCCCTGACCCCTGATTCCTGCCTGGTTCCTGAGCTACCCAGCCGGCCCCATACTACCCAGTTTGATTCCTGACTCCCTGGTACGGACTGATCACGACTGATTCGCACTGATTCCTGACTGACTAGATAGGAGGTTGGCGCCCCAGATTGATTTTGCCGGGATGGGGTCCCGAAACCCGGCAGACCCCCGACCCCCCAGCTTTGGAGGCCCAGAACTTCCTCACCAGACCACGACTCAAAGAACTATAAGACGCGCGAATGCGACATTACAAAGAAGGGAAAGTCCGACGGCCAAGCAAGAGTTCCCGGCACCCTCGGGCACCCAGGTCAAGAGGGACCTTTTGCGGGGCTGAGCCCCCCGAGCGTTTCTATGCTGCTGCCCTTCCTATCCATACACTCGCACTCTGTCCGTACTCTCCATTTATCTGCGCACACTTCGGGCCTACGCACACAACCGCTGACTTCCGGGCCCGAACTCCGTGGGGGGCAGTGGACCCGCATCTATTCCTCTGGGGCCTCCATCCTGGCCAGACACCCTTCCATTCCCGGACGTTCCTTCGGGGCGTGCACCCCCGTAGTATTTAGGGGCGTAGGATTTTCGAGACCCAGGGGGGAGGGGGCGAAGCCCCCCAGGAACACTCCTGTCCGTGCCTGCCTGCCCGCCCGACTTCGCAAGTCCATGGACAAGTGAGGCCGCGAGTAAAGCGGCCGGGCGCTGATGTTATTAGCTTTTTGAATCAAAATATGTCGACGGCAAAACAACTCAGGACAAAAATGCTGGAGTCGTGTGCAGCCATGGGTCGACGAGTGTGCCCGAATCATATGCCCCGGGCCCGGGCTCCGAGGGCCGCGCCCAGCCGGGACTGCACGGCATCCGAGACGTGATGGCTAGGCTAGCGGCTTGGGGAAGGACGGCGTAAGGGACGTAGGGAAGGGCACGTTCCCCGTCAATGCCTCCCCGCGGCTGTGCCGCCCGTGCTGGCGTCGCGGTGTCAAGCGCGGTGTGCTCCCCCCGCTCGGCGGCGCCAGGGGCCAGCCCACGGGCCAGCAGGGGCCACCTTCCGTGCTGACTCCCCCTTGATTTCTTGGCGGCAGCACCTGCACAGGCCAACGTCACTGCTGGGGTCGGCACCGGCTGGAGGCCCGGGCTGCGGACGCTGTGGCGTGCCATTTTTTGCGGATGGGCACGCAAGTGGGCCGGCCGAGCTTAATGCTGACAGCTTTGTGAGCGCGTTAGCTGTATAGCAGAGCACTCAAATTAGTCTAGCGTATTTAAACCAGGTCCACGAGAAGCCGAGGCCGTGCTTCCCGCAACAAATAGGGTTCAGAAACCAGGGGCCTGCCGGCAGCCAGTCTGTCAATCTCCATAAGCCGAATCGATCTATTCTCAAGCGGCTTTGGGAGCGCCCAAAGGTAAGCTGGAAGAAACGAACCGAAATTTGGGGTCTTCTTCAGCTTTCGCGTTGGCCACGCATTGTCGCGCACGCATGTCCGAGGCATTATGTATGGGATATGATAGCACCGGCTCCGGTCGTGAGCGGACACAGCATATGCGCTTCAGGGGTCCGGCACCTCGATTCTTCGCGCTCGCCCAGCGCCGGGCTCGCGGTGTTTGAGCCAGCGGTTGCGCATGCTTGGCAAATAATCACATGCGCATGCGATAGCTCTGACATGTCACAGCTAGCTGGCTAGCAGCTCGGCGCGCTTGGAGGGCCTCTCAGTGCGACGGCGCGTCGAGGTGTCCCCTGCCGCACGTGGCTCTGCGGCGCGCCTGGGGTCTGGGGCCTCTGCGTCATTGGGAGGGCGTGTGTGTGTACGGGTTGGGAGAGGGATGAAAGGGGGGGGGCGCGAGCGAGGGACGGCCAAGGCAGGGGCGGGATGGTCGGTCCGTGGCACCGGCCACGCACGGGCGGGCGGCGGACGGGGGGGGGGGGGGGCGGGGGCGGCCGGGTTGTGCAGGAGCACGTGCGCGCGTGGGTGCCGGCCGTGCGCGGCGCAAGTGTTGCTTTGGGGGGGTGGCTCTGCTGACTCGTGGGCTAGTGCGAGTTCCACACACGTGCGCACAAACACGCCACACCGCGCGGGCGGCTGCCGCGACCCCGCTGCTGGTGCCCGCCCCTGCTCCGCACCCGTGCCCTTCGTGCCACCCGACACAGATTGACACCCCCGCCCACGTGGCCCCTGGCTTGGAATACCCACCAGGCAGTAGCAGCAGCAGTAGCAGCAGCACCCACCGCCACCCATGCCGCACGGACCCGGACCCTCCCCACCCGGCGCGGGCGCCGGCGGCGCGCCGGCCGCCGCCGCTGCTGGCGCTGACGACGACGGCAGCGCCGCCGGCTCTGCCGCCGCCACCCCGCTCCCCGCGGTGCGGCCTCCCACCTTTTCCGACTTCATGCCCTCCCTCGGCGGCGCCGCCGGCATCGGGCCCGGCGCCTCGCCGGCAGACGCCGCCGCTGTGACTACGCCCTCCGCCGCCTCCCCCGCGGCCGCGCCCGGGGGCGCCTCGCCGCCGCCGCCTCCTCGCGGCTCGTCGCCGCCGCACTCGCACTCGCACTCGCAGTCGCACTCGCAGCAGCACTCGCGCACCCCCTCCGCGGGACAGAGCCGCCTGGGCCGCCCCACCTCCTCCAAGGCCCTGCAGCAGCAGCAGCAGCAACAGCAGCAGCAGCAGCAGCAGCAGCAGCAGCAGCAGCAGCAGCCGGCCCCGCCTGCTACAGCCGCCAACGGCAACGGCAACGGCAACGGTAATGCCGTTGGCGGGGGCCCGGTGGACCTTCAATCGGCCGCCGCCGCCGCCGCTGCTGCTGCTACTGCGGTTGGCGGCGGCGGTGCGGGTGGGGCGAGCCCTGGAGCGGGCGCCCCCGCCGCCGCCGGCGCCGGCGCCAGCCCATTCTACCTGCCGCCCTCCTCCGCCTCCTCCGCCTCCGCCGCGGAGGCCGCCGCCGCCGCCAAGCTGATGCAGCTGCACCAGGCGGCGGCACTGGCGGCGGCGGCGGCGGCGGCGGTTGACGGCGGCAGCTCCGTGTATGCCGTGCCCGCCGACGCCGCGCCGCCGCCGCCGCCGTCGACGGCAGACGGCACTGAGTCGCCCTACCCCGGCCCGGGCCCCTACCCGGGCCCCTACCCGCCCTTCCACCCGCTCTCCCACCACCTCAGCCACCAGCTGCCGCACCCGCACCACCCGCACCACCCCCACCACGCCTACCTCGGCCCCAGCGGCTACGGCCCCTACGCGGCGGTCGCGGGGCCCGACGGCGACGGCAGCCAGGGCGGCGCCGGCGGCGGCGGGCTGGCGCACGGCCTGGCGAGCGGGCTGGCGTCGGCGTCAGCGTCCGCGGGCTCGCTGCTCATGGCGGGCCCCGGCTCGCTGTGCGCGGGGCTGCCGCGCTACGTGCGCCATCCGCCCGTGGAGGCGGTGGTGTTCGGGTGAGCGCGGGAGGTGGGGGGGGGGGGGGGGAATGGGGTGGGTGGTGGAGGGGCTTTGGGGGTTTGGGGGTTTGGGGGACGTGGCGTAGGGGCGTGGTGCGCGAGCTTTGTAGGGGGCGCACGACAGGTGGGCACCCGCCCCACCTCGCTCCTGCCTCACCTCGCTCCCACCTCGCTCCCACCTCGCTCCATAACCACCCGGCCTCCGCTAATCAACGCCAACTAACCACCCAGCCACCATCTAACCGCCCAAACCAACCAACCCCCAACCGCCCCCCCAACTGCCAACGCAGCTGGGGCGTGAACGAGGACGGGCAGCTGGGGCTGGGGCTGGACGGCCGCGCGGACGTGGTGGCGCCCAAGGTGCGTGGCTGTGTGGTGTGTGTGTGTGTGTGTGGGAGGGTGGGGTTGGGTTTGAGGGGTGGGGAGAAAGGGTGGTAGTTCATTCCAAAACCCTGGCTGGCGGTAGCAGGGTGCAGGGGGGGTTGGGGGTTGGGGGTTGGGGGCTGGGGGCTGGGGGTTGGGGGTTGGGGGTTGGGGGTTGGGGGTTGGGGGTTGGGGGCTGGGGGTTGGGGGTTGGGGGTTGGGGGTTGGGGGTGGGTGACGTCCGAGGCCGTTGAGGTTGGGGCGGGGCCCGGGGCTGAGGGGGCGTGGCGGCGCGCCCAAGGTGCGGGACTGAGCGGAGGCGCTCTCCCAACCATTTGTTGCAAACCCCCAACCCACCCCAATCCCCACCTACTCCCCCCAACGACCTCGTCTGCAGTCTTCAGTGCATCCCGTAATGCTTTTCAACATCCTTGCACCCCCCCCCCCCCTTGCAACCCCAATCCACCTCCCGCCTGCCCCTCAGGTGGTGGACTCGCTGCTGGGCGTGCAGTTCGCGGGGCGCTCCTTCTGCCGCACCCCCCTGGTGGCGGGCAGCCGCAACACGCTGGCCATTGACGCGGGCGGCCAGGTAGGGGATGGGGCAGGGGTTGGGGTTGGGGTTGGGGTTGGGTTGGGTTGGGTTGGGTTGGGTTGGGTTGGGTTGGGTTGGGTTGGGTTGGGTTGGGTTGGGTTGGGTTGGGTTGGGTGGGGTGGGGTGGGGTGGGTGGGTTGGGGTGGGGATTGAAGGACGGAGGGGGAGACGGGGATAGGGAATGGAGCGGAACGGTGGTGTGGGCAGCCAGCGCCGCTGCAGCGCGGCCCCTGATCTCCTCGCGGGCCGAAACCGAGGCCCTCCTCCGAAGCCCTCGGGTGCGCCGTCGGCTTGCCGCCGCCCCTGTCGCCCACTTCGCTTACCATGCTTGCCGCCGCCCGCCCCCAGTCTCCCGTCCCCAGTGCATCGTGTACCGCTTTTCCAAACATCCTTGCAACCCCACCCACCAACCCCACCCACCAACCCCACCCACCACCCCCACCCACCGCCAACCCCAACCCCCACGACCCCGCGCCGACAGGTCTGGTCCTTTGGCTGGAACGACCGCGGCACCCTGGGGCACGGCCACAGGTGCGCGGGCGTGTGCACCTGCGCGTGTGCGTGCGTGCGTGCGTGCGAATGTGTGGGCATATACGTCGTAGTGTGCAGCACACCTCTTCACCATCCTCACCCCAGTCTTGAGTGCATCCTGTGCCGCGTTTCCAAACATCCTTGCAACCCCGCAACCCCCCATCTACACAACCCCCCACCCCCCACCCAATCCAACCCCAGGGGTGTGGAGCGCAAGCCGCAGCGCGTGGCGGCACTGCGCGGCGTGCGGGTGGTGCAGGTGGGTGGGAGAGGCAGCGCGTGTGTGGCTGTGTGGTGTGGCTGTGTGTGTTTGTGGTTGTTTGTGGCTTGGTCGGCGCACACGTGCGGCACCGGTGTCGGTGCGAATGATGTGCCCCACTGCTCCACTCTCTGCCCACTTCTATGTACCATCTTTTATTACCCTCCTGACCACTCTCCCGCATCCACCCCACACTCCCTCCCTCACCCATCACCCACCACGCTCTCTCCCCCCTTCCCCCCCCCAAAGGTGGCCATCGGTGGCTGGCACTGCCTCGCGCTCAGCGACCGCGGCACCGTGTTCGCATGGGGCGGCAACGAGTACGGCCAGGCGGGCGGTGGCCTGGCGCCGGGCGAGCGGGACGTGCTGGAGCCGGAGCAGGTGGGGGACAGGGGGAACGGTGTGTGTGTGTTTTGGGTGTGGGCAGGTGTGGTGGGGTTGAGTGGCATGGCGCATTTGTTGAACGCCGCACTGCTTGCCACTGCCACTGACTGACTGACGCCCGCCCACCACGCCCACCAACCACGCCAACCAACCTTGAAACCCATTTCCCCCTCCCAACGTGTGGCGGCGGCCGGCAGGTGGAGCTGGGTGACGGCAGCAGCGGCGGCGGGCCGCCGGCGGCGGCGATGCCGCTGCCGCGCGTGCGGCAGGTGGCGGCGGGCGGCATGCACTCCCTGGCGCTGCTGGAGGACGGCACGGTGGGGGTGGGCGTGGGGGTGGGGATGGGGGTGGGTGTGGTGGGTGTGTTGGGGTTGGGGGGGAGGTTAGCGTGTGTGGGGTGTGTGGGGTGTGTGGAGGGAGGGAGGGGTTGGGGCGTGGCAGGCATGGTTGGAAGGGTGGAAGGGGCAGGACCCCGGAGCCCGGTGGGGGTCAGCCACATGCAGATGCACACGCGTGGCCACAGCTTCGCGGCTCCGGTCAATGTTCAACGCCACGCCACACGCCACGCAACACGCCACGCCGCACGCGACGCCGCACACCAACCCCTCCATCACGCCTGCCTCCCTCCCCTACACACCCAACCGCGCCCCAACCGCCCACCCAACCGCTCCCCCATCACACACACACGCGTGCAGGTGTGGCAGTGGGGCGAGAACTGGGGCGACTTCAGCATGAGCCCCTCGCGCGCGCCCCGCCCCGTGCCCGGCGCGGTGGGCGTGGCGGCGGTGTGCTGCGGCGCCTTCCACAACCTCATGCTCACCGCGGGTATGGGTGGTGGGGGTGGGGTGGGTGGGTTGGGGGTGGTGAGGGGTCGGGGGTGGGTGGGGTGGGATGGGGAGTTGGGGAGTTGGGTGGGGTGGGGTAGTTGGGTGGGGGGTTGGTGTGTGGGTTGGTGTGTGGATGGGCGGGTGGGGATTACTACTTACGCACCCTGTACAGATGAGGGGAGATGGGGATGTGGGTGAAGGGTGGATGGGGATTACTGTGAACCAATCCCGTAAGGAAACATGTGGGGAGGTGGCGGGCCGTCCATCGACGGGTTTTGGTTCGGCAGCATCTGGCGGCTGCCCTCCGCGCCCTCCGCGCCCTAACCCTAGCCCTAGGGGGCAAAGCTCCCTCGCCATGCCCAGTTGCCTCATTCTGTTTGCGTGGCTCACCTCTCGCCTCTCAAACCTCTCACCGCTCGCCTCGCCGCTCGCCTCTCTCGCACTCCCGACACGCGCACACAGGCGGCCGCGTGCTGTCCTGGGGCATGAACGACTACGGTGAGCGTGAGCGTGTGCGTGTGCGTGTGCGTGTGCGTGTGCGTGTGCGTGTGCGTGTGCGTGTGCGTGTGCGTGTGCGTGTGCGTGTGCGTGTGCGTGTGCGTGTGCGTGTGCGTGTGCGTGTGCGTGTGCGTGTGCGTGTGCGTGTGCGTGTGCGTGTGTGTGTGTGTGTGTGTGTGTGTGTGTGTGTGTGTGTGTGTGTGCGTGTCCGCATCACCCCACGTGCGGCTCCAACCACTCCCCAACCAACCCCAACCCCAACCACTCAACCGCCCCAACCGCCACAGGCCAGCTGGGCAACGGCTCCACCGCCTACGCCGCCGCGCCGCGGCCGGTTCTGGACATGGACGGCGTGGTGGTGGGTGTGAGGGGTGGGGGTGTGGGGTGGTGGGGTGGGCATTCATGATTACCACACACGGCCACGGCCGCGCACACCCCGATTTCAACACACACGCACACGCACACACGCACACGCCCTCCCACGCCCGCGCTCTCGCTCAGGTTGCGGACATCGCGGCGGGCGGGTGGCACAGCACCGCGCTCAGCAGCGCGGGGGAGGTGTACGTGTGGGGCCGCGGCGAGTACGGCCGGTGAGCGAGGGAGGGCGTGGGGGGAGCTTGGGGGGAGGGGGGCTTTGGGGGGGGGCTTGGGGAGGGCCGGGTGAGGGGTTTGCAAGTATGGTTGGGAAAGCGGTACAGGCTGCACTGAAGACTGCAGACGAAGTCGTTGCCAAATGAACGGCCGTCCGGGCGGCCGCGGGAACCAACAACGACCGGCCAACCAGCTCGCCCTCCCAACCCATCCATAACCAACCCAACCACCAGCTGACACGCCCTGCTGACACGCCCTCCCCCCCCCCCTCCCCTCCCCCCTGCTCCCAGCCTGGGCCTGGGCGACCGCTCCGGGTCCTCCAAGCTGCGGCCGCAGAAGGTCCGCGGGCTGGAGAGCCACGTGGTGGTGCAGGTGGGTGGGGGTGGCAGTGGGGGCAGGGAGTTGGGGGTTGGGTGGTGTGGGGAGTAGGGGGAGTGGGGGGGGGAGTGTGTGTCTGGCTGCTGGGGTGGGGTGTGGGATGCGGGTCGGGGTGGAGAGACACGCACCCTGCCGCAACCACGCACACTATTACAACCACCCACACATACACTGCCCACACTGCCCACACAACCACACGCTGCCACACCACACGCCCACACGCCCACCCCAGATCGCGGCGGGCGGCTCTCACACCATGGCCCTCACCTCCGGCGCGCGGCTGTTCATATGGGGGCGCGGCGCCTTCGGGCGCCTGGGCGGCGGCGCCGGCACGCCCGAGCTGGCGGTGAGATGGAAGGGTTGGGTTCGGATGGGGGGTTGGGGCTGGGTGGGGTGGTTGGGGTGGATGGGGATGCGGCACGAGTGGGAATGGTGGGTGGGGCTGGGGGGCCGCGGTAACCCCCGCTAAAGCTTGCCAACCGCCCCCCCACCCCACCCCTCGCCCCCCACCCCTTTTCCGAACATCCTTGCAACCCCCCCACCCCACACACCCATCCCCCTCCAGGACTGCCGCGACTGCTACCACCCGGTGGAGTGCTGCCTACCCGGCGGCACCGACCGCTGGCGGGTGGCGGCCATAGCGGCGGGTGAGGCGCAGGGCTGAGGGGCTGGTTGAGGGGGGGGGTTGGGAGGGTGTGGGTGTGGGGAGGGGTTGGGGAGGGGGGGGAGGGGGGCCGCGCCCTTTGGGCTCGGGGGTTTGCCTTGCCCCTTCCCTACACGCCTGCACTCGCCTGCCCAAACAAACACACACACGCCAAACACACCCCCACCCCCACGGGAGCGGGGTTGGTTCTTTGGGGCTTGGAAGGAGCTTTGGTTTTCCCGCGCCCCGCCCCGCCTCCTGCACCCTGCCACCCCACACACGTTTCGGTGTCACCCGCCCCCTTCCGGCCTTCGTCACCTCAACTCCTTCGTCTTGCCACCCACCCACCCCCACCCCACCCACTCCCTTACTCCCCACCCCGGCACACGCAGGCGGCCGCCACAGCCTCATTCTGGCCATACCCGTGCGCGACCCCGCCTCCGCCTCCGCCTCCGCCACGCAGCTGGCGGAGCTGGGCTACGGCGGCTACGGCACCGCCTACCCCGTGGGTCACCCCGGCCACCCCTACCCCGGCGGCTGGGCGGGCGGCTTCCCGCCGCCGCACCTGATGATGGGTGGCGGCGGCGGCGGCGGCGGCGGCGGCGGCCGCCGCGGCACGGGCACGGGCGGCGGGCCGGGGGCGGGGGCGGGCGGCGGCAGCAGCGACGAGTTCGAGGGCATGGACGGCTTCTCGGAGCCCAGCCTGTACGACAAGTGAGTTGGGGTGGCGGGGTGGGGTGGGGGGGCTGAAGGCGGTGGGGGGTAGTGCAGGTAGCGCATCTGACCAATGTGAATCCAAACCATTTGGGAACTGGACTGATTGACCCATACACACATGCCCACCCACACACGCCCCACCACCACCACTGTCCAGGGACTTCATATACGAGCCGCCCGAGAGCCAGGGGGGCCTGCAGCTGCCGGAGGCACACTCGCCCTCCCGCGCCGCCGTCTACCCGCCCGGCCCAGACGCGCCGGCGGCGGCGGCGGCGGCGGCGGCGGCGGCCGCCGCCATTGCCGCCGCTGGCGCCGGCGAGGGCGAGGGCGCGACTCCGGGCCTGGTGGTGCGGGCGCTGCAGGTGCGGGCGTTCTTGATTATTGGTGCGCGTGTGCTTCTTGTTATGTGTGCGTGTGCCCCTCGGGGCGGGTGCGCAGATGCGCGCGCGCGCGTGTACCGTGTACCTTAAATGTGCGGCTTTGGCTGTGTGGGCCTCGCCTCGGAGGACACCAGTGCTACAGGCAGCCACACGCGCTCCGCCTCACATGTCAAACTTCCTCTAAAGCGCATGGAAAATCGCCCACCGTACCCTTTCTGGCGCAGGACGGCTTTGCGGCTGCCGCCACCAGCGCCGCCGCCGACGCGGCCGACGACGCCGCGGCGGCCGCCGCCGCCGCCGCCGCCGGCGGCCCGTGGGCGATCGGCCCCTCGCCCTCCGCCTCCGGCGGCTTAACCGACAACGGCATGCCCTCAACCGACCTGGACGAGCAGCAGTTGGGGCGGTTGAGCGGCGGCGGCGGCCAGCTACAGCTACAGCTGCAGCAGCAGGGGCAGGGGCAGCACGGGCACTACGGCGGCTACAGCCCGCTCATGTCGCCCGGCTCCGCCGCCGCCGCCAGCGCCATGTGGGGGCAGCTGCAGGCGGCGGCGGCGGCGAACGCCGCCAACGCCGCCGCTGCTGCTTCGGCGGCGGCGGCGCAGCTGCAGCAGCTGCAGCAGCAGGGCAACGGCAGCAGCGGCACCCACGGCGCCCCCGTCCCGAACGGTGGTAAGTACGCCATCGCGGCGGCGGCGGCGGCGGCGGCGCCCGGGCTGCCGCCGCAACTGTCCGACAGCATCGCCGTCACCCACACCAGTACCTCCATCTCCGGCGCGGCCGCAGGCACCACCACCGCCGCCGGCGTGTTCGTCACCGCCTCTGCGCCCATGCCCAGCACCGCCGCCGCCGCCGCCGCCTCCTGGGCGCCGCCGCCCCCGGACTCGCCCAGCCGCGGCCCCTCGGCCCAGCATCAGCCCGGCAGCCACCGCGGCGGCGGCGGCAGCGGCACGCGCTCGCCGTTGCCGCCAGCGCCGCTGCTGACGGCGCTCGGCAGCGCCTACGGCCGCGGTGGCGGCGGCGGCGGCATGGGCAGCCGCAGCGCCTCCTCCGCGGCGCTCAATGCGCTGCTGGCGGCGGCACTGCCGGCGCCGGCGGCGGCCGTGGCGGCGGCACTGGATGTGGACAGTGATCTGGGCCCGCGGTACGGCGGCTACGGCGGTTACACGGGCAGCCTGGGCGCGTACGGCAGTTACGGCGCCGGCGGCGCCTCCGCCACCCTGGCGGCGCTGGCGCTGGCGGCGGGCAGTGGCGCCGGCGCCGGGCACGGGCACGGCCACGGCCACGGCGGCAGCGGCGGCAGCGGGCAGCCCAGCGCCGCCGGCAGCCTCACGGGCTACATGGGCGGCGACGCCGGCGGCAATGGCGGCCTGGCGTCGACGCTGCCGGGCGGCGGCGGCGGGCACACGCACTCGAGCAGCGCGCGCTCCGCGTTCCGGCCCGTGTTTGGCGGCGGCGGCGAGGAGGAGGACGAGGCGACGCAGGTGCGCGTGTGGGCGGTTGTGGGAGGCTGGGTGGGTGGCTGGGTGGGAGCGTGGAATTGGTGGGTGTGCCGTGGCACGCGCGGCACGGTGCCCGGAGTGTGCGGCCCTTTTTGACCCCGTTGAATCCGTGCCCCGCAACATGACACATCTGCACCCACACACCGCCGGTGGTGCGGGCGCGCGCAGGCGGCGGAGGCGGCGGAGGCGGCGGCGGAGGCGCAGGACGGCGGGCGCAGCGGCAGCGGCGGCGAGGAGGACGGCGGCGGCGACCTGCTGGCGGGTCTGGGGGATGACCTGGGCGGCGCGGCGGACCCGGACACAGACGAGGACCAGGTGGGGGGCATGTGCGTGTGTGCGTGTGTGTGTGGGGAGCTGGGGGTAGGGGGTTGGGGATTAAGTCTGAGCCAATCCCGTAAAGGAAACACATGTGGGAGTTGGGGTCGTGGCGTGCGTGTTTGGGTGGGGGCAAGGGCGCTTCGGGGGAGCGCGTTTGAAGGGGGGCGGCAGGCGGGCGGGGGACGTGTGAATGTTTGGGGCTGGGGTCGTGGGTGTTGGGGTTCGTGCCGCGGAGGCCTCCCGCTCCTGCCGCCACGTTGGGTCTCTCTGGGCAGGAGGCTTTTGGCGGCCGGCGCTCGTGAGCATGGCCGTGGCCGTGTGTGTGCCGCGCGTGTGCAGCAGCAGCCCGGAGCTGGAGAGCCCCCTGCGCCCACCGCCCCAACACCCCAAATACACGCATGCACGCACCCCCAACCGCCGCAACACCCATCCATCCCAATCGCCCCAACGCACGCACCCCCAACCGCCGCAACACCCATCCATCCCAATCGCCCCACGCACGCACGCACAGGGTCTGTACGACGGCGGCGGCCTGGGCGCCGGCCCGCGCTCGCCCTCCCTGATCAAGGCCCACGGCGGCGGCCGGCCGCGCTCGCCCTCCGTGCTGCAGCCGCCCATGTCGCCCCGCCGCGGCCCGCCCTCCCTGTCCGCGGGGGTCTTGGGCATGGGCATGGGCGGCGCCGCCGGCCGCAGCTCGCCAGGGCCCGGCGGCGGCGGCATGGGCGGCGGCATGGGCGGCGGCGGGCTGGTGGTGCTGCAGTCGTCGTACGGCTCGCCTCGCCTCACTGGGGGAATGAGCCTGCCGCCGCCGCCGCCGTCGTCGCAGCAGTAGAAGTAGCGGCAGTGGTAGCGGCAGTAGCTTTGCGGCAGTGGAAGCGGCAGCAGCAGTGGCAGGAGCGGCCCGCTCACAGGCGACGGGTGCGGGGGTTGCGGGTTCTGGATGTTTGGTGGCGGTGGTGGTGGTGGTGTGGTGGTAGGCGGTCGAGGCGGTTGGGTGATGTGCACTCGCGTGTGTGCGTGCATGCTTGCGTGCGTGCGGGAAAGGCAGCGGCGCGGCGGCGGCGGCGGCTGCAGCGGTGGTGGCGGCCGCAGCGGCGGTGGCGGCGTGGCGGGGCGTGGGGGTAGCTAGTTAGGTGGGTGCGGCCGCTGCGGGGGCCGCGGGCAAGAGCTGCGGGCGAGGGCTGCGGCGGGTGGTTGGGCTGCTGCTGGGCGATGCATGGGAGTATGAATTGACGTGACGACCGGCGACCGGTCCAAGACTCCGCCAGCCCGCGACGCGGAGAGCAGACCAGCTCAGGCCTACCCGAGGCTCAGGGTCCGGCTAGATTACGGGGTGGGGCTGCGAGGACATGGGTGCGCCGGGTGGGGCAGGTCGCCTGTGTTGCCGGGCGGTGGAAGGTGATCGTTGAAACCCCAGAAAGCCCCTCCGTGCTCCAGTGCTCGTATCTTCCATCTACGCTGTAGAAATTTGCCCAAAATCCGCCGAAGGCGGAGAAAAATTTTTGGGTTGGGGTTTCGGCATCTACGGAGCGTAGACGGTTTGGGCGGGTTTGGCGGTCTTTTAGACAGGGAGCGTAGATGGTTTGGGGGATTTGGGGGCGTGCCCCTAGGAAAGTTTTCGGGGCGTGGATGGCGCGGGAGGGGGCACCTACGCTGTGTAGACGCCGGGGGCCCAAAGCCATCTACATGATACGGGCACTGGACGGCACTGCGCTACAACAAAGTCCGGAGTTGGCCAGGCTGTAGCACCAGACAGACAAATGCTAGACCACACCGCGTGAGACGCATCGACGCAACCGTTAAAAGCAGGCGACAGCCCCCGCCAACACGCACGCACGGCCCGGACCCGGAGTCCCGGACCAGCGGACCCTACCCCGCCCCGCAGAGACGCAACCGCAACCGCAACCGCAACCGCAACCGCAATGCGGACGTGATGCGACTGCACGCACGTGGCGGGTGCAGACGTGTACAGCATGTGCATGGCCCCGGGTCCCACACCAGGACCACGCCCCTTCACCCTTGTGTGACGTGCCCCCGCCTGGCCACGCCCGTTCAGCTGCAGTGGGCCGGGGCCGGGGCATCCCTGGCTTGCGGGGCGGGGGCACGGGGGCCCACGCACGGGCAAGGGCACGGGGGATGGGAGGGGGCCGCGAGGGGGAAGCAGAGCTGCAGCTAGCCGCAGCAGCAGGGTGCGTGGTGGTGCGCGTGCGTGACGTTAGCTGACGCTAGGAGCCAAGGGATGTAAATCTGCATTCTCCCAGCAGTGCCGAATGAATTCACATTTCCCAGATCCAGGGATTCCCCTCACGCAGCAAACAGAGGCTGGATTAGGTTGGCGTGCCCTGGCCCGCGTAGGTGACTGTGGTTGACGTGCGCCGTGCTCAAGCTGCTCTGAGGTGCCCCCACCTATCCGCCCGGCTCCCATCCCACATCCATCCGCGAGCGTGTGCAACTGAGCTTCCCCTGGGCATGCGGAGGGACTGGGGGTGGGCGAGAGCGGAGTGAGCACGGAAGCGGCGGCGACGGGGCTGGGCTGCTGGGAGGCGCCCTCGGCAGGGGCGCCCTGGAAGAAACGCGTGCGGCTGCAACGCATGCTCGCGCATAAAATGGTCAGCGCGGGCGCCATAGAACAGTATGAAATCGAGAAATGCGAGTTTTCGGACTAAGATAATAATTACAGCTGTTGCAGCCTGCATTCAAACTTGTGCTTTCGCGGAACCACTGGCTCTAGAGCGCCTTCTCAGACGCAACACACGTTCTCAGTTGATAGCTAAGCCACCAGCTTGCTGCTTTGCACGGCAGCAGTCAGTTGCGGTCAACCCGCGGTCGCTAGCCACGCAAACTCCAGGATGGCGCTTATTAGTCCTGCGCTCGCTTATCTAAAGGCATGGCGCATCATGGAGCTGGGGCCGGAGAGCAGCAGGAGTGGAGCGTCAATGCTGGCAGTAAGTGCGGACATGTGTGGGTCGGCCCGCACCTTCGAGCCCCCTCAGTGATGAATGCGCCGCGCCGACAGAGGCATGTGGCAACCAAAACCACCACCACACACAAGGTGTACACCACCAAAACTTTTGGAGTATGTGAGTGGAGGGCCCAATGACCGTGTGTTTCACCACCGGACACGCGTGTGAGGACGGAGTGTCAGGTCCACGTAGCACTGCTTCCACTGCTGGGGTCTCGTTCTGTGTTGGCTCCTAGGTTGTGCGAGGCAAGGACTTTACGAGTGAAGCAGGGGGCTGTAGAAAGTATCGAGATATGCTAATCGAGATGCGGAAGCGTCAGCGGAAGTAACGTAACGGGGAGGTTTCCAAGCAAGGTACCACCTGTGTGTCAACAGCTGACACGAACCCACGTAACCCAAGCCTTCAGGACACCCGAAGGGGTGAAGGGGGTGAAGGGGATAGCTGCAAAGGGAAAAGGGGAGAAGGGGCCGCGCTGCCGAGCTGGAGTTAGCTGGACTTAGGCGCTGGGGCCGTGCGCGCTGGGGCGCTAAGGGAAGCCGGGGGAAGCTGGGCTCAGGGAGCCGGGGACTCAGGAGACAAGTAAGCCACACTTTGGACTTACAAATCAGAGGAGGCAAGTGAGTACTCAGAGCGGTTCGTCTGGGGTATCGCAGATGCTTTGTCTGGTAGCACAGATCGTTCGCCTGGACTGACTGTTCCTAGCCCGAACTCCACCTTATATACTGCCCCAGCGGGGCCTCAGCGCTCACTGGCCGCTGACTTTGACCTGACTTTGACTTTGACCAGGCCGGGCGGGGCCGGCCTGCGCTAGCCATGCAACTGCACGTGCACATGCATGTCTCTCGGCGCGGCCATGCAACTGCACGCGCAGGCTCTAGATTACTCGTCCATGCAACCACTTCGCAAGCGGCCTTTAAACGGCCTTATATAATCACAGTCAGAGCACACAAACCACTTATCATCATGCCATTCGTGAATGCGTTCAAGTTCATGCTGTTATGATGCAAAACACACACGCCACGCGTGTCAAAACCCTGCTCACCCCTCGTGAGCAATGGCGTCCCGACGCCTAGCGCGTGTCCCCCACACTAGATCATCACAGGCACACCAGATGGCGTGGCCGGGGGAGATGGGGGGGGGGGGTTGTAAACACCAGCCCAATCTAAACCCAAGCGAAACTAGACAAGGGACAGGCAGGTGCAGTTTGCGACAATACAGGGTAACGGTGTACTCTTGCGTTTCGGGTCGAAGAGCGTAGACGGGCGAGGTCGGCGCGCGGGGTGTGTGGGCACCAACCCTAGCTAAACCAAACTATCTAGGCACACATAATGCACAGCAATCCAATACACATGGGGTTTGGGCCGAGGGCGTAGACAGAGTGAGGCGGGCGCAAGAGCCCAGGCGTCAGGACGGGTCGGCCCGAGGCTCAGGTGGCATGGGGGCGGTCAGTGGCATGGGCGCGGTCAGTGGCGGGGGCCGCGTGCGATGCCCCATGGGAGGGGAAATACAGGTAGACCGGAGCAATGTAGCCCGTTTTTCAGTTGTTGGCACCTAGGCCGGTGGCGGCTTGTCAGTTACACACGCGCTTTGGGCAATATGTCCCCAGTAGGGTTGTGGGCAAGCTATAAGAGCAGGGGGGCATGCCCCCCTGCTCTAATGTTACGCCCTGCGCAGGGCGTAACATTAGTAAGGTGCATGGCGCCTGTGTGCGTGGAGGGTGCGAAGTGCCCGCTGGCTATGATTCGACCGACGCAAAGCAATACCCTGGAGTGTAGTAGAGCGACCGAACCCAAACCCAACCCGGCAGCCGTCAAGGGTAGGGACGCCTTAAGTCCAGAACCGCGCCCTGGATTTCGAAGAACCCAGCACACACGGTCTGGAGGGCCACATCATGACATCACCCACCATGAGCACAATAACCCGGCCTACCTGTTTTGGTACCTCGGAGCCGTAAGAACGCAGGGGCCGGGGGCCAGGGAGGCTGTAGCTAGAGAGGCGGGGCTGGAGAGGCTGTAGCTAGAGAGGCGGGGCTGGAGAGGCTGTAGCTAGAGAGGCGGGCCGGGAGAGGCTGTAGCTAGAGAGGCGGGGGCAGCTGCCGGCTGCTCGGATCGAGCACTGCGCGGCAGGCGATCCTGCGGCTGCTCGGCACATACGGCACAGCGGGGCGCACAGCAGCCATGACGCATTCGTTCCAAGCGTGTGCGGGTCATAAGCGGAATGGTTAGACACGCTGTTGCAGGGGCCTGGCCCCCCACCCAGTGCGGCTTGATGAGCTGCTGTGGAGTGGCTGGGTCCAGTCGAGGGCGAGAGACGAGCCCGCGCGGTATGTGGCAGATTTGTGTCTCGCTCGCTCGTGGTTTATTACACTGCGAGCGCCAGGCCGTCTGTCTCAATGCATTTATTGCGCCTGGGCCGAGCACCTGCGTGTACGGGGCCAGTTGCAACTAACCGCACCAACACGCTGCCCCATTCTTTCGTTCCGCGCCCCCAAGCAGCGCCCCAGCTACCCTTTACCTGCCCTCTCCGCTTTACGTCGGTCCGCACCGCTTGGTCCCTCGTCATCAGCATCAACAACCATCACCTTAACGCGCAATCTCCTCCATAGTGCCCGACACCGTCTCACATCCAAATTGTAGGAGGTATGCACTGTTTGGCTGGGCGGGCGGGCCGCCGCCACCGCAAACGCTTTGGCCGTGGCCCGCGGGCTCCGCCCACAGCGCTATCCTCTCTGCCGCGGGCGGAGAGCTACCCCCGCGGGCGGAGAGCTAGTTATAGCGCGCGCGCCCTACATTCTGTCCCAAACGCCCCTCCATCTCCCATGACTCAGCGTCCCCCACTTCAATGGAGTCATGCAAGTTACGCGACAAAGTGTCAACTCGTGTTAATGTGTCTAGCGCGCACCTGTCAACAAGGCCAAGCCTGCGTCCTTACCCTCTCTTCCGTCAATTGCCCATCCCGGCAAGCAAACTGTGCATCGGCCGCAAGGCCTTGCCTACCAACTGCATACCAAATGTCAAGCATCTGGGCGGCAGGGAAAACGGGAACCCGGGCAAAGCGCAAAACCTGCCGCCTCAAGATGCACATCCTTAACACAACCTGGTCCACTTGAGTGCGCGACCCATGCCGAACTGCTACTTGCGTGCGTGTCAACCGCTCCGGCCCACATCAATAAACGCACATGTCCTTGCTCAATAACCCTTCGTTCATGCTGCTGGTGCCCTGACGCTCGACGCCCCCTTTCAGGTTGCCCGCACGGCTAATCCTAAATAAAAGCGAGCGCGGCGCAGTGCCAGACAACGTACAGCACCGTTGAACCAGCACCACCAGCACCACCAGCTTGTGGTGGCTCTGAACGAAGCAGGCCCGGAAGAGGGTGTGTGCGTCAACAGTGCCCCACATGCTCCATCCTTCAGCCCGCGTGCATCACCCTACCTCGCACTACACAGCAGGCATGTCAAAGGCGTACGGGTGCTAGTAGAGCGAATGCGCCGTGCTATGCCTCCCGCCGCGATGTAAAGCATTGCATCAGCAAGATAAGCAGTCCGCGCAACTAACTTGGATCTGTGCTTGCGACACCACACACCAAAAAAATAGTACAGAAGAGACATTGCAGCTACAGCTCGGCTGCATCCCGTACTAGGGCTATCGCCAATCTATCTAAGCCCAAACGAACTGCTGCGCCACCGTCTCAATCCACCGCAGTAAGTGTGTCGAAACCACCCTCTTTACGCCGCGACCGTGCAGCCTAATCCGCCATCGCGCGCGCCGCGATCTGTCGGGGCGCGGCCGGGAGGTCTGGTGCATCTTCCGTGTGTGTCTCCCAACAACACCAACCCACGCGTCGCATCTCCACGGTCCATAGCATCGCCTTTTCGCTTCTCCGTGTTCAATCATGCGTACCTCCAACCTATGTCATCGACTTGCATCACCTCGCATCATGAGTTGCGTTAGTTGCGTGTTTCTCTCACTTGTCGTGCGAGGCCCCCACAGTCCCCATTCCATCTCCTGCTGTTCCATTCAGCACATACTCTGGCCGGCCCTATCGTGCTAGTGAGCAGCCGCGCCCAGTACGTGCTAGGCAAAGCGTTGGTGTTGGCCCTGCTGGATTGCGCGAGACGAACTTTGTTGTTTCTGCGGGTACGAACATACAACAGGCATATGTGAGGAAGGGCAGCCAAGCAAATACATATGAGACATAGCAGTACGCAGGGGAAACGGACCCAAGCGTGGTCAGGCTGGCATCCCTAGGCCGCACCTCATCAAGGCGAGGGTAACATGGCACCCGCTGCCAGAGCAACCTGCCGCCCATCCAAATCTTCAATTATGGCAAGGACGAACTCAATTTCCGCAGTGAGAGTTGAAAGTGCTTCACGGGTCTGTAGAATTGTGAACCCGAAATCCTCGACAAATGCATGTCTTAGGGCGTCCAACTCTTGCTGTGCTGCTGTAACCTTCTTGTCTAGACCCAGCAGCAAAGAGAAATCCGCCTCCCCCTCCTGCTCTAGTGCAAAATCTAAATTGTACTGTGCCTCAGCCAAAGCGTCACCAGCGTCAATTATAAGGTCAAGGTGTTCTAGGATTGAGGCCTGATACTCAAGAAGGCGCTGCCCCTGCAAGCAAAGGCTCATGTTATGTCATGTAATCACCGGTATGTGTGCGAAGCTCACTTACCTGTAGACCTGCGGCTCTCAGGTCCTGGGTCCACACCCCTGGATCAAGCCGCTGGCACACAATGTTTGGAAGCAGCATGCGCCGCCGCCGGGCGCCGGCGCACGACAGGAACTTGGAGGCGCTGGAATCGCTGAGCAGCATGTCGGCGTCGGCCTCGGCGGTGCTCACGGCGCGGTTGCCCAGCATCATGCCCTCCGGCGCAGCCACCTCGGCGGACTCGGCTGCAGCATACAAGGCATCGTCAGCGATGACCCCACTGAGCGCCTTCCCCAGCTCCCCAGACACCCTGCGCGTGATCACGGTGGCCTCCGTGGTGGTGGCCGCGGCCAGCAGGTTGACCTCCGCCTCCTTGGCGACCGCGCTGACCAGGCTGTCGCTGAGCAGCACCTCTGCCGCCACGCCCAGGCCGGCAAAGACGTCGCTGGCGATGGCGATGAAGGCGAGCACGTCAATGCCCTCCTCCACCAGCCCCACCAGCGCGGACTCAACGCCATCGATGCCAATGTCCCTGGGGGCGCCCGACACGCTCTTGGGCCAGATGCTCCATTCAATGGACAGCTTCAGGGTGTCGCGTAGGGGTATCCGGTTTGCCGCGTCCATGTTGTCGACCTGGTACGGGATGTCGTACGCCATGACCACATCACCCCCGAAATGGGCCAGGTAGCGACCCGAGACCTTGGACTTGAACTGCTTCGTGCCCCTTGGCGTCGTGCTCATGATGAAGGTTCGGTGTTTAGCGTCGCAGACCTGCACATGCACCAGGAATAATGCAGTTGTAGGTAGCAGTAATGGCCAGGGTGGGACAGCAGGGGGCCTCAGGCTGCTCACCATTCCCTCCATGCCGTATTTCCAACTTGCAGTAATCGACGGCGTATCACATATGTAGACCTTCTTGGTGCCCTGGGTTGTCCAATATGTGCTGCGGCTCTCAATCTGCACCTCATTGGCCGTGCTGTTGAGGACGGTAATCTTGAAGGTCTCCCTGCAGATGATTATAGTATGGGGTGGGGTGGGGTGGGGTGTTATTAAGCCCGTCCCAAGTGTAGCTGCCGCACAAGGACACGCGCACGTACCAGTCATCCGCGTTCTGCTTGGTGACCCATGCGGAGTCCATGCTGAGGTAGCCGTTGGCGGTGTACAGGTAGACGTCGGCTCCGGGCTGCGGACGGCCGAACGAGGAGCATGGTCTTCTGGATGGAGTGTTTGCTGGGTGGGGGTTGGGGTGAGAGATGTGTGTGCATGTGCGTGTGCGTGTGCGAACGCACGTACGTATTTACGGAGGTGGCTCATCAAGATTAGGCGCAGCGGCACAAGGAAGCAACTCCGGCGGTGCGAACATCAACATCAAGCAATAGCTTTAGTAGTGCTAGCTATGCTAGCTACCACCTGCACGTCGCTGCAATCAAAGTCGCCACCACAGCTTCGCATGCCCGTGAATATGGAGTAGCTCTTTCGTGGCGCGAGGATTGAGCGGGTGATAGCGCTCGATGGAGCTGACCAGGCGCACTCGGGTTCACCTGCGTGCAGTAGTAATGATGATGGAGGACGCCCGTGTTTGTGGAGAACCCATAAATAATTCCAACGGTGTGTGTGTGTGGTTGGCCGACAGCGTTTAATTGCAGATGTTGCAGCAGCCGCAGCAGTGTAACATGTCCGATCCAAGCGGGCTATCACGAACAATACGTAGCAGCGCACACTCCACCGCACACGACCAGCTGGCTGGCTGGCTGGCTGGCTGGCTGCATTTGCCAACTCACCGACTTGTGCACACGTGGCACGAGCCCACGTGGGGTTGAGCGAGGGACAGCGGATACTGCCCAACACAACTGGGATTACGTCGACCAGCGGCTCAGTGTCTAGGAGGGTGTCGCAAGCTGTGGAGTTGGCTGTTTCGCACACCCGCCCATCATACGACCAGCACTCAGCGAGGCCCGTAACAGGATCCACGCGGCCCAGCGCCTTGTCAGCAAACGTCGTGCTGATGATGCAGCGGTAGCCCAGCTGGCGGGGGGTTTTGCCTGCGGGCAGGTCGTGTGTGGTCGTGCGCAGTGAAAGCGTGCTGATGCTACGGATTGTTAGATAGCGTACATGCATTTGCTAGTTATTACCGTGATCGTCTCACCTGCTTTGGCGCACGCAATGCTGTTCGCCCAGTCAGACACCGTGGTGAGGTTGGCGCACGCCTTGGCGTACGGCCTGTACGGCTTGATGGCGCGGCTGGGGACGCCGTTCAGGGCGCTGCAGTCCGGGTAGGCCGTGCAGGCCTTGCCATCGAAGCTGAGGCACTCCGGGATGCGGGAGACCGGGTCCACACGTGCAAAGTAGCTCTGGGCCGACTGGCTGAAGCAGACGTAGCCCATGTCAGACAGCTTGCCTGCATTGTGCATGGCATTGCATTCGCCACCAGCAGTCAGGAGTCATTGTTGTAGTGACTTCATTCAATGGATGTGGAGGGATGCGCGTCGTCAATTGGGGCGCCGTCATACATACATCACTTGCGCCGCCTCGCCATCAGGCTCACCACCGGCTTGGGTGCAGACCTCGAGCTCGAAGGAGCCCCAGTAATCATCGGACGCGGTGTCGGGTTTGTACAGCGTCGCGCACGGCACCTCGTACGGGTACGGTTTTATGCCGCTGAGGCCGCCGTACAGCACCGTGGATGTGCAACTGGAGCACCCGCCCGACACGGTACAGCCCTCGCACGTTTTGCCGTCGTAAGACAGGCAGTGCGGCTGCAGGGTGATGGGATCCACGCGCCCCACGAACTTCTTGCCAAAGTCGGCGGTTGAGTCGATGCACTTGAAGCCATAGGCTTGCAGGTTGGTGTAGCCGGTGTCTGATTCCAGGGAGTACACCGACCACGTGAGGTAAACTGGCTTTATCGGTGCCGTTGGGGGTGCGTGCAGCTGGATGCAGCCGGTGCTGCACTTGACGCCGTCATAGCTCAGGCACTGGGGCTTTCTGGACGTGGGGTCGAAGCGAATCACGTTTTGGCCTTTCGCGCTGCAGCGGTAGCCCAGCTCCTGCATGCATGTGTGGGGTTGGTTGCAAGGGGCGGGCAGGGGGCCGGACAGAGGGCAAGTATTATGGGTGCGTGGCTGAATAGTTGGCTTGCTGGGTAGCTGGCGCCTCCCGCCGTGTTGTGCTGCTGGCTTGGGCATGGCTTAGACATTACGGATGCTGCTGTGGTGCAGAACAGCCGCCGATCATGCACACATGTATGCATGCCGCACGCACGCGCGTACACACCTTGAGGTCGGGCTTGCGCTCGGCCATGCAGTACATATTGCCCTTGCTGTCAAAGTAGGACGGGACGGAGAACTGCCCCACGCCGTACGGCCTCCACACGCGATCCACGCACTGGGTGCGCGTCCAGCTGGGGTAGGTGCCGGAGGGGCAGCTCTCGTTGCACGCGGTGGAGCCAAACGCGCGCGTCATGTTAGCGGCGGGGCACAGGCTGCAGTTGGAGGCCTTGCTGCCGGCGGGCCGGAAGCTGCCCGGCAAGCACTGGCTGCACTTCCCTGTGTATGTAAACTCGTAGCCAGCATCCACGCACCCTGCGGCCGAGCGAGCGCGTCGGGCGTGCATCGTTATTGTTAGACTGTATCAAAACCAAATGCATTAGTTGCGGCGAGAGCCGCCCGTGCGCGCAGCACGTACCACAGTCAGCGCGGCTCTTGGCGCCCACAGCACCGAAGGTGGATGCGGAGCCGCCGCCCGCGCTGCACGGCTGCGGGTTGGACACGTTGGTCAGCGGCCCGCCTGAACAGAAATTGTCCGCGGGGCACAGCGCCAGCTTGTTGCTGTCGGTGCTATCGCGGTGGAACCCGGGCAGGGCGTGGTCGCAGGCGGAGCTGGCGGAGGCGCCGGTCTTGCCGCCCGTGCCCGTCATTGCGCTGCACGCCTGCTGCTTGGCGGTGCCGCCAGTGCAGTAGAAGTCGGCGGGGCAATCTGCAGTCCAGGTCCGAACAACCGATGTCTGTTGACACGCACATTCGGTCGAGCAATAACAGTAGTTGGGTCATTATAATTCACGGGACCCACCCAGGCACTGGCCGACGCTGCTGTTGACGTTGGCCACCGACCCAGCCGGGCAGGCGCCGCAGGTGAAGCCGCCGGAGGTGGTGGTGGTGCAGCTCGCCTTCCCGCAGGGGCTGCTGCTGCACGGGTCCCCTGCGCGCGCATGCGTTGCGTGCATTCGGTTATTAAACACATACATAACTATATATAAATAACACATACACCTGCCGTATAATATTCATACAGTGCATACTGTACACCCGGGCCCTATCTCGCGCAGCTAGCAGCTATCTATCTAGGCGGCGGTGCTGTTGTTTCGGATACGGCGCCGTACTTGTGCATGCGTTCAAGGCTGCGTCGTAGGCGATGTAGCCAGCCTTGCACTTGCATTCATACGTGCCGTACGAATTGAAGCAATCTACGAGAAAAAGGGAGCAAAAGGGAGCAAGACGCACACATACATCACCCCAGTCGTTGCGTGTCAATGCTAGCTAGCTTGCTTTGCTGCTTGTCGATGCTTGCTAGGAATGCAGATGCAGCGACTGCTCACCTATACTGGAATCGGTGCCGCAAAGTTTCAAATCGCACTCGTCAATATCTGCAGCGTCATTATAGGCGGCGGGCAAATCAAGAGCTGCGGGCTGTGACGCGCCGCACTGCGTGCACCTGAGTATTACTAGCAGGGCGCCGAACCGCCCCCCCCCTCCCTGAAGGGGGGTGGGGGTAGGGGTGGGGGTGGGGGTAGGGGTAGGGCGAATCCGAGTCATCAGCGAAATGAGGGCCCGTAGGCCCAGCGACCCAGCGTGCGTGCCAGGCCAACAAGTTACCGAGTCGCCTTGTCTGTACGGTAGGGGTTGCGCACCCACCTGGGCAATAATCCCCCTCTACCAGGTCGATTGTGGTGGAGGTGCTCCTTGTCCCCTTCGGGCATTTGCCGCCCGTGACTGTGTTTTTGCAAATCCACGTGTACGCAGTCCCTGCGTCCGTGCTGACAGCGCCGCCCTGCGTGCACACCGCCCCGAGGGCCGCGGGGCCGCACGGGCGGCGGGCGCAGGGCCCTGTGGTGACTGCGATCACGGAGAAATGAAGGGCACCGACCGCATCCAGTTCCGCCCATCCAGTTAGTTAGGCCTCTCTCGTATTCAATCACAAGTAAGGACTATAAGGACACACTTGTGCTCCTGCTACCCCTGCGTACATGACCAAGCGCGCGCACCGCATGCGGTCTTGTCCGCATTGGGTGCTCCGATGTCGCCGGGGCAGGGCGCTGGCGGCAGGCCGTTGGGGACCGTCAGGGAGCCGCCCACACAGACCATGTCCGGCGGGCACTCCTCCATGGAGTCGGCCGCCTCGTTGTAGTAGTAGCCGGGGGCCGTGATGCCTGCGTTAGGATAGTTAGGATGATGCAACGGAGCATAAATGATACTGAGGAGTAATGGGTGTGAACGACCGGATTCAGCAATCGAGCGCCGCCTGCCCTCGCCATATATACGTGCGGCGGCACTGGTACTCACGGCAGTCGGTTTTCGCGGTACGGCCCGTCAGGCCGCCCGTGCCGGCGCTGTCCGGGCAGAACTGCGGCTCGGTGTATACGGCACCCAGTACGGCCAAGGGGTCGTCGTACTTGGGGGACAACAAGCCGCCAACACAATAGGTATTGGCTGGACAGACCACGGCGATGTACGTGATAACCTTTATTGTCCTGACAAACGTCACCTTTGTCGACCAGTAATAGCCTGGGCTGGTGGCTGCGCGCACGCACGCACGCACATATACACGCTTGCGTCAGTAATAGCAGTCAGGGCACGATCAAGTACACGTACATACTGCATGCTGTACGGCTAGCAGTATGCAGCTTTGCTGCAGTACCCACCACAAGTGATTCGACCGGTAAGGCCGAGTGTTGTGGTCCCCGTGCTGCAGCTCGAGCATTCCACCGAAACACCGCTCAGGACACCACCCGAAGCGTAAGTGTCCACACCACAATCGCCTCCAGCCCAAACTGAGTCCTTGATCGTACTCGGATAGAGGTCGAGGAAGGTTGTGGTAGCAGAGATGCCAGTGCCTGTTAGTTGTAACACAGAAAGCGTTTGCGCCGAGTATGTTCAACTAATAATACCACGCTACCGCAATGACCTGGCTGGACCCACCGATGGAGACAGCGCCGGCGCACAGCGCCTCAGCCGGGCACGTGTAAACTGGAAAGTTGGCTTTGTAAGTGGCGCTGCCGGGGCAGTAGGATCCCTCTGGGCAGAGGGAAAAGGTGAGCGATTGGGCCGCCCAGTAGTAGCCGGCCTTGATGACTGCGGCCGGCAGTAAGTAAGGGGCAGTAAATAAGGGGGAGTAAATAAGGGGGTAGCCGTAGTATCCAAAGGCGAATTGTTATTCGGATGGTGAGACGTCGGGCGGGGCGACAGCAAGGAAAGGGAGCGAGAATGGACGGTCGCCGGTCGGACATTCACACGTGGCGACAGGAAGGAAAGGGAGCGAGAATGGACGGTCGCCGGCCGGGACATTCACACGTGGCGGCCCAGTGACACGCTAGGCACGCAATCAAGCCACAGCGCGCGCAATGCATGCATGCCCATCAAGGGCGTCGGGTTTGCTATGCTATTCCCCCTGGATATATATTTGGGTTAAGGGCCCTTGATGCGTGCTTAGACAGCTAGCTGCCGGTCAAGCAGACAGGTGTGTGCAAACAACCCACACACGCACCGCAGTCGGCGCTCGCGCTCCCGGTGCTGCTGCCGTACATGCTCTCTGGGCAGGCGGCGGAAGCAGTGGTGGGCGCCTCTGCGCCCGACAGACAGCAGTGAGCAGGGATTCGTTAGTTGACTCATAATTAGACGCATCACCACGCATCACCACCGCAAGCATGCAGGTATGCAGGTCCGAGCGACTGGGGATGGATAGCCAGCCGGCGGGTCGCGGGATGAGCACTCACTGCACGCAGCCTGGCCCTCGAGGCCGCTGGTGGTCTGACCCTCGGCGCACGGCCGGGGGTCCTTGTAATCGGCGGCGGCGGCCGTGTCGGGACTCTCGCCGCCCACGCAGTAGTAGTTTGCAAGGCACTGGTAGGCCGACCGCGTGCCGCCGGCGACGCCGGCCTCAGTGGTTTCCAGAATGAAGTATCCGGGCTTCGTCACTGCGCGTGCGTGCGTGCGTGCGTGCGTGCGTGTGTTGAGCGCACGAGCAGGGAATGATATAAAAGTCAGAATCAGATAGTTGTCAGATCACGCGACAGAGTGATGAACGATGAGCTCGCTATACAACACATACACAGGTGTGGTGGATGATTGGGTGTCGGTGTGCGTGCGCGGCGGCGGGGTGTGGGGGTAGTTCATCCTCATCTAGATAGCGCGATACCGTGGAGTGTTCGCAGGCAGGCAGGCCTGACTCTTTCTAAGTAAGCAAAGCGCAGCGGCCAGCAGGTCGACCGTGTGTCCCGCCCGCAACCGACACTTCGCTCACCGCAGCTGGACTTGTTGGCGCTGCCCGATTCAGACACCAGATACTGCGCAGACGAACTCAGTTTTGTTGAGTAGGCGTCTTTGCAGGTCGTGGGAGGTGTGGCCTCGGCCGCTGTGGCGTTGCCGGGGCAGAAGCTGTCAGCTGGGCACAGCGCGCCTTGGGTCGCGTCGTTGGTCCCAAGCTTCCAGTAGTAGCCCGCGGTGGTCACTGCAGGCGGCAGGGGTGACAGATAGCATGCGTGTTGAATTATCCTTACCGTGACACCTGCAGCATCAGCCTATTTCAGTGTGCGGAAGAAAGGAATGAAGCTACGGGATGGATAGATGGATGCACGCAACGTGTGTGTGTGTGTGTGTGTGTGTGTGTGTGTGTGTGTGTGTGTGTGTGTGTGTGTGTGTGTGTGTGTGTGTGTGTGTGTGTGTGTGTGTGTGTGTGTGTGTGTTTTGGGGGGTCCAAGTCATGCGCACAGCCACGTCGACCGTCCGCATGCGCCCGCCCGCCGCACTTCCCCTCACCGCACTGGCTCTGCGCGGAGCTGCGCGGCTGCGGCGTCGTGAGTGAAGCTTCCGCAGAGCCCGCATAGGCGGAGGTGCAGGAGGTAGGGTCCTTGGGGTCGCTGGCGGGGTTGCCGCCGGGGCAGAAGCTGCCGACGGGGCAGCCGGTGGCGACCAACATGGGGGCGGCAGCGTCACCCTGCAGGCGACGGCTGATGCGCCTGCTGACAGTCGCCGCCAAGGTTACCCAGCAGAACCCAGGCGCAGTCACTGCGCACAGACATGTGGCGGGGTGGGGTGCGTGGGGTGGGGCAATGAACCAATTGCCAGCGAGTGTCGATGGTTGTGGTGGATCGATCGCGCGAGTGGAGGGGGCATGTGTACGGCATGTGTACGGCATGTGTACGGCATGTGTACGGCATGTGTACGGCATGTGTACGGCATGTGTACGGCATGTGTATGTAGAGGTTACAACACGGAGGGGTGGGCAATACGGGATACACGGCGGCGGGGCGGCGGGAGGGGAGGCCGACGACCCGCCTGTTTATACGGCGGTGCCTCGCCCGCCTGCTGCGCTACACAAAAGTGCTTGCGCGGCAGCCTTAGCATCCCCCCTTCCATGCCAGTAGTAGTCCGGATAACTCACCGCATTGCGTCTGCGCGGAGCTGCGTGGCTGCAGGGTTGTAAGAGACACGTCCGCGGAGCCCGCGTAGGCGGAGGTGCAGGAGGTGGGATCCTTGGGGTCGCTGGCGGGGTTGCCGCCGGGGCAGAAGCTGCCGACGGGGCAGCCGGCGCTGGCGCCTTGCGACCAGTAGTAGCCGGGGGAGGTGACTGCGGATTGGGGTAATTGGGCGCGGCGGTTCCTTTCTTGATTGGATGCTGTGGTTAGGGCAAGGGTGTTTGCCGCGTGCCAGGTCGGTTGGGTGTCCATGCGTGTAGTGCGTGTGTACGTGCGGCGCCGTCCATGGTATGCGTGTGTGTGTGTGTGTGTGTGTGTGTGTGTGTGTGTGTGGCTGTGTGGCTGTGTGTGTGTGGCTGTGTAACTACGGTTTACAGTTGCTTGATAGAACCTCGTGATCGAGTGTCCTGAACAACTAACCAGCGCTGGAGCCAGGCTCCAGCACAGTAGTGTTCGCATAGTCTGGTAGTGCGTGTCTCCCAAGCATATGCGCGAAGTTGCGGAGTAACCCGCCGTTTCTGCCCTGTTGGCATACCCTCATCGACTTCTGTGAGCCGGCACTGTCGCTATGCATTGTTTGTTCGACTAGCAATAGGTCATGCACCAAACCAAGTCAGGCACACGTAGTCAAGGCAACTGCACAGCAAGCACACTGGGGCACAAACTACCGAAGTCCTTCCCTCACAGGGCAGAATACGCCTATGGGCAGCCACAAAATGAGAAGAGGTCTGATTGCCATGCCGTCAATGTCCTAGCGTCGCCGTCACGCCAACCCTAGCCTCCACTAGCCTCGAAACCCTACACAGCGCGCGCCGCTCTCAGTGATCCGCCGTATGCATTACTGCATTGTGTGTACGCGGCGCCGGTCCCCCTCCTCAGTCACAATATCCGTTCCCCGCCAGTACGGCTGCAGCCCCCGTTCCACAAGGCTGTCGAACTGGGCTTGCCTCGCGCGCCTAGCTGTGCGCCCCTCCGGCGTTAGGAAAGGCGCCACCGTCACGCCTGCGGTGTGTTTTATCCGCGCAGCAGCCCGGATGAGAGCTGCCCGCTGATCCCTGGTCACCACCACCTCCACATTCCAGACACGACCCGTGCCACTAGCGCGCCAGCGACGCTCATACTGTGTGTGTGTGTGTGTGTGTGTGTGTGCGTCTCCGCACAACGCAACGCAGCATATGTGCATGCCATTCATGCGCAGCTCAACTCAGCTGTACACGCGTGCTTGCTGCCATGCACTTGGCCTCCATGCACTTGGCCTCCATGCACTTGGCCTCCATGCACTTGGCCTCCAGCCTAACGTACTGCGCGCATTATTTATCTGAAACTCTTTAAGGAATTATAAACAGTCAAACCAACCTGGGTAGCTATTGCTTCATCCTCTTGCAGAAATGCGGTGCGCACATGCGGGTGTGGCGCGGGACGAAAACCGTAAACGTAAACCCCTAAAACCACAAATTACGGCCCTCCCCGTATCGTTGGCTTGATTGTTCGCGTCTCGAAAGCACGCACTGCGCTATGAAATGTACGATGTATTATAGCGGTTCGCAACAAACTTCCGATGTCGCACTCCAAACCGCAGCCAAACTGGGGTCTGAGCACTGCACATTATAAAAGCAAGTTATAAGCAGATATGTTTCCGGAATAGCAGAAGCCTGCGTGATGGGGGACTTTGCCTATGCTTGCCAAAGTTTTCTCGCAGACCGGGGCATGCTTTGTTGATTTGAAAGATGTTATAAGAAGCTCTTAGCAAGCTGATACAAGAAATCTGAAAATTTACTAGCCGGCTGCGGATTGAACGCTAATGCGACATCGGAATGTCACCAGCCATAAGAAACAATTGTGTGCGTGAAACTGCTGAATACAGTAGTGTGGCACCTAGGTAGGGTTTACTTCAATCTCGCTTGCCTTACCGCATTGCGTCTGCGCGGAGCTGCGCGGCTGCGGCGTCGTGAGTGAAGATTCCGCAGAGCCTGCATAGGCGGAGGTGCAGGAGGTGGGGTCCTTGGGGTCACTGGCGGGGTTGCCGCCAGGGCAGAAGCTACCGACGGGGCAGCCGGCGCCGGCGCCTTGCGACCAGTAGTAGCCGGGGGAGGTGACTGTGTGGGGGGAGTGGGGGGGGGATCGGAAAGGCGGCACAGTCGGGGTTACCGTATCGCATGACGCGCTCCGCGAGTTGTTGCCGGCGCAATCCTCACACGAAACTTGTAGTCGATCCGTCCCCGCCGCCAGCAGCAGCAAATCAGCCGGTGTTGCTTGCGCATGCATGCACGTACGTCCTGACCCAGCTGCGCATTCTTGTGACCATGAACGCACGCACACATGGCTAGTTGCGCTGATGACGTAGGGGAAACCTTACTTACCGCACTGGCTCTGTGCAGAGCTGCGCGGCTGCAGCGTCGTGAGTGAAGCATCCACAGAGCCCGCGTAAGCGGATATGCAGGAGGTGGGGTCCTTGGGGTCACTGGCAGGGTTGGCCCCGACACAGTAACTGCCCACGGGACAGCCAGCGCCGGCGCCTTGTGACCAGTAGTAGCCCGGGGAGGTGACTGCGCATGTAAAGGGCGCAGGCAGCGAGGCTCTTCAAACCTTGGATGTATGTGCAGCGCTTGGGCTGCAACTTGTATGCCGCGGGCGAGAAGTACTGGTGCATGTGTGCATCCATGGCATGCGTGCATCGGTTCGCCATGCGCAAGCATGCGTCAATCGATCGCCTGCCTCACCGCACTGGCTCTGCACGGAGCTGCGTGGCTGCAGGGTGGTAAGGGACGCGTCAAGGGAGCCCGCGTAAGCCGAGGTGCAGGAGGTGGGGTCCTTGGGGTCGCTGGCGGGGTTACCACCTGGGCAGAAGCTGCCGACGGGGCAGCCGGCGCCGGCCGGGACCCCAGGCGGCGCACCACTGACGCCCAGCGCCCAGTAATAGCCGGGTACGGTCACTGCTCGTACGTAGGGCGGCCGCAATACATGCGATCAGCAGTGGATCGTTGGCGGAGTGCAGACAGCAGGGTACATGTATAGACGAAGTGCTTCGAAACGAGAACGCGAATATGCGTGACCATGTGTCGTTAGACACAGACAGCTCCGTGTCCTCAATTCTCATAGCGCCACATAGGCACACAGCGTCGTGGACCTGCGCACTTACCACATTGGCTCTGCGCGGAGCTGCGTGGCTGCATGGTTGTAAGGGACGCGTCAAGAGAGCCCGCGTAGGCGGAGGTGCATAGCTTGGGTGCAACGGGGCTGCTTGCCGGGTTGCCGCCTGGGCAGAAGCTACCAACGGGGCAGCTGGCGCCAAACAGAGGGCCCCCAGCGCTGGCGGCGGCCCAGTAGTAACCGGGAGCGGTGACTGCGCGGTGGATGGGCCGCACAAGGCGGTATGTATACACGACGGCGCCAACATAAAGATTCGGCGTGGCGTGGAATAACACGACTGGATGGGCTCTAGGGAGCCAGGTGCGTCAAGGCCACTTGCGCACCAGCATGAATGCACCTAGCTAGCCTCGGCCGTAAAAGCGTGCGTCAGTGGCGTCAGCACTGCTCACTGCAATCGGTTGGCGCTGTAGACAGGGGGCCCGCAGTCGCGAGGGAGTCTTGCTCCGAGCCAGTGAACGCGGCGGTGCACAGGGTGCAGGTCTCACGGACGAATGGGTTTCCACCACCGGCGGAGAAGGAGCCCCGCGCGCATGCGCAGCAGGTGCCGTCCCCGCAGCCCGTGAAGCCGGGCGGACACACTGCGGATGCGCAAACAGTTGGACATACATGCATGCATGAATCGATGAACGCGCGAATCAATGAAATGCCTTTAGGTAGATGTATGCGCCCGTATGCACGAAACCCAAAACCTTGCATTTGCAATTATGGCAGTGTGCGCGCGTGCTCACCAATGGAGACGTTGCCCTGTGGGACCACCACGATGGTGTAGGGCGGCGGGTTGGGGGTGGACACCACCTGCTTGCTGCTGACCGGCTGCGGCAGCAGCAGCGCCGGCGTGACGGAGCCGTTGGCGCTGGTCAGCGACGGCGCGCGGTTGAAGTCCGCGCCGCTGCTGCTGAGGTAGTACTGCACGCCGGGGCTGAGCAGGAGGCTGTAGTTCAGCGCGGGGGTGGGGCGCAGCAGGAATCCGCCGGCGGGGGCGGTTCGCGGGCCGGCTGCGACCGCCGCCGCCTGCAGTGCGGCGCTGAGCTTGCTGAGGCCGGGCGGCGGGGCGGGGCCGGTCTGGAGGAAGATGTCGGAGTTGATGCTCAGGCTCGCGGAGCCTTTCTGTGTGCACGCGCAACAAACACGCACGGCGGTGCATGGGTCGATTGGGTGTCCAGGCGGGGAAGCGGCCCGCCGTCGTGTCAATTATTGCATACGGCGAGTGCCAGCCAGAGGATGGCGTTGGGCTTCCCACACGCGGGCGCGTGCCTTACCAAACTAACACGGATGTCAACCGCTGTGCTTCGAAACACTAGATAGCTTGCTTGCCGCCTCCACCCGCGCGCGCAACCAAAGCAAATAAAGCCGCGCCTAGCTAGGCACGCACCGGCCACACCACACCACACCACACCACACCACACTAACCACACCACACCACACCACACCACACCACACCACACCACACCACACCACACCACACCACACCACACCACACCACACCACACCACACCACACCACACCACACCACACCACACCACACCACACCACACCACACCACACCACACCACACCACACCACACCACACCACACCACACCACACCACACCACACCACACCACACCACACCACACCACACCACACCACACCACACCACACCACACCACACCACACCACACCACACCACACCACACCACACCACACCACACCACACCACACCACACCCACCTGCGGCACCACGACGTTGATGCCGATGCCTTGCTGCGCCAGGGCGTACACCGCGGCCGCGCCCGACACGCCGCCGCCGCCCGAGCCGCCTAGCAGCAGCGCGCCGGAGGCGGTGGTGGCGCCGCCGCCGCTGCTGGCCTTGCCCGCGGCGATGAGGTAGCCATCAGTGGCGAGGACGATGGACAGCCCGCTGTTGAAGAAGACACTGCACGCACGCAGGGGCCGGGGCCGGGGCCAGGACCGGGGCAGACAGCGCCGCGCGGGGACGCGTCGATTGCGGCGGTTTCCAAAAGCAGGTTTCGAAAACGGTTGGCGCCAATGCGCCGGTGGGTATTATAATGTGCGATAGCTCTAGTAGGCTACGTCAAGGCTGACGGCGGCGTGAACTGGAGCTCGCAGTCGACGTCCGGCCGTTTCGCCAACGCCCAGGAGCTGCCTCACCTTTTGGTAGATTGCGAGTGCACAAAATTAACGAGCATCAAACAATTGATGGCGCTGGCAAGCGCCGCGGTCCGGCGCGCCCCCATCTTCCCAGCGCACTGAGACGTGCGACGAAACTGTCGCGAGCAAGCGGGAAACAGGCGAGGACGGCGCCTGTGATTGTCGACGTGCCGGTTGAGCGTGGCGTACGTGTTTCCCAATTACATGGGGAATCCAGGTCTGGAACACGACCTCAAGCAAGCAAGCGCGCCCCGCCCCGCAGAGCTGCCGTGGCGAGTCGACCGAGTGCTAGGCCTCCGCTCGCGTTCGGGCTCAGACAATCTATGCAGTATTTACGCTCCACTTACACGCATAATCCGGGAGTGCAGACGGAATGCATGCGCGCAGTAAACTCACTTGCTTACGGCCGCCGGGTGAGCGAGGCAAAGCCCGCCGCGCGTCTTTCAAGTAACAAGAGTAATGACGGGCAAGCTATTGCAGAACAAAAGTAATCCTGCCGTCGCACGTGCAGGTGTTGGATGAGCTGTGGCGGAAGAAAATCTTCAGTGGGGCGCGTCGGCCGGTGAAATTCAACCAGCGCATATAGCTCTTGTTTTTATATCGCCTGTGAGCAATAGGGGGCTTAATGGTTAACACGAAGGGACCATCGAGTGCAGCCGAGCGGTTGACTCGAATTCAACTGAGCGGAACACGCACCAATTGCGAAAGTAAGGTTTTCCATGGCCTACGAGCAGAAATGCAGAAGATTGTAATCATGCAGGACTCCAACGGCGCGCCCGGCCCGCCGGACTGCTGGGCGGGTCTGCCGACTGCTGCCAGGCAGCAGGTAGGTGCATGCACAGTAAGCAACCGGCCGTACACAGTGGGCATAAGCTGGCGTAAAATAGGCCATTTGAGGGCGGACTGGAGACGGGTAGGCAAATGGCAGCAATTCACAGGGGGGGGGGGGGCAGCGTCGCGGGCAGGGGCGGGCGGGCAGGGGCGGGCGGGGCGAGGCTTTCGCCGCATGCGACGATACGCGATATGAGCATGCGGCGCCAAATGTAAAACGACCGGCGAATCTATTCGCCTTCTTTCACTTGGTGAACACAGTCCACTGGGGCACAGCCACGGCGGGCGCACACTCCGAATGCAGGGGCAAGACAGCAGCAGCAGTGCCGTAAATACTTGCTATTGCTCGCTGTAATTGTTTGCGGGATTATCGTTGCCGAAAACGGTCAACGAGCGAGGCGCGACCTTACCCGCGAGGGTCTTCTACGTTTGCTCGCAAGAACAGCGCGGTTTTCGCTCTGAACTGATATGATTCGTTGTAGATATGCACTACTTTTGGGTGTGCAGCATGTGGCTCATGTTTTCGCTGCGCACCGGGACAGAACTTCCGGAGCCGGCTCTAGGCCGCTCTCCTTGGCCTCTCTCCGGGCTCTGAACTGATATGATTCGTTGTAGATATGCACTACTTTTGGGTGTGCAGCATGTGGCTCATGTTTTCGCTGCGCACCGGGACAGAACTTCCGGAGCCGGCTCTAGGCCGCTCTCCTAGGCCGCTCTCCTTGGCCTGGTCCGAGTTACGAGCGTGCAGTGGCCTAGACTTTAGCCTAAGCATGCGCGAAGTGATGCTGAAATCTGAGCCTGTCAAGTTAGCTGCATTACTCAGCTCCATCTGGGAGCATAGAAGTAGGGAAGTCCCCCTTGCAAGGGGAGAACAATAAATAGGACAATCATGCACTGGCGTTATAAGGGTCACCCCGGCCCGGGCCTCCGGTTTACACGCAGCAGGAAGGCACGCAAGAACGTGCGCACCACTCTGTAACCACACACTTGGTCCCGGCTCACCGCTTTTACCCGCCCCAGACCGCACTGGACACAGCTTTGATGGTCTAGACACAATTGTAAAGCAAATTGGAGGCTGTGCACGGGCTGTAAGCGTGTGCGCCCGGCAGATGCCGACTTGCATCAGCCATCTCGCAAAATTCCACCGTTCCAGGCTGAGATACGTGCGCCTGGCCACTGCTATTGACCATCATACTAATCTATGTGTTATTGCCGCGGTCAGGTGGATGTAACACGCGCGCGGCCGCTTGTTTGAGCAGAGCCGGCTCTGGGCCGCTCTCACTGGACTCAGTGGGCGCCGCGCCCAAAACAAGACCCGCGCGTCCCCCCGTCCCACCAAAGCGCAAATCTAATGCGTCCATACTATCCTGAGCCTGCTGCTAGACTACATGTGCTCGGCGTGGGCCGAAGCTCAGGGCGCGGCATCGCTGCTGGTCAAACCAGCAGCGCGCCCTGAGCGCTCGCAACGAGCAGCGCTAGGGTGCTGACCAAACCTATGCTAGCGATGTTGACAGCAGACAAGGCGTATTGTGCACACTGAAAGGAAGAGGCGCTTTGCTTGGCAGAATAATGAAGCGGCGGGGTCTTGTCTGTGCAACGACTTCAGGCAGATTATTACTCGTTGTGAGTGATAACATTGGCATGACCATGCAGTAACATTCCTCGTCGTCGTTTTGGCCGCTCGAGTGTTGTCCAGATCCAACCCAACAACGGGTCCCTGCCTTCAGTCGGTCGCGTAGTCTGCGCGTTTCGTCTACCAATGTTTTGTGTTGTTGAATATACAACTATTGACTCGAATTCATCAAGAATGCAAAATGGACGAGGATACCATACGTTCTCTCCGACTTGCGCCTAAGAAACCGATAGGGAGACCACGGAAAAATACGCTTCGTATATTCACTAGACTATCAAACGGTCAACGCGCTTTCGGCTCTATTGAAGTGGACGCTGGGCTTGCAGTCCAGAACCCACCGTTGGCCCCAGGGATTACGCAAGGCAGTGTGCCCCATATAACAAGGCCAGTTAGAGCAGAGTCAGCAGAGCCAGAGGCCCACCAACCAGCAATCCATTCTGACTCCTGGTTGGACGGCGCGGACTCTCCAGACGGAGAATTTGCTGATACCTTAGTCGTTACAGACGTCCGCCCAGCTCCATCAGCCAGCGACGACGCGAAGTTCTGGTGTTGCTCTGTTGATGGATGCCCTCAGAGGGCAGCTGACGCTATAGACTATACTGGGCGAGCAGTGTACCTACAGCAGCAGTGCTCGCGCGATGAGACGTGGCCGCCGTTGCCTGTCGCAAGGACTCGCACGAAAACCGTGTACTGCGTGCCGGCGGACTCAGCCTCAACCAGCTACGTCCTTGTGACTTTCAGGACCATTAGCTTCAGCGACGGCCACCATGTCGTGTCGTGGTGCACCTGTATGGAGGACTGGCAGCACGCGTTCGCGTCGTACGATGTGGACGAGTGTGGTTGGTCCCGTGCTGCGGTGCTTAGTGGGCTTGGGCACGCTTGTGTGCACGCCTTGGCGCTGCAGGTAACGTATCGGTGCCTCACACAATGCTTGCCTTGTAGCTGCCTTTGCAGTGGCGACGTGAACCGTTGACAAAGTTGCATTCCCTGGAGCGGGCCACCGACCCAGAGCCGCCAGCCTCAGTGCAGGAGGTGTACTTCCTGGGGTCCCCTGGGGTCAAGCGCTGGCTTGTCGGGAATCCGCTGAAGAGCGGAGAGGCTGCCGTTGTGGTCCAGCGTGGCGCAGTATTAAAGTGCGTAGCATGCTCTGACAGCAAGAACTGCAGCCATGTCAAGCAAATCCACAGCTTGAACCCGGGCACCCAGCCGTCAGAACCCTACGACGAATATCCCCAGGAGCTGTCGGACACGCTCGCGTGCTATCTGGATCCGAGCACTGGCAAGCTGAAGGCTACATCCGTGTCTCAGGTGCAGGCTTGAAGGTTGGGTTCGGGTTGAGGGCTTGACTTTAACATCATGCTGACTCCATACTAATACCCCGCACGCGTGCCACACTTGCAGGAGCGAATTGCTGATGGCCTTGTAGCACCTGTGCAGCTGCGCCAGTATCCCGAGTTCAACAGTATGCCGCGCCAGTTTGCCCCATGTTATATCGCCAGGCGCGGTATAAAAGTCAGAATCAGATAGTTGACAGATCACGCGACAGAGTGATTGATGTGTAGCGATTCAGTAGAACCTCGCTATACAACACCCCACACGCCGGGCAGTCTGGCAGCTGTGGGTGTGGCCGCCTGTGGGCGGACGCTGAAGAAAAGTTGTCGTGCGTGAAGGGCAAGTCCGTGGTGTACAGCCTGTCGTGGTTTGCCGAGGTCGAGGTTTACCACCGCGCCTGTATGTGCGGCGCCAAGCTCCATTGCAACTTTTGTGACCACGGCATCCTCAACCTCAACAACATGGACCTGTTCAGTCACGAGCTGCTGCAATGGTGCGCGCAAGTATAGCACCAACTGGCAAAGACCGCTATTTAACCTCAGTACTGTTCAGGTACTGCGTGGAGATGGCAACGGCGCAGGTCCCATTCTTCGCCATGTGGAAAACGGTCGTGGGCTGCTACGTCTCGCGCGGATTCCTGGTAGGTGACGTATATCTCGATGAACGCATGATGCAGGGCGCCCGCACCTGACATTCGCTGCAATGCAGAAGGAGGAAGCGCCGGGCATACACCTCGGCAAACGGCGAAAGCAAGGGGTCGTGGAGCCTCAGAAGGTATCAGGGTGTGACCGTGTATGTGTGTGAGCGGCCGCGTCCATGTCGGCGTCGGCGTTGCAGCTTGTACCCCCAAGGCGCTGACGTTTGTGTGGCCACCCTGGCCTGCACCATTCAGGGAACGGCCGGTGTGGCCGGGCTCATAGCGTCTGATGCTGGCGCAAGCGGTGATGGCGCGCAGGCTGGAACGTTGGCTACACGGCTGGTGAGCGTGCGCAGGGGCATGGACGTTGGTACGGCGATTGCGTGAGGCTGGCGTTTGTGCCCCAGCGTCGATCATGCAGCAAGGGTGCTATGTGCGTGCGCGCTGCGTATGGGTAAGTTGGCCGTATACGCGATCTGCACAGGGTAAGCGGCAACGGATGTCGCAATCAGCAGCACCGAGCCATGGAGCCGGCGGCAGTGGCTCAACACCCCTACGTCACGCAGCCGTACGCATAAGTTCGCCCGTACTGGCGGCAGGCGCGGCAGCCGCGGCAGCCGCGGCGGCGGCTGCGGCGGCGCGAGCCCATGGCGGGAGCGGGCCAGGTGGAGCAGGTGCGATGACCTGGTTTGGGCTGTGGCAGGATGCACCGTACTGTGGTGGGCATGCGCGTCAAGTGCGGCTGAACGGTGGGCAGTGCGACCGTGGAAGGTTCATGCTGTCGTAGTGGGGGTGGTGCTAAGGAGCGCACGCACGCCCTTGTGCCCAAGCCACCGCCATCCCGTCCCTGTCACCGCGCAGGCGCCCACGCCAGTGCGCCCACGCCGGCAGCCACTACAGCCGCGGCGGCGGCAGGCGCGGCAGGCGCGGCTGCGGCGGCTGCGGCGGCGGCGGCGGCGGCGGCGGCGGCTGCGGCGGCGGCGGCTGCTGCGGCGGCGGCGGCTGCTGAGGCGACGGCGGCTGCTGAGGCGGCGGCGCAATCCCAACGCGGGGGCGGGCCAGGCGGAGCAGGTGCGGTGCTTTGGCCTGGGCTGTGGCGGGATGCACCGTACTGTGGCGGGCATGCGCGTCAAGTGCGGCTGAGTGGTGGGGAGCGCGACCGTGGACGGTTCATGTTGTCGTAGAGGTGGTGGTGCTAAGGAGCGCACGCACGCCCTTGTGCCCAAGCCACCGCCATCCCGTCCCTGTCACCGCGCAGGCGCTAGCTCTCCTGCGCCCATGCCGGCAGCCACTTCAGCCGCGGCGGCGGCAGGCGCAGCTGCGCCGTCGGCAGTGGCTTCGGGACTGCAATCCCAACGCGGGGATATCTACAACGAATCATATCAATTCAGAGTGAAAGCCGCGCACAAAACGTAGACGTCCCGCGCGGGTC
Source organism: Chlamydomonas incerta (assembly GCA_016834605.1). Lineage (NCBI taxonomy): Eukaryota > Viridiplantae > Chlorophyta > Chlorophyceae > Chlamydomonadales > Chlamydomonadaceae > Chlamydomonas > Chlamydomonas incerta. The sequence goes on from JAEHOC010000042.1 coordinate 207,490, forward strand.
AGTTTGCGCCTCGCTCGCTGTTGCAGTAAACAATAGCAAGTAATTAGGGCATTTGTCGCTGCTGTTTTGCCCCTGCATTCGGAGTGCGCGCCCGCCGAGCGCCTTCCTGCAACCGTGTACCCGCTGTGTCTGTGCCCCAGTGGACTGTGTAAATATAGAAGGCGAATAGATTCGCCGGTCATTTTACATCTGGCGCCGCATGTTCACATCACGTATCCTCGCGTGTGGCGGTACACCGACGCCCCTCCCGCCCCTCCCGCTCTGCCCGCGACGCTGCCCCCCCCCCTGTGAATTGCTGCCATTTGCCTACCCGTCTCCAGTCCACCCTCAAATGGCCTATTTTACGCCAGCTTACGCCCACTGTGTACGGCCGGTGCATACCTGGCATGCCTGGTGCCTTACCGACCGCGTGCGGCGTTGTCTGGCGTTGTGGGAACAATATGTCCCACCACCAGGCGGATGGGGCAAGCGTTTCACCGCGTGCGTGTCTTTTTCGTTCCTTGCTCTGTTCTATCTGAGAGTTTGATGGCTGCTTCGCCTATTTTCTTTTTTGGGGGGCCCGGCCTGCCCTTGCTTTGCTCCGGAGGGTCGCCCTTGGGTTGGGTGGCTGGTGCTGTGGTCTCTGGCATTATTCTGCTTGCTCGCGTTGCAGGCTGCGTGCGTGCGGCGGTGGCTGTGTTGCCCGTGCATACCGTATATTAGTCTCTCAGGAAAAAGAGCATGCCGCCTGCCGGCTGCTCACCTCATGCAGCGGCCGCCTACCTGGGCCGGAGGAGCTGTGGTGGCATGGGCGCAACGGGGAGGGCACGGGTTTGGCACAAACCAGCCACACGACCCCACGCACGCGGCGATTGGACGACTGGATAGACGCCGCCTACAGGGCACTCGCCGGGGCCCTAGGCGCGCGCCCCACCTGCGGTGCCCGATGCATGGCAGCGCACGTACCGTGTGTATGTAAGTATTTCTGCGCTTCAACCACCCGCCTCGCGTTGCCCTCCCGAGCGCAACTTTCAGCCCCTCTCAAGTCCCCAGTCCTCACCCTCATTACCCCCGAGTTAGTTGGGCTGGCGTTCATAACTGCTGTTGGCAGTCACGCTGCTAGCTGGCTCGCACGCACGCCGCGCCCCACACCAGAGGCCATAGGCGGAACGGAAGGCGCACCCCCACCCCCCCCCCCACACACACACATCGCTGCATGCCGTCATGGATGGATGGATGGATGGATCGATGGTATCGATTCGGCTTGCTGTAGCTGCATGCTGCTGCTTCTCGCTGGCTGCGGTTGGCGCTCGGACGTACGATCGGACGCCCACCCCATGCCAACTTTGCTTGCTGGCACTTCGCATTCGCATCTAAGCATTTCAGTGAGCCCGCTGCGTACGTAGCCAGCCATTGAAATGGATGCCCGGGATCGACCCCGCCCGGTTCCCCAGCAAGCCAGCGAGCGAGCGAGCACGGCGGCAGGAAGCAAGGCGTTGTCCTCAAAGCATTACACGGGGCCTTCGGGGCCGCCTCCACAGGGCCAGCCCACGTACAGCAGTCAGCCGGCCTCCGCCGCCTGTTCCGCACCAAGCGGCACAAGCACGCCAGCGAGGCTAGAGCCACTCGCATGTAAGCATTGGGGGTTCACGCGCTCGTCAACTACGGGAACGGCCTCAGCAGCCGCCGGTCTCGGTATGTTCCGCACCAAACGGCACCGGCCAGCTAGCCAGGCCACACGCGAATCGCATGAAAACATGGTGTGCTCCCACTATGCGCAGACCAGCCCATGGGGGGGGGGGGACAGGGGGAGGCCCAGGGCAGGTCCTGCCCTAAGCTCCCCAGGCCCAGCCAGCCATCATTGCAACGACCTAGTCACGCATGCACACGATGCCCCCAACTGACTGACCGCCTTCCTCGTCCTTACGGCGGCCCTGACACCCTTGCTGGCACCCCGCCAATCAATCACCTAGCTAGCCCCTGATGGCCAGAGTGCAGTCCTGGTTGCACTTGGCGCAGTGGTAGCAGCGATAGCGGCTGCCGTTGCGTTCCACCATGGTGGGTGCGCAGTGCTGCCGGGCGCCGCAGCCGCAGGCGGTGCAGCGCACATCGAACAGCACGCTGAAGCCCTGGCCGAGGTCGATGATGAATCCGAGCATTGTTGTGTGTCTGTGTTTAGAAAGCGGCAGCAGGGGGGCGCTATCGTGAACATTCGTGCACAAGGGAAGTAAAGCATTCGCTAATGAGCGATTTCGAAGGCCACGACCGCATTCTGCACGGTCTCAAAAGGTCTTGAAGGATAAGTGAATATTAACAGACGTCGTCTCGGCTCACCTCAAGCAATGGAAGCGCCCAAATTCCGCGAGCGATGTCCGAATTGCAAGCAGTTCCAAAGCGTAAAGGCCTCCTATAGCAGTCGGTCGCAGAACAGTGATGGCTTTTGATGTATAGATGTACCGTGTTTAAGGATTGGCAGAGGCCGTGAGCGCATTTAAGAGCAGCAGCTGCCTAGGCGCGCCCGTACAGTCTGGTCGCTCTGGTGAGGCCTCCGGGTCCCCGGCCTGGTCTGGGGCCCCCACAGCCTGGTGAATCCGGCGCTCTGGTTGCCGGTGCTCTGGCGAATCTGGTCGGCCGAATCGCGCCCAGCCGGTTCCTCCCTTCCTTCCGCTCTCCTGGGCGCCTTGCCGGGCGCACTTGCGGCTCGACTCGCCTCGCACTAGCGCCCAAGCAGGCCGCCCTGCGGTGCCGCTACCCACCAAACCTCGCGCCCCCCGCGGCCAATCCACTTCATCGGTGTCAGCAGGCACCATTGGGGGACAGTAGTGTGTAGTAGCTGCAAGACCGCCGGCTGCCAGGCTCACCCGCGCCACAACCAACGCAGCCCTGCTACCGCCGGTGCGTGCCACCTCCGCGGCACCATCCGCGCCGCGCACACCGCCCCCACACCATCCTTACCAACCGTCTGAATGCCCCCCCACCACCACCACCCTCCCACCGCCACCGCCCCAAATCCCGCTCTGCTCCGCTCCGATTCGAAGCATGCCTCCCGCGCCTCCTCCAATCCGCTCCGCTCCCGCGCTCGCTCCGAGCGCGCGCGCCTCAGGCAAACATGGCCGCAGCCGCGGCCGCCGCCTGCCGCGCCACCGCGGCGCGCTTGTGGGCCTGCGTGTGTGTATGTGTGGTGGGTGTAGAATGTGCGGTGGGGCGGGTCAGCCATCCATGCGAATGGGGGTTTGCGATGTGACGTGATGAGATGTGATGATGTGATGATGGGGATGGGGATGGGGACGGGCGGTGCCCCTGGTGGTGGTGGGGGTGAAGGTGCGTGCACGCGTCCAGGGCAGGGTGGGGCGGGGGCGCGGGGGCATGTGCACATACGGTACGGGGGTGTTGGTCTTGATTGGCGCCGGCACGGCACGGCACGACACGACACGACACGTGCCCCTGACGCCCTCCCGTACAACCCCTCCCAATGAAAATCGTTTATTTGGGGATTGGAATGAACTACCCACCCACCCACCCACCCACCCACCCACCCACCCACCCACCCACCCACCCACCCACCCACCCACCCACCCACCCACCCACCCACCCACCCACCCACCCACCCACCCACCCACCCACCCACCCACCCACCCACCCACCCACCCACCCCACATCCCCCCCCCCCCCCACACACACACACACACCTGCAGCGACTGCAGCACCGACAGCGCGCCGGCGTCCACCAACTGGCCGCGCAGGCTGACCGCGCCCGCGTCCGCACCCGCAGCCACACCCGCACCCGCAGCGGCGCCGGCGGCGCCCCCTGCTGCAGAGGCGGCGGCCTTGGCGCCGCCGGCAGCGGCCTTGCCGCCGCCCGCCTTGCCGCCCTTCGTGCCCTTGCCGCCTTGCCCCTTGCCGCCCTTTGACGCCTCAGTCGCCGTCTCCACCACAACAGCAGCCGCTGGCGACGAGGGTGCTGCAGCCGCTGCAGCCGCGGGCGCGGCCACGGGCGGCGCGCGCGCCAGTGCCTCCACCGCCCGCAGCGCAGTCGCGGCCACGGCAGGGTGGCGATGGCGACAGGCGGCCAGCAGTGGCGGTGCCACGCCCGCGCGCGCCAGGCGCGTGCTGCGTGTGTGTTTGCGGGGTGTGCGGCGTGTGGGTGTGGTAGAAAGGGAAAGAGGGTTTGCGTCGGGGTGTGTGTGTGTGTGTGGGGGGGGGGGGGGTGACCACGCGTGAAGGCGGAAGAGGAGTGTCAATGTGCGTGGTTCGCCCCGCCAGCATCACACACACAGAGCGCTCGCGTGGACCACCCAGACCCGGCCCGGCCCTGCCACCGCCGTCTATGCGGGCACTCACAGTGTCGCCGCGTCGCCGGACACCGCCGTCTCCGCCACCAGCGCCGCGGCGCGCTCCGACACCGCCGGCGACTGATCGGTGTGATGGCGCGTGTGAGGGGCGGTTGGGGACACACGGGCGCGTGCGGGCGTGCGGGCGTGTGGGCGTGTGGGCGTCTTTAGAGAACGTGTGTGTACACTGCGTAGTGAAGTGCCGCCGGTGCCCGGTGGTACAGCATGTGCGAAAGGGTATGACCACAAACACGCGAGCACGCTCGCACGAGCCCCCATCTCAACATGGCCAAGACCGCCCGTTCCCATCGCTGCCCCTGGCCCTCCCTGTCCCTCCCTGTCCCTCAACCCCCTCACCCCCCCCCCTTTCACCCCTCCTCCCTCCACCAACCCCAACCCCCCAACACCAACCCCCGACCCAACCCCAACCCACCTTGTGCCCCAGCAGCCGCACCAGCGCCGCCGGCCCGCCCAGCACCGACCACAGCTCAACCGCCCGCCGCAGCAGCCCCTGCACCGCCGCTGACTGCTGCGCCGCCGCCGCCGCCGCCCCCGCCGACTGCGGCCCCCCCCTCCGGCTCCGCCGCCGCGGACGCCGCCGCCGCAGCCGCGAGCGGCGTCTTCTGCGCCGCCGCCGCCTCCATCGCACGCAGCTGCGCGTTGCGGCTGCCCTTTAGTGCCACCTTGCCGCCCGCGCCCTTGCCGCTGCCGCTGCCAGCCGCCGCCGCGCCCGCGGCCTTGCCAGCGCCGCCGCCGTCGGCCACTGCTGCCGCCGCCGCGCCGCCGGCTGCTACTGCCGGGGTGCCGGTGCTGCTGCTGCTGCTGCCGTGCGCCTCCATGAGCGCGGCCAGCTGTAGCACGCCGCCGGCGGCTGCTACAGCCATGCCGTTGGGGCGGTGCCTGGTGACAAGCGCCTCCAGCGCCGCCACCGCCCGCGCCGCCACCTCTGGCGAGGGGTGCCGCAGGCAGCGCACCAGCGGCGGCACCAGCCCCGCCGCCGCCAGCGCCGCCGCGGGCGGCGTGCCCGCCTCCGGCGCCGCGCCTGCTGCTACAGCCGTGCTGCTGCTGCTGGAGGCAGTAGCGGCAGTAGCGGCAGTAGCAGCGGCGGGGTCGGCGCCGTCGGCGGCGAGGACGGCGGTGAGGTAGGCGGCACGCGCCACCACCTCATCGGCTGCGTATGCGTGTGCGTGTGTGTGTTTTGGGTTTTGGGTGTTGGGGTGGGGTTGTTTAGTCCAGAACCCAAAGGGGCGGCGTGGGGTGCGGTGGTCAGGGGGTTTGGAGGGTTAGAGGGTTGCTGTGTGCGGGGTGGTGAACGGAGACACATGGGCCGGTTTGGGACCAGGAGGTGTGTAGCTCGAGGGTTTGGGCGCAAAGCCGAGCAGCTGCCGCACCGCAAACATCGCCGTTTTCATGCACGGGCCTGAACCCCCCACCCGCGTGACCGGCCCCACCTCCGTAATCCCCCGCCCCAGCCCCGTGCCGCACTCACCTCGAACGCGCAGCAGCCGCTGCAGCTCCGGCGCAATGCCGCCGCCGCCGCCGCCGCCGCCCACCGCACCATCCGCCGCCGCCCCCGCGGCGGCGGCTGTCGAGAGGCGCAGCAGGCGGCGGCAGTTGGGCGCGCAGCCGCCCGCCAGATTGGCGGCGGCCATGAGCGCGGCGCAGACGGCGGGCACGTTGTTGAGCCGGAGCAGGGCTGCGAGCGGGTGGGCGTGGGGGGCGGGTGGTGGTGGGGTTGTGGGGGTGGATGGATGGTTTGTGGTGATGGGGTTGGGTGAATGGTTGGAAATGCGGTGCAGGGCGCACTGGGGTTGGGGTTTAGGGGGGCTTTGGAAGGGAGCGGGGCTGGGGGGCGGGGGCCGAGGCCGCCCCCAGCAGGGGGCTACACAGCCCTCTGCATGGGTGCCCCGAGACAAGCCACGGAAGACACGCGAGACCCCAAACGCACACGCCCAAACACACACGCACACGCACGCGCGTGTGCGGCACGCCCACTCACCCACGAGCTCCTCCAGCACGCCCGCCTGCGCCAGCCGCAGCTGCGCGGCGGTGTTGGACCTGCGTGAGGGAGTGAGGGTGTGTGGGAGCGTGTGTAGGCCAGCGTTTATGTGAGAGTGAGAGGGGAAGTGGGAGGTGTGTTTCTGTGTTTGGTGTAGGTATGCAGAGTGGCGGTGGCGGTGGAGTGTGGGAAAGCGCAGGCAATGCACACGCACACGGGCACACGCCGGCCACAGACGGTCGCACCGACACGCACGGGCACACGGGCACACGGGTGCACGGGCACACACACACAAAGCCCACACAAACACACGGGCATACGGGCACGCACCGAAACACACGGATACGACGGACACGGCACACTCAACCAATCCCACACACACTCGGCCAAGCACACGGACACGCGGACCTGAAACACAGCGCGCCGCACAGCCGCGCCACCTCTGTCGCCAGCGCCGGCAGCGGCCGCCCCGTGGTACTGCCGCCGTTGCTGCTACTGCTACTGCCGCTGGTGCTGCTGCTACTGCCGGATGCGATCCGCAGCAGCGTCACCAGCCGCTCCGGCAGGTCCGGCTGCCCCGGGCCCATGATGCCTGTGGCGGGCTTGGCGCCGCTGCTACTGCCGTTGCTGCTACTGCTCTCGCCGCTTTTAGTGGTGCTAGCATCAGCGGATCCAGCAGCTGGCCCGGAGGGGGAGGTGGAGGCAGCGGCGTCCGCCGATGCGCCCGCGGCCTGTGGGGGCTGGGGGCTGGCGCTGGCGCCGCTGGCGCTGGCGCTCGGCTGCTGCTGCTGCTGCGGCTGCGGTTGTAGCTGCAGCAGCGCGGCCTGCAGCGCCGACTGACCCATCACCACACTGCCCAGGCAGTGGGAGGCCCTGCGTGTGTTGGTGTGTGCGTGTGTTGGTGTGGGTGTTGGTGTGCGGCGGGTGCGGGGGTGTGCGTGTGGGAGTCGTGAGGAGTGAGGGTCGGAGGGGCCACGCGGCTGCACAGAGTGCCGGGCCGGACAGAACCAAGGCTGGCGATTGCGACATCGCATACCGTTCGGAAAACCAAAACCCGGACTAGGCGTGCAGTGCGCCCTGCTCCTCGCACTGCACACAGCAAACACAGCTCAAACAGAGGTCACACAGCACAGCACAGCCCCGCACGTCACCACACCTGCGCAGCACGCCCTCGTTGTTGCTGTACAGCATGCGCACCAGCAGCGGCACCGCGCCCGCCCGCACCGCCTCGCCCTGCGCGGCGCACGTGTGGCAGCGCGTGTGTTAGAAAACACGAGATAGGCGTGGCGGCGTGTGTGCATGTGTGCGGCGGCGCGTGATGCTTCCCGCATTCCCAAATGATCCGAGTTAGCCGTGCATGCGAACCGGGGGGGGGGGGGGCGAACAGCCGGGTCCCGGGAGCGAGCGGTTGGACAGGGCACGAGCGGCCAGCCATCCTCCCCATCCACCCGCCCACACGACACGCGCACCCGCCCTACCCCTCCCCCCCCCCCTTTTGCACCCCCCCCCCCCCATTCTCCCAAACATCCTTTGCAAACCCACCCCACCCACCTGCGCCAGCGGGTCGGAGGCGGGCACCAGGTTGTTGAGCGCGCCCAGGACCGACATGGCCACGCCTGGGGCAGGGTGCGTGTGTGTTTGGGTGTGTTTGGGTGTGTGTGAGAGGTGTGAGAGGTGTGAGAGGTGTGAGAGGTGTGAGAGGTGTGAACCAAATGGAACGGAGCCCAGTGCTGGAGGTGCGCGCGGTGGCGGGGTGCAGGTGGATGTCAGGGGTCACGGGGGCGTCAGGTGCTCACGTCACGCCGCCTTCCCGCCCTCAATAACCCCCACTGACGAACACGCATTGGTTTGGTTTGGTTGGATTTAGCTTGGGATGGTATTCACAACCCCCCCCCCCTCCGCTTGCTTCCCCTCTCCAACCCCAGCCCCTCCCGTGTCACGACCCCCCTTCCTCCCAACCCTTCCCCCCACCCCCATCTCCCCGCCCTTCTTCCTCCCTCGCTCCTCCCCTCACCCGGCGTGGGGTTGCCGCTCAGCCGCGACACCAGCAGCCGCAGCAGCCCGCTCTGCCGCAGCAGCTGCGTGCGCAGCTCCGGACTCGCCGCCGTCAGCACCCCCAGCAGCGCCGCCGCGCGCTCAAACAGGTCCGCCGGCAGCACATTGGTGGGCGCCGGCGGCGGCGGCGCGGCGGCGGTGGCTGGAGTGGCGGTTGGAGAGGACGCGGCGGCGGCGCCGCCCTCCGTGGTCGCCGCCGCGGCCGCAGGCGCAGGCTCCGCCGCGCCCGCCTGCAGCGGCTGCGGTTCCGCCGCCGCCGCACCACCACCAACGCCGCCGCCGCCGCCGCCGCCACCCGCACCACCGGGGGTCATCATGATCATCTGCAGCAGCGGCGACAGCGCTCCGCCGCTCACGGCCTGCCCCACGGCCTCCTCGTTGTGCAGGCACAGGTTGGCCAGGGCGCCGGCCCCGGCGCGCAGCAGCGGGCCGGAGCCGCTGGACAGCCAGGCCGCCAGCACGGGCACCACGCCCGCCTGATGGTGGGTTGGGTGGTGGTGGGTTGGGATGGAGGGTTAGGTTCGAGGGTTACTCTGGTTCACGGATTCACAAAAAACCTAAAACCCTCAGACGTGCACACAACAGCATCGACCCATAGACACAACACACAAGAAAGCAGTAAGCACGCACACAACACCCAACCCGCACCTTGAGCGCCGCCGCCTGGTTGGCGGCGTGCCCCATGCACGCATTGCCCAGCGCCCGCGCGCCCTTCACCGCCAGCACCAGCGGCTGCCCGCCCGGCCCCAGCCCCGACGCCAGCAGCGCCGCCAGCGGCGGCACCGCGGGCGCGGCCGCGGCCTGCGTGGCGGGCGAGCCGCCCAGCGTCAGGTTGGCGAGGGCGTCGCAGGCGGCGCACAGCACCTGCGGACGTGGGGGCGTGGATGGAGGAGTTGGTTGGGTAGGGTGGGGTGTAGGGTGTGATGACGGTAGGGCGTGGGGTGTGGTGGGGTGGGGATGGGTGGGTTGGGCGGGACAGTTGTGTGTGCTGGGTGGGTGTTACTGATTTCGGGACAGGTGTGCGTGGTGCGATGGAGAGAGAGAGTGCCTGTGTGCGCATGTGTGCTACAAAACTCATGGCGTTGCAATAACGAAGTCCCTATCCAACATTCCACCCGTCATCACCACTACCAAATGCGTTGGTAGTCCCCATCAACAACCCCACATTCCCCAACACACACCCATATCACCACCACCATCACCAACAGCCACCACCCACCGACACGTTCCGCAGCGCAAACATGCGCGCGATCGCCCCGCCCGCGCCCTCCGCCGCCAGCGCCGCCTGCGCGCCCGGGTTGGCCTGCCCGCCGCCCGAGGCGGCCACCGTGGCGGCGGCCGTGGCGGCGGCGGCGGCGGCGGCGGTGTTGGTGGTGGGCGCGAGGCACAGGTTGGCGATGACGGCGGCGGCGGACTCGCGCAGCGCGGGGCTGGCGCGGGGGGCGCCCGCCATCCGCACCGCCAGCACGTGTATGCCTGTGTTTGGGTGGGTGGCGGGAGCAGCACGAGAGGAGGGGAGGGGAGGGGCTCTGAACAAAAGCTAAACAAGCTAAGCACAGTAAAGCACGTGTGTATGGGGTTGTGAAGATGGCTGGAGAGGCACGTGGTAGGGGTATGCATTCCCGTTACCTCACTCTCTGCCATGGTGCACACCACCAAAACTGACACGACCCCCAACACCAACACCAGCCCCACTCCCAACACCAGCCCCACTCCCAACAATACACCAGCCCCCCCACCACGCCCCACCCCCACCTCGCTTTTGGTTTCTGGAATGAACTACCACCACTCCCCACACCAGCCCCACACCACACACCACACCAGCCCCAGCCCCACCCGCCGACATCATGGGCTTGCTCAGCGGCCCGTGCGCCGACAGCCCCGCCAGGAAGGACGCCGCGCTCCGCTGCAGCGGCAGCGCCGCCGAGGCTGTAGCAGCAGCGCCAGCTGCAGGAGTGGCTGTAGCAGCAGCGCCAGCTGCAGGAGTGGCTGTAGCAGCAGCGCCAGCAGCAGCCACCGCCGCCGCCAGCATCGCCGCCAGGGCGCCCAGCAGCCGAGCGCGCAGCAGCGCCGCCAGCGGCGCGGCGGAGGCGGACAGCGCCACCACGCAGCGCAGCGCGGCGGCGGCGGCGGCAGTAGCCGCGGCGGGGCCACCGGCAGTAGAGCCGGCTGTAGCGCCGCCGGCCGCGGCGACGCCCCAGCGGCGGAGCGCCTCCACCAGCGCGCGGTTGAGGGCGGGGTCGGCGGCAGTAGCAGCCTCCGCCGCGGCGCGGGCGGACTTGGCGGCCGCGTTCGGCGCGGCGGCGCTGCTGCTACTGCCATTACTGCTGCTGGCGGCGGTGGAGCGGCAGAGCGCGCCGAGGGCGTCGTATGCGGCGGCGCGGTCCGCGTCTGTGAGGGCGCGGGGGGAAGGGGCGGGGGCACGCGTGAGTGGGGGGTTTGTGTGTTGGCCTAAAACCCAACCGTGTGCTGCTGGCCTGACACCGCACCGAGATGTGTGGTCACCACCGGTCACCCTGCCAATCGACAGTGCCCTCGGCTGCCCACCGCCGCCGCCAGGTTCCCGCCGCCGTCCACGCCCGTTCGCGCTCCCTGACGTCGAGGCCCCCGCCCGCCCGTAGCCCTGCAAACCGTCCTCCTGCCCCTCCTTCTCACCCCGCCCCCCCTCCCCTCCTCCTGCCCCATGCCCTGCCCCGCCTCCTGCTCCGCGCCTACCCTTTCTTCCTGCCCTCCTCCTGCCCAGCCCCTGCGCCCTGTCTGTCCTCCGCCTAGGCCGTTCGGGCGGATGCTCATCCCCCCCACTCACGCCGAGACGCAGTCTTCAGTGCACCTGCACCGCTTTTCCAAACATCCTTGCCCGCCCTCCCCCCCCACACACACACACACGCCGCCTTACCCGCCGCCGCGGCGCACCCGCCCAGCCGCATGAGCGCCGCCGCCGCGCCGCAGCCCGGCTCCTGTGTGGGTCGTGTGTGGTTGGGGCAGGTGGTTGGGGTGGGTGCTGCAGTGTGCGCTTGCCGGCAGCTGACGGTCAGGCGAGCAGCTGCAGGCCGTTGCCGGCGCACGGCACCGTGCCGCGCCTTGCCCGCCGCTTCCACGGCCACGGCGGGAGGCACGCACGCACGCACCCTGTCCGGACCAGGCCACCCACCGACGCCGACGCCAGACAGCTTACCCCAAACCCAACCGTTCCCTCCCACCGCCCCCACAGCCGCCCCCGCGCACGCATAAACACACCTGCAGCGGCGCCGCCCGCCCCGCCCGGCTCAGCGCCACCACCAGTGCGCACGCCTCCGCCGCCGCCGCGGCCTCGTCAGCAGGGAAAGTCCCCAACGCGGCCGCAGCCGCAGCCTCCGCAGCGGCGGCGGCGGCGGCGGCGGCGGCGCCGTCAGCGCCCTCCGCGCCCGCAGCGGCAGCGGCAGCGGCAGCTGGTGGCTCAGCCCCAGGCAGCGTCGCCGCGGCCGCGGCCGCCTTGGCCAACAGTGTCGTGGCCCGCGCCGCCGCAGCCGCCGCCTCCTCGTCGGTCATCGACACCGCACTCGCACCGCCACCCGCCGCCGGCGCGCCGCCGCCGGCATTTGCCCCCGCGTCGGCCTTGCCGTCGGCGGCGCCAACTGGGGTGCTGGCGGCGGCGGCGGCGGCGGCGTCCAGTTCCGACAGCACCTCCGCCGCCGCCGCCGACAGCGCTGACGTGTCCAGCGGCACAGCCGCCGCCGCCGCCGCCGCTGCAGCGGCGGACGGCACGCCGCCCGTGGCAGCGCCGGCAGCGCCGTCCTCCTCGCCGTCCCCCGCGGCGGCAGCCGTGTTTGCGCCCTCATCCCCAGCCGTAGCAGCCGTAGCAGTAGCGTCGTCGTCCTCGCCAATGCGAGGCATCAGCCCGAGCCCCGAGGATGCGGCGGCGGCGCCGCCCAGCTCGGCCGGCGGGGCAAAGACGAGGCCGTCGCCGGCGGCCAGGTTGGTGTTGCCATCGCCGCAGTCGGCCGCGGGCGACTGGGTCGCGTCCGCTGGCTCCGAGCTCTGTTGCGTGGGCGGCTGGGGTTCGGATGCGACGACCCCGCCTGGGGCTGCTTTTGGGGCACCTGCGCTCCCGCGAAATGGGCGCGAGGGGAGCACGGATGTCGATTTTGCAGACACTTGCCCAAGCCCCGCGCGAGCGCGAACAGTAGCACGAGCCTACTGACAACTAATTAGTCTGCAGCAATGCTGGAAAGCGATGCGTTTGGGAGGGCGGCCGCCGGACCGCTTGCACAGGCTGCCCCGAGCCACGATCTCGTGGAGTCAGGTACATTGCAAGCAGTTAACATGCGTAAACTACGAATGCAAATAAGTACTCCGCGGGCTCTGCTTGTATCACCACAACAAACGCTGTTCGCCCACTCCGGAGTGCAGAACAACGTACCTGGAGCCATGTTTAAGATTTAACAACTCAAAAAGCGATTGATTGCTCTGAATTGACCACGGTTCGGGTTGGTATGAATTTCTGTCCCTCCGTAGGCCTCTGGAAAAAAGGAAGCACGGTGTCAGGTAGCTTTGTAGTCAAATATAGCAACTGAATATGATGGCAGCGGAACAGCTGACCAGCGAATGGCAGTTGGAGTTGGGCTGGCGCCCATCGCGGGGCTCGCCCCGCCCGACAGTTTCCTGGCGTCATTCATTAAGAGGCAGTTGTGCCCCCCTAATAGTTGTAAGACGATCGGGGCCGCTGGACCTTGGTCCGCTTTGAGAGGCGCTGTCGATGCCAGCGGGCATCGGGGCATCGGCGCATCGTAGCGCTGGGGATGCGCAGCAACTCGGCACCACTCGGCGGACCAGCCCGGGCGGGCACAGGTCGAGGAATCTCCTGCGCAGAATCACTCCCCTGCACTCGAGAGCCCAGAGCCGTCCAGTGCCCGTATCATGTAGATGGCTTTGGGCCCCCGGCGTCTACACAGCGTAGGTGCCCCCTCCCGCGCCACCTACACCTTGAAAATTTTTCTAGGGGCACGCCCCCAAATCCTCCAAACCATCTACGCTCCCTGTCTAAAAGACCGCCAAACCCGCCCAAACCGTCTACGCTCCGTAGATGCTGAAACCCAAACCCAAAAAGTTTCTCCGCCTTCGGCGGATTTTGGGCACATTTCTACAGCGTAGATGGAAGATACGAGCACTGGAGCCGCCGGGCCGGGAACTGCATCTCTGTCGGATGACCCGTGAGGATGGCGCTCAATGCGGTCTGGGGCAGGCCGGTGCAATTGAAGCGTGCCCGTGGCCTGCCCCAGACCGCATTGAGCGCCAGATCCAGGGTTGCACCGTACTAGCCTCCCAGCTTATCATACGCGTAATACGTGATACGCTGCTCGCCAGGCACGATACGCCATAGTTCGCTGGCGGGCAAAGGCAAGTACGCTGCCATGATACGCGGCGCCAAATTCCACACATATGTCGGGATGTTGGGATGCGCACGCGGGATGTCGAGCCCGTTTCGGGCCGTTCTCGCGCTTGCGGATACTTAGGCAATATGGTGTGTGTATGACGATGCCATTAAGCGCGACAAGCAGCTACACACAGTGTGGAAGCGTGTGCTGGTGTTCAACATCCCGGCTCAGCATCTCTTGGGATGCACATGGCTGTCCCAACATGTTCCTGGCACAGCGCAATACACCGCGTACCATCATTCAACGACGGCGTACCAGTACGCGCTAGTAAGCACCACGTACTGTGTAACCCTCTCCAGATCGAAGGGAGTTGAGGGGCCACGGGAGGTTACTGGAAAGGAACTGAAAAGGAACGAAGTGCGCAGCGCGCACAATGAGGCGGCCGCTCCCCCGGCCGCCCCCGGCAGTCAAGCCCGACCCAAAAGGGCTCCCGCCGTCATCCCAACGATGGGGGGGCGCACACATCCGGCGCTTGGATAAACGAAGTTGCGGGCCGTGCGCGGGCAAGCCCACGCACAGCACATGTGCCGATGTGCCTGCGGGGGAGTGTTTCCGCCGCCTCCACCCACCCACACCCCGCGCAACCCGATCGGACAGCACGATGCGTGTGTGTGTGGTTACAGAGTGGTGCGCACGTTCTTGCGTGCCTTCCTGCTGCGTGTAAACCGGAGGCCCGGGCCGGGGTGACCCTTATAACGCCAGTGCATGATTGTCCTATTTATTGTTCTCCCCTTGCAAGGGGGACTTCCCTACTTCTATGCTCCCAGATGGAGCTGAGTAAAGCAGCTAACTTGACAGGCTCAGATTTCAGCATCACTTCGCGCATGTTTAGGCTAAAGTCTAGGCCACTGCACGCTCGTAACTCGGTGTAGGCAGCACATTGCATCAGGACGTGGTGCTCATCCTCCACCTCATTGGCCGTACACAGTGGGCACGTCCTCTCCTCCCTAGGCCTCTCCCAGGCACGGTTCGCGGTGATTGGCCAGCAACATAAACGGAATCTCATCAAAAGCTTATGCTGTGCAACCGGTATGAATGCTCTACTGTGTTCGTGCAGGGTCGGCGGCGCGGACCCTAGTGCGCTTAGCCCCATCCAATGCTTGTGTTTGCACATGTGTATGCCGGGTTGCTTGCCGTCTGAAGGGAATGCGTGCGGGTCCGCTACCAGCCTCTCGTGCTCCCACGCCCTCGTCAAATGGCCCCTGAAGGTAGATAAGATAGGTCCATCGGGTAGGACCGTGCTTGCCCTCCACTCCTCTCTGGACTCGTGTGTGCCTGGCCAATGCCACGCGTCGACACCCTGTGCCGCCACAAAACGGAACAGCCGCGCGCACCACCCGTCTCCCATTGGATTCGCCCATGCCTCCCGTGCCTCGTCGACTAGTGCATCAAAAGCCAGACTTCTGTTTTGCGCGGAAATCCTATTGTAAAAACCCAAACATTGTTTGGCTATGAAAAAGTGCAGCGGCAGTTGGGCCAGCTCCGCAAACAGGAGACGGTGTGACGGTTTGGCTGCTCCCACTGTCTGTCGCATGTATTGGACCTGCAGCTTTATGGCCTCGTCACGCAAACATGCCTCAAATGCGCCCTGTGCTAGGTTGTTCCTGTCATTCCTCCTGGGTGGCGGTCCTCCGTCTAGCATCTCTACTAGCACGTCGGGACCCCATACCTCACATCCGTAGGCAAGGATGGATCGGATTTGCACGTCGAAACACCTCATGCGAATATCTGGTGCGAAAATGCGTAAACGGTTCAATCTAGTGTTAAGCCCACACATGGCTCTCCTTGCTGACTCGCAGAGTGTCTCCCTGCAGCTGACAAAGGCCCTACCCGGACCGTACACTAGTCCAAGATAGCGCGCCTTGTCCACCGCAGGGATGGGCTGCCCTGCTAGCTTTAAACCCTGGCATCCGCTGCACACAGTGCTGGCCGTTACTTCGTTGGCTGCAAAAACCAGCCTCTCACATTCGGGGCCCACAGCTAGCCTGCCACAACGCAACCCATTGGGGCCGCCAGCACTCAGGGGCATCTCCTGCTGCCCACCACCACCACCACCAAGTCCAAGATCGCGGCTCCCCCCCCCCTCACAACGTCGGATAGCACAGGCAGACCACCACGAGTGCCGCGCGCGCGGCCTCCTGCTGAAAGAAAGAAAGAAAGGTTACACTGGTCCGTAGGACCTAGCGTGGATTATCGGAGAATTGTCCCCGAGCGCAACCCTAGCACTGTCAGATGAACTCTACGCAGCATCACCCACCCTATCACAGCCACCATCATCGCAGCACACTGAAGCCACCCTATCCATGCCATCACCCTATGCCGCTAGGGAAACGCCGCATTAACGCTGCGGAGCACTGCCAGTTGTTCGCAACTTGCCAGAGCCATGGCGCTCCTGTTTTATGACCTCTAACTTCGGACTCTGCCTGCACCACGACCTATTTCATTCGTGGGATCACCGATCGGTTTCACACCAATCTTACGCCCGTGCATAATTGGGCTTAATCCGGATTCGAGCCCGGGTCCCTTCTGCCGTAAGGACGTTTCAAATCGCTAATCGAATAAACGAATTAACGACTGGTGATGGCCTCCTGCTGATCCCCCTCCAAGGCCTGTCTACGTATGCACACACGGTACGGCAGGCCCCTCGCACCAGTCACCACCGCCTCGACGCTTTCCAGTAGGAGTGTCAATCCAGCGAAGGCACAGCCCGTGAGCAGATAGCTGGTCTAGGCGGTCGAGTTGGGTCGGGGAGGTTGCTTGGGCCGAGGAGGCCAGCGGGGGCGTTGAGGACGTCGGGTCCGGCAGCGGGCCGCAGCGGCCGCAGCGGCAGCAGCGGCGGCTGGGCTGGGCATCCGCCGCGGCAATCAGGCCAGCAGGCAGGGGGCGGCAGCGGTGCGGGGCATCCAACGGGGCGGCAAGCGGCGGCCCATGCGTGCAGCCCGCGCATGGCCCCGCCCGCGCCTCCGGGCGGCAGCAGGCCACCGCGGCCGACTGCACCGCCGCCGCCGGTACATACTACTAGCTACCGGGACCGCCGGCAGGGCTCTCTCGATCGCCGCATGCGCCTCCGCAGCGCTCGCTCCCGGCCGCCGCGGTCGCAGCCTACTAGCCCGCTAGCCCACTATCTATGCCCCCGCAGCCGCCGGGTGGCCTGGGGTAGGCCCGCACTGGCGGCAGGCACGCCCTCGGTCCAAGAGAACACGCCACGAGTGTCGGTGGCTGTGGATGGTGGTGGTTACCGAGTGTCGGTGGCAGTGCGCGTGCTTGGAGCGGGCCGCAGCCGCGGTGCCGCAGGCGGCACGCACATATGCGGACCAGGCTCGCTCGGACCGGATTCGGACAGGGCTGCAACTGAAGCGCAGGCAGCTGCGGCGCCCTCGGCGGCATGCATGGTAGGCAGGCAGGTAGGGGGTTGCAGCAGCTGCGGACGCCTGGGCGCGTGCTGTGCTGTGCCTCTGCATGCTCTGTGGCTGTGAGGCTGTGCTGTGTGGCTGTGCGCCTGTGCCCGTGCCCGTGCCCTGTGCCGCCCCTACCTGCCCCCAAGATGGTCCTTGCATGAACAGAGTCACTGCATGAATGAAGAGATCTTTCATCCTTTCCTCTTCTCCCTGCTGAAAAGCAACAAATATTTTATGAGACTGCCTGAGAACGCCGACCGCAGGAGGACAGCGAGCCCAAACTCCCTGCCCCGAAGATCCTTTTTCCTACTGCTGCTGCGCAGCGGGTCACGCGCTCTGGCCGCCTTACCTCATCGATAACAAGACAGCGCTTACAGCTCCTATACCGACCAAGCAACAGGTGAGCAATCCCGCAGGTTGTAGGTTCTTGATAATCGAGCCGCAGCTTCTAGCCTGACCGCAAGCAAGCAAGAAATAAGTACAGCAATTAAAAACACGTGAATGGATATGCAACAGCAGGCAATGGCAGCACAGCACTACCAAGGACTCAACCAGCAGGGCGGTGACCACAGGGAGGCGCCTTCTGGTTCCCAATGGACACAATACGTAGCTGTTCTGCTAGCTAAGCACAAGCGACCTTGCTCAAGCGGTGGCGGTCAGTCATGGATAGTCACTCCACCGTTACTGGCCGGGAGAAATTCTTTGAAATGAGCGGTGCAATGTACGTTTGCGAGTTAGCAATCGCTGCCTATTACGTCAAGTGGTGTTGCCGCGCGCGTCAGTAGTAGAGTTGCGAACTGAGGCGAGCTCCGGCGAACGCGCTGGCGCGTCGATGCCCTGCAGCAGCCACATAAGTGCAAGGGGAGAACAATAAATAGGACAATCTTGCACTGGCGTTATAAGGGTCACCCCGGCCCGGGCCTCCGGTTTACACGCAGCAGGAAGGCACGCAAGAACGTGCGCACCACTCTGTAACCACACACACATAAGCATACTTTATATCAACCAGTGAGCGCGCGCTCAGAAGCATGGGTGCTCAGGAGAAATCAGGACCAGGTCGACTGACTCGGCCGCCCGCCGTCAACACCCTCTACGCCCTCCCCGTTCTGACCCTCGTAACCCTCGCTCCATCCCGGCCCTGCGTTTCCATCCCCCCTGTGCGCGTGGGGCGTCCGGCCTGCCATCAGGTGTTGGGAATTGCTTGTCCATCCCTCATACATACGTTTGGCCGTTATTAGAATCGGGGGAAAGGCACAGCACAGCACCAGCACACAACTGGCACACACCACACAACCTTCTTCATGGATTAGCGGCCGCGTTCGCGTTCCGGAAGCGCTTTGCTGATGACCCATCCCCGTACGTGTGTTCAATGTCCACAACAGGTGGATCCTGGCAGCAGGCCATCCCCTGCCCGGAAGCTTCGCTTGAGAGGTAGATCATTGATTTCTTAGGCCGCCGCCATCATCATGGGGCGTTGGCGCCACCCAACACGGGCGCCGCCATCCTCTGCAGCAGCAGCAGCAGCGGCAGCAGCAGCAGCAGCCCTGCTGGCTATGGCGCTGGCTATGGCGCTGGCAGCCCCGTGCAGTGCAGCAGGTACGTCACCCCGACACGCGCACGCGCACGCACGCGCACGCACGCACACACATCTTCCACCCCCGCCCCCACCCTGAACACACGCACTCCAGACCATCACTGATGATGAGCGCAACGTCTATGCCCCCGCAGCGATGCCCAATGCCACCAATAGCAGCACAACCTACGTCAACGGCACGTACATCAATCCTGACTACGACGCCATAGTTGCTGAGATTGAGGAGGGCTGCAAGGTCGCATCCGAACAGGTGAACACCTATCTGCACCCCAAATAAAGTTCTATCTAGCAGCTCTAGCATTCTTGCGTACTTGACATACATACAATTACATCGCCTGATGGCGCAATCTGCAGCTTGCTGCCGCAGCGCGCAACATCTCAGCTGCCTGGGCGGCGCACAAGGCGCGCTACAATGAATCCTATAATGCGGCGGAAGATGCGATCCGGCTGCAGCGATTCAACGACAGCGTGCGTCTCGCCATTGCGCTGAACGCAAACCGTGTAGCCAACGGCACGGGCGCCTACTACAGCCTGGAGGCGGCGGGTGCCCTGGCGGACGACAGCGCAGAGGAAGTGAAGGCAGAGCTTTTTGGGCTGGATCCAGATGCCATGACGAAGCTAGTTGAGCTATTGAAGGTGGGCGCGATATGTAGTACCGTACTGCGCGCGAGTGATGGAGTCTGCTGTACTGTGGACAGCTGTGCAGGCGATGCGATTACTATGCTCCATCATGCACGTGCAGGCTCGGCAGGCCGCCACGAATGGCAGCATAGGCAGCATTGCTAGCATTGGTCGCCGCCGCCGGGGCCTAATAACACACGACGCACAAGTAAGGCGCGCGGGTGCAGCAGCAGCCGAATTATGTGCCTGTGTGCTGCATGCTGCAGCAGCCTAGTATGTAAGCCGAATAATCATGTTCGGTGCGCACGGTGCGCATACTCTGCATCTAATTACAGGAGACTACTAAAAACGCAAGGACTTTGACGGGCGTCTCCGGCCCTACGGCCCAACTCTTTCGGACGGCTCAATCTGTGGAGGATTTCGTCAAGGGTTGGCAGCCCTTGTTGATGGATAATGAGGACCAGCTTAACAGTTTGCACTATGCGTTAAGTTACTCTCGTGCTTGGACCAGTGAAACAAAAATTGAAATAGAAATCAAAGGAGCGATCGCGGAATGGTTGGATCAGCTTGATATTCTTGGGCAGCTGAAGCACCGCACGGGCGTGCACTTCAACTGGGCAGGCCAAGGCAAGGTGACCTCGGTCAAGGATCAAACACGACCAGGACCGGACTGCGGCAGCTGCTGGGCATTCGCTGCTGCTGCAGCCCTTGAGACCTACACAAGCATATACACAAACCAGTCACCGGTGAGCCAATGCTGAAATTAGACAGGAGACTATAGATTTGAGGGTGTACACCTAACTCATTGTTGCTGCATCTACTGCAACGGCGCAGATTGACCTCAGCCCGCAACAGCTGTTGGATTGCACGCCCCCCTGGATATTATCACGGGGCATCAATATAAAAGTTACCGACCCGCAAAACAGCTGCACTGGAGCGTACGTGCCGTTTGCAGGACTGCTGTACCCATGGCTACAGGGTATAAATAGCAGCCGTCAAAGCAGCCCAAGCCTTGCGCGCGAGCAGCTATACCCCTACACTGCGCGCCCCACTGCCAACACAGCCGCATGCAACCAGGTGCGTTTACAATGGTGACGGCACAACTGCAAACTGTACGCCACCATATTGCCTGGTCCTAACTGCTTGTCTACTGCTGCTTGCTTGCAGGGCATTCCTCGGGAGGAGCTTCCAACCATCCAGGATGTGGCGTACATTGCGTCAGGCAGTGTAGCGGCAATGCTGACTGCTTTGGAGCACGGGCCGGTTTTGGTGAGCGACATCGTGCTCATTGGCGATCATCGACCCATGTTACTCAACCGGACTGGACGTGCAGGTCGCTATCCAAATGCCAAATACAGCCAACCCTCGTGGTATTGAGAAGGGTACGTGCGTGCCGAACAATGACGCTGCTGGGTATGGATGCCAGTGTTGCGAGTGCAACAGCAGCTAACGACACGGGTGCGCGCAGGGGAGCTTAAATGGTACCACTGCACAAACAGCCCGCGCTTACAACACCAAGCACTGGTGGTCGGCTACCACATTCGAAGGCACGACTTCATGACAAAATCCTTGGAAGGACATTGGATTCTCAAGGTGTGTTTCTATCCTCTAGCACATTTTTTGCAGTGTGTTTATTTGACCCGTGTGCGTGCTGATGACCTATCTACAGAACTCTTGGGGACTGCAAAGCGGCAACAACGGCTATCTGTGGATAGACATGGATACTAGCCGTGACCCCGACGGTGGGTACGCGCGTGTGTACGAGGTTGATGCAGAGGGTGCGTGCAAACTGCTGCAAACTGCATGTATACGTGTGCATGCCTGCAGGTGTGTGCGGAATTCTCGCACTCCCAATCGTGCCTTTATTCAACTATGGCGGCCGCAGCAACATGGACAAATTCAGTTACAGCAGGTGGGGGTGTCTGCTGGCGGGGTCCAATCTCAGACTGCACTACTGCTAGTAGGGCTGCTGTGTGTGCATGTGCAAGATTACCGCCTACCTTCCGGTTTTAATGGATGATACCGACCGACCGCTGCACCTGCCGCCTCCATACATACATGCGCGCTTTGGATGTGCAACGCAGCCTTCGGAATGGAGACGTCCCCTTCAGTGATGACCTGCTGATGTTGACAAGCAGCGACCCCAATGTGACGCGGGGTTCGCCACCTGCCGCTGGCGTCCTGACTGCCGAGCTGCCAGCGCCGCCGGTTGCAGCAGTGAGATCGGAGCCAGCAGCAGCAGGTGTCGGCGCCCCCGGTGGCCAATTAGGCCAACAGAACACAACTGCTGACAGCCCGCCAGCGCCGGTACCGCAGCGGCCCACCGGGAAGAGTGGCGCGCCGCTGCCGGGTGCTGCACAGCAGGCAGCTGCCGCCCTGCTGAAGTCGCCGCTATGGCTGGCGGTTTGTGTGCTTGGTGTGCTCCTGCAGCTGCAGTAGCAAAACCAGCAGGGCGGGGGGTACGTGCTAGCTCATAGTGACTCTTAACAAACGCATCCACCACCGTCATCTAGTTCATCTAGTTCATCCTTCAGCCTTTCATGCTGCAACAATGCATGCATCCTATCTACCAGCATTTGTTTTTTGTTTGGGGCGTGCAGTGCAATATTTTGATTCGCACAGGTGTACCGTACGGTGCGCGCATTTATTTGTTAGGCGGCGGTAACCTTGCTTGTTGGGCTTTGATCCGGCCGTTACTGTCTGCGTGTCACTTCGTTCCCTTTTCGCCTGGCCTACCGAGATAGTTATTAGGAGTGATAGTTAGAACGAAGTGAGCGCCGTCCTGCCGACCGTGGTACAAGTGGTCCCGATCGAGACGCCAGTAGGCTGCTGCCATGTCACCAGAGGTGGATGGCCCACACACGCACACACCAAGCTGCTGCCTGAGGCTGAGCTCATCATTAGCGCGAACAGGAAAAGAATGATGATGGCCTCCTGGGCCCACGACCGTTTGCTTACTCCACCTGAGACGTTTCCATCTGATTCCCTGCACCCCGGGCTGCATATGGCGTAACACAAGCACTGGATGGGGCTTAGCTTTGAGCGAGCGGCGCCACCCATGCACACACCCCACGCTACCCACGCGCACTGTTTTATCCCTTTTTTTTGAAGCACACAGATGCCTGATGAGATTTCCGCCGATGCTTTTGGCCGATTGCAGCTAATAGAGACCATCATTTACCTAGAAATGCCAGGCTCTGCCCCCTCTGCAACAAAGGAGTAGAGGATGAACGGCATGGTTGAGTGCGAAGCGTACACGAGTGTCAGATCAACGTACGGTATCAGCTCTGATTCCATGAGGCGGGTTATGCAAGGTGCTGACCAGGTTAAGCTGGCTTGCTGCGTGCATTGTATCTGGTCGAAGCGCTGTCTTTTGATGAGGCAGTACCAAGATGGTGCACACGGCGGTGTGCAATGACAATCCCAGTACCAGGAGACGAGGGGCCTTTACATACGGCTCGGTTAGTCTGGTTGCACACTTCCAATCCTGTAACACACACACACACACGCACACACGCAGCCGCATGACGGGGCGTGTTCTTAGGAGGTCGGGGTGTGTTCCCTATTTGGTGCCCCGCCGCCCCTGACCCCTGTCCCCCGGAGAGATTGTGGCGGTTCCTTCCACGCGTCGCGCCCGTGGGGGGTAGCCGGGTGGGGCCGGCCACCACCCCCTCAACGGCTTTACCGGACTACGGGGGGCGTCCTGGCTAGATAGGGCTTACTGCACAATACTCTGCGGAGAGCGTTAGTTAATCGAAGTGGTGTAGTGGGCGTACGTGGGCCGGTTCGCATCCAATAATGACACCAAATCCGTGATAGGAGTCCGACTTCGGAGGCCATCCTCGTATCTTACAGGCAGGGGCGCTCCCTGCCGCTTGATTCAAAGATCGATGGGGCCACCATCCACCCGGGGCCAGCCCACCTCCTACTCCTGGAGCAGCCCGCGACCCGAATGCCGCCGCCCCGTGCGTGGCCCGCGCTCCAGCCATGCACCTGCCTAAACCCCCACCGCCAACGTATAGCCACCGCCAGACCGGGCTGCGCAGCCCTGACCATGCACCAGCGGTAGCACCGCCACTCACGACAGCGACACTCGTCATTATCAGTGACCCCAGCGCCACCACCTACCATCGCCGCCCACCAACAGCTAGCGCGTGGCCGTACACGCCGCCGTGATACCGCACGCACGTACGTGCGCTCCGTGCGGCCGCCGCCCGCCCACGCCGCCGGCAGATAGATGGCGGCAAGGAGTCAGGCATCATCGGCATCACGTGCATGAGTAATCGATCATCAGAAAGATTGCCGTGCACGTGTGTGATGTGAGATGTGCGCAACGGCCATGTCCAACCACCCTAACAACGAGCAACGAACCCACAAACTTGCGTGCGTGCCCCAGGATGGTGCCTCACCGCCGGTAGGTCGCGTCGCACGCACAGATGTGAATAATAAGCCATCTCACCACCACCGCCACCAGTGCCAGCACCGCACCTGCCCTTGGCATGCTCCTTACTTCGGCATGCTGCTGTATAAGTACGGCGCGCGCCCGCCCCAGTAGTACGGTACCAGCCAAAGCCTGCCCCTGCTGCTTCGCCGCCACGCACGCACCACCTGTCACAGCCCCGCCTGCGCCCTTCAGTCGTGACCAGCTGGACACTAGCTGTGTGTTAAAGACCACAAGGGAAAACGACACGAGAGACCAGCTGTGCGTGTGTGTCACCTCGTCATGAGAAGCATATTCGCAAGCAGCGCTCGCCCGGCGCTCGCCCGGCTGCTGACTTTGGTAACTACCAACTACCAACTACCACCCGAAACCCGACACACGACACACGACACCGCCGAGCCATTATCCATTCGTTCCGCCATCGCCACACCCTCTCTGCTTACCTGCTCACGTGACGTCACCCATGATCTGCACACCCAGATAGATAGACCGACAGTACGGGAGCCATGGAACTACTTGTCTTTGTCGATTGCCATCTGCAATTCTGCATCCATCCTTGCCTTCTGTCTGTAGTTCTGTGAAAGTGTCAATCAGCAGTGGCGGCTGGCTGTGCGTTTCATCGTCGCCGTGCGTTGAGCAGCTATGTTGGGCACCCATCCACCCCTCCCTCCCTCAACAGCACCCTCAGCACCCTCATCATGATTTGCATCCAACGTGCGGTTCGCGACACGTGTGGCAACGAGTGCGTGTGTATGCGTGTGTGTGACAGTTTGCGCTTGTGCTTATGGTCCGTGCTTATTGGCTGCGCCAGGATGCGCTCTGCTGTGCAAGTTCCGTGGGGGGCGTGGGTGGGTGGGCGGCACAGGGCCCCCGCCCCCCTCCATGCGATCCGTCTCACCATCCAGTGGCGCTCTGGCACACCCGGCGTCTGCTGCTTATTTGTTATTTATCTATTCTTTCTCATTCATTCCCGTCCAATGCGGAACCAAGGAGTAAACACGGCAGGC
This sequence comes from Chlamydomonas incerta, assembly GCA_016834605.1. Lineage (NCBI taxonomy): Eukaryota > Viridiplantae > Chlorophyta > Chlorophyceae > Chlamydomonadales > Chlamydomonadaceae > Chlamydomonas > Chlamydomonas incerta. Next base: position 232,329 of record JAEHOC010000042.1, read on the forward strand.
TTGCTTCGTCTTGCATCCGCCCAAGACAGCCTTGGTGGCAGGTGCCATGAATGCCGGTGCATGCCGGCAGGCGCACGTGGGGTCGTGGGCCCGACTTCGCCCCACCCAGCCAGTCTTTCAATGGCCCCGCCGCTCCGTTCGCCCTCAAACGATATTCGATAAAACAACAACCGGTGCGGCGAAGTGAGGTGCTACCCGCTCAGCGAGCGCATGCATATGCCCCCGCCCGCCGGCGGCACAAGAACCACACACGCCGGCGGAGGGCGGCAGGGGAATGGCAACGAATCACAGTGACGCCTGCAGCCGCCGACACCAGCGGCTGCGCGGGCAGTGCACATGCCCATGCACATGCACACACGGTTGCGCCCCAAGCGCAAGCCACAGCGTCACCATCACCATCACCACAACAATCATCCGGTTACGCATCGCTTGCGCAACACGGCGCGTGCAGAGCACCGCCGCAAACTACAACGGTTGTTCCCCAATCCCTCCCTCCCTCCCTCTCCCAAAACTCCCAGCGGTGCTCTCCCTCCCATCTATAGCCCATCATCACCACCGCCGCCATGCCACCATGCCGCCGTAGCCATCATCAGTGCTCCGCCTCCTCGTGAATGGACTCGAGCGCGCCCGTGTCCGCCGGCCCCAGGCTCAGCAGCCGGCTGGCGGCCCGCAGCCGCGACTGCTGCGCCGCCGCCGCCACCTGCTGCTGCTGCTGCTGTTGCTGCTGTTGCTGTTGCTGTTGCTGCTGCTGCTGCTGCTGCCGAATGAGCTGGGCGTGGTACTGCTTCTGCTGCGCCGCGTGCTGCTGCAGCAGCTGCTTGTGGTGTGCCAGCCAGGCCGCGGCGTCGGGCCCGGTGGCGGCAGCGGCGACGGCGGCGGCGGTGCCGTAGCCCTCGCCGCTGCCGTCCTCAAGGCCGCCGTGGTCCCACAGCGCCCGCTGCTGGCCGCCGTCACTGAGCGCCGCCGCCACCGCTGCCGCGGCGGCCGCAGCGGAGGCGGCCGCGGCCGCCGCCGCCGCGGACAGCGGTCGCCCGCCGGCGGCCGCGGGGCCGCTGCGCGGCTGCTCCGAGCTCAGCGGGCCGCCGCCAAACAGGTGCGGCACACCGCCGGAGAGCGCGGACGCGGCAGCGGCGGCGGCGGCGGCGTGCGCGGCGCTGCCGCCGACTGCCGCGTACAGCGGCAGCCCGCCGCCGCCGCCTCCCGCAACGCCACCGCTGCCGCCGGCTGAGAGAGCCATCGCGGCTGCGTGGGCGGCGTGCGCGGCTGCGACGGCGTATGCAGCCGAATGAGGGCCGGAGGTGGGCGGCGGTGGGACCAGCAGCGCGCCCGACATGGGCCCGCCGCCGCCGCCGCCGCCGGCGCCGCTGCCGGCGCCTCTGATGCCGGCACCAGACGCCGACACAGCTCCGCCGCCGCCGGCGCCGGGCATACCGGGCAGCGGCACCAGGGCGGAGGGTGTGGTGGGCAGCGAGTTCCAGAACGCCTGCAGCGTGCGGGCGCGGCTGGCGCGGCTGCCGCTGCCGCCGCCGGAGTTGGCGGTGGCGGCGGCGGCTGGCGTCGCGGCCGGCTCGGTACCGCTGGCGGCGCCGGCTGCCAAAACCGCCGAGGGCGGGATGTGAGGTACGCCGCCGGCGGAGCGGGGCCAGCCGCTGTTGCTGCTGCCGCCGGCGCCGCCGCCTCCACCCGCCGCCAGCAATGCGCCGATGCGGCCCCCATGCGCCCTCCCGGCGGCCGCGGCGCCAGCGGAGGAGGAAGCAGCGGCCTCGGCGGAGGCGGAGGCGGGGCGCGGTGACACCAGCGCCGGGGGAGGCACGCGGGGCCGCGGCAGCCGTGCAGCGTCCGCCCCTGCTGCGCCGCCGCTGCTGCCGCCGCCGCCGCCGCCGCTGCCGGCCGCCACCAGGTCACACTCAGCGAAGCGGACGCCGTGGTTTGCGGACTTGGGCGTGCCCAGACCACTGCCGCCACCGCCGCCGCCGCTGCTAACGCTACCGCCGCCGCCGCCCCCGCCGCCCGTTCGACACTGCAGGTCGCCGCCACCGGAGCCGGCACCACCGCCGCCGCTGCTGCTTGTCACCCCGGTGGCGGCAGCGGCGGCCTGCGATGGGCCCCGGGGCTGACCCAGGGACCGCTGCTGGCGCCGGGCTGCGGCGCCGGCCTCGCCCGCGCCCTCCTCAGCTGCCGCAGCTGCCCCCAGCTCCTCGCCTTCCTCCAGCTCCTCCTCCTCCTCCTCCGCCGCCTCCAGTTCCGCCAAATCCATGCGCGGCATGCCCATTGTGGTGGTGGTGGCGGAGGTCACTGAGCCGCCGCCGCCGCCGCTGCGGGGGCCACCGCTGCGGGGGCCGCCGCCGCCGCCGCCGCTGCCGCTCCTGCCAAAGCTGCCGTCACTCTTCGCTGCGCGCTCCTCACCGTCGCCGCCGCCGCCGCCGCTGCCGCCCGCGGACGACGCCGCGTCACCCGCCGCGGGCCCAGCGGCTGCGGCTGCGGGCGGCGGCGCCGACAGACGCGACGGCCCAGGGCCGCTGCGGCCCTCATCCGCCAGCTGCAGCAGCGGCGACGGCGGCGGCGGCGGCTCTTCCGCCGTGTCGTCGGTGGTAGCATCCGCACGGCCGTCGGCGAGGAGGAGCGCGGAGGCTGTGCCTGTACCGGCGCGGGAGAGGCGGTCACTGGCGGCGGGCGCGCCCGCCAGGGAGCCGCCGGTGGCAAGCAGTAAGTCTAGACCACTGCCGCCGCCGCCGCCTCCGGCGGCGGCACTGCCGCCGCCCTCAGCGGCGCCGCCGCCGCCGTCCGCGCCGCGGTACCCCCCTGCGGCTGACAGGCCCAGCCCCAGCGGCGATGCAAGCAGTGCCGCCGCGATCCGGCCACCTCCCATACCCAAGCTGCGGCCGGCTGCGGCGGCGCCACCGCCGTCCACATCAGCATCAGGTGCTGCAGGCGAGCCCTGTGAGGCCGCCGCCGCCGCCATCGTTTCCGCCGCCGCCGCCGCCGCGCCAAAGTCGGTGGAGGCATGCCCGCTGGGGCCGCCGCCGCCGGAGGGCACCGGCATTTGCAGGCCGCCGCCGTCACCGCCGCCGCCGCCCGCCTCCAGCTGCGCCCGCCAGGCGGCGCGCTGCTGGCGGCGCATCTCGCGCCACACGGCGGCGGTGGGCGCGTCGGACAGACCCATCGCCAGCAGGTCCGGCGGCGGCTCGTGCTCGTGCTCGTGTGGCGGCTCCGCTCCCTCCGGCCCATCTGCCGCCGCTGCAGCGGCAGCGGCAAATCCACCGCCGCCGCCGCCACCACCAGCAGCAGCCGCCACCAGGTAAGCTTCCTCCTGCTGATCATAGCCGCCGCCGCCAGCCACGGCGGCCGCAGCCGCAGCCGCCTCCTGGTGGCTTAGCATCGCCAGCCCCATGGCGCCCAGGCTCATCCCCATGCCGTGCTGGCTGTAGCTCTGGCTCACGAACCCATGCATGCTACTGCCGCCGCCGCCACCTTCCGCCGCCGCCGCCGCCGCCTGCTGGCGCGCCTCTGCGGTGGACAGCAGCGCCGGCGCCACGCCCTCGCCCTGCCGCGCCCAGCGCCGCTCCCGGATCAGCCGCGCGGCGTCGTTGACCAGAGAGTCCAGGTACGCAGTGGAAGCCGACGCCGGCCGAGACGACGTCGACGGCGGCGGCGGCGCCGCCGCCGCCGCCGCGGCGGTGGACAGGGACATCGATGCGGTTGATGAGGCGGCGGCGGCGTCCGGCCAGCCGGCGGCGCCGATGGCCGGGGAGGGCGGCGGCAGAAGGCTGCTTCTGGGCGCCGTCGCCCTGCCACCGCCGCCGCCGCCGCCGCCGGGGCTCGTGAGCATGGCGGCGGTGGCGGCGGCGGCGGGTGCCGGCGGGGACATCAGCGCCGCCGCGGTGGGCAGGGCTCCGCCCGACCGGCTGAGATTGCTGGTGCTGATGGCCCGTTTTGGCGGCGCACGGCCGGCGCGCGGCGGGCCCAGCTGGCGCCTGCCGCCGCCGCCAGGCGTGCCGCCAGCGCTGTTGCTCGCGGCGGCTGCGGCTGCGGCGGCGGCGGCAGAACCGGACGCGGCGCCGAGGACGGTGGTGCTGCCGCGGCGGCGGGAGGTGGACAGCAGGCCGTCCGCCAGGCCGCGTGTGGCGGTGGCGTAGGCGCTCTCTCCGCCTGCACCGCCCAGCAGTGCGTCGACGGCAACGTCAGCAATGTCCAGCAGTCCAACAGTGATTGACATCCCGGTGAGAACAAAAGCTTCGCGCACAACAGCAACAATGACGCCAGCCTGACCTTCACGTCACCGCAGGGGACACCAGTCATTACCATACGCAGGAAATCCATCGCACACGCCCCAAACACACACGCGCGCCGCCCGCCGCGTACCTCCCACGGCGCCACTGTTGTCGGCCATAATGTCCAGAGCCGAGATCAGCCCGCCGCCGCCGCCGCCAAGGCCGCCGCCGTCGGCGCCGCCGCCGCCGCCGCCGGGCACGTGGAACGACAGCGGCGGCGGCACGTCGTCGTCGTCGCCGCCGTCGCCGTCAAGGTTGTGCTGCCGCCGCCAGCCGGCGCTGACGGCGCCGGCGATGCCGCCGGCGACCGTGAGGAAGCCCTGCTGCCCGCCGCCCAGCAGCCCCAGAGACATGGGCCGCAGCGCCCGGCCGCCGCCGCCGCCGCCGATGGTGCTGGCGGCACCGGCGGCACCGGCAGCGGTGAATGGGGAGCCGTGCCGCGGCGAGCCCACGCCGGCGGCAGCGGCGCCGGCGACGGTGGCGGCGGCGGCGGCGCCGCCGAGCGCGCCGCCGCCGAGCGCGGCGATTGAGCCGGGCGCCAGCCCTAGCCCGGACGTAGTGAGGGCCCGGCGCTGGCGGGCGGCGGGTGGCACGCCCGCGGATCCACCGGCGGCGGCCGCAGCCTGTACGGCAGGTACGGCAGCAGGTACGGCGGAGGGTACGGCGGGGCTGTAGTGCAGCTCCAGCGCCGCCATGAGGTGCTGGTGGTGCGCCGCCTGCGCCGCCGCCGCCGCGTGCTCCGGCGGCGCCGCCGCCGCCGCGGCTGCCGCCGCCAGCGCCGCCTCCATGTAGGCATTGGCGAGCACCTGCGGCGGCGGCGCCGCCGCTGCAGCACTGTAGTAGGAGCCGCGACCGCTGGCGGCGGCGGAGGCCGCGCCGGAGGCGCCACCGCCGCCGCCACCGCCACCTACCAGCACGTGCGCGCTGGCCCCACTCCCGGGGCCCGCCGCGCCGTAGCCGCGTAGCAGGCCCGTGCTGGCGGCGCGCTGGCTGGCGCCGCCGCCGCCGCCGCCACCGCCGCCGTACGCGCCCATGAAGCCGACGCCGCTGAGGCCGCAGCTGGCGGCGGCTGGCGCAACGCTCTCGGCGGAGGTGGGGAAGCTTGTCAGCCCTGCCGCACCGCCGCCGTACCCGTACCCGCCGTACCCGCCGCCGTACCCGCCGCCGTATCCAGTGCCGTACCCGCCGCCAGGGCTACCCGCGGCCGGCAGGGTGCCCGTCGTCTGCGCAAACATGCCGCTGCTGCTGCCCGCGCTGGCGCTGCCCCAGCCGCTGATGGTGGCGGGCGTGCGGCCGCCCGCCGCCGCCGCGGCTGCGGCAGCAGCAGCGGCGGAGGCGGAGGCGGCGGTGATGGTGGCGCCGCCGGGCCGAGCCTGCAGGGCGGCGCCGGCCGCCGCCGCCGGCAGTGCTCCCGCGTACGTCAGCGGCTGCTGAGCGCCGTTGATGGCGGCCGTGGTGGCGGAGGCGGCGCGGCGGCCGCGGCCGCCGGGCGCCGACTGCGGCACGCCGGGGGAATGCGGGCCGGCGGCTGCGCCGCCGCCGCCACCCACGCCGCCGGCTGCGCCGCCGGCGCCGGCGCCGGACGCGGTGTCGGGCTCCGGCAGCAGCTGGTCCGACCCAAGCGAGGTACTGCGGTACAGCGCCGCCGCCGGCATGCGGCGCTCCGAGTCTGACACGCCGGCGGCGGCCGCGGCGGCGGAGGCGATCGGGGTGCGGACCTTGCCGCCGCCGCCGGTGCCGGCGCCGGTGTCACCCGCGGCGCCCGCCATGCCCATGCCCAGGCCGAGCAGGCTGCCGCACAGAAGGCTGCTGGCGGCGGCGGCCACGGGGCCGCTAGCGCCGCCGCCACCGCCGCCACCGCCGCCGCCCCCGGCGTCCGCGGACATTGGCGCCACGCGCCCGGCGGTGACGACGGCGGCGACCGCGGCGGCAGAGGTGGCGCTGCCGCTGCTGGCGTCAGCAGCGGCGGCGGTGGCGCTGTGCAGGTCAGCGCCCGAGCCCCAGCGGCCCATCAGCCGCCGCAGCGACAGCGGTGCCCTCAGCGCCTGGGAGCCGCTGTCAGCCGCGGCGGCGGAGGCGGCGGCGGCGGCGGCGGCGCTGGGGAGGAAGTCGCCGGCTCCGCCGCCGCCACCGCCGCCGTTGCCGTCGCAAGAGATGAGACGGATGGCGTCGGGCCCATCGGGCTGCGGCATGGGCTCGGGTCCGCTGCCGCCACCGCCGAAGCTAGACAGCGGCTGCTGGTGGTGCGGGTAGCGCGGGTGCGGGTGCTGCGCCGCCGCCGCCGCAGCGGCCGCCGCAGCCGCCGCACCCAGAGAGAGCGGCGACGCCACTGCCTGCATTCGGGCCACGCAGCTCGCGGCGCGCTGCGGCCGGACCTGCTGCTGCGGCGGCGGCGGCTGCTGCGAGTCGCGGGCGGGCGGCGGGCTGCCTGACAGCGGCACGCCGCCGCTGTCGCCACGCAGGCGGCTGAGGCCGGGGTACTGCCCACCGTACGGGGGCGGCGGTGGCGTCGGCGACGACGTGGGCGTGCCGCCCGGCGACCAGCCCGGCGCCGCCGCCGCCGCCGCCGCAGGGCCGCTGGCCGGGGAGGTGGGCGAGCCGCCGCCAGCAGTGGCGGTGGCATTGGCAGTGGCGGCAAAGGCGGACGCGCGGCGGCGCATTGAGAATCGCGTCTCAGCCAGCGCGCCGCCACCGCCACCGTTGCGGCCGGCCGCCGCCGCCGCCACTGCCGACGCTGCCGCCGACGCCGCCCCGGTGCCGGCGGTGCCGATGCTTGGATCCAGCGGCCGCCCTAGGGCGTCGTACAGGGCACTGGTGCTGAGGCCGGCGGCGGTGCTGGCGCCGCCGGCGTGCGTGCCGTACAGCATGGCCGAGGTGCCGTACAGCGCTGACATGTCGTGCTGCTGGGACCCCCGACCAAACCCCAGCAGGTCCCCCGGCTCCCCCGCGCCCTCGCCGCCTTCTCCGTCGCCGCCGCCGTCGCGGTCGCCGTCGGTGCCCGTCGCCGCAACCGCGGGCTGGATGACGCAGTAACCCGCCGACAGCACAGCCGAGTCCCCGGCGGTGTTGGGCACGCCGTGCAGGCCACTGGGCCTGCGCCTCGCCGCCGCCGCTGCCGCCGCCGAAGCGCCGACGCCGGTTGCCGTGGCCGGGCGGCCGCTAGCGTTGGGCTCAGTCTCTGGCTCATGGAAATCATTGAAGTCACTAATGTGGAAGGTAGACGCGTCCGCACCCGCCGGAATTCCCGCGCTGCGGTCGGAGCCGGCGGCGGCGGCGGCGGCGCAGGCAGCGGCGGCGCGGCCAGACGCCACGCCAAAGGTGGTCGACACGGCCGGCGACGACGCCAGCAGCGCCGCCGGCGCCGTCTCCAGCCCCATGGCTGTCGTGAACGGACCGCCGTACGCGGCGCCGACACTGTCGTACTGCGCCGCCGCCTCCACATCGACAGCGCCGCCGCCCGCAGCCGCCGCCGCCGCCGCCGCAACCGCCGCAACCGCCGTGAGGCTGCCGGGGCGGCCGACGGTGGCGGAGGTCGAGACCGAATGGTGCAGCGCCCGCTGTGGGCCCGCCGCCACGAACCCGCCGACCCCGCCGGACCCGTAGCCCGCCCCCGCGGCCCAGCCGGGGTGGTGTACCGACATACGCCGGCTGCTGACGCCGCCGCCGGCGAGCAAGGCGGCGGCGGCGGCGCCCGCCGCCGCCGCCGGGTCCTGCTGCAGCGCGCCCACAGCGGAGGTGGGCCGGCCGAGGCCGAGGCCGAAGCCGGCGGCGCCGCCGGTGTGGCTGGTGCGCGCGCGCATGGCGCCCGCGGTGCGGCTGCTGTAGCCGGTGACACTGGCGCTGCCGCGTACGTAGCTCCCGCCGCCGCCGCCGGCCAGCGCCAGGCCGCTGGAGCTGGGGGCGCGGAACGAGGCGGCGGCGCCGCCGCCGGACGCCAGCAGCTGTGGCCCAGTCACGCGGTCGCCGCCGCCGCCGCCGCCGGTCCCTGTCAGCACGGCCCCCTGCTGCAGCTGCCGACCCAACTGCTCGTCCTCAGGCGTCAGCGCCGCCGCCGCCGCCGCCGCGGCAGCAGCAGCAGCCGCTGCGGCCGCCGCCGCCACAGCGCCGCCGCTGCCGCCGCCGCCGCCGCCGGTGTCACGCAGGCTGCCGGCCCGCAGCATGCCCAGCCCGCGGCGTGAGGCACCGCTGAGGGCGCGGAGGCCAGAAGCCAGCCCGACGCCACTGCCGCCGCCGGCGCTGGGGCGGTGGTAAACAGTTGGGCTGTCCATTGGGTTGCCAGCAGCCACGCTGCCGCCGCCGGGTCCGCCACCGGCGCGCGAGGTGCGGGCGCTGCCGGGCGCCGCCGCCCCGAGCCCCGCCGCCGCCGCCGCTGCCGGCGCCAAGCTGCCGCGGGGGCCGACTGGCGACCAGCCGGCGGCGCCGGGGCCCACGCTGAGCGATCGAGAAGACTGCGTGAGCCGTGACGCCAGCGACAGCCGCCCGCGCAGTGACGCCGCTAATTCGCCCGGGCCACCGCCGCCGCCTGGGCCGCCGGCCGCGGCGGCGATGAGGGAGGCGGAGGCGACCGGCGAAATGCGACCGATGCTCATGGTTCCGGCGGCGGCGGCGCCGCCAGCGCCGCCAAAGGCCATCATCGGGAGGTCGGGGTCTGCCCAGTCGTCGACCTGCGGGCCCGTGCCGTTGGCGCTGGCTCTGTGTGGTTGCGGGTGCTGCGGCGCGGCCGCCGCCGCGCCGCCGCCGCGAGCGCCGTCACCGCCCGCGGGTGCCAGCTGCAGCTGGGAGGTACTGGCGGCGTGCTGCTGCTGCTGGTGGGGCTGCTGTTGGGGGTGCGTGCGCTGCGGGGTGCCGCCGCCGCCTGCGGCGGCTTGGCTGCTCCGGCCGCCCAGCAGGCTGAGCGAGCGCATGAGCAGCGAGCGCTCGCTGCGCGCGCTGCGGTGCAGCAGCCGGTGCTGCAGCCCGCCGGGGCTGCCCCGGGCGGAGCCGGGGCCGTGCAGGGCGGCGACGTGCAGGGCGCCAGAGGTCGGCGTGGGGCGCGCGCTGCTGGAGAGACCCGGGTCGTCGTCACATGGGTGCTGCCAGCCGCCGCCGCCCGCAGCGGACGCCCCGGACGCATCCACCTGCGCACCGCTGGCGCCGCGACGGGCGCGCGCCCGGTCAGGCGACCCCGCCGCCGCCGAGAATTGACCATCCGCGGCGCCGCCGCCGCCAATGCTGGAGCCGCCGCCGCCGCCGCTGGTCCGCACGATGAACGACCGCGCGACCAGGCCGCCTAACCCCAGGCCGCGCCGGACGCGCTGAGATACGCTGCTTCCCAGCCGCTTCGCCAGCCCGCCCAGCCCGCCGCTGCCGCTGGCGCCGCCTCCGCCGCCGCTGCCCAGGCTCGCTGCTGCAGCGCCATAGCCGTAACCGCCAGGCGAGCCCGGCGCGGCCGCTGCCGCCGCCACCGCCGCCGCCGCCGCACGCGGGCTGACGGGCCCATTGTCGTCGTCGTCGCCGCCAATCACGGGGCTCAGGTCTCCAATATCGCTGACGCTCACCGCCGCCTCTCCATCTGCCGCCTCAAATACGCGCGACAGCGTCGGCGGCAGCGCCAGACCCTTGCCGCCGCCGCCGCCGCCGTTGCCGTGGGACGCCACTGGGGCGGCGGCGGCGCCGCCGCCGCCGCCGCCGACGGCCCCGCCAAACAGGCCGCGCAGCCCGCCCGCCGCCAGGGGGCTGGGGGGCACCGGGCTGCCGCCGCCGCGCGGCGTGGCGGCGGGGCTGTCTCCTGGCAACGGCAGCGCCAGTGGATTCAGGCCGCCGCCACCACCGCCTGCAGCTGTGCCCGCCTTGGCGCCGCGCGTGAAGAAGGAGGGCACCCGCAGCAGCGCCGCCGCCCCCGGCGGCAGCGACAGTGCCCAGCTCCCGGCGGACACAGAGCCGGAGCCGGAGCCTCCCGCGGGGGAGCGCTCGCCGCCGCCGGTGGTGGTGATGGTGGCGCTGGCGGTGGCGGCGGCGGCGGCTGTTGGGGTCAAGAGGGCCGCCGCGGCCGCTGCCGCGTGGTCGGGTGTCTGGCCGGCGGTGTGCTGTGCCGCGGAGGAGGCTGCGAAAGCGGGGAGCGGCAGGGAGGGGAAAGGGAAAGGGGGCCGGTTGGGAGCGCGAGGGCACACATTTCAGCTATGGGGCAAATCCGCACCAGTCGCACAGGGCTCAAGATTCTCCCAATGCAATGTGCAGTGTGTGGGAACGCACCTAGGGATGCAGGCGGCTCGCGCGGCGGTGACGCGGGGCCGGCGCCGGCGCCGTCGACGTGAACGTCCAGGGGCGGCGGCTGCAGCGGCGCCGGCCGCGCCCGCCGACTCCGCTCCGCCGCCTCCAGGCCCAGTGGGCTCACCACCCCCACCATGGCACCACCGCCGGCGCCCGCCGCACCGCCCGCCCGCACCGCCGCACTGCGTGTCCTCGCCGCCGGCAGCCGCTCTGCGCCGCTTCCACCGCCGCCGCCAAGGCGGCCGCTGGCGCTGCCGCCGCCGCCGCCGCCGCCGGCCGCCGCCGCCGTCAGCCAGCGCCGCAGCCGCGCGCTGGTGTTGGTGGCGCCGCCGCGGACCAGCACCGCGGCCAGGACCGAGGGAGACGAAGAGCCGGGCAGCGCCGCCCACGAGGCCTTTCGGGTGCTCAGGTGCCGCCCCAGCGCCGAAGCGCCGCCGGCCGCCAGAACCGCCGCCGCCGCGTCCCGGTGCGCCGCCGCGGAGCTGCCGATGGGCTGCCAGCCCCACACCTCCGCAAACAGCGCCCGACACGCCACGTCCACATGCGCCCCAGTCGACCAGGCCGACGGAAAGGCGCCGCCGCCGCCGCCGCCGCCGCCGCCGGGGCAAAAACAGCCGCCGCAGAGCAGGCCACCGCCGCCGCCGCCGCCGTAGCCGCCGCCGCGGGGCAGCGGCGCGCCCATGTCGGACAGGAGCTGCGCGTGGTACTCCTGAGGAGTGAGGGGCGGAAGGGCGGGAGGTCGAAATGGTGGCGGAAGGGCCGAAGGGCGGGGCTGTCGTGGGGATGCCGGGTGCGGGCGTGGAGTGGGTGAGTCGAGTGTGTTCGCGCGGGTGCTGTTGTGTTGTGTCATGGGGACACGTGGCATGCGCCGGCACATGGGGCACACGCAGCGGACAGGCGCCGAAGAAGCTCAGGCTAAATTAGCCACAGCCATTTGTATTGTACACGCACCAACCGCTGGGCAGCTGTATGGGCGGCCCAGCCCCCTCGGCCCCCGCAGCCCCACTCGCCCCCCCCCTATCCCCTCCTCCCGCCGGCCGGCCTCACCCGGCTGTAGTGCATGAGGTTGCCTGCCCGCCCCGGGCTGCTACTGCCGCCACCGCCGCCGCCGCCAGGCATCACCGCCTGCCGCCAGCGCCGCTGCGCCGCCACGTCCGCGTGCATCACCTCTGGCGGCGGCGTCAGCGCGGCGGCGGCGGCGGCGGCATGGCTGGTGCCGCCGCCGCCGCCGCCGCCGCCACGCGCCGGCAGGCTCGCGCCGCCGGGCCCCTGCGCCTCCGCCGCCGCCGCCGCCGCCACCAGAGACTCGGCCAGCCAGGCCGCCTGCAGCGCCGATGTCAGCGGCCGGTCCGGCGCATCCACCTGCGGCGGCCGCGAGTGGTATGTGTGTTTGGAGAAACAAGAGCGGTGTGTGCTGTGTGTTGTGTGAGCGAGCATGTGCACTTATGTGTGAGTTGGTGTATTAGGTAATACGCACGTGCTTCGCCCGGTGTGTTGGCAGACATCCTAATGCATCCCAGAATCATCTGTCGAGCCATTCAAAACACACACGACCAGTACGACGCAGTACGTCACAGTACGACACCCACGCACCTCGGCGCCGATGATGGCCAGGTTGCGTATGTCGGGCGGCAGCATGTGGCGGTACAGGTACGGCCCGTCCGCGTCGGCAGTAGCAGCCGTACCGGCTGTAGCAGCAGCGCCACCGTCCTCGCCGCCGCCCCCACAGCCGCCGCCAACCGCCGCCGCCGCCAACCGCTCCGCCAGCGCGGGCTCCAGGAAGTCGTTGTAGCAGTTGCGGAATCCGGTGGCGTAGATCACCACATCGACGTGCGGCAGCACCCGGCCGCTGTCCAGGACCAGCTCGTGCGGCCCGGGGCCGAAGTGGCTCACCCGCCCCGCCACCAGCTCCACCCTCCCGCTGCTAACAAGCAGACGCCACACCGGGTCGTCCGCGGCGGCGGCGGCGGCGGCGGCGTGCGCGCCGCCGCCGGCGCCAGCGCCGCCGCCACCGCCACCCAGGCCGCCGAGCCCGGCGGCGGCGGCGCCGCCGCCGCCGGGGCTGCCGGCGGCGCTGCCGCCGCCGGCGCCCAGGGGCCCGCCGGGCAGGCCCAGGGCCCCGCCGGAGCCGTTGGTGAGGAACTCGCACAGCGCGGCGCGCCGCGAGGGCGGAGCCGCCGCCGCCGCCGCACCCGCCCCGCGCGGCGAGCTGGGGCTGCTGGGGCGGCCGCCGCCACCGCCGCCGCCGCCACCGCCGCCAGTCAGCCTGGGTGCGGAGGCGGCGGCGCGCATGGCCGAGCGCCAGAACAGCGCCCGCCGCGGCGCCGCCAGCCTGTACGCCAGGCGCGCAGATCGCGGTGCGTCGTAGTAGGGCGGCAGCAGCGCGGCGGCGGCGGCAGCGGCGGCGGGCGAGGCGGCCAGAGCGCCCGGCGGCCCCAGCGCGGCCGCCAGCTTGGCGCAGATGGCGTGGCAGTGCTGCGGGAGGTGGGGTTGGGAGGGCAGTGTGCGCGGTGGAGGTTGGGGGTTGGGCGTTGGGCGTTGGGAGTTGGTCACCGGGCGGGCGGGGCGGCAGGGGTAACGACCACGGGCACCTACCCGAGCCACACACATGCCGTACACACGCATGCGATCCCTAACACACGGTACAAATGTTTCCCGGCCTCGCGGTCTCCCGGCCTCGCGGCCTCGCGGCCTCCTCCACAACACACGCATGCACACGCACACACGCTCCTCTGGCGCCCGCCCCCTCAGGCCCTCACCAGCTCGCTGACGTGCACCACCCGCGCCGCGCCCTTGGTCACGACCAGGTCCGCAACCAGGCCTGAGTGGGGGCGTGTGGCGTGTGTGGGCGGGGGCGTGTGGGGGCGGGGGCGTGTGGGGGCATGTGTGGGGGCGTGCGTGTCGGACACGTGTGTGGGGGCGTGCGTGTCGGACACGTGTGTGGGGGCGTGCGTGTCGGACACGTGTGTGGGGGCGTGCGTGTCGGACACGTGTGTGGGGGCGTGCGTGTCGGACACGTGTGTGGGGGCGTGCGTGTCGGACACGTGTGTGGGGGCGTGCGTGTCGGACACGTGTGTGGGGGCGTGCGTGTCGGACACGTGTGTGGGGGCGTGCGTGTCGGACACGTGTGTATGTGTGTGACACCTCAGCAGCAGCAGCAGCAGCAGCACCATCACGTGATGCCGCATGTGAGTGTGCTTGCCACAGCGTGTGCCGCACGTGGCGTGTGGGTGCGGTTGGGTAATGCCTGGTTGGCGTGCGGAGCAGCGCGTGCGTGTGTGTATCGTGTACCGTGTCCGAGAGCCGCGGGGAGGGGGGGGGGTGCAACACAGCCCAGCAAGCAGCCCATCACCGCAACACACCCCAGCAGCTCCACGCACCTGCTGCGCCCGCACCCCCGCCGACCACCACCGCCACGCCGCCACGCAGCCCGCCCAGCCCGCCGCCGCCGCCGCCGGGTCCGGGCGTGTAGTGTTTGCTGTGCAGCTGCGCGCCCGCGAATGAGGCGCGACCCTGTGGGTGTGACGGGGCGTGGGGCGTGTGTGTTGGTGTGTGAGAGAGGGTGTAGATAGGTGGTGAGGCGGGTGGCGGGCGCGTGTATGTGCGTGTGTGTATGCGTGTGCGCGCCGCACGGCTCGGGGTAGTCGGGTCGGGTCGGACTTAGTTCCACACTTCCACGCGAGCCACACTTGGTTCCCAGCCGCATGCCGAGTGCGGCAGCAATGGGATTGCATTGGGCTCGCAGGCAGGCACGCCGCGGGGCCGGCGTGTGGCGGCAGCGTGGCGGCGGCCTCGCCCTCGCCGCCGCCCTAGGCCCCGCGCCGTGCTGTACTGCTCTGCTCTGCACTACCACACAGTGCACAGCACTGCCGCCCCTGCCTGCCGCCCCTGCCTGCCGCCCCTGCCTGCCTGGCCCCGTGCCCCGGGCCTCCGGCTAGGCACACACCGCCGGTTGCGAGGGGCGGGACCGTCCATCGGGGGCCCCGTTTCCCGTGCGCGTCCGCCGGGCGCTGCTGCTGCTATCAACTGGCCTCCCACCACAGCAGCAACACCCACTGCCCGCCCATCACCACACACACACGCGTACAACGATAACAGCAACACCCTCAATTCAATTAACCCTCCACCCCCTGCAAGTGCACACAAACGCACCGGCAGGGTGGGGATGCATGGTGTCCGCTGCCGGCCGGTGGCCAGCACGACGTAGTCGGCGGTGATGGCGGATGTGGCGCCGCTGGTTTGGTCGCGCACGCTGGCGCACCACTGCCCGCCCTCGCGGCGCAGCTGCAGCAGCTTTTGTGAGCATTTGATGTGCGAGCTCAGCCGGTTGCGCTCCACGAACAGCGCGGCAAGCGCAGCGGCATGCGACCCAGCAAGGAAACCGGAGTCGCGAGGGCTGGCGGGGCCATCCGTCCCCAAGAAGCCATCTGGCAGCTGTGCAACAGTCGCGCTCCCGAAGCAGCCCGGAAAGTCGAGCTCCGCTCCTGCGGTCAAGTGAGTGTCGTGACAGCAGTCCGCTTCGTCGTGAACGCCGATACATTTCTTACGATTGTATGCCCAGCTCTAACGATTGCGATTCCCAGGCACCGACGCAGTTGAGAAAGCAGTCAGCACTGTGGTGTTTCTTTTTCCTCCTCACCGCCCACAAAGCCGCTCTCCTCGATGGTCGTGACATCACAGCCAATATCAACGAGCGCCTTCGTGGCATGCAGGCCTGAGTCGCCGGCTCCGACGCAGAGCACACGAATGTGCATTCCGGGCGACGCAGCTCAGCCCCGCAAGCTGGCGTCCCACCATAATGGATCCCTCATGTACTGCATATCTACAATTGGACTGCACATCGTGGCACAAGGGCTGACGTCCGTTTTTGAAGGCTTGAGCGCGCACGTCACGTATACATTTCCGCAAGAAATTTATGCGCTCTTAAGATATGCATACGTATGTGTACGCCTTCAGGGGGGTAAAACTCTCCTCGTGGATTCACACTTCCAGCCAGCGTTTCAGGCTGGCCATCACAATTCGACGTCGCTGCTTGCGCACTCGGCGGCTGAGCTCCAAATATAATTTCAAGAATCAGCTTGAAGACCGCCGGTTTTGTGGTGGCAGCGGGCTAGGCACGGGCACACGTCCGCCGCATCGACGGGGCACGCACCGTGCTGGACCCCAATGGTCGGTCATTTTGCATTCACAACGAAGCACTTCGGCCCACGGTGCCCCTCAGTGCCTTGCCCACCGTCCTCCCCCCCCCCCCCCCCGCCCCCATCCCGCCCTCCCCCCGACTACCGCACCCTACCCAGATAGGCCCTGATAGGCCCACCCCTGCTCGACGCGCCGCCGAACCTGTTGTGATGGTAGCGGTTGGTAATTGCGGTTGTTGCGGCGACTTGCTTCAGGCCCACACGCCGCTGCGATGCATATGCTTTTTATGCAAGACGACACGTACCAGCAGCTACCCGCCCCGACACTGACAGATAGATCCGGTCGCAGATCCGGTCGTCGCTGTCTTGCATTTCATTCGTCCTGCGCTCCTAACATGGAGCGGCCTGTGCCGACCTTTCGAAGCCCCCAGCTGTTGCTGCGTGATACCACCGCAGGGGTAGCCGCAGGGGCTTTCCCTACGCTCCCGACCCCACGCGGTCGCGCCGTGCCGGATCCGGATCCGTGCCGGTCCGGGATTCCCGGGCCCTGCCCGTCCGAGCCACGGGAGCCTGGTCCGAACCCTCCACGGCGGCCGCTGTGAGGGGGCGCCCTGTCGCCCCCCCCCCCCTCGCCCAGCCGTGCACGGCCTGACTTGCAGACTGGTCAGCCCCCGCCCCCAGCCTTACCGATGCGTGCACACAACTACAGCATGGGGTTCAACAGGTTACAGTTGCTGAGTGCTGACTGTGTCCGCCCGCCGTCGCCGCCGCCCGTGACCCCCACGGCCCAACGGCCCACGCCCAATCCACCATCCGGCTGTCCATCACCCGTGCCTGCCGTCAGCCTTGCGCCCCTTGCACTGCCCGCCTGACCCCACCCCCGCTCTCAACGCTCATCACTCATTCGCTCGTCACGCACTCGGTCTATCTGTCCCGATGCCAAATGCCACCCAGGCGCCCGGGGGCTCGCCCATGGGGTCCACCTCTCCATGCGGCGAGTCCGTACGGCCCACACGGCCTCAGCAGCACAGCTCGCCCATACACGCTTTTGTGGTTTGCTGAGAATTCGATCATTGATTTTGCATTCACGGGCAAACACCCACCCCGCACGGGCGAGGGGCAGCCCGCCGCCAACCCGTAGTCTCACCCGCAGTCTCACATCGTGGTCCGCATCACAATTGAGGCGCAGGTGCTGCAGCCCCAAACAACCTGTGCCCCACGCAGCACGCTGCGATTTAGGACGCAGAGGACGGCGCCGATGCCCATACCGGGTTGCCCCGCCTGGCCGTCCCGCTCCGTGTTCCGCTCCAACCCCGGTTGCGCCCCGCTCCGTGTTCCTCTCCGTGTTCCGCTCCACAGTGCGCAGTCCTGGCGGAATATACCGTGCACGCACACGTACACGCGGGCATTTTGTGTGCTGCCGTTTCCGTTGCGAATTCACACACGCATTCCTGCTATGGTACACAGCAATATTAACAACACCGCATTTTCCTCACACGCGGCGCGCTGTCACTAGCACACTCTCTGGATCACACCTACCCGGGTCACGGCCACAAACCAGCCTGCCGCTCTCGCACACACACGCGGTCACGTCTACATACGCCCACCCACCCCCTGACCCACCCCCTGACCCACCCCCTCTCGCCCTCGGCCTCTCTGTGTGTGTCTCTCGATCCCAGCCGAACCAAGTAGTAACTAGAATCTAATCGCTCTTGGGCTCGGCCGCCTTGGCCTCTGCCGCGCTGGCGGGCTCCTCCTCCTCCGCCGCCTTCCGCCGCCCCGACACCACCGCCACCAGCCGCAGCACCGTCAACCCGTCCACCAGCGCCAGCACGTACGGCCGGTACGGCACCTCGGCGCAGTACGACAGCGCCGATTGTACGGGTGCGCCGTACGTCTGGTACGACGGGATGTGCGACGCGAGGTACGGCGCAATGTACGACAGGTTCAGGCTGGCGGCGTAGAGCACCCAGAGGGTGTGGGTGGCGGCGGGGACGAGCACGGCGGCCAAGCGGCGCAGCGCGTTGCGGCGGGCGGCCAGGCGCGCGGACAGCGCCTTGGCGGCGGCCTTGGTGGCGGCGTCACTGCACGGGGAGGGAGGCGAGGAGGCGGGGAGGAGAGGGGGGCGGGTCGTGAATACCACGCAGCCCAAGCTGGAGGCCCGGGCCGGGGAGAGCAACACAGAAACGTGATGAGGAGGCGGGCGGATCCAAGGATGTTTGGGAAAGCAGTACAGGATGCACCGGTGGGAGGAAGGATGGTGGGAGATTGGGGACTGGGGTTGGCGCGCACGTGTTGGCACCAACCAGACAGCCCCAGGCAAGCTGTGACGGCTCCCCCCGGCTCACGGCTCACGGCCCCGTGCCCCTCCCCCGCGTGCCGTCTACCACCGTGCGCCCCTCCCCTCCCCCCACCCTCCCCTTCCAACCCACCCCGTCTCCATTGTCGCACACGCCCCGTCCCTTCTTTCGCTTCTGACTCGAGAGGTCTGGCGGCGCCGCGCGGCGGCCCCTTTGTGTGGACCCTCTCTGAAGCTCACAACCCGTCTTAACCCCCAGCAGCGGCAACCCCACGGAGTCGTCTCCTAGCAGCATCAGATGTCCTGGCGTCTGCACGCTTTGGATTGTCCCCTCTTGTAGGATCGCATTCTGAACCCCCGTGTCCTTCTCTGCCACGCACGCATGCACGCATCCGGATGGGCATCCGGATGGGCCCGCGGGCTTTGTTCCGTTTGGTTCCTTCATATTTGCTTGAACCCTCCCTGTGCCACGTTGCTCAACTCTCACACACGGCGCCTCTCTCTCCCACTCCACCGCCTACTCCACCGCCTCCCCGCCCCAAACACACAAACACTGCGCCACACACGCTCTCACACGCTCTCACAGCCGTACACGCTCACCTGTTGGTGGGCAGCCGCTCGAAGATCTCAGAGTCCGACATGCCCACCGCCTCCGGGCAGATGCGGGGGTCGTACTTGTCGTACCTGCGTGTGCGTGTGCGTGCCGTACACATGTGCGCGATACCATGTGTTAGAGAGCACGGGAGAGGAAACACGCAGACTGTGCATGCCATGCACGTACACGTGTGTACGATACAAGCCATGGACACGTGATGAACTACCCCGCTCATCCCCCTCGCTCACCACACCCACCCCACCCACCAGGTCAGCACGATGCCCAGCACCGCCGCCGCCGAGCCAAGCACGCTGCCGTACAGGTCGGCAGCGGCGGCGGCGGGGTAGAACCAGGCGCGGCCGGCCACCACCGCCAGGTACATCATCTGTCGTGTGTGCGTGTGCGTGCGTGCGTGTCAGGGAGGGAGCACACAGGGGGAAAACGTCAGTGTGTGTGCGGGTTTGGCCGTGCGTGTGTGGTTGTAGGGGGCGTGGGGTATTGCAGAGACCCGGTCCCTGCACCAACCCCACCCAACCCACCCCAGCCCAACCCAACCCACCCCAGCCCAACCCAACCCAGCCCAACCCCAACCCAACCCAGCCCAACCCCAACCCACCACAACCACCAACCGCCCAACCCAACCGCCACAACCACAACCGCCAAAACCCAACCGCCAACACCGCCACAAAACCGCACCTGCAGCAGCGCCGCGGTGCCCAGGTATTCGTGGCGCAGCGGCCCCAGCGCGCGCACGAACTGGCAGGCGTAGTAGCCGGCCGTCAGCAGCGTGCAGCCCAGCATCTGCGTACGGCAGGTGTACGGCAGGTGTGCGTACGTGTCAGGTGTGTGCGTGAGCGAGTGTGTGCGTGAGCGAGTGTGTGGCAGGTGTGTGAGGGCACAAGGGGAATCTGTGTGTACGTGCGTGCGTCGTGAGGCAGGTGTGTGTGTGTGAGAAGTTTGGAGGCAGATGTGGGTGGGTGTGAGAGTGAGGTGTGTGGGGGTAGCCGTGTGCGTGTGTGTGTGGCGTGGTGAGGGGCTGGCGGCAGGGCAGCCGTGGGCACGGGGACGGTTAGGCAGGACGGGAGCGGAGGCGGGCTCTGGGGTGCGAACGGTATTGTGAAACGTGGAGAGAAGTGCAAAGAACGAAGTCGAACCAAGCACAAGCACACACGCCGCCACCAACAGCAACAAACAGAGCGCCGCCACACCATCAACACCCTCGGCACGGCGCGCATCCGCCGGCCTGCCCCTTGAAGCCCCCCGCTTCAGGCCCCCCGCTTCAAGCACCCGACCGCCCCCTGCACGCGGGTGCCGCAGTGGCCCCAGCACATCGCCTCCCCCCCCCCTCCCGCTCCCGCTCCCCCGTCCCAGCGCCCACCACCCTCGCAATGCTGCCCCCACTCGTCGACTCACCGTGTACCGAAGGCTGTCGGCGAAAATCTCGGGCGAGGTGCGGACGGCAACCTTGTCATCGACGATTTCAACGAAAGGGAAGGCAGCGGCCAGCATGGTCGCGATGTGGACGCCGGTTGGGATGAGCGGGAAGGGCGCGGGGTGCTCCTTATCCGGGTGTTGGAAGGAAACGACGCCCATTGTCGCGATTCTTTTAGTTCGCGCGGTCGGACGGGCGGGCGAGTGTGGACGGGTTGAGAGAAGGAGTGGCAGAGGCTAGGCGAGGTGACAAGTAAAGCGATTGCGCTGGGTGAAGAGCGTAAACCGACGCAGCGAAGAGCAAACGGTAACACTGCTGGTTCAAGGAGTTAGGAAGAATGCCCAAGTACCGGTGTCTTTCGAGCGAGGCCAATAGAATAATTGCGTTCGCGTTCAAGCGCGAGAGGTTTTTGGTTTGGGCGGCCCCATCGCGGTGTGCGAGTAGTTGGTTTGGCGCGCAAGCCACCCACACCCACACTTTCCCAAAGTTTCTTCTGCCCTTCAATAATCAATCAATCATGCTTAATTGTTGGATACACGATGACCTGGGGGCGCTGGCGCATGGTGGCTTTTCTCGCCCTTTTGCCCGCCGCGCTTGCCGACTGCCCGCGGCGTGGTGTGCACGCGTAATTTGAGCAGAATGCGGCTTCAAAAGACCATGCCTGTCCTCGAAATGGGCGCGCGCTCGCAATGGCGTCGGCAGCACAGGTCGCGGCAAGTGCACGTGCAGCGGATTCCATGCCGCATGGGCTGCAGTACCGGCGCAGCAGCCCGGCCCAGGCATCGCCGCGTTCCTTCGCTCCCGTTCGGCCGCGCTGACCCCTGCTGCAAGCTAGCACAACGCAGCGGACGGCAGCAGGCCAGCACGGCGGCAGCATCCGCGCACGCCGGCACGCGGGAGGGGCACCCAGCAACCGGCCCTGGAAACCCCCTCAGGAACCCCCCTGGTCGACAGGTCTTGTAACGGTTCGGGCCAGGCTTGCGCGGACGCCCCTGTAAGCCAACGCACGGGGGGGGATCGCAGATACGAACCAGACATTACTGCTGCCCAGGAAATGCGCGGCGCCCCACCGTTCACGCGGGTGGCATGTAGGCATGTCGGCACATGTCGGGGCGTTCCAAGTCGCGCGCATGAGTCTCCGCGGCGCAAACTTGTGATGTATGAGCCAATGTATGCGACCTGCATCGGGGCGCGAGCAGTTGCTTGGCTTTGGGGGCTGGGGCAGCGATGCATGGGTGCGACACATCGCTGTCGGTCAACATGTGTTCCCAAGGCGGCCCAAGCTACATCGCCGTAGAGCTCGTCGAGAGCAGTTGACTGACACCAGCTTTACAAAAGCCTCAGGGGTTTGGAGGGTTTTTTTGGGCGCTGGTCGGGGAGGTTTTGCGTCACGGGGTAAAATAAGCTTTGTTTCCAACCCCCCTACAAAGGGTCAGGGTTGGTCGGGAGCAGGGAAGGGCGTGGTCCGCCTCCCCTGGTCGGGAGGCGGACCACGCTCTCGACCCCAGCCGCGTGCCACGTATCTTGAGGCCCCCCCCTGCAGCATTGTCCCTTGGCTGGGGTTGCTGGCCGCCCGCCAGTGCCCGTTTGCCTGCCGCCGCCGCCGCCGTGTCCCCCTACCTACACCCGCCCCGACGCGCGCTGCCTGCTGCTGTACGGCGGCCCCCCCACTCCGGCTGACACATTCTGGCGGGCTGCCGCACCGCCCCGCTGTGCACCGCACCATGCGCACAACTAACCGGCACACAATGACGCAGTCCCGACAGGGGGGGGGGTGGGTGTAGAAAACAAAGTGCCACACCCCATGCCCCGAAATCCCCCGGGACCCCCCTACAGGGGACGACCGACCCCCCCACGGACAAAACCGTGTCGTTGAGGGGTTAAAACCCCTCCATTTAATACCAAAGTGGTGCCAATCGACTCCTCTTGACGAGCGCTATCACGCCGTGTACGTGAGCCTCTCTCCATAATACGCGTATTAATACAGCGTACTAGGATTTCTAGTACAGTACGTTCAAATACGTTGCATACTACGCTGGGCCACGAAATCAGGGGGGAAAGCGGGTGCAAACACGACACGCGTGCCCGCGGCGTGCCCGAATCGATGTAAACTTGGATTTGCGAGGCCTTAGTCGTGTAGTGGAATTATTTTCAACTTATTATACTCATTTTATAAGAAGGAAACAGCTGCGGTGCGGAGAACAGCCATGGTTCGCGAACTTCGACGGACATCCTTTCCTTCCCCTCGCCCACCACGCGTGCCCCACCCCGCCCATCCCCTCACCCCTGCTGTTTTTTCCCCAACGCAACGTATTATGCAAACGTACTAGACAGCGGGGCAGCGTACTAGTACGTAGTACCGTACGTAATATAAAATACGCGTACTAGGCAACCCTGGGTAGGGGGCGTGGGCCAGCCTGACGCACGTCTTCCTGGAGTGCCCCGCTTACACGCAGCCACGGACGTGGCTGCAGCAACTGTATGTGGGCTCACATCGCGCCTGTCTCGGACGCGGCCTTCATGCTGGGTGGCGACATGGGCGTGTGGGCCTCTGGGAGCGAACGCACTACTGTGCTGTAGAACCCGCCATGTGGAGCCCACAGCGGCGCGAAACTGCCTGTGGAGTACCTGTACGGAAAGCGCAGGGTCGTGGTGCAGCCGGGGGCTGTCATGGTGGTTCCCTTGCAGCCGCCGGCACAGTCCACCACCGCGCGCCAGACAGGCGTGGTGGTGTACACGCCGCGGTTAAGGCCAATGCCGAGCGCCGCAAGCCAGGTGTTGGCAAGATCGCCAAGCGGCAGCGCCTCAAAGCTGACAGCGCGTGCGCCGGGGAACATTGGACTGGGAGGCTCGGGGCTGGGTGGCTCGGGGCTGGGTGGCCATGGGGCGGTCCTGGGCGGCAGGACGGTGAGGGCGATGACCCACGCCATCCAGGCCGGTCCCATCGCGGCCGGCTTGGCCAGCGATGGACCATTTAGAACTTTGCAGACAATACGAGCACACCAATTGCACACTCCAGCTTTGCTACAAAGGAAGTCAAGCCGCTTCGCTCGCTCGAGAAAGTGGCGCGGCCAATGCACGCCGCTGAAGAGTTAGCGCGCAAGCTTGCGCCGATAAGAACAGACATTGCATGCCTGCACTTTTGGATAGCGTCGGGCTTGGAAAAGGAGGCAGAACAGCTTGCCGCGCACGGCTTCGGTGAATGGGCGGGACTTGAAGAGGGTGAGCTACTACTGGGCTTGCAACGTCCATGGAGTATTCGCTCGACCAAGCTGTGGAACACTTGGCGCTTGTGTACATACGTAGGGTTTGTGCCCGATGAGTTCGACCGCTTGATTGCCAAGTTCGACCGCTTCATTGCTCTCAAGGCGCTTAGAGCCGTCACGGAACTGCGCTGCACGGGTGAGTGCACGGGGGACCTATATGGCAAGCCGGTACTCAGCCGAAAGCAGGCCGTGTCACGAGCTAGCGACACTTGCGCAGGTGTGCGGCCGGCTGTGTTTCTGTCCACTCCGCTTCCGCCGGCACAGACGGCAAGCACCAAATCAAGCGTCACTCGTCGGCACAGTTCCAGGCCGGGCACCTGCGAAGAGTGGGCGGAGGTGCAGCTGCGTTGGCTCTGCAGCAGCTTTCCAGGCACGACGGCCAGCAGCCAACTCGGCGCAGGCGGTGGCCTCGCCGGCAGCGGCAGCAACACCGGCAGTGGGCCAGACAGCAACGGCGAGGCCGGCAGGCGTTACCAGCCTCTGGAGGTCATCTCATCGTTGCCTGGCCACGCGGACCGTGTCTTCAGCGACGCCAACGGCGTGCCGTACCGGTAAGTGGGCGGCGGCTGGTTGGGTGGGGGCGCGCTGTCTGTTTATATGTACTACCGGGGCCAGCGCATATCATTAACTCCTGTGCGGGGAAGTTGACGGCTTCTTCCTGTTGCCCATTGGACATCCCCCCTTTTGGCTGCAGGTTGCGGACGGATACCACTCCGCCCGGCATCCTCTATAACGAGGCCACCACCAGCTCTCAGATACTCTTTGATGTGCTGCGACCGCTGGGGACCCTAGTCAACAGCTGGCTGGCTACGCAGCTCTCCAGCGGCGGTGGCAGCAGCAGCAGTGGCAGCGCCGCGGCAGGCGAGTTGGGGCTCTCAGCGCCGGCGGGGGCCGGGCCCTCAGGAGCAGGGGCCGGGTTGGGGGCGGGGCCACCCAGTGGCGGGCCCGCCGGTGCTGCGGCGGCATCGGCCGTGCCGGCGGCTTCGGCCGTGCCGGCGGCTTCGGCCGTGCCGGCGGCTTCGGCCGTGCCGGCGGCTTCGGCCGCTGCGGTTGCGCCTGCTGCTGCAGCTGCTCCTGCGGCGACTGGGAGCGGCTGCAGAGTGGCCAGCGTGCAATGGGTGCAGCAGGAGCAGGGAAATCAGCAGCTGGATGAGTATCAGCGTGCGGCTGGGCAGCTCGGCAACTTGTTGTTTCCGGACTTCATGCTGAAAGCACAAATCACTTCTACAGACAGCGGCAGCAGCGGCGCTCAGCAATCCTCTGCCGCCACCGCAAGCAGCAGCGGAGTTGGCGGGGCGGGCGCGTCAGGCTGTGGTGCAGGGGCGCAGCAGTGCGTCTGCATCCTGGAGGTCAAAACGTCGGCAGTGCTGATGAAGAATGGGCAGCCGATCCCGCTGTTGGAGATGTACCGGCGCGGGGAGTTGAAGGCGGTCGCTCTTATTTCGCAGGTGGGCTTGGTAACGGTCGAGCTTACACGCGGAAGGGGGAGTGCCTGTGCTTCACATGGCGGCTGCGGCGATGTGCACGATTTGGTACAACCGGTTCACCTTGCCTACGGGCATGGGCTGTGCTGCCCGCGCGGTGCTCACAGGTGTTCACTTACATGGACGGCAGCCGCGCTCCGTACGGCATCCTGATGAGCTACGAGGTCATGTGGCCGTTCTTCTGCCCGCAGCTGCTGCTGCAGGCGCCCACGCCCCGTGAGCAGATGGTGCTGCGCATCGGCCGCCCGATCCTGGGCAGCGCGCAGCAGCCTGACGCGACTTTCAAAGCCGCGACCCTGTTCATGATGCTGTGCGGCATTGAGTTTGCCAACACAAACAGCATGGCGGCGGCAGCGCAGCCAGGCGCCGTGCGCAAGAGCGGCAGCGGGCTGGGCAGTGGACGTCGGGTCGCAGGTGGTGGGGATGACGCTGCCGGTGCCGGTGCCGGCGGCGGCAGCAACAGCAGCAGCGGGGGCCGGTCTGCTACGGGGACGGGAGCTGGAGGTGGAGGTGGAGGGCAGAAGCCCGAGAAGCGGCCGCGGCCTGTTTCGCAGGCGGACGCGGGTGAGGACGCGGAGGAGGCGCAGGAGGAGGACGTCTGCACACAGCAGCTACTGCAGCTGCTGAGCCGACCACCCGCAGCTGCGCTAGCGCCGTCGTCTCCATCCGCGGCGGCGGCGCCATCAGTGGCGGCAGGGCGACCGCGGGTGCACGTGGGCCGCGTGCTGTACCATGGCTGCAGCGGCATCGTGGCGGCCGGCCGCGTGAACGGCCGGGACGCCGTCATCAAATTCTTCGGGCCGGACGCGGGCGGCGTCGAGACATACCACGCGGAAGTCGGGGCCTACCAGGTGCTGGCGTCGCTGCAGGGGCAGGTGCTTCCCGAGGTATTGGCGGTGGACAGCACCGCCGCGCTTCCAACCGTGCAGCAGCCGCCCGGGGTCCTTGAGCCGCCGGCTCCGGTGCCGGGGGTGTTCTTCCTGGCCACAGCCCGCGTGTGGGGCCTGACGCTGCGGGAGGTGGTGGCGCAGCGGGGACGCATTGACGCGGACGTGGCGGCGGCGGCGGAGCGCGCGCTGCAGCGGCTGCACGCGGCGCCAGTGCCGGACGGCGGGCGCTTCCTGCATGGTGACGTGCGACTCAGCAACATCATGCTGGTGCTTGATGAGTCAGCACCGGAGCGCCGGGCGCCGGAACCAGAGGCGGCGGCAGAGCAGGCGGCGGCAGTGGCGGCCGGGGTGGGGCGCGCCGAGGATGTGCGGTGTGTGGTCATCGACCTGGGCCACTCACGGCTGGACGGCCGCGCGGAGGAGCAGCAGGCAGAGCTGCAGGAGCTGCGCGAGCTGCTGCACGAGCAGGCGGGCGAGCAGTCATAAATGCGCGTGGTGGTGCGCATGGCAGCGACAGCAGCGGCTACACGTGGTGTCGAACTAAACTGGGGGCAGCACTGGAGGACAAGGTGGCATAGGAGTCGTGAGGCCCGCTGGTTTGTGCGGTGTGTTGGTGAGCTGCTTTCTACCGGCTGCGGCCCGAGTCGGGCGGCTCGGCCAGCACGGCGTCGGACCTGGAGGGGCGTATTGCAAGGTCGCAGAGTTGTAGGAGGCCGTCTATGTGAACGCTTTTTGTGTAGTGTTTTTGGGGGGATGGGGGGCATTCGCATGTGCGGCGTGAGATGAATTTGAAGTGCCGATAGTTGATGTTTCAAGAAGTGACGGAGACTTAGAGGGATTCGCAGGATGCGCAAATGCAGGATGCTAGGACATCATTGCAGTCCTTTCAGATGTCACCTATGGTGCCTTTGGTGCGCACCCGAGAGAGTGTTCACTTCTTTTACGATGTCATGTACTCTGTGGCAAGAGTTGAATTGTGGGTTCACATCGCGGCACGTATGCATGCGGTGTACACTGCAGCCCCTGCCTCTTGTGCTATCTGCGCACTGCCTATCGACCAGGCAGGTTGAACCGAGTGCAGTGTTTTGACGCGGCGTCCGGCAGGCTTGCAAGCACTTGGGCCGAACACTTTGATCTACTACCGTGCCATGCCATGGGGCGCACACCTGCGCATGGGTGGGCGGGTGGCCGGCGGGAGCGAGAGTAGGCAAGCCATTGGGAGAATACATGATTGGAGCTCGCAGGGGGCACAGGGGCGCGCTTGGGTAGTCATGCGGCCGGAGGGGTGTACACGTGCAAAGCAACCCGGTGACGTGGACAAGGGCGGCGCATGGGCGGGCTGTGGTGCTATCAGCCAGCAGGTCGAAAGCACGGCAGGGGGGAGAGAGGGCATCGTAGTCTTGTTGCCGGGCAGACTGGTGCGGCCGATGACGGCGTGGCGTGTGCAGGTGGTTGTAGGAACCGGGCGAGGGATGAGAGTTGGCATTCCCCACTGGTGACTGGTCCCGGACCCAGCAAGCCTTTGCACGACAACAAAGACAGGAGTTGTGGCTGTGCGACACGGGTACTGTACCGATGCGTGCTGGCTGCTGGCTGCCGCACATTGCTGACACGCAGCCTTCACGCACTGGGCGCCCCGCGCTACAGGTGGTGTGTAGCGAAGCCTTGCGCCCGTCACCTTCCGTTCCCCCTTGTAAC
The DNA here is from genome assembly GCA_016834605.1 of Chlamydomonas incerta. Taxonomy (NCBI): domain Eukaryota; kingdom Viridiplantae; phylum Chlorophyta; class Chlorophyceae; order Chlamydomonadales; family Chlamydomonadaceae; genus Chlamydomonas; species Chlamydomonas incerta. The sequence goes on from JAEHOC010000042.1 coordinate 259,651, forward strand.
AACAAGAGACGTCCTTGCCGTTGCAGCAGCCCTGCAAACAGTCATACTCGACCAGTCTGCCCGCCTGCGTGCCTCACACCAGGGTTGCCTAGTGTTTTCCCAGGCCGGCAGCCCCGCGGCGGTCCTGGCGCACAAGATGCCCAACCTTGACCGGGGGCTGCGCTGCAGCCTCTTCCACTGGGGGGACGCAGGCGCCCCGGCACGGCCTCGAGCAGCTGCGGCAGCCGCGCCGGGGCGTCTGCGGCCCCCCAGTGAAGGGGCTGATGCGCAGGCGCCCCCGGCGGTCGAGGTTGGGCATCTTGTGCGCCCGGACCGCCGCGGGGCTGCCGGCCTGGGAAAACCGCCAGCGCGCACCGCTGGGGGCGAGCCGCAGCGCCTGAGGCAGGCAGGCCATGGCGGCACGCGCACCCGGGCGGATCGATGGTGAGCGTGCGTGACAGGAGGCGGCTGCTGACCATGCACCCTCCCGCGCGCCAGTCCCGCGCACCAGTCCCCGCCCTGGCTACCCTGACACATGCACCCCCCCCTCACTCGCACGCACCGTGCGGCCCTGGGTGCTGGATGGGCGCCCGCTCATCAGCACAACCCATGCCGCCCAGCCCACAGCGCAGCACAGCACAGCCGCCAGCACAGCCGCCAGCCCGAATGCGGCGGAGCCAGGAGGAGCCCGCCACCCGCTGGCCGCTGGCCGCTTGGCGGCAGAGGGCCATCCAGCGGCAGCCTGCTGCTGCACGTGCACATGCACGTGTACGTACGTAGGTGGGGCGTGCATGCGCAGCAGACGTGAGATGAGCGGGTGGGAGCTTGAGGATGGAGGGCGGGGGTGGCGATAGCGGCGGGATAGCATCAACCGCGACTTTGCGGGCTGAAGGCAAGGCGTGGAAGCAAATGACACGTGATCTCCCCTTACAAACCACGCTCGGCCCACGTTCCCGCACTACCCGCACCGTACAACTAACCTGTACTGTTTCACGCACGGCCAGTTGTGTCAACACACGCACACGCGCTGCCCGTGACGTGGCACCGCCCGACCGACCGCCCTCCTGGGCCCTGGGCTTGTGTGCTGGCGTGTTGCCGCTAGCTTGCTTGCCGCCCTGTACGCGTCGGCGGGCCGCGGTGGCCTGGCGGTAGGCGCTACTACTGGCCGCCAGCGCCAAGCAGCTCCAGAACGAGGACGACCAAGCCTAGCTGCAGGGACCGAGCCGCACCCCTGGGCCCTGCAGGTAGGCACGGCCATCCTCCTCCCGGAGCTGGCCGGCGCTGGCGACCAGCACTGCCAGGCCACCGCCGTCCGCCGCCGCCAGCTCACGGGCCGGCGCCTGCTGTGGAACCTGTTAGCTCCGTGCCTGCGACCACCGCGGCCGCCACGGCACGCCAGCGGATAGATGCAGCCCCCTGGCTCACGTGACACCGGGTATCGTATGGGCGCGCGCGGGTGCGGCAGCGAGGGAGGGAGGCTCGCTTCGGCCCACTGCTGCACAGTTCAGAGAACTGCTTGCTAGTGTGGATGCAATGCAAGTGGAAGACGCCGCCGATTGCGCAGTGACGAGCGGCAAGCAGCACGCAGCAACGCTGGCACCACCCGAGCCCAATCTGGGGATTGTAAACCTGACGGGGAAAAGGACCACTGCGGTGCTGGCGCCTCCCCGTCGGGTTCAACAAACTACGGGTTGAGCCTGTGGGGCCGCTGCTACGTGGGCACACTCCATGTCCAACCACCCGACCGCGTCCCCGTCCACGTCCATGAAGAGAGGCCACCCGGAAAGCCGGGGCATCCGCAATCCGCAACGGACAGCAGTGGGGGGAGGGGGGGCCGAGTCCATTCCAGCCGACTGAGTGAACCCAGACCATTCGTCCCGTGCAGAGGGTGCCCCAGAGTCCCTTGCTTGGCAGCGCCAGCGGCGCTCCCGCCGGTGGCTCTGGTGGCTGCCTTGGAAACACCCAGCCCAGCACTCACGCACACACCTGCCCCGTGCTTACGTGAGCGGCCGCCCCGGACGCACTCACCGGCGGCGGTCAGGGTCGGCTTGTGCGCGCGCGCCAAGCCAGTAACGCTCACTCGGCGGAGCACTGCGACAATGCGCGCAGCACATCACGGCGGTGAAACGGCTGTGAAAACACACGTAAGCGCACCGCCGCAGGCATCCTTGCGACAGCAGCTCACAGCGAGGCGGCAGCGAGGCGGCGGTGGCAGCAAAACAACGCGTCGCCTCGAGCGTAGCCCGTAGCCCGTTATCTCGCGCATGCTCGCGGCTGCCCCTGGCCTGTCGCAACTAACAGGAAAGAGATCAAACGCCCACCACTGCTCACCGTTGCTCGCTTGCCTCGCTGCCGGCTCCTCGCTGCCGGGGCCTGGCAGCCACCGGCGGGTCGCAGCAGCAGCTGCCGCGCCGCGCTATCGCCGAATAGCAGCCGCCCCGAAACCGCCGCGTAGCAAGCGCAGCCCGCCGCCCTGCAGCAGCAGCTCATCACAGCATCAAACGCACAGCGGGCGCGCGGTCAGACGCCGGCAGCAGCAGCAGCAGCAGCAGCAGCAGCAGCAGCAGCAGCAGCAGCAGCAGCAGCAGCAGCAGCAGCAGCAGCAGCAGCAGCAGCAGCAGCAGCAGCAGCAGCAGCAGCAGCAGCAGCAGCAGCAGCAGCAGCAGCAGCAGCAGCAGCAGCAGCAGCAGCAGCAGCAGCAGCAGCAGCAGCAGCAGCAGCAGCAGCAGCAGCAGCAGCAGCACAGTGCGCCCGCACCGGCGTCCGCTGCGACGCAACTTGCTTCGGCCAGCTCGCGCGCGACTGCCGCACCACGCTCACAACGAAGTGCCGCCGAGTGAAGCTTGCTCGCCTAGTGCGTTGGCCATGGCCCAGGCGCGAGGCCCAGCTGCCTCGCCGCGCGCCACTCACCGCGTTCGGCAGCGCGCGCGCCCCATGTTGCTAATGCCCGGCTCGCGTACCGTATGTATGTTGTACAGAGCAGAGCAGAGCATACCAGAAGGGAAAGCTGCGGCCCTGCGGCCCATGCATGAGGTTGTGTGCACTGCGTTGGTGCATTGGCCATCTCGCCATCTCTGGCTGCGGCGCGCCGACCGCACCGCACCAGCAGCGTGCCAGACCCTTCCCAGACCCATTCCAGCCCGCCCCATACGGAGCGCATACACGGGACGTGTATATATACAAAAAGCGGAGTTGGGTCATCGCGCGTGCCTCGACCTGGCCACGACCACGGCCCCCAGCCGGCCCCCAGCCGGCCCCCAGTGCCCATTCGAGGCGGCGCACCTCCTGCCCCCAGCTGGCACTGGCTGGCGCTACCGGTAGCATCCATTTGCCGTGTCGTGCCGCACACACCCACACCTACACCCACGTGCAAATACACGTCAACTAGCGCACACACCGCCGCCCGCTGCCTTGAATGCCCATGCCTGGGTCGCATGGACGGCTGCTCCCCATGCACCATCGCTTCATCTGTCGCTGTTGCTCATTCCAGGGGGTCTTTCCCCCGGCCTGCGCCTGCCCGCACACACACAACCCCAGCAGCACACCTGCCACCGGCTGCCCCCACCCGTCTGAAGCCTCCACACGCGGTCGCCATGCCGCCGCCGCCGCCACTCAACAACAGATGAACCCCCACCACTGCTCCAGCCGCACGCCAGTGCGGCTCCAGCCCACTGCTCCGGCCGCGTGCTACTGCCGCCGCTGCCACTGCTACTGCCGCTGCTACTGCCGCCGATGCTACTGCCACTGCCGCTACAGCCGCTACAGCCGCCGCTCAGTCCAGCTTGAGCTGCAGCTCGTCGCGGCGCACGCCCTCCTTGGTGATGATGAGGATCTCCACCTTATCGCCCTGTGGGGTGTGTGTACGGTGGCGGTGTGGAGTGTGTGGAGTTGGTGTGTGTGTGTGTAGGGTGGCGGTGTGGGCGTGTGGTAGGTGTGTGTGTGGTAGGTGTGTGCGTGTGTGTGTAGGGTGGCAGTGTGGGCGTTTGGTAGGTGTGTGTGTGTGTGTGTGTGTGTGTGTGGCAGGTGTGTGTGTGTGTGTGTGTGTGAGGCGGTGTGTAGGGTGGCGGTGTGGGCGTGTGGGGGGTAGGGTAGCGGTGTGTGTGGCGGTGTGTGTGTGTGTGCGGGGGGGGGGGGGGCTGTTGTAAAGACTCTATCGACTTTCCCAGCCCGCCCGCCCAAACCCATCCACTGCCCACCACCACAGCTCTGCCCCCACCCTACAGTGCTCCCCGCCCGCTACTGCCTGCCTGCTGCCGCCAATCGCCCCCTCCATCCCGCCGCCCACTACTGCCAGCCGCCCTCTCCCCCCCGCTACTGCCGCCCGCTACTGCCACTGCCACCACCCACCGTGTAGATGTCGCGCTCGCCGGCGGACACGACCCTATCCCCTTCCCGCCCAGCCTGCTACTGCCAGCCGCCCCGCTACTGCCGCCCACTACTGCTACTGCCGCCCGCTACTGCCACTGCCGTACCCACCCACCGTGTAGATGTCGCGCTCGCCGGCGGACACGACCCTATCCCCCTCCCTCCCGCCGCCTGCTACTGCCAGCCGCCCCGCTACTGCCGCCCCGCTACTGCCGCCTGCTACTGCTACTGCCGCCCGCTACTGCCTCCACCCACCCACCGTGTAGATGTCGCGCTCGCCGGCGGACACGAAGGCGTCCTTCACCAGGTCCAGGGCCTGTGGTGGGGGTGGGGGTGGGGGTGGGGTGGGTGTTGTGGGGCAGGTGGTGGTGAGGTGACGTGGGGCACGGGTTGGTGGGGCAGGTCGGGTAGGGCAGGGGGTGGGTGTTGCGAGTGTGAAGACAGGTGTGTGACTGCGAGGAGTGAAGAGGGGTGTGTGAGGAGGGGAGCTCGCATCGTCGGGGCGGACTGGAGCTGACTGCAGCCAACGGTGGTACGCCGCGTTCCCTGGGTACCCCCTCCGACACCGGACATCGGCACGTCACAGCATCCAACCACGCGCCGCCTCCCACTCTCCACCCCACCCCACCCCCACACCACACCACCTCCGCGCTCTGGGCTGGGCTGACTGGTCTGGGTGCTCTTGGTCGACTCGCTTCGGTTTCTGGAATGAACTACACCACCCATCCACCACCCCATCACCAACCCGGCCACAGCGAGTACGGCACCTTCCGCTTTAACGGCGCCTGCGTAGGTCAGTCCCGGCTTTGCAACCCCACCCCCCACCCTCCACCTCCAACCCCAACCCCAACCCACCAACCCCAACCGCAACCCACCAACCCCAACCCAACCCCACACCTCTCCACCCCCAACCCACCCCAACCGCCACACACACCCACCTGCTCCAGCGGCAGCGCCGTCAGCGTGCTGGCGGGCGCCGGCAGCGTCAGCGGGCTGGGCGCCTTGAGCTGGTTGTCCAGCACCGGCTGGATGAGCTCCTTGCCGCTGCCCTGTAGGTAGTGGGTAGTGGGTGGTGGGTGGTGGAGGTGTGGGGTGCGGGGTGTGTGGGTGTGTAGGGGTGTGTGGGTTTGGGGGTGGTGTGGGTGGGTGGGTGGGGGGATATAGGGGGTGGGTGGGTGGGTTGCCGCCGCTGCCGCCGCCGCCGCACTTGGGAATTGGAAATGGCTGACCCGACCCCCCCGACCCCCCTACCAGCCCCCTCCCCCTTCCACAAACAACACCCCACCCCACCACCCCACACCACCCACCTGGCAGAAGTAGCCGGACCGCTCGTACGACCCGATGGCGTCGTAGTTGTACACCGCGCCCCGGCCTGCGCGGAGGGGGGTTACATTCATCGGGGTGAGTGGGTGTGAGAGACAGAGGGGCGTGTCCGCTTGCGCCGCCCTGTCCCTGCCTCGTGCTGTCTCCCTACCCCCCCATTCTCGTCCCACCCACACCCGCCTGGCCCGCCCAACCCCATCCACCCCTTACCACCCTCAACCCCACCCACCCACACCCCCAGCCCCCGCCGCCCTCACCCTGCTCGTCCAGGCCGGCGCACAGGTTGAAGGTGTAGAAGGGGAAGAAGCGCTTATAGTAGAGCGTGTTGGACAGCAGCTGCAGTGAGACAGGGAGTGGGGAGGGGTTGGGGTGGGGTTGGGATGTGGGGGTGGGTGGGAGTGGGGAGGGGGATGCGGGTGGGTGAGGGTGGGTGCGCAAGTGAAGGGGCAGGCAGCGACCAGCCTGCACCGCCCGGCTGACGACAGGTTGTGACACGGGACAAGACCAGCACACCCATACCGCCACACATGCACACACACACGCGGGGGCAAACCCAAGGCCAACCCCCGGCCCCGGCCCGCTACTCCCCACACCAGCACCACCGCCTCCTCCTCCAGCACCTCTCCCACCATCACACGGCCCCACACATGGCGACGCTATACACACGGCGCCGCACACCTCACACACGGCGGCCCACAACCCAAACCCACACTGCCACCCCCAACCCGACCCACACCCACACCCAACCCCCCATACCCACACCCACACTTCCACACACCTGCGCGGTGGCTGACAGCGCCATGGGGCGGCCGTGGTTGTGCACGTACATGACGTGGCGGGCCTGTGGCGGGTGTGTGTGGGGAGGGGTGTGGATGGGGAATGTGGGCTGAGGTGAGGCGAAGGGTGTAGGGCGGGTGGGTTGCAAAGATATGGGAAAGTGGTACAGGGTGCGCTCAAGACTGCGTCTCGAAGTCGTTACCGAAGTGAGCGGTGGGTGGGTGGGTGGGTGAGGTTATGCGGGCGGCAGAAATGTGTGTGCGCTCTTCCATTTCCCCGGGTGTGTCGCCAACCGTACTACCAGCCGCACCACCAGTCCGCCAGTCCGCGCGCCCGCACCTCCCTCTTGCTCCCCTCCCGCATACCCTGCCACCAACCCACATGCCCACGCCCCTCCCGCCCACATGCCCACGTAAACATCTTTCCCCCAGCACAGACACACACCCGCACCCACCCAAGCCCACACACGCATCCTCCAATCCCCCTACAGCCATGCCCTCACACCCATCCAGGCCCCCACCAATGGATTATTTGGCAGTCGGAAATGACTACCCCTCCACCCCAGCCCTCACACCAGCCTCAGCCACCCACCCAGCCACCCCCCACCCCACCCCCCACCCTCCCTCTTAACCCGTTCTGACGCCCCCACCTTTCTCTTTTGCCACCCAGGCTCGTGCGTGATATACTTAGTGCTGTCCATACCCTTTACCTTCCGCCGATGCGCCTCGGCCCCTTCACTGTGCCCCGCCCGTCCGAACCTCGCCTTTCCCCTTAACCGCATGTCGCTCTTCTGGCCCGGCGCTTGCTGCCTGGCGCCGGGGTCATCTTCCTGGTCGCCAGGTAAGTCGTGTGTGTTGCTGCTGTGCGGGAGCCGAGCCTGGGTGGCATTTCGTCGACGGCGCACCGACCTCGCCCCGTCTACACTCGACACCCCGAAACGCAAGAGTATACCGTCGACCTGTATTGCCGCAAACTGCACCTGCCTGCCCCTTGTCTAGTTTCGCTTGGGTTTAGATTGGGCTGGTGTTTACAACCCCCCCCCCCCGGGTGTCAGCCAAACTATGCAGCCCTCGCACTTCGCCACACGGCCACACGAATACAGTTCCTTTGCGGTATTCCCGAGCGTTTTCCATACTACGCGCCACATGCGCCCGCGCTTTTCTTAGTCAACTGGGTACTGTCCAATTCACGGAGGGAATATCAGCTGCACGGAGGCACAGCGAGCTGGACCGCGGCCGCCCGGACGGCTGCTCCCATCGGTAACGTACCAAACCGAACTTCAAGACGCAGTCTTCAGTGCATCCTGTACCGCTTTTCCGTATCCTTGCAACCCCCCACCCCACCCCACCCCCACCCCCCACCCACCCACCCAGCCAGCCAGCCAGCCAGCCAGCCAGCCACCCACCCACCAGCCCCAGCCAGCCACCCACCCACCCACACCCACCCACCCACCCACCCACCCCAAGCCAACCCCACCTGTAGCAGCTTGTGCAGCGCCTTGCGGTCCGCCTGCATGCCCGCGCTGGCGATCACCACCTTGCCCGACCTGCGCGCGGCCGGGATATGCGTGTGGGCGTGTGGGCGTGTCCGAGTGTGCGCTTGTGTGTGCGGGTAGTTGACGTGTATGCGTCACAGACGTCAACGCTGGGGCCCAACGCGGCACCGACCACCACAGGCGCCACAACGCGGCTCCACACACCGGGCCCCGCCCCTGCACACGCCCCCCTACCCGCCCACCAGCCCCCGCACCCACCAACCCCCGCACGAAACACCAATGCGGAGCTGCCGCCGCCCGCGCCCGCGCCAGGGCCCTGCCTCGCCCTTCCCTGCCACAGCCCGCCCGCGCGCCAGCCCCACTTCTGCTCCCCACACCCCACCCCAAGTAGCGCCTACCCCACCTTCCAGCCTCCAGCCCCCCTCCCGAACCCCAACCCCGAGACCCCGGCCTGTATCACTCACAGCTGCAGCATCATGGTCGCCTCGCGCGTGAGGATGCTGAAGCCGGTGGACATGCGCGTGCTCGCGGCCACGATGCAGTAGTCCTCGCCCGCCACCGCGACGACGGTTCTGCACACATTCGTCAAGGGTTAGCACCACACCTGACGACGCCACAAAGCCACAAACAAAGGAGGCGCTTCGCGGGATCTGCTGGCCTCGCGCGAGAAAGGCGCGCTCCAAGCTCACCCGCCGTTGTCATCGTATCTGCGTTATGGCAAATAAGCAATTATAAGCTTAGGAGCCTGACCGGCATTTGCCAAGAGTGCACTTACGGGCTCCACGCTGCGTGTTGCCTTTGCCCGTCCGCAGCATCGGCCTGAACCTTGCTAAGGGGGTTGCCTAGTTGGTAGGGTGACGCTGTGGCTGCCATGGCAACGCTGTCCGGTTCAAAGAAATGCAATGACGAGAGGGGGATCTGCTCTACACGTTCGCGAGCTTGATGAACGCTGCAATGTATGACCGCTCGGTGCTGGAGTTGCTATGTATCGGTGCGGCAATGCGCTGAAGTCCGCCCGGGTAAATTCGGGGACCCCAAACCCTTTCGGCCGATGCGGTACCCGGCCTCGACCGATTGGCCCCGACCCCACCGATTGCCGCCTGCGCCGCTGCCACCGCCCAGCCGGCCTGCCCCCATTTGTGACCCCGCACTTTGACCTATATGCTCCTGCCGTCTCGGTGCCCCATGCACGTAACGGTGTTAATCCCACACCGGGGGGATTGGGGCGCAATGTGGGCGGGGCGCAATGCATGGCGACTGGGGCTTGCTGTCCGCACTCCGCAGCCACCCCCGGGTCGCTGTCCGCAGCACCCCTGCCCGCAACGCCCTTAGCCCCATACTGTAACCTTAATACCTCCCCTGCTCCGCCACCCCTGTCCCCTGGCTCTTCACAGATTTCTTCGTGTTGACGCCGCATGGCCACACGTCCCCTGGTCCACCATTTGTCCGGGCCTCGAAGGAAAGCGTGGAGGGCCAGGGGAGGCGGAGAGCGAGGCGCCAGGGTTGCACAGTACGCAGTACGTACTAGTACGCGCTAGTACATACTACGTAATAATACGCTGTTCTTGAATAGTAGTACGTGGTAAAGTACGCTGTCCCAGGAACAGGTTGGGACAACCATGGGCACCGCAAAGGATGCTGAGCCGGGATGTTGGACATCAGCACACGCATCCACGCTGATTGTAGCTGCCTGTCGCGCTCATTGGCCTCGTCATCAACATAGCATGTTGTCTAAGTATCAGCAAGCGCGAGAACGGCCCGGAACTGACTCGACATCCCACGTGCGCATCCCAACATCCCGAAATTTGTGGGTCTAGCGCAGCGTACTATGTCAGCGTACTAACCTTTGCCCGCCAGCGTATTATTACCGAACTATGGCGTATCGTACTAGGTGAGCAGTGTACTACGTACTAAACCGCGTATTATAAGCTGGAAGGCTAGTACGGTGCAACCCTGCGAGGCGCAGCAGGGGAGTTGGAGGCCGCCTCCGGCAGCGGCCAGGGCACGGCGCTTACTGTCCCGTCGTGTCGCCGCCTTAGCGTAGGAGAGCCATCCCCAACGTTTTGCAGTGCCCCCCCCCCTGCTCACATGGCCGTGCCTGCCCGTCTCCCTGCCTGTGCCTCCCCCGTTGTGTCCCTGCCTGTCCCTGCCTCCTGTCCGTGTTCCAGCCTCTGCCTTCCTGCCTACCGGTGCTGCCTCCCCCTGCCTCCCGGCCCCTCCTTTCAGAAGAAACTGCGCCTGGCAGCTGCGTCGCTCATGGCTCACCCCACCCGTTCCCGCTCTCATCCGTGGACGCTGGTTGTCTGTTCGCAGGTGGGAAGCATCACGCGGTTTCGCTGTGTGTAGCAGGGATGCCGGTGAAAGGACTTGATGACTTGCCAGGGACCACTTGCGGGGTTATCGTGGAGTTGTGAAGGGTTTACCCGCCACATTCTCCCCCCTTTGGTCTGGACGTCGCGGCCAGACCTAGCCATCCCGGCTCTGCGTGCCTCACTCTGAGTGAGTGGTATTACAGGTGGTCCCTTCTCGGGTTCTCGGGTCACTCCCCTGACCATCACACCTGGCAAAGTTTGCTAGCCGTACGCATGTCACTGAGCGCAGAGATGTCCTTCATAGGCAGGTTCGATGTCAATTCAGTAGTAGGACTAGCAGGCGCATCACCTAATTAGAGCGGTGGCGCCCAATGCTGTTCAACAGGCAGAAAAGTAGGCACATACAGTGGAACCCGTTGAAACCAGCGCCCCACCTAGCCTGAATTGCGATCGGCCCCTCAATCCTGCCCACGGTCGCATGCAACCCCACCGCATCTCAAACGCACAAACGTGGCTATAACACTACTCGCATTTCCGTGTTTGGTCAATCAAGTCAGATAGTCGTAAGCGCAGCATCACAGACTGTTAGTGTTTGGTCTCAGACAGTTCAGGAATCACATGTCGTCAAGGTCACACACATCCGGAATGGCCACTTCCATCCGGTCACCACATACACGCAGGAAGGGGTGTGTGTCGGACACTTTCAGCCAGGCCTTATCCCGCCGGCGCCGTGGCAATCCAAGCGAAGCGAAGTCAGCTAGCAAGCCTCTGATGCTAGCTAGTGCTACCGCCTTGGCCCGGGCCAGAGCCCCCTCAGTGAACGGCTTCCGTGCGCGCATGTACCGCCGTGCACTCTCCATCGCGTTAAGTGCGGCCAGGGCCACCACCTCCCATACGCATTGCTGTATCTGCGTTGGGTCCGGGCTCTCCAGCAGCCAGACGTGATGCCGCCGGACAGGGCAGCCCGCGTCGGTGCGGCCAGCATTGATGGTGTCCTGTAGCAGCTCCACCACACTCTGCGCGACGGGGCACTCCCAAAAGTGATGCAGTCGAGGCGAGGGCGGCATCACCGCCGGTGACGGGGGAGAGGCGTATGCGCCACATACGCACGGCTCCGGCGAGCTGCCATGGATGTGCGTATTTCCCAGCATGCCCACACCGTCAACCGCCAACCGCCACAGCACCTCCTTGTGCTTCAGTTCCCATCGTACTTGCCACACCGAGGCCATGTGTCGCCGGAACTGGACCAGGCGCTGGCGCCCAGGGGCGGGAGGCAGGGTGGCGCCCAGGGCTTCAGCCACATAAGCATGGTGAAGACGCGTGCGGTCCTCGTTGACGCCAGTTAGCTGCATTGCTGTGCCGTCGCGGACAGCCAAGGCGGTCAGGGGAACGGGGCGTTGGTGCCCCTGGATGAACCATCCCATGCGGCTGACAATCATCTCCACGACCTGGTCCTCGGTGGGCAATGCTGCGGCAGGGGTGGCTGCGTGGGTAGGCGGGTGAACGGGGGCAGGGGCTGGCTGGGCGGCAGCGGGACCTAGGGGGTCGGTCGCTGGGGCGGGGGGACGCGCTGACGGCGTTGGTGCGAGACACGGCGGCGCTGGGGGCGCAGGGGGCGCAGGAAGGTGCAGGCGCGCAGCAGCAGCCCAGGAGGGGTTGATGTCCAATAGCAGGGCATTAATGGCAGCGATGGCCTGCACGCGATCCGCAAAAGCGCCCGCCACGGCGCTAGATGGCTGTAGCTGTTCCCGCACCAGCTGCGCCCATTCGGTTGCCAGCAAGGTGAAGATGTGGATGCCCGGAGTCGATGCCAGGCGGTGACGCCACGATGTTTCATACGCAGCAAAGGCGTCGTAGACACGCACGGCGTCACCCAGCGTGCGCAGGCGGCGGCATTCCGTGAGCTGTAGGTGATAGGCTTCGAGGCCGGGGCGGCGGCCCGAGGGTGGCGCGTTGGGTAGCAGCGGGTTTCCCCATAGTGGCGTGTTGACGCACCACGCGCCGGGCGTGAGAGAGGAGGTACCAATGTCGACTGCTGGGGGCAGGTGGGAGAGGGCTGTGACGATGCGGTGGACGTCGGGAGGCAAGGACGGGGTGCCAAGCCAGGGCCCGTCCGCACGAGCCGTCAGCAGCGCCATGGGGCGAAAGCAGGGATGGTAGGACCGAAGCAGGTACCCAAAAACCCGCTGCCACGGGGCTTGCGCTGCAGGTGCCACGCCACTTCCATCCCGGCCAGCGTATGCAGCCGCGCGCTTTGCCCAGCGGGCGTAGATGTGCTGCTGTAATGGAAGGCTGCCAAATCCACCTGAAACCGGATGACCAGGCAGGAGGCGGGCTGGGACGCCTGTAAGCCTTCGGTCATGTTGCGAGGGTCCCTGACTGCGGTCGACGAGCTTGGCCACCGCCGCCTCCCAGGCTGCGAGCGTGTCAGGCGGCGGTAATCCAGAGTGCTCCATATGATATGTCGCCATATGGGTCCCGTATGCAGCCGCAGTTGAGGCTCGCCCAAACATGGACAGATGCATGTGGCTGATTTTGTCCAGGCGACGCACGGCCTCATCAGTCCGCTGCTTCCAGTCCAGGTCAGGCCGGCAGGGCGGGTTGGTGAAGGGGACCCCCAGGGCAGTGGCGGACGTGACAACGCGGATTCCGGCAATGGCAGAGGCTGGGGCGGGCGGGGGGGGCGGTAGCGGGCGGGGGGGGCGGCAGCGGATACGGTGGCGAGGACGGGGGCCGGGACGGGAATGACGGCGGGGGCGGCGGCGGGTGCAAGGGTGGAGGCGGCAGCAAAGGCGAGGGTGTGGACGCGGGCGGGGATGGGGCCGGCAGCGGGGCCTGGAGTGGGGACCGCTGCTGCGGGGTTGGCTGTGATGGTGGTTGCGGTGACGGTGGCGACGGCGGGCCCTGGAGAGGGGGCGGGGACGGAGGCAGCGGCATTTGCGGTGGTGACGGCGGCGGGGGAGGCGGCGCGGATGGCGGGGGCGGGGACGTGGGCGGTGGCGGGGCGGGCGGCGGGGGCTGGTGTGCGGATGGCGGCAGAGACAGCATGGGTAGCCGCGGTGGAGGGGGCTGTGGCGGGGGCGGGGCGACGGAGGGGGAGGCGGTGGCGGTGGGGGCATGGACGATGGCGGCTGTGGCGGGGGCTGGCGTTCGGACGGCGGGATTGCCGGCAGGGGCGGCTGCAACGGAGTCGGAGGAGGTGGCGGGGGTCTCGGCGGCAACGAGGGCGGGTGCGGGTCCAGCGGCGGGAGGCGGGGCGGTGGCGGGGACGGTGGCGGGTGCGGGTGCGGCGGCGGTGGCGGGGGTTCGCGTTCGGACGGCGGAATTGGCGGCAAGGGCGGCTGCAACGGAGGGGGAAGTGGCGGGGGTCGCGGCGGCAACGAGGGCGGGTGCGGGTCCAGCGGCGGGAGCGGGAGCGGGGGCGGGGACGGTGGCGGGTGCGGGTGCGGCGGCGGGGGCGGGGACTGACGTTCGGACGGCGGGAATGGTGGCAGGGGCGGCTACGACGGAGGGGGAGGCGGCGGGGGTCGCGGCGGCAGCAAGGGCGGGTGCGGGTCCAGCGGCGGGAACGGGCGTGGGGGCGGGGGCAGCGGCGGGGGCGGAGGCAGGGGCGGAGGCTGGCGTGCGGACGGCGGCACAGACGGCAGGGGTAGCCACGGCGGAGGGGGCGGTGGCGGTGGTGGCGACGGCGGGGGAGGCGGTGGCGGGGATGGCGGCAGATGCGGGCGCGGGGGCGGGGATGGCCGCGGTGACGGGGGCGGCGGCGGCGGCGGGGGCCTGAATGGCGGCGGGGACGGCGGCGGGCGCGGTAGAGGGTGCGAGGGCGGGGATGGTGGCGGCGACGGGGGCAACGGCGACGGCGGGGGCATGACCAGCGGCTGGAGTAGGGGCGGACGCTGGAGACCCAACGGCAGTGTGGCCCACCAGTAGCAGCTCCACCTTGCCCAGATTCAGCTTTTGCCCGGTGGCGCGCGCAAAGCGGTCCATGTGCCCCAGGAAGGCGGGCACATCCTCAGCTGAGGCCAGTGCTGCTTCGGTGTCGTCGGCAAAGGCAGCCTCGACAGCGGTAGAATGCGGGTCTGCGGGGTCGAGAGGGATGCCGACGCCACACTCCTTCAGCCAGCAAAATAGAGCGTGCGCAATGAAGAGGTAGAGTAGGGGCGCGAGGGGGCAGCCTTGACGGACACCTGCACATATCTTGGCTGGGCGGGAGAGGAACCCGTTGACCCGTGCCATCGACGTCGTGTCGGTGAGCAGTAGCCGGACCCAGGAGATGAAGCCGGCGCCGGCGCCCATTGTGGCCATGACCTCATAGAGGAAGCTGCGATCGATGGTGTCGTACGCCTTGGCGAAGTCCAAGAAGGCGAGAATGGCGGACCGCCGCTGCTGTGACAGGAGCAGGGGGAGGGAGCGGAGGAAGAGGGCATTGCTGCCGATGTCGCGCCCGGGCAGGAACGCTGATTGCTCAAGTGGGATGGTGGCGGCGAGGGCTGGGCTGATGCGGTTGGCCAACGCCTTGGTGAGGAGACGGTAGTCAGAGCATAAGAGGGTGATGGGCCTGTAGCTGCCGGCGTTGATGCGGTCACCACGGCCCTTGTAGATCACAGTGATGATGCCCTTGGTGAAGTCCAGCGGTGTGTGCTGGGTGGTGCCGATGGAGGTGAAGAGCCGCGCAAGGAGGGGAGCGAACGCGCCTGGGGCGGCCTTGTAGACGTCAGTGGGGATGCCGTCCCAGCCCGGGGACTTGCCGGGCTTACTTGCTGCAATGACCGCCAGTACCTCCTCCTGTGATACGGCGCTCGCCCCCGCGGCTTGCATACGGTCGGCTGGTAGCTGCGCGGAGTGGGCTGCGACGGCGGCTAGCACCGCCGACTTGTCCGCTGGGTTGAGGTCCGGTGGGGCTTGCCCAATGGCCGCCCAGAAATCCGCCATTACCTGCGCTATGGGGGCCGGATCCGTAACCAGGCGTCCATGCGTATCGCGAAGGGCCGCAATGACAGTCGCGTCTTGCGGCGGATGAATAGCCTCTGTGATGCGGGGGTTGGGGCGCTCGCCACTCCGGATCCAGTCCACCCGCATGCGGTGGGCAGTAGCGGCTGCCTCTGCCCGAAGGGCAGCAGCGAGAGCTGCCTGGGCGGCAGCCATCGCACTGGCATGAGCTGTGGGCTGCTGCGAGGCGTCCGCGGCGGCCCGCGTTGCTTCCAGGTGCGTACGCGCCACACAGACGTCTTGGGACATCCGAAGTACGCGCCGCTTGGCGGTGCTGTTGAGGGTGGCGAGGACGGCCGTGAGGCGCCGCTTGAAGGCTGAGTACCACTGCAGGAATTCCACGCCAGGCGATGGCATAGCTGCCTGCTGCCCCGTCAGCCAGAGTTGAAGGTGGTCGACTAGGTCTTCATGATCCACGAAAGCGATGCCGCTGCGACGCGTACCGGGGCCACGGGTGGGCGGGCGCCGGGGAAGGAGGAGCATGGTGGCCACCCGGACTCGCTGAAAGGTTCGCCGCCGAGTGGCGACGGCGGAAACTGAGCTGTTAAACCTGAGGCTGATCTGCAGGATACTAGGCGATATTAATGGAGCTGACGACGCAGCGTCGGGGGACGGATGCCGACGCGGCGGTTGGAAAGTGTAGGAAGTCGCTGGTAATTCGCTGTATTGTAGGCAGCAGTAGGCCCGCCTGCTATTGTCGAAAGTTGCTGCTAGGAAATTAGCTTTGGCTAGGAAATTAGCCGCTCAGAGAGTTGGCTGCTAGGAAAGTTGGCTGCTTGGAAAGTTGGCTGCTAGGAAAGTTGGCTGCTAGGAAAGTTGGCTGCTAGGAAAGTTGGCTGCTAGGAAAGTTGGCTGCTAGGAAAGTTGGCTGCTAGGAAAGTTGGCTGCTAGGAAAGTTGAGTGAGTGCCCGGGTCGGGTAACGTGCGTTCGGGACTCATGAACTCGCCGACCATGGATGATTAACGTTATTCCACGTCGCTGTAAGCGTGAGTGAGTGGTATTACAGGTGGTCCCTTCTCGGGTTCTCGGGTCACTCCCCTGACCATCACACCTGGCAAAGTTTGCTAGCCGTACGCATGTCACTGAGCGCAGAGATGTCCTTCATAGGCAGGTTCGATGTCAATTCAGTAGTAGGACTAGCAGGCGCATCACCTAATTAGAGCGGTGGCGCCCAATGCTGTTCAACAGGCAGAAACGTAGGCACAAACAGAGGAACCCGTTGAAACCAGCGCCCCACCTAGCCTGAATTGCGATCGGCCCCTCAATCCTGAGCATGAGCATGAGCATGTTACATGGCTTGAAGTCCATGCGGCCCCACTAACTCCTTTGAGTCCGGAGGCGCGATGATAACTAAACAAAGGGGAATCAGCTAGCGGTTGCGCAATTCACTAGACCGAAGCGTTGTCACCGCGTGCAAGTAAGCAGCTAGCTTTTGAACGTCCGTGCCAAGCATAGCTCTTTTCATATCACTACCTGTAATACCCACTGCTTCCCTCAAGCTCGCGTACTTCGTGCATTCCAGCAAGACGTGCTTTTCGTCTTCCACGCCTCCATTCCCGCACAGCCTACACACCCGTTGCGCCCTAGCCCGGTACTGTCCCCCCGCCTGGGGGCGGTTCACTTCCAGGTCCCAGCAGCCCAAACGAAAGCGCATTAGGGCTATCAAATGCTTATGCGCCACGTACTGCCTCATATGGGCTAGTCTGCCTTGCTCAATCGATGCATCTTTTAGTGGCACTCCCATCCACTGCAGATACCTGCACATTTTCACCCCTGGCGCGCCGCCCACAGAGCGCCGCCCCCCACTTTCAGCAAACAATCGCGGGTCAGTGTGAAGACTAGCAGCGTCCCATTCGTGCATAAGTTTGCTGGAAAGCTCAGCTAGGAGCGTCCCAACCGGCAGCTCAGTTCGAAGCAACCATGCACCCAGCGCAGCCTGGCCTTGCGGTCCTTTTTCGAACCAGTCGTAACCTAGCTTCCTACATACCTTATACAGCTTGCTTACCCAGCACATCCCCTGGAAAGCACTTGCTACTGCCGTGTTCACAGCATCCTCCAAGAACGTGTGCGCGAGTGACTTTTCTTGCTTGACTATGCGGTTCCAAAAACCAAAGACTAGACGCGCCCAATGCAGATGCATTGGGTACGCCGCGAATTCAGCATAAAGCAGCCTGTGTGTTGGCTTCCGCACCCCAGCCGCTCTCGCAAGGAAAGACGTCTGCAGCGCAACCATTGGGTCAACCAAGGCCTTCTCGAACAGCGTGCTGGTCTTCCGCCATTTGCCACGTATGGCCCCTTCCTGTGCGCGATCATAGCCACCGTAGCTGACCCCCTCGAAGAGAGAGTACAACGCGTCCGGCCCCCATATCTCTACACCATAGGACAATATCGATCTCACTTGCACATCGAAACAGGTGTGCATAACGTCAGGTGCCAAACAGCCCCTCTTGTCTAGCGCAGCTATCAAACCGAGAGCAGCTCTTTTACCCGCGGCAATCAGCTCCTGGTAGCAGGAATCGAACGTCGTGGCTGGCCCGTAGTAAAGGCCTAGGTACCGCGCGCGCCCCTTCACAGGGATTCGCACGCCTCCGTACCTAAGGGCAGTAGCTCGCACCGCAGACAGTTGCCTCTCTACTGAGGTGCCAGCAAAAACCATGATCTCACACTTGCCTATATTCACACGCATCCCGAAGGCCTCACAGAACTCATGCAACCTGTTTAGCAGGAACTGCATGCGGTGGATGGACAGCGCACAGAACGTCAGATCGTCAGCGTACAGCAGGCAGGCCACAAGCTTGCCGCCAATCTCAGGTGCCTCATTACTCCACGTGCGACTGGGTAGTTCGTGCCTATCCCATGCATCTATGTAATCGGCCAGGGCTTCAATGAAGATCCCAAACAGGTCCGTGCTTTTAGGGCATCCTTGCTTAACCCCCTGCAGTGATGCAAACAGGCTGCTTAACTTGCCGTTCACTTTCACCCGTAGGCAGACCTTCTGATAGCATCTCTCTAGCACCGTCAACATGTGCCCGCTCACCCCTCGCTCAGCCAGTCGTTGCCAAAGCACCCATCTAGGCACTTTGTCGAACGCCTTCTCAAAATCAATCTGACAAACAAACAGCGGTTTTGCCCCGATAGCACTGTGCTTATGCGTAATGTGCCGCAGCGCGAACAGATGGTGGGCTGTGCTGTACCCAGCCCTGAAAGCCGCCTGACAGCGATGCCTTCCCTCCGTAACGTCGCCAAACTGTGCGAGCCGTGCCTGGTTGAGGGCGGCGTAGCACTTAGCCAGCGTGCCTCCCACTGCTATGCCTCGGTAGTTCGTACGATCCCCAGCTTCTCCCTTCTTCTTGTACACCGGCGTGAGGTGTGATTCCTCAAACTGCGCAGGGTAATCACCTAGCATCCTAATGCGCTCCATCAAAGCCGTAAGGGCTGGTATAATGGCGTTGACCGTGGTGGGGTTTTCCCCCTCCGTGCGGTAGGTGCATTTCTTGTAGCATTCACTGGGCGCCTCTTCTGGCCCACACGACTTATTGTTGCCCATTTTGCCAACCGCATAGTGCACCTCGTCTTGCGTAAAGCTTGCATTAAGCACCTCGTCAGCCTGCCGTGTACGTTCTGCGACGGCAGCACAGCCTAGAAGCGTCTGCGTTGATCCCTGCCTGCCAATACCGTTTACGTAGCTCAAGATTTCTACTACCCTGGCCTCCGCGTCGCTGGTGCGCTCGTGTAACCCTGCATTATAAAGGCCATCGAAATAAGTACTCCACTCTTCAACATCCTCAAGCGGACACTCGCCTGCCTGCCCACCCTTCAACAGCTGCCAGAGCTTGCGGGGGTTTGTGCGGCATGCCTCAGCATGTCCGCGCAGCGCCTGATGCTCGTAACTAGCCTTGGCCTCGCGCTTTACTCTGTTGTAAACACGCCTCGCCTCCCTTAGGGCAGCGTATTCTGGCCCGTCCCTACTTTTGCCCTTGGCAGTCGCTGTCAACTCCAACACGCCACGCCTATGCTCCCCGCATGCCGCGCTCCACCATGGGGCGTCTTGCCCGCCTCCACATGGCGGCCGGCTTTGCCCGGAATTTCTCCAAGCCTTCATCATGCATCTACGTAGTAGCTGCGCTAGCCGCTCAACCCCTTGCGTGGTGCTGATGCCACTCGTGTGATCGGCAAGCTCATTTTCCAATCCTGCTAGTTCATTACGGACATGCGTTCCTTCCGCAAACAGATCAGCATAGCAGTCAGTCATGCGCTTATTGAATTCGATTCTCCTTCTCTCAGATTGAGGGCCTCCCCTTCGCCCGTCTCTCCCGATGATGTACGGGGATAGTACCAGTGTGACCGGCTTGTGGTCGGTGACTCTAGCACCGCTCATCCTGTGTGGGAGGTCCCACACCTGCATGTGTTGGCATCTGTCCAGCAGACCCGAGGAACATACGTATAAGTCTATAGTGCTACCCCCACCGTTCTCTGTCGGGAAAGTCACCTTACCCGTCAGATCTCCTCTGACTCTGCCATTGAGAACGCCCACCCCCTCATCGCGGCACAGGGCTGCCAAGGCTGCTCCAAAATTATTAGTGCTATCATCCTCGCAAGCGCGCGCTTCTGGGAAACACGCAGCAGATCGCACGAAACCCGGCATGTCTAGGTATTCAAGCAGCTCGTCTCCCAGGTTGCTCGAAGCGACGTCACTCAGACCCCTCCAGCTTCTACGGCCTTCAGCGCCGGCTTCCTCCTTTCTACTAGAGAGCCGAGCGTTGAAGTCGCCCGCTAACAAGACCTCCTCGTCACCCATTCGTACAGACGCAAGCTCAGCCTGAATGGCAGCAAAAAGGTCCGTAGCAATTTGGCTGCCCGTGCGGCATTCTTCCCCCGCGCCTTGATGAAATTTAGAACCCTCGGGCGCCAAGTACCAGGCACCTAGCAGTAAGGCGGGCGTCGCCTCATCACGTGCTGTGAGGCGAAGCCATATCACTTCGCCTCCGCCAATATTGCGTCGCCTAACCAACTTGCAGGCAGAGTTAACTGCCGTTCTTACGTACACAGATATGCCCCCAGCGTTGCGGCATCCCGTGCGCTCCATTGAGTAGCGCTCAAACCCTTCCAACTCACAGTTTCGGCCATGCGTTTCAGTGCTGTTGTGTAGCGCCCGGGCTGGCGGGGTCATGCCGGAAACCGTGCCTGACGGTTTCCCGGGTTACACGCTTTCTGCTGTCGGACAGTTTCCCTGGCACTGTCACGAACATTCTGTCGTAAAGGGTCTGTCGCACTGGCGACTGTCCCGGGGCTCATGTGCAACTCTGGCACCGTGTATTCTGACACGCTGAGTCGTGACGCTGGTCACTGGTAGGGGCTCTGGCTCACGTCCTGACTGGTTGGATGCCTGGAAGTATACTCTCTGGCGCATATGCGTTACAGTGAGCCGTGCGAAGGATATACGCGCGGGCTTCCCTCCGACGGGAACCCACGGTCTGGAGCGCGTCTCCCGCACTATTTAAGGGCACTGGCCTGCATCCACCGGTAGTTCTCACTACCACCACCACTCGGTGGCACATACGGTATAGCCCTACTGGCTATACACCAAGTTGGTATACGATCCATTTCGATCCTCGGCTTTACCTCGGCGATAAAATGGAGCGCCCGGATGCTGCTGAGTTCCAGGAGGCTATCGGTAAAGTCTCCGCATAATTCGCTTCCGCTGACTGTTTCTCGATTCTGTATTAGTTGCTGTCCCCACAGACGCCGTTCTCGCCTCGGTGAAGGACCTGTCAGCCGAGGACGGCACTGCGATTTGCCCGCACTGCCGCGGCGGTCTCGCTGGCCTGAACCCCAGCGCTGTCAAGGTCATCCAGTCCGCTGCTAAGGGCAACCAGGGACTGCTGACCCTGGTCCTGGGCCTGCTGTCGCAGCAATCGGAGCTGGCGACCAAAATCGACTCCGGTAGGCTTTAGGCTATCAACCATGGATGAACTGAGCCTCGCCTACGGGGTCGGCGGTGCGGGGGGCGGTACCGGGGCTGGTGGTGCAGCTGGGACCCCGCCCGTAAGGCGTGAGCCTCCCCCGTCTAACGATGGGGCACGGAACGAGTCGGGCTCTGGGAATGACGGAGCTGTCCGCACCCCTGCCAGTGGCCGTGTTAACCGCTCTGCCCCCATCACTGACATCACAGTTGCGGACCTGCTGCGGCTGATCAACGCCCCCGGCGCCCGCGCCGCTGCCTCCGGCGAGCCCATGGACCTGGATGCGCCCTCGACGTCTGGTCGGTCGCACGGCCCTGCGCCCGCCTCTGAGGAGGTAATTCGGGGTACTCTGCCGGTTCCTAGCCTCTCACTGGAGGGACTCAAGGACCAACCCAAGAAGCGTGCTGACCGCGTACGGGCTTTCATATCGGACTGCCGAACGTACTTCAGCCTGGTGCACTGGGGCAAGAATGAGCAAGGGCGCATCCTGTTCTTTTCGTCCGCACTGAAGGACGATGCAAAGGACTGGTTTGAGGACTGGCGGGAGGCGCGGCCGAACACCACCTCAGAGGAGGTGCTAGAGGGGTTGCGCGCGCGCTTTGCTTCCATGGTCACGTCCCGCGCAGCTCAGGCCCGCAACACGCTGAAGAGCATGAAGTACCGCATGCGCACTGGCGAGTCTCTAGCCAGCTATCAGAGCCGGTTCGAGGCCCTCATCACGCCCATAGCTGACATGACTGAGTCGTCGCGGGTGTGGTGGTTCCAGCAGGGCCTGATGTCTGACCTTGCGGGGCCGTGCGCTACTGACCTGAGCGGCAATGACTTCACCTCCTACAGCGCTCTGATTGCGCACTCTACTAACGAGGAAAAGAAACTGAAAGCTGCTCGTGCTGCAACCGCTGCTGCCTCCGCCCGCTTCAATCACCTGCAGACCACCGGCGACGAGGACGTGGGACGCGGCCGCACCAAGAACCCGCGCGCCCAGTCTGCTGGGGCCGGCAAGGGCAAGGGCAAGCGCTCCCCGTCCAAGGCCGCCGGTGAGCCCAAGAAGAAGAAGCGCGCCACTGACGGCGACGGCGAGGACAAGGACCCTGACGAGTGGATGCGCAGCTTCAACTGCACGCGCGCTACGTTCCTGGAGCGCCGCGCGGCTGGTCACTGCTACCGCTGCGGTCAGCCTGGCCACCGCGTGGAGAAGTGCACTAAGCCTAAGTGCGAAACTCGTGAGGCGTTCGAGGCAGCGCGGGAGGAAGGCAAGGTGTAGGGGGTGGCCCAGGGCGTTAGCGCGGGAGGGGCTTCCCCTGGGGCTTTGCTGCCGTTGCCACCTGCGGCCGCGGTTAGCAAGGGTGTTGTGGCTCTACGGCCGGACGTGCTTGAGCGCATAGAACAGCTGGTGCAGCGCCGGTTTTCCTATGACGCTCGGGCTGCTTGTGCGGGCTTCTCGGACTTGTGTAATGTGCACTTGCCGAAAGGTCGCTTTTGTTCCGTGCCGACTTCGGTTCTGGGGGGCCATACCATTCTCTACCTACCTTCCTCTGCTTCGGAGCTGCAGGCTTATGTGGCGCATTACCAGCGCTGCAAGGAGTCAAAGCCCAACACCGCTATCGGCATCCTGTTGCCTCGCTTTCTGGTCAAGACGGCTCGGCGCCTGCTGCCGGGTCTGCGGTTGGTTGTGGGGTTTGAGCCTGGGATTCCGCTGTTTAACGGGCTGTCACTGTCTGGTCAGCCTGTGGGTCTGCCTGCACTCTCGTACACGACTGAACTGTGGTACGATGACCCAAAACCTGCGCTGCCCGACGCTAAACGTTCCCCACGCTGTTCTGCTGCGAATACAGATGGTGAGCTGCCGCTGGTGTCTGTCAACGCCGGTGGTCACCCCATGTTCGCGCTGGTGGACTCCGGCGCCAGTCACGACTTCCTCGCCCAATCAACGGCTGCGTTCTTGGGATTGAAGCTGCGGCCATCTGACTGGGCCGCCGTGACTCTCGCCGATGGGGGTAAGCAAACCATACTGGGGACGGTCAAGCTGCGGGTTAGCTTTGGCAAGTTGCGGCTCACTCTGGAGCCCTTTGTCATGCCTTCCCTGACTGATTCAGCTGATTTGATCCTAGGCGCCGCTACTCTGAGGCACTATGGCGGGCAGTTGGACTTGGGCAAGGGCACTCTGTTGCTGCGCAAGGGGACGGTGAAGCACTCTGCCGCTTTACTTGGGTTCAAACCAATCACCGACAGCACTGACGCTGGTGAACCAGAACCCCTTAACCCCCCTGCCTGCGAGCCCTCTGCTGCTTCTGCGCAGTTGCCCACCAAGAAGAAGCACCCTAACCTCGCGATGCAGCACATGCTGAACAAGGTCGCGCCCGAAGAGATGTCGCGCCGCCAAGCTGTTCGTGAGATTAGGGCGGGCGGGCATGTCATGCTTCTGCGCCCGCACTTGCTTTGCAATGCTGTCTCGGCGGGGTCTCCTGATAGTAGCGCTGCCGCTGCTAACCCGCCTATCCCAGGGCAACCTGCTGTCCCTGCGGACATTTCCTCTGAGCCCCGCGTACAGGCGCTGCTGAAAGAATACGCTGACGTCTTCCGCGACATACCTGGCCTACCTCCTGTGCGGCCTGTCGATCACACCATCCCGCTGGTACCTGGCGCGCGCCCTGTCTACCGCCGCATGTACCGTCTGTCGCGCGATGAGCTGCTGGAGGTTGAGCGGCAAGTGAAAGACCTCCTGGACAAAGGTATGATCCGCAAGTCGACCAGCCCGTACTCTGCGCCAATTCTGTTTGTCGGAAAGAAGGACGGGACGCTGCGCATGTGTGTGGATTACCGCGGCCTGAACGCGCAGACTGTGCGCAACCGCTACCCACTTCCGCGCGTCGATGACCTACTAGACAAGTTGCGGGGTGCGCGGTACTTCTCGTCCATTGACCTGCAGCAGGGCTATAACCAGATCCGTATCACGCCCTCGGACATTGAGAAGACCGCCTTTTCGACGCCCTTTGGGCACTTCGAATTCACTGTGCTGTGCTTTGGCCTAGCCAATGCTCCCGCCACCTTTCAGGCTGTCATCGACCGTATGTTTGGCGAATACATCAACAAGTTCGTGGTCTGCTACCTCGACGACGTGTTGATCTACTCCTCTTCACTGGAAGAGCACCTGGAGCACCTACGCGTGGTGTTGAGTAAGTTGCGGGAAGAGCAGCTGTTCGCTAAACTGTCCAAGTGCCGCTGGGCGCAGTCGGAGGTTGAATACCTGGGTCATATCGTGTGCGCGGAGGGCGTGCGGATGGATCCCAAAAAGACTGCTACGGTGCGTGACTGGCCGGTGCCGCGGACTCTGACGGACTTGCGTTCTTTCCTGGGCCTGACCAATTACTTCCGCAAGTTCATTGAGCGCTACTCGGCTCTGTGCGCTCCACTAACAGCCCTGCTGCGCAAAGGCGCATTCCCTAAACCAGGCGCATGGACCGCTGAATGTCAAGCTGCCTTCGATGCTATCAAGCAGAAGGTTGCCGAAGACATAGTCCTACGCTTTCCTGACTACGCGCTACCGTTCCGGGTCGAGGTGGTGACGGACGCCTCCATCCACGGTACCGGTGCGGTGTTGTTGCAAGAGGGGCGGCCTGTCGCTTTCTGCTCTAAGAAGTTCAACCCTGCTGAACGCAACTATACCACCGGGGAGCAAGAGCTGCTTGCTGTTATCCATGCGCTGCGGGAATGGCGTTGCTACCTGGAGGGGAGCCCTTTTGTGGTTAAGACCGATCACAAACCGCTGACCTTTCTGGAAGGTGTGCCAACCCTGAACAGGCGTCAGGCCAGGTGGATGGAATACATGGCCAGATTCAACTACCAGTGGGAGTATGGCGCTGGCCACCTCAACGTGGTAGCTGACGCGCTGTCTCGGCACCCGTCGCTGCAGTTGCACCACCTGGTCATCGCTGTGATGACGCGACGGCAACGGCAGGCTGCCGCCGACGCTGGCGCTGGCCCGTCGACGACTGGTGCCACTGACGGTACGCAGCCTGAGGGGCAGGATGGTCTTCGTGCGCCGCAAACTAGAGGTCCTCAAACGGCGGGCGAGCGGGGTGACTCTGACACGGCACCACCCTCTGAGCATGCTGACTCTCCCGAGCCGCCTTCTGCTGAGGCGACGCCCAGCCTACTAGAGCAACTGAAGGCCGCGTACGCTGCTGATTCGTGGTTCTCTGACCCCCTGAACACCGCTAACCTGATCCCGGCACGTGGTTGCTGGCTGCGCGAGCACAACTCCCGCAAGCAGGTGGTGGTTCCAAACGACGACGCTGTGCGGCGCGCCATCCTGCGGCAATGCCACGACGACCCTCTAGCCGGTCATCAAGGTTACATTCGCACTCTGGAGCTCGTTACCAGGCGGTTCTGGTGGCCTACTGTGGCCCGCGACGTCGAGAACTACGTGGTCACCTGTGACCTCTGTCAACGCAACAAACCGCCGGTTGGTCGAGGGAACGGGGAACTCCAGCCCCTGCCTGTCCCTGCGCAGCCGTGGGAGAGTGTGTCTATGGACTGGATTGTTGCGCTGCCTAAAACTGATGACGGCTACGATGCAATCTGTGTATTCGTTGACCGCCTCACCAAGATGGTGCACCTGGCGCCCTGCACCTCCTCTGACGGGGTTTCTGCTGAGTCTGCTGCCCGCATGTTCGTGGACAATGTGGTGCGCCTGCACGGCGTGCCCAAGGACATCATCTCCGACCGCGGGGCGGCTTTCACCAGCAAGTTCTGGACGGCTGTGTGCGAGTTGCTGGGCATCAAGCGTAAGCTCTCGACGGCTTACCATCCGCAGACCGATGGGCAGACTGAGCGCATGAACCGCACCCTTGGTGACCTGCTTCGTAATTTCGCGGGGAGGGATCCGGAGAGCTGGGACCGCTACCTGAGCGCTGCCGAATTCGCAATGAACAACGCAGTCAGCACGTCCGCTAAGCAATCCCCCTTCTTCCTGAATTACGGCTTCCATCCTCCTTTGCCGCTGTGGCGGGAGCTTGACGTTGCCGTGCCTGCCGCACGCACCTTTGTCAAGGATTTTCTGTCCCGAGTACAGGGAGCGCGCACCTGCCTGGACGCTGCTCGTCAACGCGCCGCTGAGTACTACAACCGCTCGAAGCGCGACATCACCTTTACGCCTGGCCAGCCGGTGTTGCTGAACACTAAGCACCTGCGGGCGCTGAAGAAGACTGGTCCGCGTAAGTTGCTGCCGCGCTGGGTGGGCCCGTTTCCGGTTGTGAGGATGGTTGGGAACGCTGCTGTGAAGCTGGAGCTGCCGGCCTCTCTGCGCTTCCACCCTGTCTTTCACGTATCCCTGGTTAAGCCGTACAACCTGCGCGCTGGCGCTGATGGCTTGGCTGACCCCGTGCCTGAGCCTGGTCCTGCTGGCTGGGTAGAAGGTGAGGCTCTCTGGACCGTGGAGCGCATCGTGGACTATCACGAGCGTTTTGTGGGCCGTGGCCGGAACCGGCGCAAGGTCCCGGAGTGGTATGTCAAGTGGGCGGGATACCCGGACTCGGAGAACTCTTGGGAGCCTGCGAAGCACTTTACTGACGATCTGCTGCCTGAGCTGGAGGCTGTGAAGAAGCGCGTGCTGTCTGCGCGCAACGCTGACATTGACGACCCCTGAAGCTGCCGCCGCATGACAGGAGCTGCTGCCGGGCGCGGAGTCTTATCGGCTGTCTGGCGCTGAGGACATCGCCGCCTAGGTGGGGGGCACTTGTTGTGTAGCGCCCGGGCTGGCGGGGTCATGCCGGAAACCGTGCCTGACGGTTTCCCGGGTTACACGCTTTCTGCTGTCGGACAGTTTCCCTGGCACTGTCACGAACATTCTGTCGTAAAGGGTCTGTCGCACTGGCGACTGTCCCGGGGCTCATGTGCAACTCTGGCACCGTGTATTCTGACACGCTGAGTCGTGACGCTGGTCACTGGTAGGGGCTCTGGCTCACGTCCTGACTGGTTGGATGCCTGGAAGTATACTCTCTGGCGCATATGCGTTACAGTGAGCCGTGCGAAGGATATACGCGCGGGCTTCCCTCCGACGGGAACCCACGGTCTGGAGCGCGTCTCCCGCACTATTTAAGGGCACTGGCCTGCATCCACCGGTAGTTCTCACTACCACCACCACTCGGTGGCACATACGGTATAGCCCTACTGGCTATACACCAAGTGCACACAATGATATCATGCGCGTCCGTTATGCTTCTACAGCTATCCTCACTATGCAGCTTGGCAGCCCCGCCCCTCACGTTCCAAAGCAAGAGTCTCAACTGTTTGCCCCTCGAGTCATGGGGCTCCTACTGCTGGTCGTGCGCGTCGCCCATGGGCGTGTCGCCGTTTGGCGGCGTGGTGGTGCCTGGGTGCGACGCATCCGGTGTCTGCTGCCCAGCCGCGCCTGCTGCCTGCTCGCCGTGTGCAGGGGCACGGCGGTAGAGCACCAGGCCGTTCTCTGACTTGAGCCAGATCTCCGCTCCGTTCCGCCAGGTGGGACCCCGGTTGTCCTTTGCCAGCTGAGTGTAGTAGGGCTGTTGCGCCTGGCGCGCGCGCTTGCCCTCGATGGTGAGGTAATCCTTCACCACCCACCCCCAGCTCTTGCCCTCCTTTTTGGCTGTGCTGATGAGCTCGTCGAAGCCCGAGCCGTCAGCCCAGCCAGCTGCGAACCAGGCGACAACCTGGTACATGGGCAGCTGCGGCCTTGCCTGCGCTTTGGCACCTGCGCCGCTGCTCTGTGCAGCGGCCGCATCTGCAGCCCCTTCGCTGCCGCCAGGTGCTGGCGCAGCTGCGGTGGCTGCTGGCGTAGCTGCGGTGGCTGCGCCTGATGCCGATGCTGCTTCGGCTTGCGCCTTCTTCTCCTCCCCCTCCTTGCCCAGGCCCCGTACGTGTCTGAACGCGAACCGGCCCACGTCTGGCGAGGTGGACAGCGCCTTGTTGACCGCCGCCTCCATGGCACTCAGGGCCTTGCTGGGCGCCATGCCCTCCGGCAGCTTGATGATCACTGCGCGCCTGTCGACGTGTCCGCCTGCGCCGGGAACCCAGCCGCTGGTGCTGGCCGCACCGCCCCTGCCGCTGTTGGGGATTTCCCGATCACGGGTCGCCGCCGCCGCCTGTCCCCAGCGCCCAGGCTCCCTGCCTCCCGTGGGGCCGCCAGCGGGTCCGCTGGGCCCGGCCGTGCCGGGCGCGTGCCCGGACATGAGCTGGTTAAGCTGTTGCTGCATCTGCGCCTGCTGCTGCTGGAATTGCTGCATTTGCTGTCGCATAGGGTGCAGGCCTTTCTCCATCACTTCATCCGCACTTGTCATTGCGACAGCTGCCGCTCGGTCAACTCCGACGTCGACCGTTTTGGTGATGGTAGCCGCTAGAGCAGCAAGCATAGTCATCAGTTCTGCACGGAGCTGCGCCACCTCGCTGGTGACATTTGGCGCCATTATCGCTCCGGTTGGCTCAGCAGAGCCCCCCTCTTCAGCTAATGGGCTAAACTTGTTGTTAATCCGACTAGCGGTTCTTTTCGCGACCGGCGACGGGGAAACTGTCGGTCGCGGGTGCATGTATCGGTAACTACTCAAGGAAGTAAACATTCAGCTAAACATTCAGCTAAACATTCAGCTAAACATTCAGCTAAGACCTACTCAATCCTTTTTTTTTTTTTTTTTTATTGTTACATGGGTTCGAGTCCATGTGGCCCTGCTAACTCCTTTGAGTCCGAAGGCGCAATGATACATTGACACTCCACTAATCGATCACCCGATCCGATCTTCACTACTCGATTTCTCAGAGCTCGCGGCCGCCCTAGTGGACCGAATCCGGGCTCATCAACTAAGTCCTAAACTCGTCCAGCCGACTGCTTATCCTTAGTCTTTTCGTTCCGACCGAAATCGGAGGGGATTATGGGAATCGAACCCAAGACCTCGAGAAAACCCGTCCCTTGACGCTATTCAAACGAGGCGCACCAGACATCCCCGTCTGGTGCGCCTCAACTCAATCCTGCCCACGGTCGCATGCAACCCCACCGCATCTCAAACGCACAAACGTGGCTATAACACTACTCGCATTTCCGTGTTTGGTCAATCAAGTCAGATAGTCGTAAGCGCAGCATCACAGACTGTTAGTGTTTGGTTTCAGACAGTTCAGGAATCACATGTCGTCAAGGTCACACACATCCGGAATGGCCACTTCCATCCGGTCACCACACACACGTAGGAAGGGGTGTGTGTCAGACACTTTCAGCCAGGCCTTATCCCGCCGGCGCCGTGGCAATCCAAGCGTCCCTTGGCATCCGCGGAGCGTTTTGATGCTTACAAATGGTATCGAGACCGTCCCTTGGCATCCGCGGAGCGTTTTGATGCTTACAAATGGTATCAAGACCGAATAGTGTCTTAGAGCACTTGATCCCTGCTCTATGCGTGAGACCCTATGGTCGTGAGGTCGATCCGCGCTACCCACAATTCTTCGATCTCGATGTATCAGACGTGGTGCAATCTCGAGGTGCTGAGTTCGAAACGCGCAACTCTATAAGTAAGCCGATGACGCTGGCTGGAAACAACGCTGTGCGCTTGTACGCGCCTGTGCCCATATGATTCCGCGACCGCTGCGGGTGGCGCTGGGATCCGAGGACGGCTCCCGTCCCGAGGGGGGGGAGTGTAAGCGTCCCTTGGCATCCGCGGAGCGTTGTTGCGTTTTGCTGCCGCGAGCTGGATCCGCAGGTTGCGGTTCTCTATGAGGACCGCTTCCATATCGGGGCGCACGCGGAGGCCTGCTGCTGTCAGCTGGCCGTCCTCCTCGGCATTGCCACCGCCGGGCGCGGGGTTGGCCACCAGCGACGCGCGCTGGGTGTCTTGCGGCGACGCGTGGGCTGCCCGCGCTGCTCCAGGTCCAACAGAGCCTTTTCTGCCTCCATATTTTTGCTCTCAAAGAGCAAGCCTTCGTTTTCGAGGCGGGCAAGCAGGGCCTGCGCGGCAGCGACATCAGCGGGCAAGGCGAAACCTTAAACTTTAGCCAGGAAGCTAATAGTTGTATTGCTGGTTTCGGCAAAGTCGTCAGGCAGGTCAAGCGTGTAAATCTCGCAGTATTTCTGCAAGCACGTGCGCCATGCCGTGACGAGTTCCGGAGTTGGGCTCCCGGAAGACATATCGCTAAATTTTTAGCAGCAATTCGCCTAAGGGTAGTATATGCGAACCTCCAAGACTGGCACCGAGCGAGAACAGGGTGTAATGCCGAGTCGGGGTCGCAAGTCCAGGCCAACGGTACGCGAAGCGTCCGGGCACTGTGGACAGACTCCTACGAGTCTCTAGAGGCCGCCCTAAGGCAGGCCAACCCTTGGCGCCGGGTCACCGCCGCCAAAGCGGGGGACCGGCTGAGTCGGATTTGCTCCGAGCTCGCTCTCTAGTAGCTAATTCCTAGTCCTGGAACTCGATACCACTTGTAAGCTAGTTGTAGCTTAACAGGAACATACTAGGTGCTCACCGAGAGAGAGTGGAACTATTCTCCGACAACTAAGGATGCTAACGAGGATGCCTAAGGGGAAACAAGGAAACTGTATGATAACCGTATGACTGGTGGTGTATGAATACACCTGTAATAGACTTGTTAGGCTCTGTGCGTGTAGCGCTGATAAGCGCTAGCGGACTTACGCATGGGCTCATCCGCCGTGTGTGAAACCCACACGCGTGTCTCTCGCACCCTCCGGGTGCTATGTGATATCCCTCCGGGGTTCTGGGTCGTGTGACGCGCGTTACCGCTTACACTCCCCCCCCTCTGAAGCGAACCGCCCTCGGGAGCCGCAGCGCGGATGGAACCGGACACATCGGTTCGGCTGTGCTCACTTACGCAGGCGTTTAGCCTGGCGCCGTTCGGAACGAATCAGATAATCGTCAATGCACTCCTCAACCAGCTTGTCCTCACACAAGATTGCATTGGTTACAGGAGGGACCTGCTGACGCAGCTCACGAGCCAGCGAGCACGTACTAGTACGGACGCCCTGCTCTAGACCTCAGGGGCGCG
The DNA here is from genome assembly GCA_016834605.1 of Chlamydomonas incerta. Classification (NCBI taxonomy): domain Eukaryota; kingdom Viridiplantae; phylum Chlorophyta; class Chlorophyceae; order Chlamydomonadales; family Chlamydomonadaceae; genus Chlamydomonas; species Chlamydomonas incerta. The sequence continues at coordinate 290,869 of JAEHOC010000042.1, forward strand.
CCACCTGCAGCGCCGACAGCCTACTCTGCGCCTTGGGCTAATAGGCCTTGCTCCCATGGGAGCGCCACCATCTTCTAAACTCAATCTCCTTCCTCTTCAACTGTAATGAAAGTCGGCTTATTGATCCACATACTCCCGTCTTCCCTTCTTTCAATCCAAGGGTGGCCTGGTGGGATTTCGTCCCACCCCCTTGGCTTGATGCCCAGGCTCACATACACATGGGGGCGGCACAGGCCGCGGGAAGTCCGGGAGGAGCAACTAATGGGGGCGCTGGTCAGGGCCGCCAGGCCCAGGCAGCACCGCCGCCGCCCCCTCCGCCGCCACGGCCCCCGCAGTCGGCCTACGGACACACACAGGCGGCTTACGGGCACCAGCAGTCGGCCTACGGGCCCCCCGCGCCCCCGCAGTCGGCTTACGGGCCCCCGCAGTCAGCCTACGGGCACCAGCAGTCGGTCTACGGGCCCCCGGGGCCCCGCAGTCGGCCTACGGGCACCAGCAGTCGGTCTACGGACCCCAGCAGACGGCCTACGGGCCGCCCTATGCACCGCCGCCGCCCCAGCAGCAGCCGCAGCAGCAGCAGCAGCAGCAGCAGCAGCAGGGGATGACAGTGCAGACACCGCCGCCACCACCGCCGCCGCAGCAGCACATGGGTCACGGGCTCATGCCGCAGTTCCACGGGGGCTTCCCCGGGCACATGCCCATGTACGCACATGTGCAGCCCCAGCAGCCATACATGCAACAGCCCGCCCCGCACGCGCAAGGATTCCCATTCGGACAGCCTACGGCGCAGACGCAGGTGACCTGGGCACACGTCGCCGCGGCATCGCCGCAGCAACAGTCCCAGGGATTCCCGCAGCCGAAGTTTACACCGGCGGCGGCACAGCCTGTAGGGGAAAAGCGGGCGGTTCGCTTCACGCCGCAAAGCGCAGAGCTGTCGCGGCGGGGCAAGCCCAGCAAGGCGAGCGAAGCCACCACAGCACCGGAGGTCCTCGCGGCTAGCTGGCCAGCGCTACCCACACACGGGGAGCCGCTGCGCGCACGAGACCCCAGGCAGCGCCAGGTAATGGCCAGCGGTAAGGTGGTGGAGGCGGGCGGTGCCACGGCCCCAAGCCGCAGCGCCGCGCCCGCGGGCAGCAGCGCCGCGCCAGCGGGCAGCAGCGTCGCGCCCGCGGTCAGCAGCGTCGCGCCCGCGGGCAGCAGCGTCGCGCCCGCGGGCAGCAGCGTCATGCCCGCGGGCAGCAGCGCCGCGCCCGCGGGCAGCAGCGTCGCGCCCGTGGGCAGCAGCGCCGCGCCAGCGGGCAGCAGCGCCGCGCCAGCAGGCAGCAACCCCCACGCTGCTACGGAGGACGTGGTGATGGAGTCGCCGGCTCGCACAGCCGCCGATGCGCGCGGCCACACTACTGTTCTCTGTGACCAGTACGGCAACCGCGTCGATGAGGAGGGCTTCACGCCGTGTAAGGCCAAAGGCGGACGCGGGCGCGAGGGAGCAGGAGGGCATCAGGCCGGCGGAAACGGAGGACGAGGTGGGGGGCGCAGTGGCCGCGGGGGTGGGAGTGCTGGCGGCAGAAGCCACTTGCCAAGCCGCGGAGGTCACAGCGGCGGCGGCCACAACCAGCAGCACAATGCGTACGACGCCTTGGGGACCACAGGCGAGACTGATTCATAGGGAGGCGGGGGCCGGGGTGGCATCAGCATTTTCGCATGGAATGCCCATGGGCTGGTCACCGCTGGGGCATGCAAGCTGCACGACCGCGGGATAGGCACTGTTGCACGTTCACACGACATTATCATTATTTCGGAAGCGCACCTCACGAACTGGGTACCGGACCAATCAATCGAGCTAGACGGTTACACAGTTGTCCGTGCACATAGGTCCCAGGAGGCCACGCGGTCAGATTTTGGAGGCGTTGCTGTGTATGTACGGGAGTGCCTAGCGGGCGGCGTTTCGCATGTCAAGACGGACGTCCATCTCACGGGGTGCGAAATTGTGTGGATGCGTATCAAATCAAATGAAGGTTGCAGTGTGTTGTTAGCTTGTTGTTACCTAGCGCCAGAAACCTCGCGGGTTTACAGGGAGGGCGGAAAGACGCGGACAGCACGGGAAGCCACGGCCGAGTCTGTATTCAGCAGACTACAACAGTCGATCCTCGAGCTACGGCAAAGCGGAGAAGAAGTGCTAATTATTGGTGATCTGAACGCACACATCTCAACAAGCATCATTGACGTACCGGATCTAGCACAGCTCGAGGCGCTGGAGGACGTAGCACTAGGGGGTGGTTCCACGTCAGATATGCCCTGTACTGCAGACTACGCGGGGCTCCCAGTGAGAGCATCCGAGGATGCCCAAATAAGCTGTTTCGGGGAGTACCTAGGGCGCATGTGCCGTTCGCAAGGACTAGTACTTTTGAACGGAAGGGCGCCGGGAGATGCAGCAGGTCACATTACTTTCCCAAAGGGCGACGCAGGTGGCAGCATGATTGATCTCTGTGTGGCGTCACCGACCCTATTCCCGAAGGTGGTGGCTTTGAAAGTGGGCGAGATTCTAAAGTGGAGGCACGGCGGATTGAAGGAAGCGAGTGATCATCGGCCGGTCACGTTGACACTGGGCTTGGAGGTCGAAGGGCAGGAAGCCACAGCGAGCCGCACACGCCCCGCAAAGAAGCGCACAGAGTTTGACGTACAGAAGAAGCACTTGTTCAGTGGCTTGTTCAAGGCGGACGGTTCGCCAGTTGTAGGGAAAATCGAACAGATTAAGGTGGCACTTTGCGCGGAGGAGGGTGGCATCAGCACCACCGAAGCGGTCGAAGCCTTAGGCACATGTTTGTACGATGCATTAGAAAAGGCTTTCGGTCCCACACGACCGGCCAACCTACGGGAGCAGGAGACTCCATGGTGGAACGAAGAGTGTGCTGCGGCGCGTACGGTGTTTGTGCAAGCAAAGCTAGCGCTGGGTTGTCCAGTGGTACGAGAAGGAGAGGTGTGGCAAAACTTCCGCGCAGCCAGGGCATCCTATGACCGGGCGAAGCGAAGGGCCAGGGCCGCGCACGACACCCAGGAGATGAGGGAGAAGGTGGCACGCTGCCGCGCAGATGCCCGACTGCTGTGGAGGATGATTGAGGGACGGACTAAGGAGCAGTGCCCAGTCACGGCCGATGGGTTTCGGGATCATTTTGCGACCCTACTAAACGACGGCGCAGGCGGGGGATGCCCAGCAGCCGCCCACTGCATTTTGGGTTCGGGTGGGAGGATGTCCGAAGATCTTTTTGCGGCTGACCGTACGTGTCTGCACGAGATGTTGAATAGCGAGATTACCCTTGATGAGGTAACACGCGCACTAGCAAGGCTGCCCAACGGCAAGGCAGCTGGCTTAGAGAAGGTACCGTCTGAGTGCTACAAGTACGCGGTAAAACCGGGCGACCCCACCACTGAACCGCCGACACCGGCACTCAATAGAGTTGCACCGCTGGTGCACGTGTTGTTTAATAAAATCTGGAGCGAAGGGGCTTATCCTGAGCAATTTACTACAACTGTTTTGACACCAATTTACAAGCGGAAAGGTGACGTGCAGGCGCCTGGTAATTACCGGGGCATTGCAGTAGGGGGCGCCCTCGCAAAGTGCTATGCATCGATCCTTCTAGAGAGGCTGGCGAATGCCGGGGAGGAGTTTGAGTGGAGGCACACGGCTCAGGCCGGATTCAGGAGGAAGTACGGCACAACGCACCATCTTTTTGTCCTAAGGCATCTCATCAACAAGCACACGCGTGCTGGCGCCACCACCCCCCTCATTGTCGTACAAATTGATTTTGAAAAGGCTTTCGACAAGGTCCCACGACCATTAATTTGGATGAGACTGGAGGAACGCGGGGTAACGGGTGAGATGTTGGCGGCTTTGAAAAAAGCGTACGAGAGAGTGATGATGGTAGTGAAGGCCGGGGGTAAGCACAGTGCCCCCTTCGCAACCACGCAAGGGGTCAAGCAGGGCTGCCCGCTTAGCACAGAGCTTTTCGGCCTCTTTATAGAAACCTTAGCAGAGTACATTGATTCGGAAGATACGGACGAAGCCACAGGTGCACCTGAGATGAATGGCAAAAAGGTGTCACTGCTGATGTACGCGGATGATGTTTCCCTGCTGGCCACCACCCCTGAGCGGATGCGCCACTTGCTATCATTAGTAGACACGTTCTGCCTAGCTTTTGGCATGAAGGCAAACGTTACCAAGTGTGAGAGGCTGGTTTTTGCAGCCAACGAAGTAACGGCCAGCACTGTGTGCAGCGGATGCCAGGGTTTAAAGCTAGCAGGGCAGCCCATCCCTGCGGTGGACAAGGCGCGCTATCTTGGACTAGTGTACGGTCCGGGTAGGGCCTTCGTCAGCTGCAGGGAGACACTCTGCGAGTCAGCAAGGAGAGCCATGTGTGGGCTTAACACTAGATTGAACCGTTTACGCATTTTCGCACCAGATATTCGCATGAGGTGTTTCGACGTGCAAATCCGATCCATCCTTGCCTACGGATGTGAGGTATGGGGTCCCGACGTGCTAGTAGAGATGCTAGACGGAGGACCGCCACCCAGGAGGAATGACAGGAACAACCTAGCACAGGGCGCATTTGAGGCATGTTTGCGTGATGAGGCCGTAAAGCTGCAGGTCCAATACATGCGACAGACAGTGGGAGCAGCCAAACCGTCACACCGTCTCCTGTTTGCGGAGCTGGCCCAACTGCCGCTGCACTTTTTCATAGCCAAACAATGTTTGGGTTTTTACAATAGGATTTCCGCGCAAAACAGAAGTCTGGCTTTTGATGCACTAGTCGACGAGGCACGGGAGGCATGGGCGAATCCAATGGGAGACGGGTGGTGCGCGCGGCTGTTCCGTTTTGTGGCGGCACAGGGTGTCGACGCGTGGCATTGGCCAGGCACACACGAGTCCAGAGAGGAGTGGAGGGCAAGCACGGTCCTACCCAATGGACCTATCTTATCTACCTTCAGGGGCCATTTGACGAGGGCGTGGGAGCACGAGAGGCTGGTAGCGGACCCGCACGCATTCCCTTCAGACGGCAAGCAACCCGGCATACACATGTGCAAACACAAGCATTGGATGGGGCTAAGCGCACTAGGGTCCGCGCCGCCGACCCTGCACGAACACAGTAGAGCATTCATACCGGTTGCACAGCATAAGGTTTTGATGAGATTCCGTTTATGTTGCTGGCCAATCACTGCGAACCGTGCCTGGGAGAGGCCTAGGGAGGAGAGGACGTGCCCACTGTGTACGGCCAATGAGGTGGAGGATGAGCACCACGTCCTGATGCAATGTGCTGCCTACACCGAGTTACGAGCGTGCAGTGGCCTAGACTTTAGCCTAAACATGCGCGAAGTGATGCTGAAATCTGAGCCTGTCAAGTTAGCTGCATTACTCAGCTCCATCTGGGAGCATAGAAGTAGGGAAGTCCCCCTTGCAAGGGGAGAACAATAAATAGGACAATCATGCACTGGCGTTATAAGGGTCACCCCGGCCCGGGCCTCTGGTTTACACGCAGCAGGAAGGCACGCAAGAACGTGCGCACCACTCTGTAACCACACACACACATACGTCTGCAAACGCTCCCAAAAGTCTGCTATAACTTGCGTTTTAATCCTGCTAATCGCTGTTTCTTCTACCTTGCCTTGTTCCCCTCTGGAGGCAAACAATAGCCTCCTACCGTACTCCATGGCAGAGATCGCAGCCAGGCATACAACGTCCCAGATGGGTTGCTGGATAGCCTCGTGTGGCGGTATTACTAGCCACAGATTCTTACGCTCCACTATCAACTCAATTATGTGATCCTCATCACCTATGTCTGTAACCAATGCAATCTATGTCTGTCGCTTCCTGAATATGCAGCCGTAGCGTGCTAGCAATTGTGCACGTGCTGAAATGGTGTGCGCACACACAAGGTGGTTCCGGGTTCCCAGGAGTTGTGTTCAGGGCCGAAGCCTTCCCACTTGACGAGGTATTCGCGGATAGTTCGGGAGCGGCTACCACCTAGCTTCCGATCGCGATGAGATAGGATATCTTCCACCGTCCAACATGCGTTGCCGTCGTCATCGAGGAACGCTGGCGGAGGTTGATAGGAGCCGGTACCCGTGTACGGTTTCAGCAGCGATGCGTGAAACACTGGGTGAATGCGGTACCCTGCAGGCAGGGTGAGCTTGTAAGCCACCTGACCTGCTTTGGCTTCCACGTGGAATGGGCCAATGTAGCGAGGCATAAGCTTCTTGGTACCGCCGGCTGGAGCCTTCAAGGCGAGATTCTTGGTACTTAGCAAAACGAGGTCACCCACAGCAAAAGTGGTGTCCTGGCGCTTAGAGTCAGCGGCCTGTTTCTGCCGTGCCTGGGCACTGGTTAGGCAGGACATCGCTCTCTTCAGGCGCTCACCCATGAGCTGAACCAAGGACGAAGCCATGGGTACGGTGAATGCGTGTTTGGCAGGTATAACCATGCCGCCTCCTCTGCGTCAACATCAGAGGTTGTGGGCGCAAAATGCGTCACCTTTGTTAGATGGTCCACAAACACGGAGCGTTTTGATGCTTACAGTCGCGATGTGCACGGCAACATATCACCTAGGCGGTGCTTCTAAGTCCATTGAATAGGGTCGCACAGGCCTTCACCCACAGTCTGCAGTTTCCCGGGGTCGAACCCAATACCTCGCGCGAGCATGAGGTCAGCGGAATGGGTCTCGATGCTAGATACCAAATGTAGCAGGGATGCCGGTGAAAGGACTTAATGACTTGCCAGGGACCACTTGCGGGGGTATCGTGGAGTTGTGAAGGGTTTACCTGCCACACTGTCAGACCTCATCGTGGTCACGTGCATTTCACCGGCAACCACCAGTGCAGCTGCAGCGGGTTACGGGATGTTACGGTTACACGAAGGGTCACCGCCTGGGTTTCGCCCCCGCCCGTGCTGTGCGCGTGCCTGTTGTGAGTGTGTGTCGTGCCCTTTCCAGACCATGTGCGGACGTCCTGTCGTGAGCAACTCCAGCTAGTGGGAAGCGGTCACTCCTCGCCAGGTTGGCCCGTGTATTGCTGGAAGCCGCGGTTGGTTGCGCGAGTGACGCGCGAGCGATGCCACGTGCGGATTCGTCGCATTCACATGCAGTTCTACTGCGCTGCTGAGTCAGGAGGAGTGTTTGCGCTTGGAGTTATTGTCGCGCCTGCTTAGTTGTGCTGCTGTTGCTGGACGGGCCTGACTCGCAAGCATGGGCCTGACGTTTTGGCGGGCGCCATGATCTAGTCTTAAGCCCAACACAGAGCCTCACTCGGTGTTGTGGTGATGCACTTCTTCTTCTTCCAGCTGTCTGTAGCGTAATCCTATTTTACACTGGACTGATCACCCAAACGTGTAGCTCGAATCAACGGATATCCCGAGTCATACAGGATTACAGAGTGCTTTCGCGCAAACCCTCCTTCCGGAGGTACCGTCCAGCCACACAGCCGCTGTCCTGTGTGTGCGTCTCTGCCAGCTTACCACAACCACAACCCAATGCCCGCTCGGCTGGTCCACCGAGCGCCCAAAGCTTGGGGTCCGCATCGGCGGGGAGTTACCGACAGCTAAGCGCTCGCGTAGCCGGGCCAGCTTCTCCCACGCCTGCGGAGCGCGCCTTACAGACCCTTACTTCCCACCCTGGTGCCGCTGGATGAGCAGAACAGGATTGGGGCCCGTCAACACTGTGTCTGTGTGGTGCTATCACCTGGCCAGGTGCCTGGAGCATGAGGACGGCGCATAAGCAAACTGAGACAGCCTCCAGCTTCAGTTGGTACACGATAGCGGGAGGAGATAGGGGGCGCCTTATTTCAGCTTGTGAGAACGCGCTCCTTTCCTGACAGACATGTCGGACCACACACATATTGGAGTGGCCGCCCATATGAATAGCCTCGGCACAAGCCTTGGGGTAGTATCATGCCCTCCCGCGCTAGGCCTGGCGTTCCGTGGGCCTCCCAGCTGGAGACTCTGCTTCTCACCTCGCCATACGCTTACGTCACACACCAATATTAGGGACCGGAGTAGCTGTGTCCCTCTAACGTCGCTGAAAGGCCCAATCTTCAGCTGTCGCTGACAGAGCCAGCCATGAAGGCACACTTGTGGCGCAGACGAGGCCCTGTAGTCAATGAATAAATGCCCGTCTCATTTCCTTAGCCGTTGCGGCTTGGTCGGGCATCAGTCGAGAGCCCGAACGTCCAGGCACACCGCCATTCACACTGCTGTGTAGTTCTGCAAGCACCAACCAACTACTGTCAGTCAAACACGCAACACCCAGGTCAGCCTGTCCACAGAACGGGCGGTCCCTTCGATTCGTCCCTTCGATCTCTGCTTGCATGGCCATCAACCTGTGCCACCTGGTGCTTGCTAGCAAATCGTCTGGTATGCAACAATGCGTCAGTTGTGTCTGTGCGATGCATGTCACCCATCGTGTCAAAACCCGCGCCGTCCGCGTGTGTAGCCCGCTCAAGTGCCCACAGTGCGGTGAGGTGGGGCAATGCTAAGTGCTGAGCCCAGCGCTGTGTCGCAGAAAGCCACTACAACCTCGGAAGTGCCAACTACCAACGCGAACCACTACACCTTCAACACATGTGGCGGTTGCTGCAGAACGACACCGCCCATATGAGACAGACCAAGCGCCTCCCTTCCACCTCACGCAGAGGCTGAGGCAGAGGGAGCTGCAGGCTTACCCCGCCCCAACCGAACAGCCCAGAGCTGGAACAATCTTGGCAGCTGACGGCAGCAACTGACCAGCTTGCTCGCTATGGGCTTCAGGAATATCTGAAATATCGTAGATGTCCACCAATTTGAATCCGAAAGCGAGGCCGGCCACGCTCAGCACGTCGGGCTTTTCGGGTACGTAGATGTACCATATCACGCGCATCCAGATGCAAAGCTTCAGCACCGCAATGATGAACTGCGCCATCATTGCCCAGCAAGGAGGAACCGGAAGAAGCGGATAAGTGCGGCCACAACAAACCCCGTGATAATAACGTACTGCAAGCAATTTGCAAAGGCATCATCGGTACAGGTTGCAGCAGTGATAGAACTCCAACGCCTGCTGAGCTCGCGTCCTCACCGCGACAAGGTCACGCGTGCGTCCAGCGCGCTCAGCTGCTAGTTGCGCGCGCTCAGCTGCGAGTTGCGCCTTCAGGCTGTTGATTTCTTTATCCTTCTCGTCGCCCTTTTGAGGATCCTCCTGCGTAGGAACAGGCAGGGCTTTGTGACAGGGAGAACCTGCACCGTCCACTGCGCGGAGCATTGCGTACCGTCTTGGCGCTCGAAACTGCAGGAGGGTCATCCATGGCCGCATTTGAACGCAGGCAGCGCTTGACAGGACGCAACAGGCTCGAAACGCCAGCGGAGGGCTTTTGGAAAATTACTATTTTGAATTTTGCGCAGACTAGGGAACGCGGGGGGCCCGGGCCGCCAGCCCGCCCGTGGCCCGCCACACTCGCTCCCCACTCCTGTGCCGCACGCCATTTTTGGGCTGAGCCCCCCCCAGCGCAGCGTTCCAGGGGGGGTGAAGCCACCCAGGAACACCTCCTGCGTGCGTGCGTGCGTGCGTGCGTGCGTGCGTGCGTGCGTGGCAAAAAGTATCATACTGGCACAAAGCGCGACTGCTACGTATTAGGATTTGTTAATGCCTATTGCATGCAAATAGGCGGCAGGGAAAATTCGGGCGGAGCGAGAAGTGCCTTCGCGCTTCCACGGACATGGACGTTGACTTTCGCGAGGTCGCGAGGAAAGCATCTGGTGCCCACTGATATGCAGTCTATAAGTCAAACTGTGTTGGCGGCAAGCAAAGCGGGAACGTATATCGAAAGCTTTGGGCGACTTGCCGAGCCATGCCTGCCGACGCGCCAGAATGCCGAGAAGGCTTGAGGTCGCCCCCGCCCCGCGCCTAGCCCTTTGAGCGTGGGGCGCCGGGGAGGTGTTGAGTATGGCAGGAGGCTTAAGAAAGGCTTGGGGTGTTTGGTAACGTGCCAAAGCGCGCATGGATGGCGCGGGGAATCCCGCCCTGGCCCCAACGCGGGTGTCCCTAGCCACGCGCCTGTGCTTCTAGGGGTGCAATGGTACAGAGCGAAATGACAGAATCCCGCAGTGTGAAGCAGAGTCCCGAACCCGACAGTGCCACGCGCCTGTGCTTCAAGGGGCATGGAGGCTCTGACAGGGGCCATTACATGCCTACTAGCTCCCAAGCGTACGGGGGCTCAGCCCATTTTCCAGCTGTACAAAGCTGACACCCCTTGTCGCATGCCCCCTCAAAGCCCCCGTCACTAACATCACGCGCGTTCTCCCTACTCGCTCGCGGGTTTCGCCGGCGCGCTATCGGCGCCCTACGAAATGGCTGCCGCTCAACACACACGTGACACCACACTCACCACCTTCCCGTCGTCGTCGTGCAGCCATGTGCTGCCATGTTCCAGGCACACTGCTGCCGGCACTGAAACACACCAGTGGCACGCACCATAACGGTGCGGGGAACGGTGCGCGCCTCCAGACTCAAAGGAGTTAGTGGGGCCGCATGGACTTCAAGCCATGTAACATGCTCATGCTCATGCCTGCTATGACGCACGAATCCCGCACTCGCGCACTCGTATGCCCAGTTGCCACTCCTTCGTCCTTCCTTCATGCAGCCCCACCGCCATATCGCCATCTATCCGCGATCCATCCATCCATCAGGCGGCAGCAGACCCACAGACCCAACCATGCATCGCAGATAATTCAGTAGTGCCCCCGCCTACCAGCACATCCTTCAAGTCCCCTGGATAAATGCTCTTCCTCGCCGCACCCTCGGTTCTCTCAAACGGACACTCGTAACACACACTTGGGCCCTCGGAATCTCCAAGACTCAAGACACAAATACACGTACGCACGCAAGCAACACGGCGCGGCGGCACCCATGCACTCAATGCGCCACGGCTGCCCGCCAACGCACGTCTGGATTTTCCTCAGGTTGGCATTACCTATGGGACACTCGCCACGACTCTCGCACTCATCAGTGCGCCGCCGCCGCCGCCGCCTCCTTGAGGCCCGCCTCGATGCGGCGCAGCAGCGGCCCGGCGCCGTACGCCTCGCCTCGCCGCAGCAGCTCCCGCGCGTCCGCCCAGCCGCTGCTACTGCCGCTGCTACTGCCGCTGCTACTGCGGCTGGAGGCGGAGGCGTCGCTCGGGCGCCTGCGGGCGCGCACGCGCGAAAGGGGTGGGTGGGTGACAGACACGGGGATATGACAGCGATGGTGTTGGAGGTGTTGGGTGTTGGTGTTGTTGCAACATACACAACGACCAACACACGCACACACACACGCACACACGCACCAGTTGCGGAAGCGGCCCCACTCCGCCACTACCGCGGGGTCATCCGCCGGCTGCACGATCAACACCACCGGCCGCCGGCCGTTGCTATTGCTACTGCTACTGCTACTGCCGCTACTGCTGCGGTCTCCAGGCCCTTCCACGCTGCTCCGGCCGTACGGCGGATGCTGACGCGGCGTCCGAAGCAGGTCAGGCCACTCCGGCGGCGCCGCCAGCGTCGCCCCCATGCGGCCCGACCCTGCCGCCGCCGCCATCCCTGCGCCTGCGGCCCCAGACCCTACACCTGCCAGGCCCGCCGCCGCCATCGCGAGCCCAACAGCTGTGTGCGGCGGCGCGTGCGGGTGCGGCCCCAGCCGCCGCCACGGCGACAGCAGCGGGGTGGTGTGTGGCGCACCCGCCGCCGCTGCCGCCAAATGCGGCCCGGCAGCTAGGTCCAGGTTGTGGTCGCCGGTGCTACTGCCACTGCTACTACTGCCGATGCTACTGCCGATGCTGCCGCCGCGCACAAGGCCCGCCGACGAGAACGACCAGGCGTGCCAGGCGGGCGACGCGGCGGCGGCGGCAGTAGCAGCGGCGGCGGCGGCGGCGGCGGCGCGGTGCTGCTGCTGCTGCCGCGCCACCTCCTCTGCCAGTCCCCTCTGTGGGGCGGGTTGAGGGTTTGGGCGAGGGGAGAAGCATGAGGCGTGGAGGGAGGTGAGGTGAAGCCAGGAAGTGAGGTGAAGCCAGGAGGCCAGGTGGAATGCAGCGGAGGGACGGGGGCGCGAGTGCAGGGCGGGCGGGCGCGGGCAGTTCGAGCAGAGTGGGGATGGCGGCGGGCTCTGGCCGGCCTTCGTTCCGTTCTCTCGGGAATACACACACGCGCGAACACGCACGCACGCCACGAACACGCCCACGCCACGAACACGTGCCAACACGCCCCCACCTGCACGTCACCCGCGATGAAGTCCAGGAACGAGGTGGGGCTGCTCAGCGCCACGCCGCCGCCGCCGCCGCCCGCCGCCGACCCAACACCGGCGCTACTGCCGCCACCGCTGCTGCTGCTACTGCGGCCGCCGGCATTGCTGCTGCTGTTACTGCCGCCACCGCTACTGCTACTGCCGCCGCCGGCGGGCACGGTGTACGCGGCCTCGCAGCGGCGCCACCACCACCACAGCCCGCCGTCGATGGCGGGGGCGGAGCGGCAGGTGGCGTACCTTGGTGGGAGCGGGAGGTGTGGGAGGTGGGGGTTTGGGATTGGGGGTGGCGGGAAGAGCGTGTGGGTGTGGAGAGTGGGGTTGAGGTGTTCGGGAGGGGGAGGGGGGGGTCCAAGAACCAAACCACACGCCCACACGAACCAGCACCCACCAGCTGCCGTCCAGCACCAGCGGCAGGTGGGCGGAGGCCATCACCACATCCACCACGTCCTGCATGCGTATGCGCGAGGGTGTGGGCAGGGGTGTGTTAGCGCGGGTGGGTGTGGGAAGGGGTGTGGGTGTGTATGTTTGAGGGATGTAGGGTCGTTGGTGGGTGTGTTGCAAGAGTAGCGGGCAGCCAACAGGCTGTGCACGCTCGGACCCACACACGCTCGGACCCACACACTACACTCCCCTGCACACGCACACGAACCGTCACGCCCACACGAACACGCAGCCCCCCCCACCCCCCACACACACAGCCACCCCACCCCTCCACAGCCCCCCACCCACCCACCCCACACACACACAGCCCTCCGCCTCCGCCTCCGCCTCCGGTCACCTGCTTGGAGTCGAAGGCGCTGATGGGCTGGGTGGCCAGCCCCGGCAGCGCCGTGACCAGCACCGTGGTGCGCCCGCGCGACAGCAGGTCGCCTGCGTGTGTGGTGTGTAGGAGGCGGTGTGTAGGGGTGTGGGGTGGGGTTGTGGTGGGTTGGGTGTGGTGTGTGTGTGGTGTGTGTGTGGTGGGTGGTGAGCAGGGGTGGGGTGGGCAGGGGTGCAAGGCGATGTGGGCTGTGGGTGGAGTGCCCTCCCCACACCCACATCCACATCCACACCCCCACCCAAAACCACACACCCTCCACACCCCCGCAACCCCACCCCACCTGCATCGTCGGGCAGCACGCGGTCCAGCCAGGTGCGTGTGAGCGAGCCTGTGCGGTGGGGGTGGGGGTGGGAGGGGAAGGGGGTGGGGAGGCGTTGTGTTTACCAGCCCAAGCTAAGCCAAGCCAAACCGTCCGGTGGGATGGTGTGGCGGGCGCGGGGCTCAGAGCGCGTGGAGGCGGGGGAAGGTAGGGGGGCCAGGGCCACCGCGGCCTCTGCTGCCGCTACTGCCGCTGTCACCGGTGGTGCTGGTGCCGCTGGTGCTGATGGTGCTACTGCCGTTGCCGGTGGCGCCTCCGAAAGCTTCCCATCCCCTCAGGCACGTGGCCCCCAGCCAGCTCCGCCCCGCTCCAGTCCTACTGCCCCGCACGTGGCGCGCCGAACCGCACCAACACTCAACACACCCAGCTTGGGCTGGTGCTCACAGTCAACCCCCCTCCACACACACACACACACACCAAAACACACGGCCACACACAAACACAGCTGCACACACGCACACGGCCAGCCACAGTCCCCCACACACACCAAAACACACGGCCCCACGCAAACACAACGGCACACACGCACACGGCCCCGCCACACCGGCACGCACCCAGCCGGCCGATCAGCCCCAGCCGCCGCTGCGCTAGCCGCTGCTCCGCCATGAGCCGCAGCAGCTCCTCCGCCGCCGCCTCCGGGCCCACGCCGCAGCCGCCGATGGCGGCCGCCAGCGCGCCGCTGCTGCTGCCCAGCAGCGGCACCTCCATGGGGTCCACGTGGCGGGACAGGCCCTTGAGCACGCCTGTTTGGTTGTTGTTGTTGGTGTTGTGGAGGTGATGGTGGTGAGGACATGTGCACGCGTTTGGGGATGGTGACAATATGGTGTGGAGCCATGACCGTGGCGTTGGCCTCGTCAGGAGCCGTAGCATTTGCTGGTGCAGTTGCGCGCACGCACGCCGGGCGGAAGGACCAAGGCGAGCCAACGGTGGTGGCATGATGCGGTCGCATGTCGGGATTTGGTGGGTGGGCAACGAAAAGTCCTTCGAAGCCCCGTCATCTGCAAAGCCCGTCGGCTTACCGAGCTGCCAGTTCAGCATAACGCCGCAGCCGGGGAAGCTCAGGCTGAAAGCCGGCTCCGCGGCGCTTCGGGATTCGAGATGCAGGGCTGGACGAAGCCGCAGGCGCTGCGGGCCCAGCGCTGCAACGCCCATGGAAACCATAGCTGTATTAGTCGCTTTAGCGCTTTAGCTGTCCATCGGAGCGATAGCGCGCGAGCGCGGGCGTTGCAAACTGTCAGCGAACTGTTTCGAGCCAAAGTGGAACTAGACAGCGTGTTTTCGGGCGGCACCCGCGGTTGTCAGTTTAGACAAACAGAGAGAGAACGAGAGGGGGAGCGGCCGGATAAAAAGCATAGAATTTGGTATCTGAATTTGGTATCGTCAAAGTGCCTCGCTCTCAACGCTGGCCTCCAGTGCCGCCCACAGAGCGTTCAACTAACGAGCACGAAATAACATGAAAACTGAAGAGCGGCTGAGAGGGGAGTTTGTCGCGATCACAATTCCGCCTGAGCGTGGCGTGCCAAGTGTCAAGTGCGCCCCTTCGTGACGACGCTCACCCGGCGGACCCGCACCCGATCCGCAGTAAGTTTCAGTGTCATTTTGCCGAACAAGCATGCAATTGCTCTGGAGTACATAATCAGCATGGGCGATGAACGTGTGTGGGGAAGGAAGGATGTTGTGGCGTGTGCTTCGCTCCGCTCGATGCTTCCGACATGCCTTCGTCTGTGCCGAGCCGAGCGGCTCCGCCCGGTGGGCTAGCCATCAAGATTTAGCATAACCAGCTCCGTTGACCGTTGTAAAGAAGCTTGCGAATTGCGGCGACTGGGCAGATGTAAGACGCCACGCGGATCGCTGGTCTCTTCATCTTCCCTAGGCTTGTTTTCACCTGCGTGCTTTCGGGCGGCCTCGGTGAAACTCGCGCTCCGGATTACTTGCCTGGCGGACCATGCACACGCATTGCAGACAGTTGCCGGGCAACCGGTGTTGCTGACTGGCTTTCAGACTCTGCCTGCTAGCGACAACAACCTCGCTCTCGGTTTAGTACTCAGGCGTCCTGTGCTGCAGCGCCCACGGGCCTGGCCCCCATTGCAGTGCTTCCCCCCCGAGCGCCGACCACCCCTGGTCCAAAGCATTGCGTACCCGTTCACTGCCACATCCTGCGCCCAGGGGAGGCCTGCGCCCCTGCCCTGCACCGCCGCACCAATACAAGGACCCTTGCCCTCCCGGCCCCTTGTTATCAGAGGAAAGTGTTTCCGGGCGTGGATGGGGCGGGACGGGTCATCTACGCTATGTAGACGCCGAGGGCCTAAAGCCATCTGCATAATACGGGCTGCGGTTGTGTGTATCCTGCCAGCTGTCCGCACTGTTTCGTCGCCAGCCTCGCCGCGGCACATGGGGGACCCATGCAGCTGCGCCCATACTTATTGCCACGCGTGGCCGGCGCCAGTACATACTACCAGCACCAGCTCGCCCTGTACAGCCGCCTTTCAGCCCTCTAATCAGCCCGGCCCCAGCTAGGCAGCCACCCTGCTTCACTTGCTCGGTAGCTTTCTTGGCCGACATGGTTATTGACATCCGCCACGCCGCACCTTTCTCGTCCCGTTTCTTTCTGCTTGCCCACGCATGTGCTCCTTGGGCGCCCGCGGATGCCTGGCTACGTTCCAGGTGGGTTCATTTTGTGGGGTTCGCGTTGTCGCGGCGCATGGCAGCCTAGGTGCGAGCTGGAACACGTCCGCCCCCAGCGACGGCGGTCTCCACGACACTCGGACTCCGTTGGGCGCCCCGAATGCGGAGCAGCGTGGAGCGCGCGCCAGTGTCCCATCTCGAAGGTAACAAGTAACCGCTTTGCCGCTAACACTAACTTCTTTCGTGCTGTTTATTGCTAGCTTGAAGCTCAAGATGGCGTCTTCCATTCGCATTCACTCGCAAGCACTATCCTCAAAGGTTACGTACGAGTTACTTGGTGCGTGGCGCCCCACTTCCGCATACCTGGCTGCGTTCCAGGCTCCAGCAGTCTCCGAGACACTGGGCCTCAGTTTGGCGCGCCGAATTCGGAGTAGCGAGGAGTGCGCGAGGGTCTCGTCTCCAAAGGTACCGGTCACAAGTAACCGCTAATATTAACTCTTTTCTTGCTTACTGCTAGCCTGGAGCTCTCGACGGCGTCTTGCATTCGCATTCTCTAGCAAACACCACGCTAACCGTATTCCGCAGTAACCCCGGGTCCAGGGGGTGCGAGCGTGCTACAGTTCTAAGCTTAAATGCCGCTCTGTGTCGGCTGCGAATGTTGGCCGCGACATTCCTCAACTTAACTCTTGACTGTCTGACACGGGGTAACAGTGCCTGGGCGCTTTGTGCCTGGCATCCCACCCCTTACCGCCGTGGCCACTGGTCCAGGCAGACATGATCAACGTCATCCCTGGACGCCTCACATCTGCGTGCTCCATGCATCACGGCTGCTCAGGGCTGCCACGCACATGCATCCCTGCTACCCTTGCTGTGGCTGTCAGGCCAACGTGCAGGCTGGGTTCGGCTGGCCAGTAAACCCGTACCCAAGGGGGATGCTGCAGGCGCAACCCAAGCGGAGAGAGAGAGAGAGAGAGAGAGAGAGAGAGAGAGAGAGAGAGAGAGAGTGTGTGTGTGTGTGTGTTACAGGTGGTCCCTTCTCGGGTTCTCCGGTCACTCCCCTGACCATCACACCTGGCAACGTTTGCTAGCCATACGCATGTCACTGAGCGCGGAGATGTGATTCATAGGCAGGTTCGATGTCAATTCAGTAGTAGGACTAGCAGGCGCATCACCTAATCAGAGCGGTGGCGCCCAATGTTGTTCAGCAGGCAGAAAAGTAGGCACATACAGAGGAACCCGTTGAAACCAGAGCCCCAACTAGCCAGCATTGCGATCGGCCCCTCAATCCTGCCCACGGTTGCATGCAACCCCACCCCATCTCAAACGCACAAACGTGGCTATACCACTACTCGCATTTCCGTGTTTGGTCAAGTCAGATAGTCATAAGCGCAGCATCACAGACCCAAGATGCTCTGAGCAAAGCTTTACAGCGGTGGTGTCTTCCAGCCATCAGACCCCACTTGCTGCATGAACGCCCGCGGGGCGCTGCACAACCAAGGAGTAAGCCATCGGGTTAGATGCGAGGCGCTAGCCCGTTATTAGAGCAGCAAGCTCGTCCAAATGCACGACAAAATGACAACAACTGATGGCCGCGAGTGCCCCTCTCCCACACGATCTGTCTCCGAGCCATTCCGCAAACCTCCTCCTCCAGCAGCTTCCTCTCAGCAACAAACATCCACGCCCGGCCCTGCTCCAACTCTGCCCCGCCTTTGCGGCGGCGTGGGGCCCTCCACATCCCTCCTAACCCGTCTCACCGTGAAGCAGTCCGTCCTACTCACGGCTGCCCTCATCATGGCTGCCCCTCATCCAGTCCCAGACCGGGCGTCCCCGCTTGTACACTAACATGCACGCTAGCTTGAAGCATCGCTGGCAGAAGTCAAAGGCGAACATGTTGAACCCGATGTCCTTCGCAACGTCGCGCACCTCGTTCTTCAACAACGTGTACGCATAGCTGGCAGCATCCAGCACGCGCCTCGCAGCCTCCTGGAAATGCAAATCGTGCCAATCCCAAAAGAGCAGCACACACACGCCCACTAGGATTGCTACTCAGCAGAACATGGTGGCGCAGTAGCACACCCGGATCGTTGACAGCACCGCCGCCATGAATACAGACAGCCCAAGGGCCCACAATGCCGTCGGGACAAGCCCAACGGCGAGGAGAACAGTCGGCGTGTACCGGCCGCCGATGCCCCGCACCGCGAACACAAAGGCCAGCAGGACCAGCGCCAGGCCGCCGAGGCGGAGGGCCGCGATGCCCACCTCGATGCGCACCCCACCGACCACTGTTAGTCAGCTCTTCTTCTTTTCCTGCGGCGTGACCTGGGGCATGTGCCGGGAGGAGAGGGTGTCAGAGTAGACCCGTACACGCAAAGGTCAGTCACAGCGCAGGTCGCCATAGGCCGGGACACAATGCACATGCACGATGCATGTCCGTGCACGAGCCCGCCCGCCCAAGCCAGCGCCGGCAGAGCCATTGCCACCCCATCCCATCCTGACCAAACCCTGGGGCCGTCGAGCCCTGGGAACGGGTTCCCTCGCGCATGGGAAGCGGGCGGCAGACTTGTGCCCTGTACGTACCCTTCGGGACCAGCCACCCATCCCACCCTCCTGTGCAACCACGCACACGTCCTCCGCCACCACCAATCCGGGCCCCCCGGCCCCGCCCGCTCCAGGTTGCTCACCGGCTTGCGGACGGGCGGCGTGTACTTGGCGTCCGCGTACACCTTGTCCATGATCTCATCGGGGGACAGCTTCTTCTCCGCGCTCGCGTCTGCAAGGAGGTTGGATGTCAGCGTTAGGCATCCGAACACGAGGGGTGTCCGCACAGCACGCGCGGTAGTTGCTTGGCCGCTCCTTGAGACGCCGATGGGGTCAAGTGATGAAGAAAGACGCAAGCTTACCCGACTGCTTAGTCAGCATAATAGTCTGCTGCTTCTCCTGTTCAAGGCGATTCTTCTCCTGTTCAAGGCGAGTCTTCTCCTGTTCAAGGCGAGTCTCAGCTTCGATCTTGCGTGTCGCAGCTTCGATCTTCTTCGTATCCTCCTTCGCGGTCTTTTGTTTCTGCTTCTCAAGTTCAATTAGTTGAGCAATTTGTCCATCGTCCTCCCCGGCAGGCATTGTGGTATTTCTGGTCTTGTTCTGAGTGCTCAGGTATTTGCTGTCAGTCAGTGCCAAGTTTGGGACGAGTTGGTGCAAAGCGACTGGGTCCCATTGCCGCCCAAATGGCAGCAGAAGTTTGCGTCCGGCCCGTTGGGGACTGTTCCGGCCGAGTTCCCATGCAAAGAAATCCACCGAGTACCTCTGTTTTGCCTCAAAATAATTTATACAACAGTTATATCTATCATAATATTGCCCTGAGTAAGTTTGAGCGCTTCTCGCTACGTCGTTGCGGTGCAAGTAGTCTGGGTCGCAAAATTGAATAATCGGTAACCACAGCGATGGCCGCGATGGCCGCGGTGGCCGCAGTGGTGATACCGCACACGGGGCGACACCGGGCGAAGGGCGAACTTGGTCGAACCTCGTGCCAGCCCCGCTCCGCCGCCCCCGGCCCTCCCCTTTTCCCCCGCACGCCCCCCTGTGCCCGCTGAGACTCGCCTGGACTCGCGACTTTCAATTTGCCATGCTGCACCTCGATGTTGCTGATATCAGCAGACAGTCCAGGCACAGAAATCATAGCGGCCGGGCCGCCCTGTCCAAAGTCTGTACCACATGCTGGGTGCCGCAGCCTACATGCCTTTTTTTCAAAAGCTAGCCGCTTACTTGCACGCGGTGACAACGCTTCGGTCTAGTGAATTGCGCAACTGCTAGCTGATTCCCCTTTGTTTCGTTATCATCGCGCCTGCGGACTCAAAAGGAGTTAGTGGGGCAGCATGCCATGTAACATGCTCATCTCATCCTGTGTGTCCTGTATTCTCTCCTGCCGTGGATCCTTCCTCGTATCGTGACATTGGCTCATAAAGGGGCAAGCCCCCCCCCCCCGAATCGCATGGCGGTCCGCTAGTGACACATACGTGCACATGTCTCTGCAAACCTGTCGTGTACCGCGGGCACGCTAGCAAGGCCTCGCTCATGCGAGGGCAAGCGGAAAGAAACGGGAGGAGATGGATGCGGCGTGGCGGATGTCAGTAGTCGATGCCGGCCAAGAAAGCTGCCGAGCAAGTGAAGCAGGGGTGGCTGACTAGCTGGGGCCGGGCTGATAAGAAGGCTGAAAGGCTGCTGCATCGGGTGGGCTGGCACTGAGAGTACGTACTGGCGTCGGCCAAGGGTGGTAATAAGATTGCATTGGTTACAAGAAGGACCTGCTGACGCAGCTCATGAGCTTAACTGCTCTGACTCCTCGGGCGCGCCACCTGCAACGCCAACGACCTACTCTGTGCCTTGGGCTAGTAGGCTTGCTCCCATGGGACGCTCCACTTCAATTGGTTGCGATTGGTTGCTCCCTAATCAGTCACCCGATCGATCCGAACTACTCGATTTATAAGAGTCCGCAGCCAGCCTTCCGGACTGAATCCGGCCAAATCAACTAAGTCCTAAATTCGTCCAGCCGTCTGCATATCCGTAGTCAATTCATTCCGATCGAAATCGGAGGGATGTGAGGGAGTCGAACCCACGACCTCGAGAGAATTCGTCCCTTGACGCTATCCATCGAGGCTGAACCGTCCACCCCGTAATAAGTGCGGGCGCCGCTGCATGGGTCCCCCATGTGCGGCGGCGAGGCCAGGGTTGCACAGCACGCACTACGTACTAGTACGCGCTAGCACGTACTACGTACTAGTACGCCGTCCTTGAAGGGTAGTACGTGGTAAAGTACGCTGTGCCAGGAGTAGGTTGGGACCGCTGCAGGCATTGCGCTGGCAGCTGAGGAGTGGGCGGCTCCGCTGCCGCTGCTGCTGGCGCCACCGCCCAAGGTGCAAGGTGAGAGCCCACCGACCGCTGCTGCTGTGGTCGGCACAGGGCGTGCAGGCGGCGCCGCGGCCGACGGCGGCGGAGCCGCCTCCCAGGGGGGAGAGCCGCCGCCGTGGCTGCAGCCCGCCTGTGCGAGGGCCTGTGCCGCCGCCGCCTTCGCCACCCGCTACGACGCTCGCGCCGCACCTGCCAGCGTCGCACCTGCCAGCGCCGCCGCGGGCTGTGCCGCCGCGGGCTGTGCCGCCGCGGGCTGTGCCGCCGCGGGCTGTGACGCCGCCGCGGGCTGCTGCGACATCGGGTGCCGTCGATTGCCCGGAACATCCCGGAATTTGTGGGTTTGGCGCAGCGTACTATGTCAGCGTACTAGCCTTTGCCCACCAGCGTGTTATAAGCGAACTATGGCGTATCGTACTAAGTGAGCAGCGTACTACGTACTAATACGCGTATTATAAGCTGGGAGGCTAGTACGGTGCAACCCTGGGCGAGGCTGTCGACGGTGCAGGGGACAGCTGGGACGGACGGGAGCGGACCGCGGTGCGGTTCCCCACACCCGTCCACGAACCGGCCCACGCCAGGTGCAGCGGGGCCGGCCGGGAGGGGGAACCATGCTGGCATCTGAGTGGGCGGCGGGTGGAGCGGAGCAAGGGGGCGAGGGCTGGCCGGATAAAGAAGGTAGGCCAGTGCGTGTCCGCGGCGTGTACCTGAACCCGGGGGGGAAGAGGAGGAGGAGGGGGAGGAGGGGGATGGTGGTAGGACCAGGGCATGGGATGATAGTGGCATGCTCCAGTGGTGACAGATGAATTCCCTGCCTCAGCGAGTCCGGGCGCGGCAGCAAAGACAGGAGTTGTGACTGTGCGACGCGTTTTGCCGTACCGAATGAAGCGCGCTGGAGGCTGTCTCAGTTTGCTGATGCGCAGTCCTCACTCTCCGGGCGCCCGGCCAGGCGATAGCACCACACAGACACAGCGCGACGCCAAAAACGCGTGATGCTTCCCACCTGCGAGCAGGCGGCCAGCGTCCACGGATGAGCGCCGTAGACGGAGACCGGTCGTGATGCGAACAGAGTGCAGCAAAACAATGGCCGGGCGCAGAGTGGCAAGAAGGGGCAACAACAAGACACAAAAAAGGGTGCCCGAGAATACGACAGTGATGGGCGAAGCGAATGCGGTGCAAACACGCCAACAACACATCACAGCCGGCGGCGAGGACGCGCGGCTGATGGGAAAGAGCTGAAGTTCGGAGGGGGACTGGACGCGCGCCCTAGCTGGAGGCGAGGCTTGCGAGAGATTTGCGGTGGATTTCTGCCGTGGCTGGTAGATCGTTCCACAAACTGACGTCAAGGGGAAGCGGGCCCAACCAACTCTGACGCTGACCGAGGTGCTGCCCTGTGGCTGCGGACGCCGGGAGAGGCGAAGCTGTCCAACTGCGCAGCTGTCGTTGGGTACTTGAGGTGACGCATCTGGTGGTGGTGGTGGTGGTGGTGGTAGTGGTGGTGGTGGTGGTGATGCCGCGCGCGGGCTTTCCCCACACCGGCGTCTGTACCAGCAGTGGGGCTGCAGTGGGGCTGCATGGCGCGCCCGCCAGCCGCCCGCAAGCCGCACGAACTGCGGGCATGAGGTTTGCCGCCAACCGCCATCCGTCCCGCCAACCGCCAACCGCCCCGCCCCCGTCCCCGCCTTGGGGAAGAAGAGCTTTCGAGGTACGGTACGTATGGCGAATGCATGGCGGGCGGGCGGGCGCGCGGGGTTACGGCCAGGGGAGGCATCCCCCTGCATCCCCCGGCTACGGCCTGCCGCTGAGGCGTGTGCTTGCGTACCATGGGGCGCCGCCCGCGTTGCCTGGCTTTGCTCACCACCACCACTGCGGCACACCGCCAGGTGCAGTCGCCGCCGGGGGTGGGGTCGGCCCAGGCCGTTGGCTGAAGGGCCGGCAGGTGGGGCAGGCGTGTGCGTTTCGTATTTGCGTGCGGTCTGGTGTGCGTGCTGCGCGGGCCCGGCTTTGGGACCGTATGCACTGCGGCACGCGCCGCAGGCGCAGTAATAATCAATGCCGCAGGCGGGGTTCCGGAGTTGCGTTGGCATGCGCAGCTAGCTGCTGGCGTTGGGGCGTCTGCAAGTCGCAGCGCGCCTTCGGCGGCCGCGGCTGTATCATATTGGATGGGCGCACGCACCGGTACGGCCCACGACAATGGCGAGGGCGCCTCCGTCGAGCGTGCGGACAAGTGCGGACAAGTGTGCGAGGCGCGAATAAGCTTCTCAGCGCGTATGATATTATATTAGCCCTGGCGTCTTTTACCATGCTGCCCAGGCAATAAAACGCCAGGGCCCAACCGCGGGCCAAACCTAGCGCCAATGCGGGACTTCTTCCGCGCCTGCTTCGCGCCCTCGCGGCCGAAGATTCCAGAGGAGTACTTGAAGCCCCACGGGCTTTACGACTCCAGCCGGGTGGACGTGAAGAAGCTGCGAAGGCTCATTCTTAACAAGCAGCTCGCACCGTGCCATCCAGGAGCAGAGGAGTGCGCCCCTGGACAGGACGTGAGTATGACGGGAAGCTTAGCTCTGTGTGGCTGCTGCGGACCAGGTCTTTCTTTCGGGACCCTAACCATTCTGCTTGTCCGTTCGCCCGCTTTCGCAGCTGGAGGAGTGCCCGATTTGCTTCCTTTATTATCCCGTGCTGAACACGTCGTTATGCTGCCACAAGCGCGTCTGCACCGAGTGTTTTCTTCAGGTAATTCAGTGCGTTTTGCCCGACGCACAGCTTCGCGCCGGCTGGTTCTGGGCGCTGGTTTTGAGGCGCCGACCTGGACGCGATTCGAGCAGCTGAGCATGGCGCGCTTGCCACGGCCGCAGGTGCAAACGTCGACACCACCGCATGCGCTCAGCAGCTGCCCCTTCTGCAAGGAGCAGAAGGTCACGGGCTATCTTGTTAAGGTGCGCTGGGGGAGGCAGCCGAGACAGCTCCAGCGCGTGCGGCTCGCGGCCAGGTTGTCTCGCGCGCGAGGCCGCAGTCCGTCGGGCAGCCCAAGGGGCCTAGCGGGGGCCCAAACCGCCACCGGCCGCGGCGTCGCCCGCTCGCGCGCCTGCTGCTGCCCCCTTCAAAAAGCTGGGCTGCTGCGAGGCCGCCGCGGCTCCTGCCGGGGGTTTAATGGCCCATGGCCGTCCCTGTGAGTGCGGGTGCGGCGGTGCCTTAGCACTCCACCCCACTTCGCCTCCTCTCCCGCACCGCCATGCCCTGCCCCCCGGCCCCTGACCTCACACCCGCCATAAATGCCAACGCACACACACACCAACGCCAACGCCAACACTGCCCATCAGTTCATTCCCCTGCGCCTCCTCATACCCGCAACCGCCATCCTGAATGCCAAACCCAATGCCAAACGCACACGCACACGCACCCACACACTGCCAACACGGCCAACACCCACCAACACCCGCCCGCACACCGCCAACACACCCACACACACCCGCCCGAACGCAGCTGGTGGGCGCACGCTCCGCGGAGGACAAGGCGGCGGAGCGGGCGGAGGAGCAGCGCGTGATCGAGGCGCGCATACGGGAGCGCGAGGTGAGGCCCGGGTTGGGGGTGGTGGTGTGTTGTAGGGGTTGGGGTTCGTGGGGTTCGTGGTGGGGGCGGTGGCGGTGGGGGCGAGGGTGGGTGTGGCGCAGTCAGGCGCCCACACGCACGTGAGTGCAGAGAGCACCACCAGAGAGCGTCACGCGCGTCGCCACGCGACACACAGACTTGGCGGCGCCACGTCCTGGCCGCTGGACGCCTGGCATCAGCGCCCATGCCCATGCTTCTGTTGGCGTGCGCCTGTTGCGTGTGTGTGTGTTTGTGTGCTGACACGCTGCTGCATCACCCCCACGCACGCACACCCTCTCACACTCTCTAACACACGCAAACTCCCTCGGGCACGGGCACGCAGGAGGAGGTGCGGCGCGATGAGGAGCGCGCGGCGCAGCGGGCGGCGCAGCGCGCAGAGGAGGGCGCCGGTGGCGGCGCGCCGCCGCGTGTGTCTGTGAACGGCGGCGGCGCAGGGCAGGCGGCGGCCGCCGCCGCGGCGGCGTCCGACCTGAACCCGCGCCGGAACGGGGTTGGCGCAGGTGGTGGTGGTGCCGCACCAGGCAACAGGAGCAGCAACAGCGGCGCCGCGACGGCGGCGGGCGCGGGCTCGGCGGCGGCGACGTCCCCGGCGGGCGGTGCGGCCGCCATGCAGACGGCGGCGGGCCGGCGGGCGGCGGCGGCCGCGGCTGCAGCGGCTGGGTCTGGCGGCGATCTGGTGGGGGCTGGGATGGAGGTGTGTTGGCGGGCGTCTGGGAGGGGGGGGTGCGGGTGTCCAGGGCTAGCGCAGCACGGGAGGGGGAGCAGGGCGGCACGCACCACACCCACACGCCGCACACGCCGCACACGCCGCACACGCCGCACACGCCCCACACACCGCGCACATGCAGCATTTGCATTGGGAATCACCGCGCGCGCGCTCATCCCTCTCATCCCATCCGTAGGCCGCACAGAATGAGCAGTGGGACGCGGTGGGCGACGCGGAAGCGGCCGCCGCCGCCGCCGCAGGCGGAGGAGGAGGCGGAGGAGGCGGAGGAGGCGGCGGGCCGCACCACCGGCACCGCGCACAGGTGCGTGTGTGCCTGTGTCTGTGACCTTTTGTGACTGTTTGTGTCATGCACGACCAAAACGAATCTCTGCTGTGACGCCGTGACGCTCCGGGTATAGTCAGACAGCCAGAGAGCAGCGGGCCCCGCCTGCCGCGCCCACACGCACACGCACACAAACACACAACCGCCGCCTGTGTCCGCCCGCCGCCTCCGGCGCTTCCACCACCACCGCCCGCCGCTCCGCACGCCGCCCCAACCACGTTCCCCCACCCACCCACCCACCCACCCACCCACCCACCCACCCACCCACCCACCCACCCACCCACCCACCCACCCACCCACCCACCCACCCACCCACCCACCCACCCACCCACCCACCCACCCACCCACCCACCCACCCACCCACCCACCCACCCACCCACCCACCCACCCACCCACCCACCCACCCACCCACCCACCCCACCCACCACAACCCCACCCCATCCTCCGCAGGGCGCCGCAAGGCAGGGCCAGCCCGGCCGCGGCAACGGCGCAGCCGCCGCCGCAGCCGCAGGCGGCGGCGGCGGCCCGCCGCCGGGCCACGGAGCCCCGGGAGCCCAGGGGCCGGGCGGCGGGCCGTACCGGCTGACGGACTACGTGCCGGCGGGGGTGGTGGACATCGCCATGGGGCTGGACGACATCAACGACCTCATGGTGGGGGCAGGGCGGGGAGGAGGGGAGGAGGGGTCAGGGGTGTGGGAGGGCGTGTGTGTGTGTTTCGTGTGTGTGCGTGTGTGTGGTTTGGGGCCACGTCGTCATGGTTGACCACGATTCTGCATAAGCGGAACCCTGCCCGCGGTTCCTGTTGTTACCCACGCAACAACCTCCTAACCTTGCGACCCCAACCACCACACACACACACGCACACGCACACCCGCAGCTGGAGCAAGCAATGTACGAGTCCCTGGCCGCCGCGGCCGCCTCCAACGGCGGCGGCGGCGGTGACAGGGGCGGCGGCGGCGGTGATAGAGGCGGTGCCAACGGCCACACACACGGCGGGCAGCAGGCGCGGCACCACCGCCAGCACGCGGCACCTGCGCCCGCGGCGGCGGCGCAGCCGGCGGCGCCGGCGCCGCGGCCGTCGCACTACTCGCAGCCGCCCGTGCGCGACCCACACGACGCGACGACGACGACAACGGCACGGGACGACGTCTCACACGTGCTGGGCCGCGGCGAGCGCCCCCGCCGCGCCGCGCACGGCCCCGGCACCGGCATCGGCACAAGCGGCGGCGGCGGCGGCGGCGGCGGCGGGAACGGCGGCGGGCGCCAGGCGGCGGCGCCGTCGCTGCTGTTTGGCGGCCTGGCGGCCGCCGGCGCTCCTGCCGCTCCTGCCGCCGCCGCGCGCCCTGCGCGGCGGACGGGGGACGGCAAGGGCGCGGTGCCGGCGACGTCGGCGCCGAGTGTGGAGGAGGAGGCGGAGCTGGCGGCGGCCATTGCGGCGAGCCTGGCGGAGATGGCGGCGGCTGGCGGCGGCGGCGGCGGCGGCGCGCGGGTGTCGGCTTCGGGCCGGAGCGGTGGTGGCGGCGGCGTGGCTTCCGGCGGCGGCGCGGGGTCCGCGCGCTCGCCGTCTGAAGCGGTGGCGGCGGCGGCGGGGGTGGCGGTGGTGGCGGCGGTGGCGCAGCGCCGCGAGGGCCGCGGCGGCGGCGGTGGCGCTCCTTCACCTGCGGCCGCGGCGGCGGCGGCTGGCGCCCCAGGGCGGCGGTCCGCGGCGTCAGCGGCAGCTGCTACAGCTGCTACAGCTGCTACAGCTGCTGCGGCTGGCGCGGCTGCTGCCGGCGCGGCGCGCAAGGAGCGGCCGGCGGCGGCTGGTGCTGATGCCAGCAGCGGCGGCGGCGCCGGCGGCGGCGGCGGCTCCCGGCGGCCGACGTCGCAGGCGAACCCCCAGCCCGAGTCGCAGCCGCAATCCGCGCAGTCCGGCAAATCCCGACAGCCCGGCAACGCGCGGCGGCAGCAGCAGCCGCCGCCGCCGGCGCCGGCGGTGCAGGTGCCTGTGTCGGCAGCGGCGCTGGTGGCGCAGCGGTCGCAGCAGGGCCTGGAGCCGTACAGCGACGGCGGCGGCGGCAGCGGCGACAGCAGTCTGGTGGCGGAGCGGGCGGACGATTCGGAGGTGGGGTGGGGTGGGGTGGGGCGTGGGTTGTGTGTATGTGTCATGTGGGGGGCGGCGGGTGGGGTTAACTCTGAACCCACCCCGTAAGGAACACCAGCGCTGCAAGGAGAAGGAGTTGCAGCCGCATGTGCAAGGAGGGGGGGGGATGTCGGGGAAAGGGAGGGGGGCATTGCCGTGCATGCGAAAGCTTGAAAGTAGCCACTTGTGAACACACGGGCGATCGCTTGCCACCACCGGCACTGCGCCAATTCGTAGCAAGTTAAGTTGTTCGATCGCTAATCTTTATATACCCACTGTATCCGGGCCGTCGCAGGGCCTGCTCGGTGACGACTTCCCGCTGTCGGCGCCCGTGGAGGGCGAGGAGGGAGAGGGCGAGGGCCCGGAGGAGGAGGCGGGCGAGGCGCCGCCGGGGCAGGGGCGGGCGGGCCGGGAGCAGGCGGAGGCGGAGGCAGCAGCTGCTGGGGTTGAGGAGGAGGCGGCGGCGCCCGTGACCGCCCCGGTGCTCCCGGCCGCGGCGGCGGCTGTAGCCGTGGCGTCGGCCTCGGCGGCGGCAGCGGCAGTGGCAGCTCGGCGCGGAGGTAGCGGCGGGCCAGAGGACGAGGACGAGGATGAGGAGGATGCGCTGGTCAGCCGCCGCCGCAGCCGGCCGCCCGCGGCGGCAGCAGCGGCCTCAGCAGTAGCAACGGCAGTAGCAGCACCGCCAGGCGCGGCCGCTGTGTCCAAGCCGGAGCCAGCGGCTGTAGCGGCGGCCGCGGCACCCGCGGCTGCAGCAGCCTGCTCGGAGCCCGCTGCTACAGCCGCTACAGCCGCCCCCGTTGATCTGGACATGATCGACCTACTGGGCGATGAGGTGGAGTGGACACACGCCCCGTCAGCAACCCCGGCCCCGCTGGCACCCCCGGCACCCCCGGCTCACCCGGCGTCGGCCCCCGCCGCGGCCCCACAGGCCGCCCCGGCCCCAGCCGCGGGACCCACCGCACCGCCCGCCCCGGCATCTCCGGCAGCGGTGGCGGCGGCTCCCCTGGCGGCGGCGGCTCCCCTGGCGGCAGCGGCTCCCCTGGCGGCGGCGGCTCCCCTGACGACGGCGGCTCCCCTGGCGGCAGCCCCGGTGGTGGCGGCAGCGCCAGTGGCAGCAGCACAGGCGGCGGGGGCAGTGGGCCCGGCCCCGGCCCCGGCACAGACAGCTGCGGCAGCGGCGGCAGCTGTGCACAAGCCACGCCGCCCACCGCCGCCGCCGCCGACAGCGCCAGCCGCGGCCGCGGCCGCACCCCAGCCCGTGACCATTGCGCCCGTGGTGGTGGCGGCGGCGGCGGCGCAGCCTCCCCCGCTGGCGCCAGCCCCCGTGCCGCGACCCTCGCCGTCGCTGGCTGACGGCGCTGCTACTGCTGCTGCTGCTACTGCTGCTACTGCCGCCGCCGCTGCTACTGCCGCGGGCCCCGCCTCCGACCTCTCACTGCCGTCCGACATCTACGAGCCGCGCGCCGGCGGCGAGGAAGACACGGCGGCGGCGGCGGCGGCGGCGGTGGTGCATGTGGGGAGCCGTCTGGGCGGCGGCGGCGGCGCCGCCAGGAGCAGTGCCGCCGGCGACACGACCGCCTCGGATGCGCTGGGCCTTGAGGATGCGGAGCTGGCGGCGGCGCGCAGCCTGGACGGCGGCGGCGGCGGCGGCGGCGGCGGCACCAGTGTCGGCGGCGGCGGCGGCGGCGGCGAGGACCCGCTCTTGGACAACAACAACCCTCTGTTTGACGTCTGGTGGGTCGGATGGGTACGGGTATGGGTACCTTCCACCTCCCGCCCGCCGGTGGTCCCTGCTGCTCACTTTGCAGACCCCGCACCTGCCCCCCAGGTTTCCGAACATCCTTGCAACACCCCCACTCCCCACTCCTATTGCGCCCTCCTCATAACTCCTCCTGCCGCCACGCTCCTCCCGCGCTCGCCCCCCCCCACCACCAACCAACAGTTCCAACAGCAGCAGTTGCACAAACCTCAAACGCGCCAGCGCCGATATCGCGGCCCTGGCGCCGCCACCGTCGCCGCCGCCCGCGCCCGCGCCGTCGCCGGCGGCGGCGCAGCAGCAGCCGCACCTCGCGCCCAGTAGCCCCCAGCCGGGCCTCGCTAGCAGCCAGGTAGGGATGCGGGCAGGAGGCGGGCAGGAGGCGGGCAGGAGGCGGGCAGGAGGCGGGCAGGAGGCGGGCAGGAGGAGGCACGAGGAGGCACGAGGAGGCGGGCGGGGGGGCGTTCGGTAGCCGTGACCCGTGCGCACGGTTTCTAGAAGTGCCCAGTCGCCGTGCGTGCGGCTCTTGATGTTATTGCCGCCGGGACTATTGGGGACGGATATGCGGTGGGGCTGCAGGGAGCTGCCGGTCTGGGCCGGTGCGGCCATGCGGTTCGGGTTTGGTTGTGTGGCGCTGGCCCCGGGGCTGGCTCCGGCTCTGACACACACGCGCGGTGCTGACACGTACTGTGCTGACACTGCTACTCGCACACAGGACGGCGGCCCGTCGCCCGCGCCGGCGCGGACAGGCGCCCTGGGGGCGGCCAGCGCGCCAGCGCACCACCCCCACCAACAAAACCACGACCAACAACAACAACACCAACAGCAGCCCACAGTCGCGACCACGGCCGCCGCCGCCGCCGCGCGGCCACCGCCGCTGCACATCCCCACCACCCCCGGTGGCGGCGCAACGCCGGCGGGCGCGGCCGCCGCGACCCCCGCCTCCACGGCCGCCGCCGCCGCCACACCCAGTAGTGGCACGGCGCGGTCTGCTGCCGCCGCTGCCGCCGGGGGCATGGCGCCGCTGCTGCCGGGCTCGGCCGCCGTGACGCCGGCCGGCTCCGCTGTGGCGCTGACGCCAAGCCCGCGGCTGGGCCTGCCGCCCGTGCTGCCGCCGCCGCTGGCGGCGGCGGCGGTGGTGCCGCCTGCGGCGCCCGCGGCGGCATCCGCGTCAGTGTTAGGGACGGCGGCGGCGGCGGCGGCTGCCACCGCCACCACCGGGACCGCCGCCGCCACCGCCACGACGCTGCAGTCGCTGGCTGTTGAGCTAATTCGGCACACCAGCGGCGGCGGCGGCGGCGGCGGCGGCGGCGGAGCCGGGGCGGCAGCGGGAGCGGAGGAGGCGGCGGGCGAGGGAAGGGAGCGGGAGTGGGAGGAGCGGGTGGTGGTGGTCGGCATGGTCATGTGCCAGGTGCGTGCGCGCGCGTGCTTGCATGCATGCCGGGTGGGTGCGTGTGCGTGTGCGTGTGCGTGTGTATATGGGGGACGGGTGAGTTTGTGAATACCAGCCCACCTAACAACGCGGCGTGGCGCAACACGTGATGCATGCGTGTCGCCGCACCCCATCCCCCGACCCCATCGCTGCTAATCGCAAATGGAACCCACACCCGCCACACACGCGCTCGCAGATCCCCGTGGTGCGCCCACGCGGAGGAGGAGGTGGCGGCGCCGCCGGGCCCAGCACCGCGGCAGCGGCTGTAGCTGCGGTGGAGAACCCCGACGGCAGCGTGCAGCTGCTACTGCCAGAGCCCACCGCCGCCGCCGCCGGAGGGCCGGCCGCTAATGCTGCTACAGCCGCCGCTGCTGCTGCGGCTGCTACTGCCGGCGCCGACCCGGACGCGGCCGCCATCATGGATCTGCCGTACGCCGACTACAGCCTGGAGGAGCCGCCGCCGCTGCTGCCGTACGCGCTGCCGCTGGGCGATGCCGCCCTGCCGTACGCGACGTACGACAATGACGCCGCGGCCGCAGCCGCTGATAAGCCGTCGGCTGTAGCAGCAGCCCGTTGTGGCGGCGGTGCTGGTGGTGCTAGTGGTGGCGGCGGCGCCGCGGGCGCGGCGGCGGACGCGGATGTGCTGCGCCGCTGCGCGGCGTCGGACGCGGCGGTGGTGGCGGCGACGGCGGCGGTGGACGCGCGCGTGGTGGCGGCCGTGGCGGCTGGAGCGGCGGCGGCGGCGGCGGAGGGGCAGGCTCGAGAGCAGCAGCGGCAGCGGTAGCCGGGGGGTGGGGGAGCTAGGGGCAGAGGAAGATATGAGGATGGCAGGATTGGGGCGCGCAGGTGGCAGTAGTTGCGGGGCGGTTGCGTCTTTCTCGTGCGCGCAGGCAGGGGCAGGGGCACGCGAGGGTTTGAGTTGTGCTTGGTGTGCGTGTGGTTACGTGTGGTGATGCGCACGTGCTTCGGACACGCGCACACG
Organism: Chlamydomonas incerta; assembly: GCA_016834605.1. Lineage (NCBI taxonomy): Eukaryota > Viridiplantae > Chlorophyta > Chlorophyceae > Chlamydomonadales > Chlamydomonadaceae > Chlamydomonas > Chlamydomonas incerta. The sequence goes on from JAEHOC010000042.1 coordinate 322,769, forward strand.
CAAGGCCGTGGGCGGGCGGGCGCCGTTTGGTTGCGGCGGACACGTGGCGTGCGAGCGAGCGAACGCTCTTTAGTTGCGGTTACGGTACTTCGTTTGTGGTGTATGTGCTTGGGCGTGATCCGACGCGGCGATTGAGCGCAAACGCATATGTGTGGGCGATGCAGGAGGCTTGCGAGACGTCCCGGTAGGGCGTTGGCGGTTCTGCACCGTCCAGCCTGGTACCCTGGCTCTCCTCCATCCCCTCCACCCCTGGCTGTCCCCCTGGTCTCCCCTAGCTCGCCTCCCCTAGCTCGCTTCCCCTGGTCTCCCCAGGCTCGCCTCCCCTGGTCCACCTCGCTGGAAAGTGTGTCGTGCACTTTTATTGTCGTCGTCTCCTCCCCTGGTGCGCCTCCCCTCTGCCCTGGCTCTCCACGCTTTCCTTCGATGGGCCACCAGCAGGGCTCATATCTTGTTTTGGGGGGTATGCTTGGGCCAGAATTTCCGGTCCGGTCCTTACTGCTTTACAAAAACATTTCTGGGGGGCAACCCCCCCCCCCCGACGCCCCAAATTAATGCTAGATTCTGATCTTTAGGGTCGAACAAACGGAAAGCTCAGAAACCCAAATTGGGCCTCTAAAGCTATCATTAAGATGCGTCTTGCAGTCGCAATCTCTAGCAAACACAACGCTAAGATACGAGCCCTGCCCATCAGGGGCACCTGGGGTCCCCTCCCCTGCATCCCTAGAGCCGTGCCTGAACGCCCGTTGGGCAAACCTTCAGGCATTTCCTAGTTGTCAAGCCAATCTGTTTCTCTCTCGCGCCTTGTGCTTCGGCTCTGGGCGGCGGGGGCGGGGGCGGGGTGGCGGCTTGAGGCCGGCTGGGCGCGCGTGTGCCTGTGCAGAGAGAGGGTCACAACAGCACCCAGCACGCACACACGCGGTTTCTGCGTTACGTTATGCTTTTGGGGCTTAAAGTAAAGTAATGCTTCCGGGGCTTCCGGGGCTTAACGCATGCTTATATGCCGGCGGGGACCGTCCCGCATGGGGACGCACACGAGCGGCCGTCACAAAACGCCGGTCTAACCATCTTGACACGTGCCTCGACACTCCCTTTCCCACGGACTGCAGCCGAACCACCCTCCGGATTGCACCTCAAGATCCTTGACGCTCCCCTCCTGAGTTCCTGGACTGGCGCGTCCCGGGACCATGCGCCGCCTCCCGTGCTGCGCAGCCCTGCGCGCTGCACCTAACACCCACCACCACGCCCCTCCTCTCCACCTACCACTTTCTCCAACACCGCCGCAACAGACACCAACAGCGGCTAACAGCGCTGCCACACTCACGCCTGCCCTGCCTGCCCAGCACTGCCAACGCACCTCGGCATGCTACCCCTAGGCAACACCCAGCACGCAGCCGACACAGCCGCCCACCACACAGCAGCCCTCAGCAGCCCCTCCATGCATCACCGCCACCATCACATGCGGATGCCGTACTTTGCCATCAGCGCCGCCTCCACCGCGTCATCCTCCTCATCCTCGTCTTCCTCGCCCTCGCCCGCCTCGACCTCGCCCGCCTCGACCTCGCCCGCCTCCGCCTCCTGGGCCTTGCCGCCGCTCCCCTGCTGCTGGCGGTGCTGCGGGTGCGGTTTCGGGTGCGGGCGGCCGTAGCCACGAGCGCCCGCCACCGCCCCGCTGCTGCCCGCCCCGTCACCGCTGGCGTAACCAATAATCCCGCCAACGCCGCACCCATCGCCGCCGCGCGCTGTCGCCACCGCACGGCCAGCACGTGCACAACCAGCAGTAGCACCGACAGCAACAGCAGCGTCCCCGTCCCCGTCCCCCTCGTCGCTGCTACTGCCGACACCGTCGAGAAGGACGCTGCTGCTACTGCCGCTGCTGCCGCTACTGCTCCGCCGCCGTCGTAGCGTCTTGAGTATCAGGCGCCGCCGGGCGCTGCCATCACCGCCGCCGCCTCCGCCGCCACTGCTGCCCGGTGCCGCTACAGCCGCCGCCGCCGCTACAGCCATCAGGGGGCTGGTGCTACTGCCGTAGCGGCCGCCGCCCACGCCGCCCGTCACCGTGGGCGCCCCCGGCGGCGGCGACACGGCCCACGTGATGGCGGGCTGTAGCAGCGGGCTGCGGCCGGCGCTGGCGCCGGTGGTGGTGGCGGTGGCGGCGCTGGTGACGGCGGCGGCTGTGGTGGCGGCGCCCGTGGCGGGCACGTGGTCTGCGCCGCCAGCCACACCACCCCCGTCGTCATGCGGCGCAGCCTCCTCGTGCTGCGGATGTTCCCAGGCGGCGGGGGCGGCGGCGGGCGTGGTGGTGGTGGTGGCGGTGGCTGCGGTGGCCCCCATTGATGCCACTGGCTCTGCGATGGCTGCTGACTCCACTACTGCGGCTTGCTGCCTGTGCGCCAGCTCCGCGCCCCCGCCGGTTCCGCCCGCACCGCCGCTGCACCCGCCTCCCGCCCCTCCGCCCTCGCCGCCACTGTCACCCCCAAGTGCTTGCTGCCCCTGCCGCAGCCGCTGCAGCTCCTGCTGCGCCGCGGCGTCGCGCGCCCGCAGCTCCGCCAGCTCAGCACACAGCTGCTGCACCTGTCGGTTGGGTGGGGCGGCGGAGGAGGATGTGGCGGTTGGCGGGAGAGGAGGTATTGTCGGCAGTGGAGGGGGAGGTGAGGGACTCGGGGTATGTAGGCGCGCGCGTGTGTGTGTGTGTGTGTGTGTGTGTGTGTGTGTGTGTGTGTGTGTGTGTGTGTGTGTGTGTGTGTGTGTGTGTGTGTGTGTGTGTGTGTGTGTAGTTGTCTCCAATTCCCAAAGCAACCATTGCCAACCCAAAACCCATGTGCGGGGGGGGGGGGCGCGCTTCACAATGTCCCTTGCGCGCCTGCTCCCTCCGTGCTCGGCGGCACCAGACACGGGCCCGAGCACGCAATCGGCACCGCGCAATGCCCCGCCCCCGATCTCCCCGACTGCGCTGGCGTTCGCTACGGTGCCCCAGAATAATCCCGAAAAGGACAACAAACCACGCGACCGCTGGCCCTCGCCGCACCTGCCGCCGCAGCGCCGTCACCTCCTGCTGCAGCAGCAGCGTGTTGGCGGGCAGCGATGGCTGTAGCAGCTGGTGCCCCGGCAGGGCCGCGGCGTCCTGCGGCTGCGGCTGTAGCTGCGCCTGTGACGGCGACTGCGGCCCACCCACCGCGCTTTCAGTGGCGGCGGCGGCGGCAGCGGCGGTGGTGGAGGCGGTGGCAGACACCCGCAGCGCCCGCAGCCGCTCGCCAGCCGCAGCCGCAGCCTCGGCCTCAGCGGCGGCAGCGGCGGCAGCGGCGGCGGCGGCGGCGGCTTCACCGGGAGCCCCCAGCCCCGGCCCAGGCCCGCCGTCTGTGTGCCCCAATCCCGGCCCCTGTGCCGCCGCCGCCGCCGCCGCTGCCCCAGACGACGATGACAACGATGACGATGGTACTGCGGAAGTAGGGACAGTGGCTGCGGCGGCGACACGCGGCGTGCCTGGCGGCAGCGGCTGCTGGTGCTGCTGCGGCGGCGCGGCGGCAGGGGTGTCCATCACGCCCTGATGCCACGCGCTGCCGCCGCCGCCGCCGTCATCGCCATAACCGCCACCTCCGCCGCCACCGCGCTGTCCGTAGCCGTAACCCCACAGCTCCCGCTGCTCCTGGGGCTGGTGGTGGATGTGTTGGTGGCGGCGCTGCAAGTGGTGCTGCGGCGCCAGCCTGCGGGTGGGGTGGGGCCGGGGGGTGGGGCCAGTGAGCACAGCACTAGCGCGCGTGGTGTTCGTTCACACGTGCTACAGCCAAGGCCCCGACCCGGATCCAGGGACACGCACCTGGGGTCTCGAGGACCGCCGTCAGCCGCCGCCGCCACCTCAGTCGCCACCTCGGCCTCCGCCTCCGCCGCCGCCGCCTCCGACTCCACCGCCGCCGCCGCCGCCGCCACCGCCGCCGCCACCCGCATGGCCTTGCTGGGGCTGGTCATCACCCGCTCGCCGTACTGCTGGCCGTACTGGCCGTTACCGCCACCTCGCTGCTGCACGCCGCCACTGCCGCCGCCGCCGCCGCCTGGCCGCCCCGGCACCAGGCCCGGCGGCGACAGCACCAGTCCGCTCGCGGCGGCTGTAGCAGCACCAAGGTGGCCGGCGGCCGCCGCCGCCGCCGCCGCCAGCATGCCGCGGTCCAGCACGGGCCACAGCTGCAGCGGCGCCGCCGTCTGGCTGCACAGCACGGCTGTAGCGCTGTACGGCAGCAGCCGCAGCGGCGGCGGCTGTAGCAGGGCCGGCGGCTGTAGCTCCAGGGCCTGGTGGGGCTGGGCCTGCCCTTCCTCGTTGCGGGGCGGGGCGAAGGGGTTGTAGCTGCTGGCGGCGGCGGCGGCGGCTGCGGTGGCGCTGGGGGAGGCGGGCGAGGGGGCGGTAGGAACGGCGGCTGGGTCGACGAAGGTCGCCTCGTAGCAGCGCGGCACTGGGCTGTCTGCGGGCGCGAGGACAGCCGGGGGCAGGGACAGCCGGGGGCAGCCTTTAATGGCAGCTGGCAACCGCCGCCCACTTTCCACACACAATGGCACTGCTCTCAAGCCTGGCACACCCCCAAACACGCCCCGTTGCTCCTACCCTCCACATCCGCAGCAGTGTGTTTTGGGGAGCAGACTGGCAACTGCCCACCACCCACCACCAACACGCCAACTCCCTCGCGCCTGGCAAACTTCTACAGCTGCCGCACAGCCCCGGGGCACCGCAGTTATTACACATACACACACACACACACACACACACACACACACACACACACACACACACACACACACACACACACACACACACACACACACACACACACACACACACACACACACACACACACACACACACACACACACGCACACACGCCACGCCACGCCTGCCTCAACCCCACCTCCCGCCCATGCTCCCTCGCTTTGCCTGCCTCTCCCCCCCAGCGCTCCCACCCCCATCCACAGCCCCTCCACCCAACCCCCATCCACAGCCCCTCCACCCAACCCCCATCCACAGCCCCTCCACCCAACCCCCATCCACAGCCCCTCCACCCAACCCCCATCCACAGCCCCTCCACCCAACCCCCATCCACAGCCCCTCCATCCACGCCCCCTCCACGCTCCTCCACCCAGGTCCCCTCCACTCCCCCTCCACCTCCCCCCTCCACCCCCCTATGTATGGGGTCTTTGTTCCTAGGCGCGCCACGCCTAACCGCGCCTGCTTCCTCGCATTGCTTTGCATGTGCGGCCGGTCCCTGCGTGGCGTCTGCGCGCCTGTGCGCGTAGGTGAGTCCTCCCGGGTTTAGGAAAGGCGTGCAGCCTCAAACGTTCGCGGCACAAGCACGAGACTTTCGGACACACAACAAACAACAAAGACTGCTGCCTACGCGCACACGCGCCTACTACTTTCTCACTGCGTTTTATACCAAGTAGATTTAGATATAGCCAACACCAAGAGGGACACCGCGGCGGGCTCTGGCGCCGGACAAGAGGAAGCACCGACGGTCATCGGTACGGACGCCTCCACGCCTGCTGTCTACGCCACTACACTTCTTTGTACCATCTTTGCAACCCCCCCCCCCCACACACACACGCACACGCACCCGGGCCGAACAGCAGCAGCAGAAAGGCGCCGTCAGGCTGGCGGGCGCGGTCCGGTAGCGCGGAGCTGAGGTGGAGGCGGGTGCGGGTGGGGGGTAGGTGCAGAGGCGAGGCAGGGAGGCAAGGCAGGGAGGCGAGGCAGGGAGGCGAGGTAGGGAGGTGAAGCAGGCAGGGAGGCAGGCGGGCAGGCGGGCAGGCAGGGACGTGGGGGCGGGAAGGCTTTGAAAGGGAGGGTCCTCGGGCGCATGGAGCATTCACGCCTGCCGCCCTCTGCCCCCCTACCCCCGCCACCCCCCCACCCGCCCTTCCCCTCTCCGTCTCTCTCAAATCGATCCCCGCTTGTGGGCGACTCCGCCCCGCCCCCTCTTCCTCAACGAGTGATGGATGCACCCCCCCTCCCCACCCCAACTACCTGAAGGCGAACTGCAGTGCCGCGGCGTACACCGCCGGGTGGTCCGGCCCCAGCCCCACCGCTGCTGGTACCGCCGGAGCCGTCGGCGCCACTGAGGTGCCACCAGGGCTGGGGCCGGGGCCACCGCCGCCGGCCAGCCAGACGCCCACCAGTGGCACACTGTACACCTGAGGGGGGGGGGCGCGGAAGAGGGGATGGGGAGGGGGGCGAAGGCGCAAGGCGCCCTCACGCACATCCGAACCGGCACTTATACATACACCCAAACCGGGCGGGCTTTGTTCTGTTTGGATCCGTGACACACCCAAACCACCTCACGTCGCCACCCCCCACCCCCATACCCTCACCGCCGCGTCTCCGCCCGCCAGCGGCACGAGGCTGCGCGCCTGGTCCATCGTGAGGTAGCCGCCGCTGATGCCGGCGGCAGTAGCAGTAGCGCTGCCCTGCAGCTGCGGCTGTAGCAGCTGTAGCAGCAGCGCGGCGGCCAGCGGGCAGTCCGTCAGGCGCCTGCCGGGCAGCGGCGTGAGGCGCAGGCAGGGCGCGGGCAGCAGCAGGCACGCGGTGAGCGTCGCAGCCGCCGCCTGCTGGGCAGCCGCCGCCGCCGCCTGGGTCCCCGGCCCTGCTACTGCCCCCGCCTGCGGACCAGCGGGGCCGGCAGACAGCGACAGCGACAGCGCCAAGCCCGTGGACAGAAGCCGCAGCGAGCCCAGCCCGCCGCCGCCGCCGCCTCCTGTTCCGCTGCTGCCGTTGCCGCCTGCTAGGCCTGCTGCCCCTCCCCGGCGGTCCAGCCCCGCCTGCAGCTCCGCCGCCAGCGCCTGCAGCTGCTCGACTGCCGCACCCGCCTCCGCCGCGCCTCCCGCCCAGTCGTGCACTGTGGGATGCACGGGCACGGGCAGCTCCCACATCTCCTCCTCGTCGCCACGCTGTGGCCGCCGCAGCCCCCTAGCTGCTACTGCCGTTGCTGCTACTGCCGCCAGGCGGGGCCCCGCGGATGCTGGGAGTTGCGGCGGCGCGCTGAGCGAAATGCACAGCTGCGGCGGGCCGCCGGCGGAGGCGCCGGCGGCCCGCACGGACAGGGCTGCGAGGGCGGTCGGCGGGGGCCCGCGGCCGCCGCCGCCGGCGGGGCGCGCCAGCTGCAGCTGCAGGTGCAGATCAGAGGGCACCTCCAGCAGCGGGGCCTGCGGTTGAGGAGGGAGCCGGGAGGGGGTTGAAGGCGGGGCGAGGGGAGACGAGGGGGTTGGGCATGTTGAAAAGTCCAGGACACGATCCTTGGCCCGAGGTGTGCAGGGTGTTGCGCGGCTGCGGGCCCCTCTGAGCCACCGTCGCACACCTGAGGCGTCACCACCAGCGGCCGCCCCAGCGGCGTCCTGTCCCACAGGCACTTGCGGCTGGAGGGGAAGCGGAGCCCGCGAATGCCGAGCTGCGGCCGCTCCACGGAAGATGCCGCGGCCCAGCTCACTTTGGTCGCGTCCGCCAAGGTCTGAGGCGATGCATGGCCTTGCATGATGCCATCCTTACAGTCAAAAAAGGCCGAGCGCGGCATGGACCCAGCAGCTATCGATGAGAAAGGAGCAGTCAACAGCAAACACCCGTCAAAGCGTGCGGGCTTCTAAGAAGGCGCTTCTCTAGAAGAATGCATGTTTCACATTTGCTAACAACTGCTGTGACATTGCTCAAGCAGCCACGCGAAAGCTGTCGCAGCCAATCAACGTTTGATATATTTCCTAGTTAATATCGCCCAAAAATGAATATTACAAGCATATTCAAGTTTACAAAACTGCTTGCGGACAGTGTCAGCTCGAATCCAGCGCCACCATCCCGAGCAAGGGCATCCGTGCCTCCCCCGGCGCCTCGATCTCCCGCCCATCTCCCCTGCAAGGCCCACGCATCCTGCAACCCTGCCGGGTGCCGCGTCCGGCAGGGCGGCACCACTAGGAGGCAATCCCCTCTCCCCCGGCGCCAGCCACAGCCAGGGGCGGCCCAAACAGGGAAACGATCAGGGGAAATTACAGCCGCACAGGCAGGGAAGCAGGGGGAGATTGCATTGGTTACAGGAGGGACCTGCTGACGCAGCTCACGAGCCAGCGAGCACGTACTAGTACGGACGCCCTGCTCTAGACCTCGGGGGCGCGCCACCTGCAGCGCCCGAGGGGGAGGCACAGCAGAGGCACACACAGATTGCATTGGTTACAGGAGGGACCTGCTGACGCAGCTCACGAGCCAGCGAGCACGTACTAGTACGGACGCCCTGCTCTAGACCTCAGGGGCGCGCCACCTGCAGCGCCGACAGCCTACTCTGCGCCTTGGGCTAATAGGCCTTGCTCCCATGGGAGCGCCACCATCTTCTAAACTCAATCTCCTTCCTCTTCAACTGTAATGAAAGTCGGCTTATTGATCCACATACTCCCGTCTTCCCTTCTTTCAATCCAAGGGTGGCCTGGTGGGATTTCGTCCCACCCCCTTGGCTTGATGCCCAGGCTCACATACGTCTGCAAACGCTCCCAAAAGTCTGCTATAACTTGCGTTTTAATCCTGCTAATCGCTGTTTCTTCTACCTTGCCTTGTTCCCCTCTGGAGGCAAACAATAGCCTCCTACCGTACTCCATGGCAGAGATCGCAGCCAGGCATACAACGTCCCAGATGGGTTGCTGGATAGCCTCGTGTGGCGGTATTACTAGCCACAGATTCTTACGCTCCACTATCAACTCAATTATGTGATCCTCATCACCTATGTCTGTCGCTTCCTGAATATGCAGCCGTAGCGTGCTAGCAATTGTGCACGTGCTGAAATGGTGTGCGCGGTCAGACTGCGCATCCGTCACCCCACATGGGCATTTATGACCTTGCCCTCTGTGCATCGAGAAGCCTGGGAATCCATCCACTGCTAGCCTCCAGAAGGCTTCTTTCTGCTCTGCTTCCCATTTAAGCTTCCACAAGCGTTCATATGTGCTCGAGATGCGTTCCTTGTCCTCTATCGCCATCACTATATCACCTACGTTACCACCCTTAGCCTCGTGGACAAAATCAGCATGTTTTTCTGCTAGTTTCCCAAACGCTTCACGCATCTGCAGGTACGTGGCCTGCTTCACCGAAACGGTCGCCAGTGGAATTGGTTGATTGTTCATCTTCCATCCAAGGCACCCCACTATATGGTCAATCATTTCCGTGTATGCTTGATCCTGGTTTAGTCCCATGCCTGTTCGTGCCGCTTCTGTCCATCCCGCAGGCAGGTGGTTAATCAAGTTTTGCATGCGTCGAAATGCATCTATCCCATTCCTCAGGGGCCTCGGCATCAAATCTATTCCTAGTCCTCCAAAAATTCCCGCATCAATCACATCTTCCTTGTAAGCGCGTGTGCATTCACTCCGTATCCGGGGTGGGGCTCTGGTATTGGCCGGCACGTCTTGCAATTTCTCCTTAACCCGTGCAAACGTATCAATAGCCCTCACTGCGTCTCCGACTGTGGTAATTGAGCCTAGTGCAACAATATCCGAGAAGCCCCCTTCCAAAGATACATTCACACCATTTCTCTGTCTAAAAGTCAAGGTTGGGTTGCCCCACAACGGTGCTTGCGAAACCCATGGCCCCGCTTGAAGTAGATTGGCATCGAGTATCACAAGTTCCGGTAGGTTCATGAGCGCGGAGCACACTCGCTCAATCAGTGCACAGCCCGTGTCTACCACTTTCCCCAACACGATCGGCCTCCCCGTTGTGGGGTGCTTACGTGCCGTCAGGAGCGCCAGGGGCTGCGCTGCTGGGTGGTGTAGACAGACTGCATTTTTCAGGTTGTGCGACCATGGGGGGTTAAATTTCAGCATCGTGCGTCCACCTCCCGCTATACCTCTGATTCCTAGTAGCGCATGGCGAGCCCGCACATGTTGTATAGCCGGTAACATACCAAATCCCCCGCACTTGACAGGTAAACTTAGAATTGTGTTGCTGACCCCGGGACACACAGGCAGGGAACTGGACAGGGGAGAGGCCCAGTTCACGGGCCTTCCTTTACTCTGGGGCACCCTTCCTCAGGCCGCTATTCTAGCTGCCGCTTCCCGGCTGCCTTGCAGTCCCAGGGCCAGCGGATCCCGAGTGGGCCGGGCGGGCCGGGCAGGCCGGGCAGCGGGCCGGGCGGATCCCGGGCGCGGCCTCCTGGGGGCCGCGCCGTCCCCAAGCCGACGGCGGATCCGCCAACAAATCGGCAGGCCCGCCGGCAGCGCCAGAGGCCGCCCCACACACAACCTCCCCGGCGTTTGAGCGCGGCAAACAGGGCAGGCGCCGCAAGGCGTAGGACAAGCGTGAGGAACGGCACGACCCGACACAGCAGCAAGGAGCAGGGGGGCAGAAGAATGGGTTGAGCAGGGCACACAGCGGAAAGCGCGGGATGCACGCGGATTTCTATGATGGTGGTTTGAAACTTTGGATGATGGCCTTGGTGACCATTGCAGGGACCAGCCCTGACCCAGTAAGGCACGTTAGTTGTGCCCACACTATGAGGGCGGGCACGTGCGCTAAGCCATGCGTTTCCTGTGTTGCCATGCGTTGCAGGGTAGGTGCTCCCCTGATGCGTTGCGTCCTGACGCCATGCGTTCCGTGCGTGCGCGACAAACGCATGACGCTCGCCCAGGTTGCGCGAACCCGAACGCCGGGTTCGTGCGCTTGCTATGCGACCGCAAGCGATCCAACCAAGTTCCAACCAAGTTCCAACCAACAGCGACACACGCTGCCGAGTATGTCAACCATGTGTATTAGAGTGCTATATATATGAGTGTAAAATTATGAAGCAAACTTCTGTACAATAAAAACTTACCCGCCATGCTGCTTCTACAGCTATTATCAGCTATTATGATAGTGACGCTCACTTTCGGCGGCGATGAACACAGCTGGATGAACACGACCGCGTGGACTGCGTCTTTCCTTACAACGCAGCCAGAGCCAAGAGAGAGGCGAAACCGGGCGGACTCAGTTACAGTTGCAGATAGGCGCCGTGGGCAGGCACGGTGCGTACACCTCGTCCTCCCCGTTCACACAGCATCGTCCACTTGGCCACCTGACGTTGGTGAGTGCGTGAATTGAAAGGGTATGCGACTTGACCGCAGCTCGGGATGGCAGCTGCCCGCCCTGGTGTTAACTGCTGTGCGCCACGTGTGCGCACACGCTTCCCTCCGCCCCCCACGCAGTGGCGCCAGCTGCTGCCGGGTGTGGGCCTGTGCGGCGGCGGCGTCTGAAGCCGCCTCATCGCCCAGCGCGAGGCCCTGGGCAAGCCGCCGCGGCCGCCGCCGCTGCCACGTGTGCACACACGCTTCCCTCCAGCCCCTTCGTAGTGGCGCCAGCTGCCGGGTGTGGGGGCTGTGCGGCGGCGGCGGCGTCTGAAGCCGCCTCATCGCCCAGCGCGAGGCCCCTTGGCAAGCCGCCGCCGCCGCCGCCGCTGCCACGTGTGCACACACGCTTCCCTCCGCCCCCCACGCAGTGGCGCCAGCTGCCGGGTGTGGGGGCTGTGCGGCGGCGGCGGCGTCTGAAGCCGCCTCATCGCCCAGTGCGAGGCCCTGGGCAAGCCGCCGCCGCCGCCGCCGCTGCCACGTGTGCACACACGCTTCCCTCCAGCCCCTTCGTAGTGGCGCTAGCTGCCGGGTGTGGGGGCTGTGCGGCGGCGGCGGCGTCTGAAGCCAGTTTTGATGCTGCGGCCGTTCATACAGCACGCTAGAACCTCAGCCGAGATGAATCAGAGGATGGAGCCCGGCGTTTCTCAACGCCTTGGATGCTAGGTTCCCCCCTAACTTAAGCTGCGCCATGTGTTATCTCCCGGCCGTTTGCACTGCTGGCCCGCCGAGTGGTGGGCCTGCCCCTTTCCCGCCGCCAAGCCCGTGTGTTCCCCTAAATAAACCGGCACGCACGCGGCGCGGCGCGCCCCTCCTGGCCGTTTGCACTGCTGGGCCTGCCCCTTTCCCGCCGTGGATCCTTCCTCGTATTGTGATATTAGCTCTTAACAGGGGCACGCCCCATGGATCGCATGGCGGTCCGCTAGTGTGCGATGCGCCCCGGTATGCGCGGCTGAGGTAAGCAGCGTCGACTCTGCGTTCACCAGCCTCCGCTACTAATAAGATCGGATATAAGTGCCATGCACAGCCTGTGCACGCTTGCAACAGCAGCTGCCTGCGAGTTGTTGCAAGTTCGCCGAATATACAGCTGTCGAGCGCACTGACTAGCCTATTGTATGTAAAGCTGTTAGCTGCTTTAGCTTTGTCAGCATGGGATGCTCCAGAAACGAGACTTGCCAGTGGAGTGACTACAAAATTTGGCGTTGAAGCACTACATACGATAGGAGCCACAACTACCGCTGGAGCATGATCGTCGATTATCGTTTCAGCGCTGATTATCGTCGGGTAAAACACGATCGTGTATCAGTGGCCCCCAACCTCAAGCCCCGGCGTTGAAGTGGTCCATGCAACCAGTAAAGCTTTGCATATGCGAACGCGTCATATCTGGACCAAGGTGTAGTGCCTGGTAGTGCCCAGTAGTGCCTGGTAGTGCAGCTCCCAGTCTGAATCTTTCGTAGGGCATTTGAATCCTGAAGAGTTCCTTAACACATTTCACAAGGAGACTACAAGAGTGAAAATTCGCGAGTTTGGAGAGAACTCGGCGGAATGGTCCCCAGCGGCCCAATCGCGAACTCGATCCCATGCTGTGCCCCAGCCAGCCTACCAACCACCCAAAACAAATTAAAACTCTTCCTCTTGGCACCTTCGTGACTTTCGTGGACTTGCCACTGGACCTGACATTGCGGGCCACAAGCGCAGAGCAAGCGCAGGGGCCCAAGCAAGCCAAGTAAGCGATCAGGAGCAGGGGAGGACCAGGAGGGCATTTTGTGATGGTTAGATTGCACTCTAGGCAAGCGTTGTCCCTGGGCGGGAGTTTCTTGCGACTTACAGTCAGTTGTGCGAGAATTCCGATTGGCCGCAGCCCAAAGTCGCCGCAGATCGCTACCGCTGGCTTGGTAGGCAAGCAGGAATCGCTCAACACATAAAGCGCCGAGCGCGACGGCCGCCTAGGCGGAGCCCCAGCCGAGGCGAGGCCAGGCGAGCCATGTGCGAGAATTCCGAATTGGCCGCAGCCCAAAGTCACCGCAGATCGCTACCGCTGGCTTAGTAGGCAAGCAGGAAACGCTCAACACATAAAGCGCCGAGCCCGACGGCCGCCTAGGCGTAGCCCAGCCGAGGCGAGGCCAGGCGAGCCAGGCCCAGGCGCAAGTAACGCCAAAGGCAGCGCCACGAATACGCCGCCGCCTCGCACATTTAATCCATACATTATCAGCTTGTCTTCTGCACCCAAAACATGTTCAGCAGCTCAGTTTGTCAGGGCTACCACAAGCTCCTACCACGCACAGCAGGACTACTCACGCGCGGGACCAAAAACCAGCCGCTAAGCAGTATTATCAGCCTAAACATTTATACTATTTACTTTAAGCTGTGCACATCGTCAGACGCGAACCGGCGGTGAACCTCTTATTTGCCGAGCAGCAGTTACGTGATGATGAGTTTTGCGATGTTCTAGCTCTTGATGATAATTATTCGGTCGCCCCCTGCTCACTGCGGGGTCGCTGCTGTAAGCTGCACCAGCGTGGGCATCAGGGCCAACCGGCGGTGCAGCGAATCCGACCAGAGCCACGCAGAAAAGCCAAGCCAAGCTTGTAAGCCGGACACACGAGTAGCGACGGGAAAATCCAGGTTGGTCGGTCTGCAGTGCAGTCCACACCCCCCTGCATAAGTCGTTGCGAGCCGACATCCGACGGGACGACTCTGACCGGCGTAATTGTTACAGCGCGTAGCCTCGCTCCCCACTGCTGGCTAGACAAGGTCAGTGCGCAAGCACAGCGCATTGCAAGCCAGGGGTACTCACGAGGAGCACACGGAAACCTACAGCGCCAAAAGCCAGGGTGCGCCATAGGGGTGCAGGGCTCACGCCTCTCCGCGCAGTTGCCTGTAAATGCGATGGCGCCCCGACTTGTCCAGTTAGCAGGGAACACACATGGGACGTGGCTATCAGGAAATGGGGTGGGATGTAACGGCGACGCGCATATGTGAAAATGGCGAGGCGTGCGTGGAGGCCATTTTTCAAGGAGCCCATGCAGCGTGCCGTACGCTTTCCCACATACATCAGCGCCAGGTTGCGTCGCAAAATCATACCACTACCAGCCAGCAATTGGCGGCAGCAGCAGGGCGCGCATACAAGTCAGGCGCGCACTGGCCACACCCAACCTGAGCACAACATTCCACAGTTTTGCGTACGGCACACAGAACTGTACACACGGACCTACCACCTACGGACCACCTACGGACCACCACCACGGACCTACCACCTAAGGGCCCTGGGGCGCAGCGGGCCATGCATGCGAGCAAACTCGACTCAGACCTGACAGGCGCGGGGTGGGGTGCACCAGGCCCCGGTCCAGCAGCATAATGTAATTCTCGCCGTTCTCAGGCTATGGAATACGAAGCGACTCAGAGCGTGTGGGCAAGAGCTACAAGTACAGGGAGGCAAGGACAGTGCGCGAACCTGGGCTGGGCGCGCAAAACCGACCATCACTTATGCATCATATATAGTAGTGGAAGTAGTGGAAGTACCTGAAACAGCTAAAAATCCCTCGTGCCGTCGTTCACACCCTACCCGTGCTCATCACACTGCCAGTTCCAGTGGGCATGCTCTGCATACATCATGTTGTGGAACCATGTATGTCATGACAGGAGGGACCGAGTGAGATATGTAGCGGCACCCGGCATGCAGCAGTGGTCATGCAGCAGTGAAGGCCACAGCACCACCACTATGATTCATGCCTGCACGTAAGGCCTGCACGTAAGGTATTAAACAATAACTAACTTTAGGGCGGCAGCATGGGCAGTTGAAGGTCGCAACTCTCGGGGGGGGGGGCATGATCACGACGACAAAGCTGCCGCTGAAATTTGCCTTTCCGCACCCCTTCAGACAAAAGACGAGTGGCCGAATCAGCCCCGCCCCCCGCGCCCCCCCCCCATCCACCCCCACCCCAGCAACCTCCCCGCACCCCCCGCACCCCCCCCGCACCCCAGCATATATTTATTTGGTCTTGCGAATGCGGCTGCCAATGCGTACGGGCTTTACCCGAAGGCAAAACGTGTTGATGTGACACAAACCAGCACGCGCACTGTACTCAAATCTGATCCTGACCCTCGCTGTGTGTGCTTGAAACAGGATGCACTTGGACAAACCTCCGGGTTTGGCAGGAGCCATCTTGCTGCTGCTCTTGTGCATGCCAGGGACGACGCTGGCGGCCTGGTGCAGTTCGGGGTCCTACCTTGAATCCACGTACTCTTGCAATCCTGACAGATGCATTCGTAGAATTGGTTGCTGTGCCAACGGGTGCACCACATGTATCTGCCGTCGGTGGTACACTCTCTGGATTGGCTGCACGGCGTGTGACACATGCGAGTACGAGAACTGCAATTGGAAGACCTGCGCCAACTGCCCGGCATGTCCAGTCGGGCAATATTGCCCCGGGAACGATCAACGGATCACTTGCCCTCCAGGCTCCTACACACCTAGCACGTCATACAGATCATGCCTGATTTGTCCTGCTGGTAAGGCGGTATGCGTAGAATCGTGAACAAGGCACGGCCCATTTGTCTTGTAACCGCAACGTACGCACCGCGCAGGCACTGCGCAAGCCTTCTCGGGAGCAGGCGGATGCGGCGATTGCAATCCAGGTACGGTGCACGAGAAACAACATGCACGTACGAGAAACACGTACGGCCTTGCTTGATACGGTATTTACCCGTGACGCCACAGGATCATTCAGCAACGCCACCGGCGCGACCTCTTGCACCCTCTGCCCTGCTGGTAAGCGGTAGCGGTACTATCCAGTGGTAGGGGTACGTACACAGATGACGACGGATGACTTGGGGGCATGATGAAGCGTGCATGCCGTACTGCATGCTGCATTGACTCAGTGCACCGAATTAAGGCCTTGCCTTCCGCGGCGTCCTTCCAGGCACGTATCAAGACAAATATGGGCAGACGGCGTGTAAGCCATGCCCCACGGGCACTGTCAACTACCTTCAAGGAGCTGCCATGTGCAACACGTTCCCATCGCCGCCTCCCCGCCCACCGCCGCCGCCATCCTATGAGATCCGCGTGCGGATTGCTCTCCTGCCGGGCTGCGTCAACGACTGCTGGGACACCGCTGACAATGCAATGACGCCACAACTTCTGGACTGGATTGGCAGCTGGGGTCCAGAGTACAGGGTGTCAGTCACGTCTGATATTGATCCGGGTGATGCAGCGTTCTATATTCTGCCAGCGCCCGGGGTGGGCAGGACGCCGTGGACGGCAAACATTTCACTGGCCATAGCGACTCGCCTGGCTCCCTGGATTCAATCCGGAGGCCAATTCGTGGTCATGTTTGACAACACCACAGACAGCATTGGCTTATATGACAGTGTTATCTCTGCATCTTTTGCCAAGCTCTGGCTCACCCGCTCTGCGCCTCCGTTTCCTTTCCTGCCACCGCCGCCTCCTCCACCCTCGCCCCCGCCTCCGCCTTCTCCTCCATCTCCACGACCGCCATCGCCGTTTCCACCCTCCCCCCGCCCTCCTGCACCCACGCCGCCCTGCCAGATGTGTGTGTACGTTTATGAGGAGCGGAATCCCCGTTACCCCAACATAACAGTTGCTGGCTTTTCGCCGCAAGAGGCAGAGGTCCTCAGTAGGCTGGTCATCTCTAACCTTTCCAGCCAGGTTCAGTCGTCAGGCTCAATACTACTTGCACCGCTCTCAGAGACGATGACCGCTGGCGCCTTCCTAGGCAACCCCAATACCTTCAGTCGCGCCGTTAAAGTGTGTGGTGTCCTTAGGTCCACAGACGACGGACAGCGGCTGCAGCCCGCCATGGAGGGCTTGGTGGGGGCTTGGGCAATGTCAGTTACAGGCGCACACACGCACCTCAACCGGCCGCCCCCATACCAGTACTGCACCTCGAGGTTTGCCGGCCGCCGCCTTAATGTGCTGGCTGCAGGTCCGAACGCGGAAAGCGCTGGCTCTCTGGCCATTGTAACCGCACAGAGCTCCTGTGTGTATGCAACTTCCAGCATGGTGTGTAACATTATCCCTGATGACGATTCTGGCGCCGGTATTTGGCCCCCAGCCCCGCCGCCGTCTCCTCCACCCAGCCCACCACCGCCACCCTCTCCCCCGCCAAGCCCCCTGCCACCTCCCTCCCCTCCGGCACCGCCGTCTCCCCCTCAGCAACCGCTCCCGCCTCCACCCAGGCCTCCAACAAGGCTACCCTCCCGCGCACCACCATCGCCGCCCGAAATCAGATCCGATCCACCACCCACTCCGCCTGCCGACTGCACACTCTGCTTGTACATCTATGAGCATGACCAACTATTCGCATTTACAGCAATCGATGCAAATCAAACAACACTCCGTCTTATGCTTAACGACCTACATATGGTAGCCGGCGATGGATATGTTGCCGTTCCCTTCACCTGGGAGCTCTTGAGCAACGGGTTGACGCTACGTGCGTGTGGTAGCATTTCGCATTCCGTGAACGCCACACGCTTATCAGTGGCACTTGGCAGCACTTGGCTGTGGAACTGGCTGGCAAGGCTGGTGCAACCAAGCAGCGCCAACGCCCAATCACTGCCTACACCAATCCTCAGCTGTGATGCTATGTATTCTGGCTTCACCTTTGTGGCTGCTATCGCTGGTGGCTATAACGCTGCCACCGGTGAATACATGGAAGGGTGTATTGCGTCCACCTCTGCAGTCACTTGTGACATGAACGCAGCCGTCAGCGGTGGCAGGCGCTTTCTGCAGGATGGCTCAACAGCCGCCAACAGCCACCAACAGCCGCCAACGGCACCGCCTCCTGTTGAAACATCGTCGCCTCCTTCACCTCCAGCTCCACCCTCACCTCCAAGTCCGCCCCCTGCACCTCCCAGTCCGCCTCCTTCGCCTCCCAGCCCCCCCCGTACACCCCCTGCGCCTCCCGTACCTCCCAGTCCGCCTCCTGAACCTCCCAGCCCGCCCAGCCCGCCACCTTTCCCCCCTTCACCCCCTTCACCCCCCAGTCCGCCTCCTGCGCCTCCCAGTCCGCCGCCCCTTCCGCCCGCCCCTCCGTCACCTCCGCCCCTGCCCCCTCTGATCCCTTATGAGCTGTCTAGCGGCTGCCATCGAACCAGCCCGTGCATCCTGTGCCAAATCGGCGCGAACTCTTCGATACAGTCTTTCCTTGAAGAAACCGAGCTAACCGAGCTCGGATACAGCAGCGGTAAATGTAAGTTGATAGCGAAGGCTATTTGGCATCACTGCACACGAAAATTGAACACGCCATGTATTTAATGTATGTCTAATGAATGCAGGGCCGAGTGCTTTAAAGTCTTCAGTCTCAGCTCCTCTGCGGTGCTCTACATCTGAGAATGTGCGCTTGCCAGCCGAGGCAAAACTGCTGTACATTCAGACGGACAGTCCAAGGGGTACACAGAGCAAGCACTGGCCTGAACTGTACATGACTGGCGCGCCACCACCAGAAGACGACCCGCTTCCTCCTGCTGATGACGAGGTCCTGACGACAGTGGCCGGATGGCGCATTGGGCGGGGTCGGATGCATTACCTAGGCGGCCAGATTAGATGGAGCCCTGATAGCAGCCCCAATCATGCCCCCTGGGCAGATTTGCTGAATGCCATGATGAGACCGACGTCTTGGGCGGATGTATACGGTACGCCCACGAAACACGGGTTCAGTAGCTTTCCAGGCATTCCTATGACAAGCATGTGATACATACATGCAGGTGCGTCATCACCACCGCCTCCGCCCGGTACACCAGCTCTGAAGCCACTGCCGCAAGTCAAGGCCGCGTGCTCGATTGCAGCAGATCCGGACTTTGCAGGTACGTAGTGGCTACGGACACGTACGTGTTACGTGACCAAATATAACCAATGCCCTTCCTTTCGGAGTGCAGATTACGCTGGAAAGCTCCTCATTGGAATCCCGGGTGGCAACCAGCATGGTGTTTACGATCTCAGACACGCACCCAATGGCTGCGACCTCCACCTCAGTTTTGAAGAGTGCGCTGACCGCTGCCTCTCCACGCCCAACTGCCGCGCCTTTGTCCATATGAGTGACGCCAGTGGTGGCGCATCTCTGTTCACGGCCGATGGCGCTCAGCAGCAGCAAACCTTCTGTGGCGCTGCTGCCTCTGCCGCCAGCAATGTCACAGTGCCGGCTTGTTTCCTGAAGAGTGCCTTGTTTCCTGGCGCCACCACATTTTGCAGCGTTTGCACATTGGGTTACTTCTCGGACAACACATTTGGTTTCCCTGGTCACAACAATACCTTGCCGGCAGGTGCCAGTGTTTTTGTTCAGCGTTACAGTGCCGTGCGGGTGCCGTATGACCAATCCTGCGCCCCTCTCTGGTCTGGAAAGCGATGCCGACAGGATCTCGAAATGTCCAATCAAACCGTCTGGGACGCTTCTGTCGGTATCTTCACAAAGCTCTTTCCCACCTGTGAACAGGGGTGCAAGTCTCTCATTGGCCTCGCAATAGCCAGCGATGGTCTCGAGAACCAGTTATGGTACACCAGTAACGTCAGCACCTCATCTTCATCCTTGAGCTGTCCCGTGGCCGGGTATTACCAGCGCACGTGCCGAAATGGAACCTATGGCGGCTGGATGACCGCCGATGGACGGCCCGTCAACATCACAAGCACGATGGACACCCAGTGCTTCATTCTCTGCGAGAATCAACGCATGCCGGGCGACGTGGGTGCCAGAACTGTGTATCTGCAGTCGAATGTTCCACCCGGCAGCTCCTGTGCCTCCATTGCGGTCACCCAGACTCGCGTCTGCGACGGTGAAACAGGCCGCTGGCTACCTTGGTCGCCGCCGTTGAACGGCAATGTATCTGAGTCTTGCTACGAGCAGTGTGCACCAGGCTGCACCCAGCAGCTTCTGCAAAGTCCTATAGACATTGGCGGTCGCCCCGCTCCAGCGTGTGTTTTTCCAGAGTGCTGTTGCGCCGGCAGCCAGCTCCTGCGCTGGACGATGGAGCAGCTGACCAGCGCGTTCTTGTTGTCAATGACCGGCCGCAATGCAGATGCATTCAAGGCTCTGAATGACACATGCAGCTATGCCAGAACCCAGCTGCCCGTGAACAACTGCACCCGCAATTCTGTCATCACCCCGCTCGTGGAGCAAGCCTGCTCCGTGGCAGCCATGTTGGCTGCGGGTCTGCCTTTCGGCGGCGAGCTTTCCCTTGTCGTCCAACCTCTCAGTTTTGCATCGTATGAGACGGAGCTCGACAAGTACATGCAGGTGAGAGCCAATGCATGGATTACACGGATATTCACAGGATGGTGCGCACATGTATGCTGACACTCACGTACAATCCATGTGCAACACAACAATGCAGGTGGTTCGGGATTTGGACAATGAGCTCAACCAGGTGCAGCTGCTGCAGCTGGGCCTACGTACGCTGCTACGCCAGAACGCTCTAAGCCAAGATATTCAGGCCAAAGCTAGGGAGCTGCTGCAAGCCGTACGTGATGGTTTCAGCTCAACGACGAAGATGCTGGATACCATAAACAACAACGTTCACACAACTTTGGAACACTTGTCTGATGAGGCGAGCAGCACGCAGCAGTTGATGGGGGCAGTTTTGGAGCTACGTGCTCACAGCCTATATATTGAGGGCTTGGTAGCGGACGCGTCTCGCGGTGGCACGGTCCTGATCCTGCAGAATGGCAACCGCTTACTGGACGCCTTAGGCACAACGGCAATTGACTTGCGCAGAGAAATCCGCAACGGGACTCTGCGCCTGTATGAGCGCCTAGACGCCATAAACTCCAGCCTATCTTCACAGCTGCAGGACATTTCCTCCCAGATTAAAGACGTCCAGTCACTGGTAATTGATGGAAACCAAATGTTGCTGACTGCCGTTACCGATGAAGGGCTGAAGACGCGCCAGCTTGTGAGGATTGAATCTGAAGCGACGCGTACCCAAGTGATTGCCAGCCAGTACAAGCTTCTTGCAGATTTCGGCACAATGAATGGGGTAAGAAAGTTGCCTCCATCACCAGGCAAGGTGTCATGTTAACCCATGCCATGCACCTTTGCAGGCCAAGGACCGCGTGGTGGAAAACATTACCTACGTGGCCAACAAGGCCAAGGCAAGTTTTCATTCATGCAATTGGGCGCCTAGTTACGAGGGGCAGATAGTATTTATTATCATGGATGGAGGAAAACCTACCTATGTGCCACAGACACTAGATAGATAGATCGCGTGCTGATTCACTCCTCCATCCAGCCATCACACACCATCTCACTTCCTCCTCCCTCGAACCCATCCTATTCACTGCAGGATGCTGTGGATAAGCTCAAGGACTTGGCAACGAACATTGACAGCAAGAGCACGCCAGCGCAGCGACTGGACCTCAATGGGGATAAGCTGGTTGGTGTAGAAGACGTGTACAACTTGCTTCAGCTGGGCACAGCCACCTCATACACCGCTGACACCATCTTCAGCACAATGTATGGCCTCAAGCCTGTCAAAGCAAGCTCTGTTCCCAAACTCATCCCACCGTTCAAGTTCTTTGAGTCCTTGAACTCCAGCAGGCTGCTGCAACAGTTCAGCCTACCTTCCCAGGTGTCAACTGCATTTGGTTCGCCCAATGAGTGGGTCCCGATACTTGTGCAGCGGCTTGGGTCTGACATTGCAGCCTGGGACGACAACAAGGATGGTGTGTTGGCACTTGATGATGTTGATGCCATGCTGAAGAAAACATTTATTGGTGGTGATGTCGGCCGTAATATTCTAGACCTGGCGAAATCATTTGTGCTGAAGTCCCCGTCCCCAGCGGATCTGGTACTGCCTGTCCTTGGTCACGAGTTCACAGATATCCTGACCAATCCCAATGGCATCCAAGGCCTCCTGTCACATGCAATCAACGCTGTCAGCGGTGCACAAGGCCCCGGTATCTTCACTGCAGAAAACCTCGATTCCTTGCTGACTGCCGTGGGCTGGGACAAGCAGGGCAATGATGACGGATTTGTCACTTTGACTGACGTCGCATCCCTGCTAAATGGCGCCCAAGGCTTGATTCGGAACCAAGACGCTAAGAATGTCCTTGCAACTTTGGCCACCGAGATTTCAACTGAGACCTCTGTTACGTTTCCTGACCTTGTGGGCTATGTCTCAGTCATCACAAAGGCAGAGGGCCTAGGCGGTTTTATCCTTGACCAGCTAGGGCCAAACCTGAAGGTGAGTCAAGTCAGAGGATACGACTAGGTGTTCATCACTCACCAAGTGGCATCTATGCAGGAGATTGCATCAACCACAATCGGTGGCATTCTATCAGACTCCTCAGTGTCTGGTGCACTCACATCTTGCTCGCAATCTGCTTCTAAATGCGTGAGCGGCCTCTCGGGCCTTGCACGCACTATTGGAGACAAATTCGCTGCAGGCTGGGGTGATGCAGCTGGTTCTGTGGTAAATGCTGTTGGAAACTTATTAACCACCGGCAAAGTGAGTACACGTGACATATCTGACATTGCTGGCACCGTGGGAAAGGCGATAGGCACCTTAGCCTTTGGCAAAATTGGTGGCAGCATTCTTGGCATCCTTGGCAACGTGGCTTCGGTTGCCATTGGGCTCTTTACGGGAACGGGGCACCATCGTCATCTGGCTGGGATTAACGGCACCCCGGTATGGGATGTGTTAAGAGCTTTGGATTCAGATCCCGATCTGCAGTTGCCCGACTGGGCACGGGAGAAATTGCGCGCTGGCACCGTTGCCACGCGCCAAGCGGCTGTGGGTGATGGCAGTGGTGATCTAGGTGATTTGGGGCTTAGCTTCACTGCTTCGGGCCGTGCAGCCTACTGGAGCAAGGAGCTCAGCACCCTTCAATCGGATCTGGGCACTGCTATGTCTAATCTTGAAGATGTTGCGGTGGTTTCTGCTGCCCTCCTGGCCAGCAACACTGAAGTAACGGCTCTCTTGTCGTCCTCCAATGCAACAGTAACAATCGGCAACGTTACATTTGACATCACGCCCTACCTTGTTCGCCTTGCAAACTCGCGCTTGGACGACCTTGCTGCCATATACCTTCCTGCACTGGAAGCAAGTCTCAAGGTTGCCGCGAGTGAGCGCTCCGGTCAGGATGTTGCACAGGGCATAGCACTTACTGGCCAGGCACTCAATGGCATACGCAGCCTTGCTGCGACAGCTGTAAGCGCTCAAGTCCAAAATGCGCTGAACAATGTGCCGAGGGTTGACAACTCTTCGGGAATGCTATTGCCTGCTGGTAGCAGCGGCAGCTCTCTCACCACCACCTGCCGGAGCGTGAGCCTGACACAACTCAGCGTCCAAAGCGGGGATCCAGAGCAGCTCCTTTGGTACTTGAGTCAGGTCCACCTGCCGCAGCGCAAGCAGCAGCGCGCCAACGCTTTGTCGGCCTTCCTGTCTACCTTGCAGCGCTTTGCTGTGCAGTACCGGTTCGTAACATTCCAGGAGGTTGGATATGAGCCGCTGCTGGAGTACTCCCCAGTGGATGGTCCGCCGAGTGCTGCAGCGCTTGCATCAATCCGTGCACAATGGCAAAACAGCTACAACAACTATCTCAACTGGAAAGGCCCCACGCAGCGCATGACGGTTGCATTGGAGTTCTCGCGCGAAGCTTTCCCACGCTACTTCCTTGAGCTGGCGGAAACCAACCGTACGGTGCTGCAGGTGATGCCACCCAAGTCAAGTATCTTTTACAATGTGCGCGTGAAGTCAGTGCGCGTATTTGTATGGCCGCTGGCAAACACAACCGATGATCAAGTGCATCTCTCCTTGACCCATGGGCCTGTCTCACACTTCTTTACAAGCTCTGCGGACGCTGCAGCTGGGACGTTCCAAAGCTTCACGCATACAGTTCCATCGCCGTGGGACTTCACATACCAACGCAGCGACTGCACGCGCTATTCCTTGTCAAATGATGGTGAAGACACCAGCTTTGTCCAGTACGCCCCGTATGGCTCGTGGACGCTCGAGTTGCTTGAGCACCAGGGAGTTTCTGCGTCCAACGCCACTGTCATCCGCCTTGAGTTTGAGCTTGCCTACTTGTCTGACAGCAGCACAGCTGACAACAGCAAGCGCGTTCTATTTGCTGGTCAGAGCCGCATCATCCAGCTGCTGGGTGTGGACAAGCCAGGTGGCGCGTGCCTTCAGACGCAGACCTCGGTGAATGTGACTGTTTCAGAGGATCTTTTGCGTGCAAAGCAGTCGCCAACGGCGGCCTTCAACATCGTGATTGAGTTCCGCAGCTCTCTTCCCAGCTCCGCCAGTTTTGGGGCCTTGACCAGCTCTGTGTGGCCTTGGGTGGTAGACGCCACGAGTGCGCAGCTGGCTGAAATCGGGATCACGCGCAAGAGCTGGACTGCGCCCGTGGTGAGTCACTAATCAAGCACCATACAGGTCGATCTGCAGACTTGTGGCTTTGAGTACTGACAATCACGCCATTTGCCTGCTGCTGTTGCTTCGCAGATGGCTGTCGGCGGCAGGGTCAGTGGCTCAAACATCGTGAATGTCAGTGCTGCCGTCATGGCACCAGACTGGACAGCGCCCGTGGTTGAGAGCCGCCTGCGGTCCTTCCTGCTGTCTGTGAGCAGCAATAATGTTAGCGCCACGGCCTTTGGCTCGAGCTACCTAAGCAACTTCGGGGCCGCATATCCTTTGCAGCCCAGAAGCGCTGCTGTGTATGCCACTACAGTAGCTGCAGACACAGCGGAGCAGCAGTTGCCACTATCGCCGCCGCTCAAGCTGTCGCCGCTGGTGGCATCACCCCCGCCCACGCCATAACCGCCCAGCTAGTAATAATGTTGATTTCTCCAGAGCGTTTCGGCAGCGTCAGCCCCAGCAGCCGACTAATGCGGGGCTAGTAGAGCACAGCGGGTTAATCTGGGTTAATGGCCCGGGTGGAAGCGACTATCTAATTCCTGGCGTTTTATTTTGTCGTTCCGACCTATATCGGAACAACGCCCAACCCTGCCCACCCTGGCTATTTGTGCCTTGGTGCTCTGCGGGTGGCGTCGTTTGTTAGCGAGCGTGCGTGCGTGTGCGTTTACGTGGCAGCGTGCTGCTGCTGCATGAGTATCTCTTCTCAGTTGCGAGCGGCGAGCCGTGGGCTCCAGCAGCTGTAATTAGGGCTGCGTTATTGAGAACGTGCTGGTGAGTAGGTGCATGACGTTAATAATGACATGAGCTCATTAACATGAGCGTGGGTGCGACCATTCCTGGACACCCACGCTGAGCAGCAGCCCGTCTAGCAGCTGCTCAGCAGCAGATACGTGTGTGTGTGTGCGCGCCTGGACGAACGTGGAAACGGGGACCGAGGGCCGTAGGGGGCATCGGGCGAGTAACAGTGAGTGGCACGTGTGCAGACTTGAATGCCATGGGAGTAATGGGAGTGTGGCAATGCGACTGCACACCTGGAGGACACGTGTTGGGCTCATTATGGGTTGTGTGATTTGGTGCTGATCTGTAGCAAGGAAGGTGTCCGGACATGGAAACTTTCTTGGTTCTTGCTGAGTGTGATTTTCTTCGTGTATAGTTTATTTGGCCATCGTCAGCCCCAGGAGCCGACTAATGCGGGCCTAATGGAGCGCAGCGGGTTGATGGCCCGGGTGGAAGCGACCATCTAATTCCTGGCGTGTTGTTTTGTTGTTCCGACCCATATCGGAACAGCGCCCAACCCTGCCCACCCTGGTTGTTTGTGCCTTGGTGCTCTGCGGGTGGCGTCGTTTGTTAGCGTGCGCGCGTGTGGGTTTACGTGGCAGCTAGCGTGCTGCTGCTGCATGAGTATCTCTTCTCAGTTGCGAGCGGCGAGCCGTGGGCTCCAGCGGCTGTAATTAGGGCTGCGTTATTGAGAACGTGCTGGTGAGTAGGTGCATGGCGTTAATAATAACATGAGCTCATTAACATGGGTGCAACCATTTCTGGATACCCACGCTGAGCAGCAGCCTGCCGCAGCAAGTCAGCGGTACCTACCCCGTATACCCCGTCGCTCACTATCTAGCAGCTGCTCGGCAGCAGATACGTGTGTGTGTGTGTGCGCGCCTGGACGAACGTGGAAGCGGGGACCGAGCGAGGGCCGTAGGGGGCATTGGGAGAGTAACAGTGAGTGGCACGTGTGCAGACTTGAATGCCATGGGAGTAATGGGAGTGAGGCGCTGAGACTGCACACCGGACTTGGCAATGAGACTGCACACCTACCTGGAGGATACGTGTTGTGCTCATCATAGGTGTGTGTGATTTGGTGCTGATCTGTAGCAAGGAAGGTGTTCGGACTTGGAAACTTTCTTGCGGGTCAGTACATGAATCGCCGAGCGTGATTTTCTTCGTGCATCTTTTATTTGGGCAGCGTCAGCCCCAGCAGCCGACTAATGCGGGCCTAGTAGAGCGCAGCGGGTTAAGCTGGGTTAATAATGGCCCGGGTGGAAGCGATCATCTAATTAATGGCGTTTTGTTTTGTTGATCCGACCTATATCGGAACAACGCCCCACCCTGCCCACCCTGGTTATTTGTGCCTTGGTGCTCTGCGGGTTAGCGTGCGCGCTTGTGGTAATTTATGGTATCTCTTCTCAGTTGCGAGCGGCGAGCCGTGGGCTCCAGCAGCTGCAATTAGGGCTGCGTTATTGAGAACGTGTTGGTGAGTAGGTGCATGACGTTAATAATGTCCAGAGAGGAGTGGAGGGCAAGCACGGTCCTACCCGATGGACCTATCTTATCTACCTTCAGGGGCCATTTGACGAGGGCGTGGGAGCACGAGAGGCTGGTAGCGGACCCGCACGCATTCCCTTCAGACGGCAAGCAACCCGGCATACACATGTGCAAACACAAGCATTGGATGGGGCTAAGCGCACTAGGGTCCGCGCCGCCGACCCTGCACGAACACAGTAGAGCATTCATACCGGTTGCACAGCATAAGCTTTTGATGAGATTCCGTTTATGTTGCTGGCCAATCACCGCGAACCGTGCCTGGGAGAGGCCTAGGGAGGAGAGGACGTGCCCACTGTGTACGGCCAATGAGGTGGAGGATGAGCACCACGTCCTGATGCAATGTGCTGCCTACACCGAGTTACGAGCGTGCAGTGGCCTAGACTTTAGCCTAAACATGCGCGAAGTGATGCTGAAATCTGAGCCTGTCAAGTTAGCTGCATTACTCAGCTCCATCTGGGAGCATAGAAGTAGGGAAGTCCCCCTTGCAAGGGGAGAACAATAAATAGGACAATCATGCACTGGCGTTATAAGGGTCACCCCGGCCCGGGCCTCCGGTTTACACGCAGCAGGAAGGCACGCAAGAACGTGCGCACCACTCTGTAACCACACACACAAAAAATAATGACATGAGCTCATTAACATGAGCGTGGGTGCGACCATTCCTGGACACCCACGCTGAGCAGCAGCCCGCCGCAGCAAGTCAGCGGGACCTACCCCCTATACATACCCCGTCGCTCACTAGCAGCTGCTCAGCTGCAGATACGTGTCTGTGTGTGCGCCTGGACGAACGTAGAAACGGGGACCGAGGGCCGTAGGGGGCATCGGGCGAGTAACAGTGAGTTGCACGCACGTGTGCAGACTTGAATGCCATGGGAGTAATGGGAGTGTGACCGCAGCGGCACGCCCCGTGCCAGAAAAGGGCAGGCCGGGGGAACGCTGTGGCTGCCGGGCGAAATGCGGGGCAGGGCTCACGTGCACACGCACTGCCGTTCTAGCCGTTCAGGCCCCGCGCCAGGAAAGGCCAGGCCGGGGGAACGCTCTGGCTGCCGGGCGAAATGCGGGGTAGGGCTCACATGCACACGCACTGCCGTTCACGCCCCTCACCAGGAACGGGCAGGCCAGGGGAAAGCTCTGGCTGCCGGCTAGGGACTCGCTCGGGGGGCTCAGCCCAAAACAAAATTGTGCGTCTCGCATTTCGTCGGGTCATGCTTTCCGTGTGCGTGCCGAGGCGATTTTGACGTC
Organism: Chlamydomonas incerta; assembly: GCA_016834605.1. NCBI lineage: Eukaryota > Viridiplantae > Chlorophyta > Chlorophyceae > Chlamydomonadales > Chlamydomonadaceae > Chlamydomonas > Chlamydomonas incerta. The sequence continues at coordinate 350,798 of JAEHOC010000042.1, forward strand.
GGCGTCAACCGTCATCAGTCCAGGTCTTAGTAGGTCTAAGTTAGTCCTAAATAGCTCTCTCTAATGAGGCTGAGGCGAGCAGGCGAGCATCGGAAGCGCGTGATCGACCCAACCTGTGCGGCGCCACCCTGCCCATTCCTTCGTCACGCACCCAGCCGCCGCCACCAGCCGCCACCAGCCGCCACCAGCCGCCACCAGCCACCTCCATCCACCTCCCTCCCCGACCTCGTCACTCCACACCACCACCTCCCTGCTGCTCGCTGCTCTCATTGCTTCCACTCCCTCCACTGCTTTCACACACACGTGTGTCTTCCGTTCATTCTTCACTCCATATCACCCGATGGCTTTATGTGCGCCCACCGCCGCCGCCCCCAGGCGCCTCCCCCGCCGCCGCCGCCCCCACCCGCGGGCCCACAAGCCGAGCCGCACCACCACCACTGCTGTAGCGGCAGCAGCAACTGCTGCACCGGCAGCGGCGGCAGGCAGCAGTAGCGGCCGCTGCTCCTGCTTTGACTGCTGTTGCTGCTACTGCCTGCGCAGCAGCAGTTACAGCTGCAGGCGCCACACGCGTTGCGCGGACGCCCCTCCCGCCTCCCGCCTGCCCCAGCTGCGGCTGTGGCCCCCGCCCCCGCCGTCCCCGCCGCCGGCAGCGGCGGCGGCGGCACCGGTGCCCAGCCGCCGCACCACAGCCACGGCGGGCCGCACGCCAGCATTTCACTGCTGCCGCAGCCGCCCGCGCCGTCCTCGCCGAGGGCCGCCGCCGCCGCCGCCGCCTCCTCCTGCCGCCTCAGCGCCGCCGCAGTGACTGGGTCCAGCCGCCGTATCGCCATGCGGTGGCCTGCAGGCGCGCCGCCGGGGGGGGGGGACTGGGATTGGGCTTGGGATTGCGGCTGGGATTTGGGTATGGGGCAAGGGCACCGGTGGTGTGTGTGTGTGTATGTGTGTGTGTGTGTGTGTGTGTGTGTGTGTGTGTGTGTGTGTGTGTGTGTGTGTGTGTGTGTGTGTGTGTGTGTGTGTGTGTGTGTGTGTGTGTGTGTGTGTGTGTGTGTGTGTGTGTGTGTGTGTGTGTGTGTGTGTGTGTGTGTTCGAAATCACAGAATTTGTGTGTGAGTGAGCGTGCGTTGGCGGGGCGTGTTGCAAGGGTGTTTGGAAACGCGGGTGCACTGAAGGCGAGATGCAACCGAAGGCGTTACCGGATGAGCGGCCGTACAGGGCGGCCGCGCTCCAGGGGGAGGAGGGGGCAGTTCATTCCAATCCCAAACCAAACCATTGCCAAGCCAGGAGGGGGGCGGGGGCTGCGTGCGTGGGTGGAGGTGGATGGGGGAGGGTGGAGGTGGGCGGAGGTGGGCGGAGGTGGGTGGAGGTGGGTGGAGGTGGGCGGAGGTGGGTGGAGGTGGGCGGAGGTGGGTGGAGGTGGGTGGAGGTGGGTGGGTGGGTGAGGGTTGCAAGGCTGGGTGGAGGTGGGTGGAGGTGGGCGGAGGTGGGTGGAGGTGGGTGGAGGTGGGTGGGTGGGTGAGGGTTGCAAGGCTGGGTGGAGGTGGGTGGAGGTGGGCGGAGGTGGGTGGAGGTGGGTGGAGGTGGGTGGGTGGGTGAGGGTTGCAAGGCTGGGTGGAGGTGGGTGGGTGGGTGAGGGTTGCAAGGCTGGGTGGGTGGGACCTGGGAGGGCACGGCGGAGCTCTTCAGATTGGGCCTGGGGCTGAGCCTAGGACTGGGAATGCGCACGCTGAGGGCACATGGCGACTGAGAGGGCCTATACCGCATCCGGACGCGGGGCGGAGCCGGCAGCAGCAACAGGGACGGCGTAGCCGACACGACTCGAAACCCGAAACCCCACGGAATCCCGAAACCCCGAAACCCCCGTTAAACTCACCCGGCGGCGCCGCCCGGCAGCTGCCCGACTCCACGTCCTCGCCCTCGCCCCCGCCCTCGCTCTCCTCGCCCTCCTCCTCCTCCTCCTCCTCCTGCTCCTCCTCAGGGTCAAAGTCAAACGTGCCGCGCCCCACCGCCTTGAGCCGGGCCGGCCGCCGCGTGCGCCAGGAGGTGTTGCTACTGCCGCCGCCCTTGACGCTACTGCCGCCGTTGCTACTGCGCCCCTGCTGCTGCTGCCGCCGCCGGCCGCCGGCCTCCTCCTCGCCCTCGGAGGACGGCGGCGAGGGCCGCAGTGACTCGTGGGTTGGCATCTCCAGCGGCCGCGGGCAGTCCTGTGGTGCGGGCGTGTGCCAGTGCGGGTGGTACGGGTGTTGTGTTGTGTTGTATTGTGTTTTGCCGCCGCTGTGGCGCCGCTCACAACCTTCCGCCCATTGTCACAGACACGCGCACACAATCACAATTACACAACCACGCCGATCCCTCCACATCCACAAAGGCCCCACACAAACACACCCGCGCCACCCGCCCATACCCGCCCGCACCCGCACCCGCCTGCCAGTACCGCCAGTCGCCGTCTCCGAAGGCCGCCTGCAGCAGCGCCGCCAGCGGCGGGTCGTGCGCGCGCAGGTCGGCGCGCGTGAGGCGGCGCAGCCCGCCGCCGTCGGGGCCGGGGCCTGCGTGTGTGATGGAGGTTGTGATGGAGGTTGTGATGGAGGTTGTGATGGAGGTTGTGATGGAGGTTGTGATGGAGGCTGTGATGGAGGTTGTGATGGAGGTTGTGATGGAGGTTGTGATGGAGGTTGTGATGGAGGTTGTGATGGAGGTTGTGATGGAGGTTGTGATGGAGGTTGTGATGGAGGTTGTGATGGAGGTTGTGATGGAGGGTGGGTCACCCGCCCACTCCACACCCGCCCACTCCACACCCGCCCACTCCACACCCGCACACCCGCACCCACCGGCGGACACGTCGGTGCGGATGGAGCTCTCGAACCAGGCCTCCGTGCCTGTGTGGCGGAGGTATGCGTCGTGTGTTGTGTTGTGTGCACCCGGGGATGGGGGTGCAGATGATTTCTGTGATGTGTTTTGTGGGCCGGCGGATTGCGGGTGGAGATGGGGGTGCAACACAGCCCCACACACGTGTACGACGGGCCATCCCCCTTTCAACCCCCAGCACGGCAACCCCCGCTCAGCCCCCCGGCTCACCCACGGCCCAGTACTCCTGCTCGTTCAGCGCCATGTAGCAGCCGGGCGGGTAGCGGCCCGCCTGGGGGGGGGGGCGGGGGCACAGAGCGGTTCGGTGCGTGTGGGCGTGTGGGTGGGCGTGTGGGTGACGTGTGCGTGCGACGGCGAGGATGTAGGGGCTGGCGCACGGGCAGGGGCTGGCGCACGGGCGGGCAGGGGTAGGGGCGGGACGCGGGCAGGGGTGAAGAGAGAGTAAACGGCGGCGGCTGCGAACAACCCGCATAAGCCCCATCAGCCCCACCCACATCCCCCCTCTCACCACCCTCACCACCCGCACCACCTCCCACCCACTTCCACCACCCCTACCCCTACACACACCCGCACCTGCAGCGCAGCGCTGTCGGCGGCCATGACGCCCGCCACGCCGCCCGGCCCCAGCCCCCTGCTACTGCTACTGCCCCCTGCTACTGCTACTGCCCCCTGCTACTGCCACCTACCTGCAGCGCGGCGCTGTAGGCGGCCATGACACCCGCCACGCGGCCCGGGCCCAGCCCCAGGCTGTGCACGGCGTGGCCCACCTCGTGCACCAGGATGGACTGGCAGGGGTACCAGCTGTAGCAGGGGTGGGGGGAGCGGCAGTAGCAGGGGGGGCAGCAGCAGGGGTGGGTGGATGCGGTGGCAGTAGCTCGTGGACCAGGATGGACTGGCAGGGGTACCAGCTGCAACAGCAAGGGTAGGGGAGGTGGGGGCGGTGGCAGTAGCAGGGGCGGGTAGGACAGGCGGCAGTAGCGGGCGGTGGCAGTGGCAGCAGCAGGCGATGGCAGGCAGTGGCAGAAGAATCCGGTGAAAATGACAACCGGGTTGAGGGGGACGGCCCACTTTCGTCCTCCCGCCCACTTCCACCTCGCACAATCCCTCCCCCATTTCTCCCCTCTCCCCGCTCCCCCCTCCGCATCAGTTGCAGCACCACCGGCACATGGACGGCTCCCCACCCCCTCATACGCACCCCCCCACACACACACACCCCACCCATCCCCCCGAGGGGGAGCCGAGCCTGGGTGGCAGTTCGTCGACGGCGCGCCGACCTCGCCCCGTCTACACTCTCCGCCCCGAAACGCAAGAGTATACCGTTACCCTGTATTGCCGCAAACTGCACCTGCCTGTCCCTTGTCTAGTTTCGCTTGGGTTTAGATTGGGCTGGTGTTCACAACCCCCCCCCCCACCCCCTCACCGGTCCCGCTCCATGGTGAGGTTCTCCTCGCCGCAGGAGGTCACGGGGATGGACGGGGTGGCGCCCAGGCCGCGGGCCGAGGTGTCGATGTGGCGCCCCGTGTTGTAGGCCATGAGGCGGTGGGCGGGCACGTCTGCGTGTTGGAGGGGTGTGTGTTAAAAACAATAAACAGACGGACAACAAAGCGCGCCAAACACGCGTGGGGTGTGTGTTGGAGGGGTGGGGGGGAGTCGAGGGGGTTGTAAACACCAGCCCCGTGGGGGTGTGTTGAGTGCGCGTGTGGGCGTGTTTGTATGATGGAGGTAACAAGAGGCCCATCGCCGAAAACGCCGCCCCCAGCCGCGCCACCGACGTTCTGTTTGCACTTGGAGTAAGTTGAATTTGGAGGCAGAACCACCACCACCACACCACCCACACCACCCCTCACCACCCCTCACCGCACCACCCCCAGCACCTCACCGCTGGCCACCTGGCGCCGCCCAAACACCGCAAAGCTGGCGCCGCCGGCCCGCAGCCGGGGGACCAGGCCGGGGTCGGGGCTGTCGGCCAGCATGCGGCCCACAACGTGGCGCAGGCGGGACACGGCGGCGTCTGGCACACAGTCAAAGGCCTGTGGTTGGGGTTGGGAGGTTTGGGGTTTGGGGGGTTTGAGGGGTTTGGTTGGGCTTTGGTTTGGGGTGAAGGGTGTTGTGATTTGGGTCTTAATGGGGTCGGCCGCAAGTTAGCGACAGTGACCTCGCCTCGACTGCGAATCACAACAAAGGACAGGGCGCTGGCCTGTGGCACCTGGAGCCGGCTCGAATCGACTCGACTCGGTTGATTAGCACAGTTGCACCGCCCGCCCCATCCCCAACCCCACCCCCACAACCCGCACCCAACCCAGCACGGCGTCTTCACGGCCTCACCCAAATGGGCATGCCGAGCACCTCCCCCCGCTGCCGGTACCCCGGCTCAGCCGCCGCCGCCGCCGCCGCCACCGCCGCCGCCGCCCCGGCGGCGCGGCCGCCGCCGCCACCTGCCCGGCCCGTGGCGCCGCCGCCGCCGCCGCCCGCTCCCAACGACGCCGGCGGCGGCGGCGGCGCGCCGGTGGTGGTGTTGAGGTGCGCCGTGGCGCCGTCGGGCGTGATCTTGACGATCGCGGAGGGGCCTGCGGAGAGGGGGGTGGGGGCTCTGAATACAAGCTGAACCAAGGGGGGTTCCATGCTGGTTAAAGCAGATGGGGGGTGGCGTGCGGTTCCAGTGCGTTCAAATGCGACTGGTAGTTAGGATGCGTTTAAATGGGTGGCGCTGTGGATGTGGCGGTGGGCTTGGGGCCGTGGGGCCGCGGAATCGTGTGCGGGTGTGGCAGATTTTTTGCGGAATGAGGGTCGCGGAGGGGAGGGAGCGCCCGCGCCGCCTCTACGTTGGAAGCTGTTGATGGGTTAAGGTCCCGGGGATTGGATAGGACGATCCCCACATCGTTCGCCTATCCCGCCCAACCCCCAGCCTCAGTTTCAGTGTCTCCTGCAGCGCTTCCGTTTCCTCTCGGGATTGGTTCACAGTAACCCCCAGCCCCACCGCCCGCCCGGCCGCGCTCACCCGAGTGCGTGCACACCAGGCCGCGGCTGGCGCTGCGCACACGCCAGGTGTGGAACTCGTACGTGCCTGCGGTTGTGTGTGTTGGCATTTGTGTTTGCGTGTCTGTATTCCTTGTGTTTGTAATCGTGTGTGCGTGTGCACGTGCGATTCAGGCGAGGTAAATACGGTACTGGGCGTGGACCGAGGCGTGAAATGATCGGAGGGAGGCAACCGCCACCCAAACCCCACCCACCCCAAATCCCAACCAACACCCCGCCACAACAGCCACCAACCACCCAAACCCCACCCACCCCAAATCCCAACCAACACCCCGCCACTCCACAACAACAGCCATCACCCACCCCACCCACCCACGAACAGGTTGCCGCGCGGCGGTATGGTCCCGTGGGCCACCTCCGTGGCGCCGCCGCCGTCGCCCCAGCTGAGCTCCAGCGGCTCGGGCGTGTCGTTCACAAACAGGTGGTAGCTGGAGGCGGACACCTGAGGGGTGGGGGTGGAGGGTGGGGAGCTGGGGTTTGGGGCGTGTTTGTGTTTTGTGCATTTGGGTGGGGGTGGGGGTGCAGGGGGAATGGGTTGCGGGAAGGTGGGAAGAGAAATGCAGCAGAGTTGCCAGGATTCCATTCCCCCGCCGTCCCCCCTTCCCACACGCCCTTCCCACACGCCCGTCACACACGCCCCACAACCACGCCCACCCACCTGTCCGTTCCACTCCACCGTGTGCAAGTCCTTGTTCAGTGTGGCTCCACTGGCGGCGGCGCCCAGCGGCGCAGCGGCTGTAGCCGTGGCTGTAGCCGTGGCGGCAGCTTTAGCGGCGGCCGCGTGGCGGGACGTGGGGCCGAGCGCAGCGGCGCTGCCGCCGGCCAGGGGCGGCGCCGCCGCGGCAGCTGGCGCCAGCGGCGCGGCTGGCGGCGACGGCGATGGCGACAGCGAGTGTGGCTGGTGTTGATGCTGTTGCTGCGGAGGAGGAGGGGGAGGCAGCGTGAGCGGGGGCGGGGGGTCGCCAAAAGCCCGAAGGAGGGAAGGGAGGCAGGGGCCCTGCTCAGGCCGGGCCGACCCTGACTCTGACCCTGACCCCGACCCCGACCCTGACACGACATGTCGGGCTCATGGGGCAGGCGGAAGCAGCTATGCGCCGGCCCAGTTGAAACCTTGCGGCGGGGTTGTGCCACACACATGTGATCCCATGACATGACATAACAGGCTTCAACACAGCTGAGGCGGCACATGACATGACACGAACATATCACATCACTGCCACACAAGCACGCAGAACGTCGCACTCGCCCACACACGCACCTGGCCGTTCAACCACTCCACCGCCGCCACGCCGCCGCCGCCATCGCAGGGAGTGGGCATCACGGCGTCCCGCGGCTGGCGGCCGTCAGGGTACGACACGCCACGACACGCCACGAAATACGCCGCGGGCCCGGAGAGCCCCCAACCGGTGGTCGTGTCAGGCCCTCATTGGGCGCCCGGGGGCTCAGGCCAGCTGCTGCTGCTGATTCGGTTGCGGTCGAAGTGTCGTCTGTAGCCTTAACAGCACACCCCGCCCCCCTTGGGAGCGGCGGCTCTGCAGCTGTAGCCGTGTAAATGCACCTGCTAGTGACACCGCGTGACACGGCTGGGGGGCGGAAAACACCTCAACCGCCGCACTTCGCCGCTTCCACGCGCCTGGAGCCCAGGGATCTGAATGTGAGCTTTGGCTCTGTCGGCGGCTGCGCCTCGAGGAGCCAACACGTGCGCTTGGCGGGGGCTGTAGCGCCGGCGTCGGCGAAAGCGCCGGGTAATCGGTGTGGGTGCCCAGGCTCTGACACGACTCCCGCCTTTTAAAGTGTCTCCCCAACTGCAAACTAGATAGTTCTCAGGTTTTGGAGACAAAAAGAGCGACGCTAGCGAGCGGTGGCTTTGGGTTCGAGGTAAAGGGCGGGGAAGATGGCAATTGCCGTTGAAGCCTGTCTGAGATATGGCGCGCTGTAGGAGCTATGAAATGCGCGGGATGGCCTAGATGACAATGAGCTCAACGGAAGCTGATAAAATTGAGTTGAGGAGCGAGTCCCCATCCCCAACCCGCCATCGCTGGAATCGCGCGACTTGCCTGTTCACGATTCGATTTACATTATCAACATCTTGTGAGAGCACTCTAAACATATGCAAGCTTGAAACACCACTTCCCGAGGAATTTCAAGACAGAGAACCCACTTTTGCTTCCCGCGCGCAAAGTTGTTCCTGCCTTCTGTTTTACGTTATTAAGGTCATACTATACACTTATGCCTGGCCCAGAACGACTCGTCTCTGACCCGAAGACACTTTGAGCAGTTTGGCCAAAATGCACAAGCCGCACCTCGCTGAGTCGTATCATAAAGAGCTTTTGGCAACGCTACAAGTAAGCCGGGTCAAAACCCTCAAAAGGCCTGGTCCCGCGGCTTTGTCACCCGCGGTGTTGGGTGCGGCATTGCCCCCGCGCTGTCCCTTGCGCTGGTCCCGCCACACATGCCCTCAGCTCGTCTGCTCCAATCCCGCGCACGCGCAGGCGAAAGGCAAGATCCCGCGCATGATGACGGCGGCGGACGAGCGGAGGGACGCCGAGAACAAGAACACGGGACCGCGCATCTTCCCCGGGCCCTGGGGCACGGAGGCCGTTTTGGAAGGCATGGTGGGTGGGGCGGGCAGGTTAGCGGGCGGGAGGGGCGGCTGGCTGCATGTGTGTGTTTGCTATTGTGCACGGGCGGGCTCGGCTCACGCCAGACGTCCAGACCCAACATCGGCGGGTGGGGAAGTGCGCCTGTGCTCGCTCGCCGCCTGCCACAGCCCTTGCCCCCGTGCACCCATCCGGGCTGCCCGCGCTCCACGCCGCCGACTCCCGTGGCCACCGCCTGACTGCCACCTGCTACTGCCTACCTGCTGCTGCCTGCCTTCTACTGTCTGCCTACCTGAATCCTGCTACTGCCTGCCTGCTACTGTCGGCCAACTTAAATCGGCTTGTGTGGGTGTGTACGTGTGTTTGCAGGTGCGCAAGGCGGAGGAGCGGATAGAGAAGGCCACGCGGGGGCAGCCCGGTGGCGGTGGGGCCGGCGGCGGCGGCGGAGCAGGCGCGGGAGCAGCAACGGCGTCCAAGAAGCCGCGCGACCCGACCGCGCGGAAGCAGATCCAGGTGGGGCGCCGGGCGGTGGTGTGTCGGGGTAGAGGGGTGGAGCGCAGTGAAAGGCAGGTGGGGCGCCGGGCGGGGGTGTCACGGAATGGAGCGCAATGGCGGCGGTAGTCAGCGGTGATGGGGGGGGGGCTGGCGGCGGAAGGTCGGGCCTAAGGGCACACGGCATTGCAGGGCGCCCGGGGGGCAAGGCGGCGAAGCGATGAGGGAAGCAATGAGGACGCTGCCCCTGCTGCTGGGGTTGGGCCGTGGCGCCCGGTGTGTGTGGGTTGGGGATGGGCGAGGGGCGAGTCGCTTGGGCGGGGGGCGGCACGTACGCAGCGAACGAGGAAACCCGGCCGTTTGCTGCAACCCGGGGCAATGGACCACACGGGTTGACACGTGACCACTCCCTCCGCTTGTCCAGTGCACACATTACATGCCCAGTTTTAGTGGCGTACCGGCACCCGCACCCAACTGCCTCTCCCTCTGTCCCTCGCCTCCGGTGTGTGCCACCACCACCGCCACCCGCAGGCGCGCATGGCGGCGCTGGAACAGGAGCTGGCGGCGGAGCGGGCGCTGCGCAGCGGCCTGGAGGGCGAGATGGCGGGACTGCGGGAGAGCCTCTCGCGGGGCGGGGGCGGCGGAGGGGCAGGAGGGGAGGCGGGCGGCGCGCGGTAGGTAGGGAGGGTGGGTGGAGAGGGTAGGTAGGCGGGTGCGTGTGTGCGTGGGGTGTGTGAGGTGTGGTGTGGTGTGGCGGTTTGACGCTGTGGTGGTGGTGGTGGTGGTGGTGGCTGCCGTGCATATGCTTTTGCTGGTTGCGTTGGTGCTTGGGAGGTCCGCGTTCGAAGCAGAATGATAGTATGGTACGGTATTGGATCAATGAGAGATTACGAGATTTGTGCGCTACGGCCGCGGGGCTACCGTCAGGTGTTGACCATTTAGGAATGTTAGGGACCGTCTGTTATGTTTTGATGTTTGATGTGGAGTCTTCGGTGCAAGGGAAGCGGAATACGCAGGGGGGTCGGGATCAGGTCAGCGCAGCGACGCCGACGGCTGACGGCTGACGGCTGGAGTTCTGGCCATACCACTTGGCCACACAGGGGCTGCGCCGCGGTATGTGGAGGCCATCCCCCGCACATGCGCTGTACTGGGCGTGTTTGCGGGTGGGAACTTGGCTGAATCTATGTAAATTACGCTCGCACATGACAGCGAGTGAGGCAATGGGAGCTTCAGAGGCCAGCTTGGAACAGGCCGCAGCGGATGGCACAGGTGGCACAGGCCCTTGGATGGCGCCGGGATGAGCATGAGCGCTGGGGCCACGGTTTTAGCCCGGCACGCAAGGCTGGCACGAGACTCACTCCTAGCTGCAGCATTTTGGTGATGCATGCAACATACATTTGAACGCAAGCGAGCAGAGAGAGTTTTGGATGCGCGGGAACCTATCGTTCCACACTTAAGACTCACATTGAGACTTCAAATGCTATGTCTTCACTCCCTTGCCGATATTCGAAGTAGTTAATGAAGCATGGCCGACGAAAAGGCTGCATCGCCGCGCAAGCCGACGCATGATGAAACCGGCGAGCTGCCTCCCTACCGCTACGACCCCTTGAAGCACCGATGGGAGCTCAAACTCAACTTCATGTCGGGTGAGCGCATCATAGAGGGGGTTGCGTGCACCGGCCATTAGCGTGGCCTCTGCCTCCGCTGCCCCGGAATCGTTCGCGCCATCCTGGCGTCCAAGTCGCCCCCTGCCATCATCACCGATATGAATAATGTCCCGCGCGCCGCCGCTGCTCGCATAACTCGCACAACACGATGCAGGCGTGACGCTGGGGCCGTGGCTGGCCTTCCTGTGGACGCACTGGCGCGACATCCACTGGGCGCTGTTCTGGCACCGGGTGCGGCCGCCGCGGCGGGCAGGGCGGATGGGGCGTGGGGGTTACTGTGAACCAATCCCGTCAGGAAACATCACTGAGGGATGTGTGTGGGGTGGGGGTGGAAAGGGGCTTGTGTGCCGGTGGGTCTGACAGGATGTGAGGGAGTTACGCCGTGGCCAATGCCGGGGCATGCTTAAAAAGCCTGCCCGCTCCACGTCCCCAATCCAAACCTTCACCTTCAGCTCGTGCCTTCAACTCCATTCCCTACCAGCCATTTCACGCCCGGGGCTGCCCCCCTCCCCACCGAACTCGCTGCCCCATGCCACCTTTCACCTGACCTTCTCACGCCGGCTTATCACCCCTGCTCACCCCTTGCTCACCCCTTGTTCAACCCCCTTGCTCAACCCCTCCCACGCTCACCTCCTCCCACCCCACCCCCCCCCCCACACACATCACCCACACACACAGGTGGCCTTCCTGAGCGCCATGTCAGTGGTCAACAGCGTCCTGGCGCTGTTTGACTGGTAGGGCGGGTCTGTGGGGCAGGGGCAGGGGCAGGGGGGGGGAGGACTGGGTGGGGCAGGGCGGGGCAGTGCGGATGGGCGGTGGGGAAGGGTGGGCTGTGGGGCTTTGTGGGGTGGTGGAGGCGTGCCGCCGCTGCCGCTACCTCCGGCACAGTCCCCAAACACCCCCACACCCACAACCCCTTCCCCCCGCCCCACCCTATACCCGCCCCACCCTACACCCACCCACCCCCACCCTACACCCCCCCCAACCCCACCCAACCCCTAAACCCCACCCGCCCCCTCCCCCCACAGGGCGCTGCACTCCCGGTCCGTGGCCGCCCAGGCCCTGCACCCCGAGCCGCTCTTCATCCTGGGCCACCCGCGCAGCGGCACCACGCACTTGCACAACCTGCTGAGCCGCGACCCCGCCTTCGCCTTCGTCAACACCTTCCACGCGGGTGCGTGTGTGGTGGTTGGTGGGGTGGGGAGGGTGGGGCGGGCCAACAACCCCAACAACCAACAACCCCCGCGCCTACTCAGCATTGCACACCTCACATGCCTGCCCCCTTTCCCCACCACCACCACGCCCACCCACCATAGTTAGACCGCAATGGTGGCCGTGTCCCATTGCATTGGACCCCTCCGCAGCGCCGCCCTGCAGCACTTCCCCTGCCCCCGCTGCTTCCCACCATTCCAAAACCCTGCACGCCCTCACGCCCCACCCACACCCACCCACCCCACACAACGCCCACCCACCCCCCACCTCCGCGCTCTGGGCTGGGCTGGCTGGTTTGGGTTCTCTTGGTCGATTCGCTTCGGTTTCTGGAATAAACTACCCCCACCCACCCACCCCCCACACACAGGCTTCCCCTCCTCCTTCCTGACGCTGGAGCCGGCGCGGGGGCTGCTGGCGGGGCTGCTGGCGCCCACGCGACCCATGGACCGCATGGCGCTCAGCTGGGAGCTGCCGGCGGTGAGGGGGGGAGGGGAGTTGGGGGGGGAGAGTTTGAGGGGGTGTGTGGAGGGCCGCCGTCCACCAACCGCACGTGCCGTACAATCCCTAAACAGGGAGTTGGAGGGGTACGGGCACGTGTGCGTATGGCACGCGTGTGAGAACATTGGGAGGGGGGAGGGGGGCACGGCCCACGGACCGGAACGCGTGGCGCCCATCCAGGGGCAGGGAAACAGCCGGCGTGACGGAGTGAGGTAAACGGCGCAAGGTAAAAACGCCATGCTCACCTATTTTGAGGGTTTCAGAGGTTAGAGGTGTGTTCAGAATAACGGGCGGGTTTTTACTGAACACGCCACACCCACCACGCACCGCACCACGCACCTCACGCCCACACGCAGGAGGACGAGATTGCGGTCAACGTGCTCAGCGGCTGCGCCGTGTCGCCCTACGCGGCGCTGGTGCTGCCGCGGGCCTGGCGGGCGGGCGGAGGAGGGGCGGGAGGAGGGGCAGGAGGGGCAGGAGGGGCGGGGAGCGAGCGGGCGGGGGGCGGCGTGGTGGGGCTGCGAGATTTCCTGGACTGGGACTGGGAGGGCGAGGAGGGGGAGGAGCAGCAGCAGGCGGGTGGGGAGCGGGAGGGGGCGGAGTCCGCGCCGGCGGCGGCGGCGGCCGTCGTTGAGAAGGAGCAGCGGGGGAGACACAGCAGCAGCGGCAGCGGTGCTGCGGGCGGCAAATCAGGGGGTGCTGGAACGGCCGCAGCAGCAGCACCAGCAGCACCTGCAGCACCAGCAGCACCTGCAGCACCAGCAGCAGCACCCGCGCCAGCTGTAGCAGCAGGGGAGGCGGCCGCAGCGCGCGAGCAGCAGCAGCAGCAGCGGTGGCGGCAGCGGCGGGCGGACCTGCGGGCGGCGGCGTTCGCGAGGTGGCTGTCGGCATTCAAGTGGTTCATGAAGAAGGTGGGTTCGTGTGTGGGCGTGGGCGTGTGGGTTTTTGTGTGCGTGTGTTTGGACGAGTTCTTGGGGGCGGGGCTGGGGGGTGGGTAGTCCCTTCCATCACCAAGTCATCAAATCAAACGATTGCACACCAAAACCTCAGGTGTGTGATGTTGGACGGATGGGAGGCGCACTGAGGCGCACCCACCCCGGGGCAATGCCAAACACACACGCACCGTGCCCCACCCACCATGCCGCCCCCCGCGACGGCCCCACCCCACCCACCCGCAGGTCACCTACCGACACGTGCGGCAACATCAGTCCCGGCAGCAGCAGCGGCAGCAGCCCGGCGGCCAACCGCCGCCGCAACCGCAACAACCGCAACCGCCCCAACCGCAACCGCCCCAACAACCGCCCATGCTGCTGATCAAGAGCCCCGTGCACACCGCGCGGCTGCGCACGTGGCTGGCGCTGTTCCCGCGGGCCCGGTTCGTGTTCGTGCACCGGCACCCGGTGGAGGTGAGGGCCTGGGGGGTGAGGGTGGGGTGGGGGGAGGGGGGGGGTAGTTTTCTCCAATTCCCAAATCAACGGGGGGGGTGAACACCATCCCAATCCTGGGGGGAGGTGGGTGGGTGAGGATGGGTGGGTGGGGAGGTGAAGTCGGTAGGTGGGGGGGGGGGGGGCGATGGGTAGGTGAGAGAGGTGGAGGGCAGGGGTGAAGGGCAGGGGTGGACGGACGGGGTGGCAGGGCGGGGGCTGCATCAGCTGCAACTGAAACCCCTGAACTTGGGGAGCCGCCCCCCCTACACTGCTATGTACCATCCATGCACACCCCCAAACGCCACACGCACCCCACACCCACGCCCCACACCCCCTCCAGGTGTTCCAGTCCGCGGCGCACATGGCGGACAGCTACTACCCCTACACCTACCTGCAGGTGCTGTGTGCGTGTGCGGGGTGGGCGTTGGGGTTCGAGGGGGGAGGGCTGAGGGTGGCCTGGGGAGGGGCTGGGGGCTGGGTGTGCGTGGGCCTGCTGTGCGCCGTGCATATCCATGTGCGATGTGTGCCTGCGTGTGCGTGAGCAGGGATGTCCTTGCCTGCCCCATCCATCAACCACGCTTCACACCCCACGCTTCACACCCCAAACCGACCACACACCACGCTTCATGACACCACGCCTCATCACCCCACCACAGGCGCCGGACGACGCAACCACCAACGACTTCATCATGGACCAGTACGAGCTGATGTACAGGTGGGTTGGTTAGTCGGTTGGTTGGTCGGTGGGTGTCGGTTGGTCCCCCCCCCCCAATGGTTGATTTGGGAATTGGAAAAAACTACACACACACACACACACACACACACACACACACGCACACACACACACACACACACACACACACACACACACACACACACACACACACACACACGCACACACACGCACGCACACGCACACGAACACACGCCCAGGTCCTACACCTCCCACCGCGGCGCCGTGCCGCCCGGCCGCCTGCTGGAGCTGCCTTTTGCCGAGCTGGAGGCGGACCCGCTGGGCGCGCTGAGGCGGGTGTACGACACCTTCGGGTGGGTGTGGTGGGAGGTTGGGGATTGGGATGGTTGGTTGAGTTGGTTAGGGCTGGTTGGGGTTGGAGGTTGGTCAGGGGTCAGGGGGTCAGACCCAAATGAAGCCGCACGCGCGCCCCGCACACCTGGCACCTAACCAACCAACCAACCACCGCCCGCCCACCGCCAACCGCCCAACCACCGCAGCTGGTCGGACCGCTGGGAGGCGGTGGCGCCGCTGTTTGGCGACTACAGCGCCAGTCTGGCGGATTTCAAAAAGAACCAATTCAACAGGTGCGTCACGGCAGGGCGCATGTTAACGCAGAGCTCTTCCTCTTGACTGGATTGATTCCTCCTAGGGCCGTCCCTGCCGTGGCTGGCGTTCCACCCGTACGGTGTGTTAGAGAGCGGTGTGTGTGCTGTGGTGGTGGTGTCCGCATCCTGTCGCATCACGTGCCACTACCGCAGCCCGGCGGTTGGATGGTCCGCGATGGTTCCCGTAACACCCGCAGCGCCCACACCCTGCCAAGCATTTGCAACCCCCACCCCACTGTGCCGCACCCACCATCGCCATCACGCCACCATCCCAGGCTGTCGCCGGAGGCGGAGGCGGTGGTGCGCCGCCGCTGGGCGCCCTCCTTCGCCGAGTTCGGCTACTCGTGATATCGATGCCCTATGGCATGCGGCGAGACAGCGTAACGGGGCCGTTGGGGTATGCGGCCCAACCCCCGGGGGGCGGATCCCTTGGATTGAAGGAAGGGAAGTAAGACGGAAGTATGCGGGTCAATGAGCCACATTTCATTACAATTGAAGAGGAAGGGGATTGAGTACCCCAATATATAGAAGATGGAGGCGCTCTCATGGGAGCAAGGCCTTGAGCAGGGCGTCCGTACTAGTACGTGCTCTCTGGCGCGTGCGCTGCGTCAGCAGGTCCCTCAATGCAATCTGTGCCGGGGCGTGTGGGCTGGACGTGCGGGCGTGCGGGCGTGGAGCGCGCGCACCGCTTCGTCCTTTGTTGTGCGTGGTTACAAGGTGGTGGCACGATGTGCATTATTCCTGCCCTTGTAGAAACCGAGGCCCAGGCCGGGGGCCCCTGCAAAACACTTTCATAGGCAGCTAGCTAGGTTGGTCCCCGAAAGGGGTTTGTCCTGGGCGGGGCCGCTTCGTTCTGGGACCGCGTAGATAGTGGGCGCGGGCTTTGCGGGCGAACACGTACTATACGGCCATGGCCGTGGGCTACATGTTTCACTGAAGCGTGCTGACCGTTGTGGTTGGTGCAGCAGCCGCCTGTCGGCGGGCTGACGTCGATATGTTGTTTGGGAATCAAGTGGCGTGCCCGGCAGCGCTGTCCGCCGACCCGACCCGGGGCGGCTAACCCCTGGAATCCGTGCGCGCGGGCCGGGCTCTGACGTTGGCACACGTGATGCGCATTGCTGCTACCTACGACTCCTGTTGGGTCGGCTGCAGTCCCTTGGTATTATCCTTGGTGTTCGCGTCGCCGGGTCTCCAATCAACGAAGTCAGCCTATCTATAACTAACTGCGTCCGAACTTGCGTCCGAATGAGGCCTCTTTGCACCGGTGGGTATGCATGCATGATTAATACGGATGAAGATCTCTCCAGAACTAACGGAGTACCAGGTGGGGGGCTTAGGATGCTGCGCCCCGGCGAAGCGCCCCCCACACCACGCGCACTCCGTCCTGCTCAAATGAACTGGCACGCGGGTACACGCGCTTTCAGCGGCACCGCACCGCACCATCCTCGTATGAATAGTAGTTATGTGAAAAGGGGTAAAAGCGACACGCACACGCACACGCACACGCACACGCACACGCACACGCACACGCACACGCACACGCACACGCACACGCACACACCACTGCGTCCTGCGCAAACCAAACTGACAGATTCCATGGACCATCCATGCATAATGCGCGGGTAGCGCGGGGAGCAGTAGTCCTGCGACGACGACCGGCTCCCGCCCGCTACACTTGATCATTCGGCGGCCGGGTGGCATATATAAACGCGGTGCACACTCAAATAATCCAAACACACTCGGACGCCGGACCTGTCGTACGCGCATGCCTGGATGCATGGATGCCACAGCAGATCACACACTCAACCGCATGCCACGTGGGCTTTACTCGGCCTCAAGTCAGCTCTTTGGAAGTACCCTGCCGTCGGTACGTCGGCACGCACTGCTACGACTTGTGGATGACGCATATACTTGGTGCGCAATAATGGATGATGAATCGCAGTATCCATCTCCTGAGCCCGCACGCACGCACTGCTGCCCGCCGCACAGCTGTGTGTGTGTGGTTACAGAGTGGTGCGCACGTTCTTGCGTGCCTTCCTGCTGCGTGTAAACCGGAGGCCCGGAGCTGACGCCCCCGGCAAGTACAGCAATCACGTGCGTGCCTATAGCCCGGATGGGTCGCGCCATGCACAACATCACCACATGCAACCGCCCCAACCGCCCCAACCGCCCCATCAGTAACGAACCCATCCCCACGCACGCACAGCGTGCGTGCGCGCGTGTTTGCACCCCGCCCTCTTCCTCTGCCCACGCGCCCACCCTGTGTTGACTCAACACCCGCTCATCCTGAAGGCACGCAGGTCTATAGCTCCCAGATCCAGATCATGCAAGCCGAACCGAATCCACCGAATCCAATTGCTGCTGTCAAGTAGTCATCATCACTCATTACTCATTACTCATCAGATGGGGATCACGCGGTGGCTGTTGCGGCGGCGGCGCACGACCACAAAGGCGGTGCCCGCAACCGCCGCCACGACCGCGGCGCCCACGACCACGGCGGGCAGTACAATGCGCAGCGGCGCCCCACTGCCGCTGCTGCTGCCGCTGCCGCTGCTGCCGTCACCGCTGGCGGTACCACTGGCGACGGCGGCCGCGCCCGCCGATGAGGAATCACCACCGGCTGCCATCGCCGCTTGCAGCTGCGGATCTGTCGGGGATGACCTGGCAGCCGCGGTGGCGTCCGATGTGGAGGCGACAGCGGTGGCGGCCTCACCTGAGGCCGCCTGTAGCGCAGGGGCTGCGTCCGATGATGAGGAGGAGGCGGTAGAGGGGGGGCTGGTGGCGTCCTCCTGACGGGCGGTGGCGGTCCGGCCGCTCGCAAGTGGCGGGGGCGCCGGCAAGGGAGAAGGCGAGGAGCGAGCGGATACGGGTGCGGGAGAGGGCGTGGGCGACGGCGACGGCGAAGGTGAGGCGCGAGCGGGTGCAGGTAGTGCAGGAGAGGGCGATGGTGCTGGGGAGGTTGAGGGCGCCGGGGAGGGAGAGGATGATGCAGCGGGCGAGGGCGCCGGGGAGGGAGAGGGAGCCGGAGAGCGCGCCGACGGGGAGGGCGAGGGCGCCGGGGAGGTAGACGGTGAGCGAGGCGTCGGCGAAGTGGCGGCGGCGGCTGCTGGTGCCAGCAGGGAAGGCGCGGGGGAAGTGATCGTCAGCTCGTCCGACAGCTCATCCTGCAGCCCGGCGGCGGGCAGCACGGCGGCCAGCTGCGACAGGCCTGCGGGCTGGTAGGCAAAGTCGACGTCGGCGTCCGAGGTGGCGGCCAGGTTGGCGGCGCACATCTCGAGCTTGGAGGCGGCGGGAGTGATGGGGCAGCTGCCGCCGGAGGCGCACGTGCAGCTGTTGGGGCAGCGCGTGTTGTACGGGTGCGTGATTGTGCAGGTGCGGGTGTTGGATGCTGGGGCGGTGTGTGTGTGTGCGAAGGGGGAGGGGCGTTGCAAATATGGTATGTGCGTGTGCGTGTGGGATAGGCAGCATGCGTAGGGTCCAGCGCACCGCGTGGGGTGGGGTGGTTCAGTGTGTGAGAGCACAAGGGAGAACGTGTGCGTGTGGGCTAGGGTGTGCCCGCGGGTGCCCGCGGGTGCCCGCGGGTGCCCGCGGGTGTGCCCGCGCCCACGACGTGCCCCCACCCACGCCACGCGCACGCCACGCGCGCGGACCACGGCCCATGCCCACCTGCCGGCGCACTGCTGGTAGCAGCCGACGTCGGGGAACGCGCTCTCACGCGTGTAGCCGGAGTTGCACCTGCGTGCGTCAGCCCTTGCGCGTGTCAGCCCTTGCGCGTGTCAGCAGCATGTGTAATGTTGTTGCAGGGGGGGCATGGCGGGGGGGGGGGGGAGCACCAGCCCAATCTAAACCCAAGCGAACCGCGAGGGGGGGGTCGGATATATTGGGCCGTGCTTACGTGCGTAGGGCTGAGGTTGAGGGCGGGAGGGGATGCAAATATGTTCGGGGGATGGGGGGCGCTGCACACGTACGTACGCTGCTCCATGCATCCTAGCACGCCCCGCCCCACCCGCACCCACACCGGCGCCACCGCACGCGCACCCACGTGGGGAGGCAGGGGCGGTTGTACTCCACTTTGCCCGCGCCGCACTGGATGGGCCGCGACCGGCTCTTCGCGTAGTCTCGCGAGCTGCATTATTGGCGTTAGCAGCGGACTCGTTTGCAACGCGCAGTACGTAAATCGTCATCATATGGCAAACACGTGCACGTTGCATTACCCCCCCCCCTCATCCCAGCGTGAGCAGCGGACCCGTTAGCAATGCGCAGTGATAAAACGTCAAAAAGCTACACGCCTTCATCATAGGCAAACACGTTCACGTTGAGCTCACCAGAACCATCCCGTACAGGGGCACAGGTAGCCATAAGCAGAGTTCCATTCGGGCTGCGTGCATGTTTGCAGATGAAGGGGCGGCGAGCGTAGGGCAGGTAGAGTAGATAGATGTAGCGGAATGGATTGATTGGCGGACAAAAGTCAGGCAGGACGTCGCGTCAGGCACATGTGACGGCAAAACAAGCACGTGCGTGTGCGTGCAGCGTGGGGCTAGTGGGGCACATTGCCGACGTCGCTTCCGCCGCGCTAGAATATATGCCCCCATGCAGGTACGCAGGCAATTCGGGAGCCAGTGATTGTGCGTACGTCCGGCCACGCTCGCACGCACCGTCCTGCCGTTGCTGCAATACCAACACTTCGACAGGTCCCCGTAGCTGGCGACGGTCGTGATGCCGTCTCCCAGGCTGCCCGTGCCGTCTGTCTCGCCGGACCGGCACGCCTCCACGCAGTAGGAGTAGGGCACGCCGTTGTTGCCGCGGTAGTAGCGCTGTTGATTATTGCGTGTGTTGTCCGTGGTGTGTGTGTGTGTGTGTGTGGAGATGGTGAGGGAGCGGCAGCAGATGGCACACGCGGCGGTAGGGGCAGGGACAGTTGCGCAGCAGTAGATATGTATGGGGGAGGGGGGCACGTAAGTGAGCAGGGGGCAACAGGTGCAGTACACAGACAGCATGATTGGAGTGAGGATAGGATTCCTCCTGTTCGGGGAGGGGGGTGGGATCTCCCCCCACCCCCCCCCCGCCCCTCGCTCTTCTGGTGCTGCTCGCCCCGGCGGGCGCACGCACCTTGACGTAGCCGGAGGGGCAGCTGCCGGCGCCGCTGACATCCGAGCCGGGCAGCTTCATGGGCAGGCAGTAGTCTGCAGATGCACGCACGTGTGGGATGTTGTGTATCACGAATGTCACGCACAGAGGCAGGTAGATAGGGCTGATTGACTGAACAGCACGCAAGGAATGGCATCAGCAGATAGACGAGCAGGCGCGCTGCCCTAGCTGCCCCCCGCCGATTTGGGAATTGGAAAAACTACCTCCACCCACCCACCCCCTTATTACGTTCTCACACACGCACACACGCTCCTAACCACGCACCGATGAGGAGCGCGTTCTTCACGCCCTTGACCAGCTCGGTCCCGATGGCGGCCAGGGGCTCCACGCCGAGGTCCAGGTTGAGGTTGAAGCTGAAGCCGACGTAGCCGCCGGCCAGGTTGATGCGGCCCTTGGTGCTGGCGCCGACCTGCCGCACGTGGGTCGATGGGGTCAGGTGGGGCAGCAGCAGCAGCAGCAGCAGCAGCAGCAGCAGCAGCAGCAATTAGGGGCGGGGCTGAGGGATGAGGCCGTCATGGGTCGTTCATTGTTTCGATCGAATAGATGAACCCGGCAGTGAAAAATCATGCTGGGTGAGTGTGCGCGATGACTGCACTGCTTCTGCTGGGGTCTGGCCGGCGGCGTGCGCCATCATCGACACATTCCACACACATCGACCCACCCACATAGGCACTCTCCATCTTGCCATGTCTCCTTCATTGATTATTTTTAGTTGGATTGATTTGTTGATTTTGATTTTAGCGGGATTTAGCGGGATTGCTGCCAGGCACTCACGCTGCCTGCCAGTAGGCTCATGGAGAACGTGATGGAGTCCAGGGACACGATGCCCGCGAGCTTGGAGGTGAGCCAGCCGGGGCCGTTGGCCGCCAGGCCGGGGACGGCGTAGTTCTGCACCCTGCGGCACACACGCACACATAGCAGGTGGGTGGGGAGGGGGCAGCGGGTAGTGCGTGGTAGGCGGTGGTATGTGGCGCGTGGTGGGATGGCTGGGGAGCACAACCGCAAGAGCAAGAAAGGCCGCTTGAGCCTTCACTTGCTCTGTTCTAACATACAACATACAACAGCAGCAACAGCTTACAATGGCTGCTGACTTACTGATAGTCGGTCTTCAGCATATTGACCAGCTGGGTCGCCAGGTCATAGCTCTGCTCACGCGGGATGGATGGGTGGGTGGGGAGGTTGCGGTCACCAAGCTTATCCCAACGAACCAGACCAACCCAAGTGCATATGCGTACGCACGAGTCAGGGCTATGAGGAAAAGTGGCTCGTTTCAATCCTTGGCGCCAGTAGCAACCAGAGCAGCCAAAAGCGGTCGACCCCACGCCACGCAACCCACGCGCCCCACGCGCCCCGCGCTCCCCACGCGGCCCACCCCAGCAGCCGCCCACCACGCCACCTAGCTAGCTACCTACCGAGCCGGTCTTGGTGAAATCGAACTTGAAGCCGTTGGTGGCGACCATCAGATCCAGACCGGCGCTGGTGCCCAGCGCCTGCACGTCGCCCACCAGGCGCAGGCCCTGCGGAATGCTGGAGTAGCCCGACACCGGCGGCGTGAGCGTCAGGCTGCGAGCGGCGAAGGCGAAGAACACCCTGCGGACCTCAAAATTAAACATGCCCAGCCGCGCGTTCAGGCCCAGCGCGTCCACGATGTCCTGCACGAGCGAGAAGGCGAGGGCGAGGGCGTTACTATTTCGCATATCTTATGCTGAGGTCAATGAATTAAAATGATATCGCGGACCCGTAGGGTCTGGCGTGGGTTATCGGGGGCAAGGTGGGTCAGGGTGAGGGGCAAAGGAACGCCCCCTCACGCTGCCACCTCGCCATGCTCGCAAAGAGGGGGGGGTGGTGGGTTAGCTGTGCTGCCCTGACATGATGCGCCATTGCCATTTGGTCTTACAAAGTGGCTGTGCTTGAGAGCCTTACGGGGTTATGCGGGCCACGCAACAGACAGGCAGGGGCGGCAGGAAGGGAGCCAGCCGGGTGAGGGGGCGGTTGGGGGGCGCCGTTGGCTGGGGGGCAACGGTAGGTGGGCAGAGGGCAGGGGAGACGTGCGTTTGTGCGTGGCATTCCTTGGCCAGGTCTGGTGCAAAGTGTTTGCACCTAGCGCTTGCGGCTTCTGATGGTGCGTGCCGCGCTCCGCCCGACGGCCGAATGGGCTTCAAACACGCGCACACACGTGCACACACGCGCACACACGCACACACACGCACACCCTGCGCACACCCTGCGCACACCTGCAGCCTGAAGCTGGTCATGCTGAAGAGGATGCCAAAGTCCTGGTTGCTGGCGTCGTAGGGGATGGCCATCGCGACGGGGGTGTTGAACACGGTGCCAGCGGCGGACAGCGAGAAGGTGTCGGGCGCCAGGGCGGGCGTCAGAGAGATGGATCCGGAGATGGAGCTGATCTTGATCCAGCTGAAGCTCTTGAGCGAGATGGGCGTGGCGGTGGTGGAGGCGGCGGAAGCGGACAAGCCAAAGGCGGCGCCGGTGCCGATCCGGAACGCGAGCGACGCGCCCAGGCCCAGCGAAATGACCTGCGTGGAATGATGGATTGATGCGTGCAGCGCACAGCGCAGCACGACCGCGACCGCGACCGCGCGCGGCATGCAGCAAACATAAGCAACAATCGACGACACGCACGCACGGGAGGGCTGCCAGTCGCGCGCACACACAGCAGGCCGCCCCCCCTCGTTCGGGTTCTCTTGGTCGTCTCTTCTGGTTTCTGGAATGAATCCCCCCCTCTCACCTCGGGGTTCAGGAAGCCCATGCGGATCCGCGCAGCGAACGAGCCCGACGCCGTCACCGACATAAAGCTGGCGCTGCCGCTGAGCGCCAGGCCCAGCCCCACCGCCACCGGGCCCTGGAAGGGGCTGCTGCCCGCGAACGTCCACGTCTTGGTCAACGCCAGAGACAGCTCGCCGTTGGCGGCCGCGAGCTTCACATCCGCCAGTGAGAGGCTCGCCGCCGCCAGCACGGTACTCATCCCGTCGCGCACACAACTGGGCAGCTTGCTCAGGTCGGGCGCGCCCTCGATCCCCCAGCTGCAGCTGCGCCCTCGGTGTACTGGCAGGTCATGCGCAGGAGGCTGAAGCTCACGGGGTCGAGCGCCGTGAGGAGGATGGAGGGGGTGGCGGGGAAGGCCTGCGGTCGGGCGGGCAGCGGTCATGTGTGTGTGTGTGTGTGTGTGTGTGTGTGTGTGTGTGTGTGTGTGTGTGTGTGTGTGTGTGTAATGCGCGCAGTGTGTGTGTGTGTGTGTGTGTGTGTGTGTGTGTGTGTGTGTGTGTGTGTGTGTGTGTGTGTGTGTGTGTGTGTGTGTGTGTGTGTGTGTGTGTGTGTGTGTGTGTGTGTGTGTGTGTGTGTGTGTGTGTGTGTGTGTGTGTGTGTGTGTGTGTGTGTGTGTGTACACACATGCACACACATACCCTGCGCAGGAGGTTGCTGGGCCCCAGGTTGCGCGCCTCGGCGGTGACCGCAAAGGCCTTGGTGGAGGTCAGCTGCAGCGTCACGCCGCCGCCGCCCATGACCGTGTCGAACAGCGTGCAGCCGCCGGCGGACAGCACCTGCAGCACCACCGAGCACACACGGACATCCTCATCAATATAAAGGAATTAAGCATAACACACCAAGCGAGCACAAAACTCTAAGCAAGCGTGTAATAACCAATAACAGAACGGGCGAGCGACCCAGCAACCCACGCACCACGCCGTCGGCCTTGCTGAGGGCCAGCGACGCGCCGGTCAGGCTCAGCAGGCCGGTGAGGGGCGAGAAGGCGCCTTCCAGCTGCAAGGTGGGGGGGGGGGCGTACGGAGGGCGGTTGGTTATATGCTAGTAGGCGGTGCGCGTATTGTAACAGTAAGGAGCGGGTATGGTTGCACAACAGCAGGTGAGAGGCTTCCATCCAACATGCACGTACGTCAGGTGCCGATGGTTGTTCGTTTGCTGCTGTGGAAGAGCGGAAGAAGACGTGCTGTACGTGCTGATCCAGCAGCGTGCACACCACCATCAACACTCACCAACACTGTGACCTTGGCATTGGAGGCGCTGGCGAGCGGCAGGCGGGCGGGCAGCGCGGTGCGGATGCCCAACAGCGGCAGCTGCAGCCCGAAGGACGCGAAGGAGGCCTGGGCGCCGCCTGCGGGTAATGATAATGTAGTTCAGTTCATGTGTGTGTCCGCTTCAGCGCGTACGATGGCGGCCAGCCATCCAGCGGGGCGCGCGTGCGGACTATCTACCTAGCTGCGCGGACGACGGGCAAGCAAATGCTTTCGCGCTTGCGCGCGGCTTAATATGTCTATCTGGTAGTTCATCACGGATTGCGTGCGTGCTGCACATGCACATGTACATGCACATGCACATGCACATGCACATGCACATGCACATGCACATGCACATGCACATGCACATGCACATGCACATGCACATGCACATGCACATGCACATGCACATGCACATGCACATGCACATGCACATGCACATGCACATGCACATGCACATGCACATGCACATGCACATGCACATGCACATGCACATGCACATGCACATGCACATGCACATGCACATGCACATGCACATGCAAGCCCACCATCCCGCCATCAGCACGCAGCAGCTCACCCACGGCCGGCACCAGCGCCTTGGCGGCTGCGAGGTCGGCGCCAATGTACACCAGCTGGGGGTTGGTGATGGTGACCAGGCCGCGCAGCAGGCTGGCGTCCACCGGCAGCGACAGGCCGCTGCCACTGGTGCCGGTGGGAAGCATGGTGGTGATGAGCGCCACCAGGTCCACGGCAGAGCCCAGGCTCAGGCTGGCCGCCACCAATCCGCCGCCGACGCGGCTGCTGGCGTCAAAGTAGACACTGGCGGCGACGCCTGAAGCGCTGGGGCCGGCGGTCAGGCTGTAGGTGTTGGACGACGAGGCCAGGCCTGCAACAGCGCACGTGTGTCTCAGAGACCGGCCTCTAGTTCGGGTGGCATCCGAGCATTTAATCGTCTGCGACTGCTGACTGAATGCAAATGCTCATCACAGTTCATCAGGCAGGCAGGCAGGCAGGCAGGGGCGTGGGCCCGAACGCGGTGGGCGAAGCTTATTGGTGTGTAGCTGAATGGCATGGTAGTGTTCATTCCCTTGTCTTCTACAAAAAATATCATTTCATTCCCGGTGAATGAGCTTACCAACAGAGTAGACGCTGTTGACAAGCGGGCCGCCACACATCTGTGTGCGCGGGACACATTTATTTTGCATTTCCTTGTGGGTGTCTTTCAAGTTTAAACAGCCCAAGCAAAGCAGCATTTGCTCTCGCCCAGCCACATGCGTGGCGCGTGCGTCCATACCTGCATCGAGTTGCCGGCGCACACCATGGTGCATGCAGTCGAAGTGCCGAGGGCTGTCGCGAATGCCAGGTCGTTACTGCCAAAGCAGAACGCGGAATACTGCGTGGCAAAGTAGCTGTAGCCCTTGGAGCGCGCAACGGATGCGCAATACTCCAGGGTCAAGCCCGCAAAGTTGTCCACGATTACCGTAGGCAAGCGGCGGTTCCAGTCATCATTGTAGCAGCCAACGGAGGTGTACGCAACTGCAGGCACAATCAACAAACAGCAAGAGATCAAAGTAGCTAACTTCATGCGTCAATCAACCAATCAAGCCACATCGCCAGCAGCATGTGAACGCGCGACGCCCTGGAAGGCTCCGCCCGCTGGAGGACAGCGCCAGTTAGTTTCGGACAACAGTAGGTGCTGGATGGGGCTAGCACCCAGCGCGCACGCACACACACGCCGGCGGGTACGCGGCTCACGTACGAAGCAAGTGCACGAATCCCGGCGGCGAGCGTTTACAGCACGTGCGTGCATGTCGCCTGGCGGCCCCAAGCCCCCTCCCACGCACACCCAGACGCACACCTGCCACCGGTGCGGTCGACACCGACACCTTGGGCAGCGGCTGGTCCAGCACCGCGCCGGGCACCGCCGCGGCGATGGCGGTGGACAGCGGCGGCACGGCGGCGGCGATGGAGCGCAGCAGCACGTCGTCGCGCGTGGCGTTGTAGCTCAGCCCCGAGGCCTGCCACTTTTTGGTGGCGGCGTCGAAGGCGTAGGCGAAACCCGAAGAGCCAGCCACGCCACCCACGCTGCAGCTGGCGGTGCCGGAGATGGTGGGCTTGGCGTTGGCGTTGGCGCCGCCCTTGGTGTAGGTGAGGGTGAGGGCCGACAGCGTGACGGCGTCGTAAAGGAACGCCACATTGCCGCCCAGCTGTATATGTCGTACCAGCCACATGCGGGGTTCACGTACGGACACAGTGGGCGAAACAAACGGTAGGGTGTAAGCCGTGCAGGAATAATTGCGCGGGTGGCTGGTGAGGAAGGGAGGGAAGGGGCGCGCGGGGACATATCACCCAAGCAACACACAGCACGCGCGTGTGGGTGGGTGGCAGGCAAGGGTGTCAACCCCAAGGTCAACCCGCTGAGTACGCGGATGATTATTGCGCGTAACGTGCTAGCCGTGCGTACGTGCCGTAGCTAGTCATGCTACCGGAGCTAGCTGCCGCACCGTGACGGTGTAGGAGGCCTTGGTCTTGTCGTAGCGGATGGTGCAGGGCGTGTCCCTGCCGCCCAGGTCAGCGATTGCGATCATGGCGGAGGCGCTGTAGCTGTTGCCATCGCCGCGCAGGATGGTCAGGTCCTTGAGCGTCGCCCAGCCGTCAAAGGCGCTGAGGGTGCCGGTCAGCTGTCGGCAGCAGGGAAGCGGACAGCAGTTCGCTGGTGTGGGTGCGATATAAAGTGAGAAGGCTCTAAGCAAATCAAAGCTCTCTTGCTTGTTTTACTTGTCTTGCATTCAATCCCCACAACTTACATACGTACAGGAACCCCGCACCCACCTTGATCGCGAAGGCTGAGTTAGCGTCAAGTGACAGGGAGGCGGCCGCGGGAGCGGAGCCCAGCAGGTCAGGGATGGCCACGCTGAAGGTGACGGCGCTGATCGGGGTAAGCACACGGCCGGATGCGTCCGTGGTCACAACGCCTGTGTGGATGGGTGTATGGGGGGGATGCGGGCGCCGCTGCGTGGACCTGTGGACAGCACGCTGGGCGCCCTTGCGCCCACGCTGACCACTACCAACGCGGTCGCGTGCATGCCTATCTAGCATCGGTGCCGCCGTGGAGAGGGGAGCGGGAGGTCATCAGCTCCCGCCAGCCCACGGCGCTCGCACACACGCACACACGTTCACGGGCCCCTGTCTCGTTTGGCCCTGTCGACGTCTCCGCAACCGCCGCCCACCTTCCGTACCCATCCCGCACCTGCGATGCTGGGCACGTGCTGCAGTGTGATGGGGCCGCAGATCTGCGCGAAGGCCTCGGCGGGCAGGCCGGCGCCGCCGGCGAACCCCAGCTTCGTCAGCAGCGCGGTCAGCGAGAGGCAGCTGGAGGAGGTAGCGGAGCCCAGCGTCAGGTTGAGCGCGCGCAGGCGGGTGGTGTCCCGGATGAGCGACAGCCCGGTGCCGCTGGCCGCCACAGCCACGCCCGCAAACTGCCAGTCTGCATGTGTGTCCGTACATGGCGGGCGCACGCGCACACGCACACGGGCAGCTTACGGGTTGCTTATGCATCCCTATCTGGGGCTCAAGGAAGGGCCTATCCTTGGCATCGATCGGAGGTGCACGTGCGGCGGCCCGATACATGCCGAGCGTTTATGAGCGCCCGAGCGACCGTCCATACCGTATGCGGTGGACGGATCATGCACCCCTTTGATTTGCTTTCTGCCGCCCGATTGCTTCGCCCACCTCCGACTGCTCCGTAGTGCGTGACGTCGAAGGCTTGGAAGGTAGTGCCGTTCAGCTGGGAGGTCACGAAGCCGCCCCAGGACGGCAGGGGCCCCGGGCTCAACAGCAGGCTCTCGGCCGCCGCCCGCAGGTTGACGTTCGAGGTGCGCAGTGCCACGCTGATCTTGTTGTCGGCCCGGATGGTGCCGGTGGCCTCCATGGCCACCGACATGAAGCTGCCACGGCCAGAGATCGTGGGCGGCGTGGTGGCTGGGTCGGCGCCCCCGTCGCCGCTGCCCTTGGGCAGGCGCATCACCAGGTCGTACAGCAGCATGACGCCGCCAAACACGTTGAGGCTGGAGCCCCCCGGCAACTGTGTGTATGTGTGTATGTCGTACAAAACGTGCCGTACGTCGTACATGGCGTGGAAGGCATACGTGGTAGGCGTGGTGCGGTGTGGCAGCAGGAGCCAGCCAGGAATGAAGGAGCCAGCGCGGAGGAGTGAAGGAGCCAGCCTGTGTGCGTGGCTATGTGTGCGCGTGCTGGTAGTGCTGGATGGTGGCGGGTTACCATCCATCACCTAGTGGGAGACCAAACAATAATGCACGCAAGCACACCGACCCATTACCACGCACGCACGCAAGCTACTCACGCTGTAGGTGTACGTGCTGTTGGCGTAGGCAATCGCACACGCCGCGTTGATCCACCCGATGGCGCGCACGCTGACGGAGGCGCTGGCGTTGAAGCTGGAGCCGCCACTGCCCAGCAGGTAGGGCCGGGATGTTGAGGTTGGTCAGGGTGGCCCAGCCGCCCGGGAGGGTGATGGGGCCGGGCACCTGCACGCAGGCAGCAGACCGCCAGGTAGGGGCTTGCAGTTTGGCTAAAACAGCTAGACAAGCCGGCCGCACGCGTGCACGCGGTACACGCGGCGGTCAAACATGCATGTGCCCACCACCAAGAGGGAAGGAGCCCACGCTCTCACGCGCCCCACCCACGTACCTGGATGCTCGTGCTCTTGCCTTGCGACAGGACAACATTGGCGGCCGCGGACGACACCGCCAGGTCGGGGATGCTGATCCGGAATGACACACTGCCCTCAGGCGTCAGTACGCCCCATCGGGTCCGTCTCCAACCCTGCATTATCACAGGCCTGTTTTGGAGGTGGCTAGCTAGCTAGGGCTTGCTTGATCGCTCACCGGCAAAGGCGGGCACATACTGCATCGATGGGCCGCACGCGCGGATCACGTCGGGCGCGGCGCTGAAGCCGAAGGCGGCGCTGGCGAATGCGGTCAGGCCGACGCAGTAGGCGGGGTCGGTGGTGAGCCTGAAGCGGCGCAGTCCCTTGGCGTCCACCGTGAAGGCCAGGGCGGCGCGGCTGGGGGCGGGCAGCTGCGCCGCGCCGTAGAGCTGGCCGACGTCTGGCAATCAGGGCCACGCGCACACAATTAATGGGCGATCCGTCCGTTAGTTCGCGTTTAGCAAGCCATGCGGTTAATGCGGTTAATCAACGCTGGGACAGGGTAGCGAAGTAAGCGGAGGAGCGAGGGGCCAGCAGAAAGAATGCGAGGGGTTACGATGGGCCCGGGGCCACAGCAGCGGACGGATGGAGCGAGGAGAAGTCCCAACAATACAAGCAAGGGTCTCCGCTCACTAATCAGTGCTAGCTTACAATTGGGCTGCTGCGTCACATCCAGGCTGACGCTGCCAAGAATGCTAACCACCGCTTCGGGCATGCCCGACCACAGCCGGTCCTTGACCGCCTGCGCCAGGTTCACGCCCGCGCAGTGCGTAGTAAATAACGAAACACGAATGGATTCAGGGAGCCGAGTCGACGAGGCAGGCAGGCAAGTAAGCAGCAGGCAAGCCATGAGCCCCGCCCAATGCCACTCGCCTGTGCCAGGTTCAGGCCGCTGCCCTTGAGCGAGTTCAAATAGAGCTTGTTGCAGGCGGCGGACACCCGGAGGTCGCCGTCCATGGGCAGGCCCAGGAAGGAGGCGGCGCCGGCGACGGCGATGGTGGCGATGGAGGCGGTGCCGGCGGTGTAGTTGGAGAGGACCAGGTTCGAGATGGAGGCGTAACCGGGCAGCAGGCTGATGGGGCCGCCAGTGAGCTGCGTGCGCGTGGACGGAGGTATGCCACATGCGTTCACGTGGTGCTTTCGAAGCGCGAATGGTCTGTGGGGTGCGTGTGTGGGGTGTGGGGTATGCGCAAGGGGCAGCGGACAACGACGGGGCGCGCGGGCAGTTCGCAGCTGGTTACGTTTACGCGCACCACGCACCACGCACCACGCACCACGCACCACGCACCACGCACCACGCACCACGCACCACGCACCACGCACCACGCACCACGCACCACGCACCACGCACCACGCACCACGCACCACGCACCACGCACCACGCACCACGCACCACGCACCACGCACCACGCACCACGCACCACGCACCACGCACCACGCACCACGCACCACGCACCACGCACCACGCACCACGCACCACGCACCACGCACCACGCACCACGCACCACGCACCACGCAGCCGTACCGCAAAGCTGTAGTTGCCGTTGCTGTAGGTCAGGTCGCAGGGCGCATTCACGATGCTCAGGTAGGGCAGGTTGAAGGCGGCGGTGGCTCGGAAGCGGGGCACAGGGGTGCGGGCGACCTCGGTGATAGATTGCAGGGTCAGGGTGCCGCAGCGGCTCACGAACTTGCTGATCGAGCCGCCGGGCAGCTGGGCGCGTAGAAGCAGCCGGCGGTAGGGCAGGCACGGCAATCGATGAGGTGGAGGGAGGGGCGACGGGAGGAGCGGTACCGTTGATGCGCACGGCAACTGTTGGTAATACTAGTGGCTGGAAGACCCCAGGCCGCCAAGCCCCAGCCAGCAGCCAAGCACGCGGCAGAGCAGGAAGGGAGTCGCAAGCAAGCCATGGTCCACGCACTGGGTCATAGCTCACTAAGCGCAAATAGCGCACACACCCGCCCTCAAGGCTATCTACTAGGTATTTACTCACGCGCAGGTTGAAGTTGGACGTCTGCGTGGCGTCGGCGGGCAGCGCCAGCAGCGCGTCCACGCCGGCGATGCTGAGGTCGGGAATCGACAGCTTGAAGCCGGCGGTGCGCGTGGGCGCCAGCGCCGTGCCGTCCAACGGACTCAGGACCGCCGGGACGCCTGTGGATCAGTGGTGGCGGGCGGGTGGGCGGGCGTGCATGCGAAGGCAGCAAGGCTGGATGGATGGACGGCTGGCGGAACACGGCGGTGCCCGCATGCACGACTAGAACGACACGCAGAGCCGCACCGGGAACACGCGCATGCTGATCGCGTGTGGGGCGCATGCATGCAGCAGGTAAGCGGGACGGACTGCTGCTGTGAGGACAGCGCGCAGGGCGGGCTCGCTTCGGACAGCGCGCAGCACGTACACACAGCAGGCATGAGACATGCAGCAGGCATATGCCACAGCGGCAGCTCACCGCTCAGCTGCGGGACAAACTCCACATAGAGGCCGCAGATGCTGAACAGGCCGCTGGGCACGGCCACGCCGGTGAGCCCCAGCACGCCCGTCACGTCCGCCAGCGGCTGGCAGCTGCTGGCGGACAGCGACAGGCGGAACCAGCGCAGCCCGTTGGCATCCACCAGCAGGCCCAGCGAGGCGCCGCCGTCAGGCGTTGTGGCGTTCGCCAGGTACTGGCCCGCGCTTGCGCCTGCGTGCGGCGCACATTTCGAGGGCATGCATATATCACTCCAGGGCTGCAGTGCAGAACACAAGTCCGGCGTCCGGAGTGGAGTTGGTGAGTGCGTGGGCCTGCATGCCTTGCACATGGGCGCATGTGCGTGCGTGCGTGCACAGCTGGCCGGCTCTATCTGCAATCTCTGGCGCACCTACCGGTCAGCGTCTGTACATCCAGAGACCCAAAGCTCTTGAGGGTTGTCGCCACCCAGTCCGGCAGCAGCGGCCAGGCTGCGGCCTTGATGCTGGCGGCCAGGGCCTCGAGGCTGGTGCCGGTCTTGCGCAGCCTCCAGGTGGCGGCGGTGCCCTTGGTGGCGGGGAAGGTCACGGCGGCCTCCATGCCGCCGATGCCCATGAAGTCGCCATTGCCCGTCGCCTGCATTGTGTATGTGCGGGCGTGCATTCGGGCACATCGATCATCAGGGCCGACAGCGATGTGCATGTATGCGCGATGTGCTCCCGCACATGCGTGATGAGCGTGCTGGAGGCGGCACGCATGCAGCAGCATGATCACCCACACCACCAGCCAGGCATGCACCATTTGGCTTTTAGATAATGGTGACACAATGATGGAGAAGGGAAGAGGGACTAAGGGTGCAGCACCAGCAGGCGGCGCGGAGCGAGGTGGGATGGAGCACCACACTCGCTTGCCGTATGAACGCGCGGGCGGGCAGCGGCGGCGGGTCGGTGCGGGGCGGGTCAGGCAGGCTTAAGGCGGGCAGGGGCGGGTCAGCGCGGGCAGGGGCGGCCAGGCGCGGTTCAGGGCGCCCTGCTGGAGGGGCTCGCTCGCTTGCCGTACGAACTTGCTGCGGGCGCATCACCCCACCCACCCACCCTGAGGCCGGTGGCGGCGGAGGCCTCCAGCTGCAGGTTGGTCAGGTTGGCCAGGCCGCCCGCGAAGGCGATGGGGTTGGGCAGCTGCATGCGGCGGGCGTGGCACGCGCAAGGGAGTGGCTGGGTGGGCGCATGAGAGTGATCGGGCCTTTGTCAGCAGCAGGCAGGTGCGTGCGCGCGTGATGGATCATAATCGGAGAGGTAGGAGAGGGCGGGTGGATGGGTCGGTGTGAGCAGCATTAGGTTACGGACCTCTGCCGCCATCTAAACATTCAGCAGCAGCCACGCACGGGGCCACCTAAACTTTCTGAGCCTGCGGCCGCGCACTTAGCAGGCAAAGCATCCCTCCCGAATGAATGTTGTCCGAATGAACCGGCTGGTCTGAATCCCCTGCTGCCCGATTGCCGGCCGCCTGAACGCACTGCCAACTAGTAATGAGCAGCAGGGACATCCGCCAAGACCTCCGCCGCTCTCTCTGGTCCGAATCCTTTGCTGCCCGGTCTGAACGCGGATATGTCGCACGCGCTCCTACTGCTGCCCGAATGCCGGCCGCCTGAACGCACTGCCAACTAGTAATGAGCAGCAGGGACATCCGCCAAGACCTCCGCCGCTCTCTCTGGTCCGAATCCTTTGCTGCCCGGTCTGAACGCGGATATGTCGCACGCGCTCCTACTGCTGCCCGAATGCCGGCCGCCTGAACGCACTGCCAACTAGTAATGAGCAGCAGGGACATCCGCCAAGACCTCCGCCGCTCTCTCTGGTCCGAATCCTTTGCTGCCCGGTCTGAACGCGGATATGTCGCACGCGCTCCTACTGCTGCCCGAATGCCGGCCGCCTGAACGCACTGCCGGTCACGTACGCACCGCCAGCGTGAACTTGCGGTTGAGGTAGGACAGGACGCCGTACTGCCAGTTACGGTCGCCCGCCGCCAGCAGGCTGCTGTTGACCGCCAGGGAGGGGACGCTCACTATCCCCGAAAACTCCAGGGCCGCAGGGGTGGTGCCTGTGTGCGTGCGATGCGTGCGTGCGTGCGTGCTGTCGGACGTGTGCGTCGGTGGTGGTGGTGGTGGTGGTGGTGGTGGTGGTGGTGGTGGTGGTGGTGGTGGTGGTGGTGGTGGTGGTGGTGGTGGTGGTGGTGGTGGTGGTGGTGGTGGTGGTGGTGGTGGTGGTGGTGGTGGTGGTGGTGGTGGTGGTGGTGGTGGGATTCACGTTGGTCGCACTAGGTGGATGGATGGATGGACAGATGCGCACCGCAGCAACATGCAGAAGGCAGAGCGCGCGCAAGTCAGCAACAGGAGCGGCGCGCGGTAGGAGTGGGATTGAGCGGAGCGGGAGGTCAGTAGTTAATGGATGATGGGGCTCAGTACGTAATGGCATGTCCGCCGCACGTGAGTGAGCACGTGATGGATAGATGAGCGAGCGTGTGTGTGACCTGGTAGCTAGCTAGGCAGGGTGTCGCTTCAGGCCTGTCTGTCTGCGTGTGCGCGCATGTGGTCTGCCTCGTCACGCACCCTTGGCGACCTTGAAGCTGAGGTTGGGCGCCAACAGCGAAACGAAGTCGCGCCCCGCGTTGGGCGCGTCCCAGGCGGCCGGCAGCCCCACCAGCTGGGGCAGGCTCGCCACCGACCACTCGCCGCTCAGCCAGACCTGTGCAACCAAGAGGGTGGGTGAGGGTGGGCGGCGGGGGTGGGCACACGATGCATGATGACACGGGCGCCGAACCCCTTCGCCTACCTGCCCCTTTACCCAGCAGTGTACCATCGCTCCCTTCCCACATCTATCAGCGGGGCCTGACAACAGCAGAAACCCCTGCAGTAATCCCCCATCGCCAATCGCACCTGCAGCTGGATTATGTTGCCCGCAAGATCGGTCACGATGGTTGCTGAGGTGGTGGTGGTGGCCACGGCGGGGGGCGCGGTGTCCACGGCGGGCGGGCTGAGGCCCAGCGCCGACACCCCCAGGGTGGCGCCCAGGTCGGACAGCAGGAACAGGCAGTTGCGGGTGCTTGTGATGGTGAAGCTGGCGGTGTCGAACCAGGGCCGCAGGATGACCCTGCCGTGGATGAGCCAGGTGCCGAGCTCGGTGGAGGAGGTCACGGCATCCTGGTAGGTAGGCAAGAAACGCGGGGGGCGCAGACTTCCAGTTCGTGAGGTTCAAGCGGTTCATTAGGTGCCACCGGGCGCCAGCATGGGCAGCAGGAAGCAAGGATGTGCCGCCACACGCACACGCACACGCGCACGCGCACACGCGCACGCGCGCACGCGCACGCGCACGCGCACGCGCACGCGCACGCGCACGCACACGCACACGCACACGCACACGCACACGCACACGCACACGCACACGCACACGCACACGCACACGCACACGCACACGCACACGCACACGCACACGCACACGCACACGCACACGCACACGCACACGCACACGCGCACGCACACGCACACGCACACGCGCACGCGCACGCACACGCACACGCACACGCACACGCACACGCACACGCACACGCACACGCACACGCACACGCACACGCACACGCACACGCACACGCACACGCACACGCACACGCACACGCACACGCACACGCACACGCACACGCACACGCACAGCACACGTCACACGCACACGCACACGCACACGCACACGCACACCCACACGCACACGCACACGCACACGCACACGCAACACGCACACGCACGCACACTGCACACGCACACGCACACGGCACACGCACACGCACACGCACACGCACACGCCACACGCACACGCACACGCACACCGCACACGCACCGCCACACGCACACGCACACGCACACGCACACGCACACGCACACGCACACGCACACGCACACGCACACGCACACGCACACGCACACCACGCACACGCACACGCACACGCACACGCACACGCACACGCCACACGCACACGCAAACGCACACGCAACACGGCACACGCACACGCACACGCACACGCGCACGCACCACGCAACTACGCGCACGCACACGCACACGCACACGCACACGCACACGCACACGCACACGCAACGCACACGCACACGCCACACGCACACGCACACGCACACGCACACGCACACGCACACGCACACGCACACGCACACGCCACACGCACACGCACACGCACACGCACACGCACACAGCACACGCACACGCACACGCACACGCACACGCACACGCACACGCACAGCACAGCACACGGCACGCACCGCGCACGCACACGCACACGCAACACGACCGCACACGCACCGCACACGCACACGCCACACGCACACGCACACGCACACCGCACAGCACACGCACACGCACACGCACACGCACACGCACACGCACCAGGCGCTTGAGTGCCACGCCGGCCGACGCATCAATGGAGGCCTTGAGGCTGAGGGAGAGGGCCGAGTTGGGGCGAAGGCGGTGCTGGTGGCGTACCACTGGAAGGTGACGTCGTCGAAGCCGAACCCGGCGGACACGCCCGCCGAGCCCGCGGCCCTGTCAGCAAAGCCCGAGAAGGACGCAATTTGGCGATCGTAATGGCGCACGGGTCGGCCGAGTAAAACCTTGCAAAGTGTAACTGTGCCTTGTAACGGGCGGCGGGAAACAGGCAGGGAAACAAAGGGCCGCACACCGTTTCTGGCGGCGTGGTCAAGTCCTACCTTGCGGTGTCAGCCAAGACCTTTGGAATTGAGTTGATAACGGCAAGCATCGCCTTGACTCTGGCCGCTGTTGAGCCCGCTGTCGTCTGCTGGAGGATGGCGCGGCGCGAAATTCGCGACGACCCAACCTCGCCAAAACTGCAGACATTGCACCGCGATGGGACTCTAAGGATTCATTTATCGTTTTTCGCAACAATGATGACAGACGTAGCAAGCGCCGTCGCTTGTGGGCGGACAACGACCAGGATGCCAGAATTTTGGACTGCATTCAAATTGCAAGAAATACAGACGCGCCTTGCAACCGATACATTATGCTGCGTATATGCCATACCTGCTGCTTGCCAGCGCGTGAGTTGCCGACACGAGCGCAAACATCGCTAACACAAGCGCTCGCTTGCACGATATCCCCATCTTGGCAGACGAACGTCCTGATTAATAAAGTGAAGAAGAAAATTGCAGGGCTGCGCCTTTTATGGCGAGGGAACGGTACGGGTAATGCAAAACCCCCATCAACGCTTCGATGGCTCGCGCTCTGACCCAGCACGCGTGGCACCACGGTACATGTTTCGGGACTACTGTTGCGTGTCGGATGCTGTTCAATCACATTTACCCATGCAAAGGTGCTGCTCGGCACTGCTTCCTTCAGAGGCACAGGTACGGTAGCCGTGCAACACGCTAGCGACCAGTGGGCCGCAAGCACGGTCGGTCAGGGCCAGATTCACGTTCAGGTCAACATAACATGCGGCCGCAGAAGGTGCGCGGCCAGCGCCAGTGTGTGTGTGTGTGTGTGTGTGTGTGTGTGTGTGTGTGTGTGTGGTGTGTGTGTGTGTGTGTGTGTGTGTGTGTGTGTGTGTGTGTGTGTGGTGTGTGTGTGTGTGTGTGTGTGTGTGTGTGTGTGTGTGTGTGTGTGTGTGTGTGTGTGTGTGTGTGTGTGTGTGTGTGTGTGTGTGTGTGTGTGTGTGTGTGTGTGTGTGTGTGTGTGTGTGTGTGTGTGTGTGTGTGTGTGTGTGTGTGTGTGTGTGTGTGTGTACGTGTGTGTGTGTACGTGTGTAGAGGGGAAGGGGCGGCGGGCGACATGCCGGGTCAGGGATGCGGGGTTTCTGCCAGCAGCGGCTTGGTTGATGCGGTGCTGAATGCTATGAAATTATAAGAAGCAATGTTTATAATCTTGGCCATTTTCCATGCAGAGCGCGCTTGTTTAGCTGTTTTTGCGTCAGTTCTTTCTTTGTCACTTGTTTTTTCGGTGGCGCTTGCCGTGAAGCGTTTTTGCACTTTGCAAAATCACCTTTGCAGCCTCTACCTGCATCTAACTGCAGAACGCACAACAACTGGCAAAAGCGTTAGCAGCGCAGCGACGTGGCTCGCCCGGGCTCGCCCATGATTGGGCCAGGCTGAGGGGAGGGGGCTGCTTTCCACGCGCATGAGCCCCTGTGAGCCCCGAGGGTGCTGTGGAGTTGGGATTTGTGTGTGGGGGGGTAGTGTGAGTGTGTGTGTGGGGGGGTACGGCAGCGTGGGCATCGCGGCACGCAGCCATAGATGTGCCGGAGGGGGGGGGTAAAAAAGCGCCAGACCCCATCCCCCGAAACCCCTCCGGACCCCACACGGTCGACCGACCCCTCACGGACAAACCGTGTCATTTTGGTGTTTAATACTAGCATGGTGCCAATCAATCCCCATTGACGAGCGCTACCGGTATCACGCTGTGCCATCGGCGGTTCGGTTCGGAGACTTCGGTCACACGCGGATTCTATCGATGAAGACAACCCGGGTTCACTCCAGTTTTGGCCACCGTCCAAAATCGGCGCAATAATTGGACCCCATGATTTGGTTGGGGGCCTCTTACACTGCGGATTCAACACAACCCCCACAAATCATATGCCGCCTGTCGTGTCAGATTCACAGCATGACAGGTTCCCAACTGCCGTACGGCCCTTCCCGTGCGGGGGGTCTTGGGGGCGGATAGGGGGGGGGTCCCGACGCTGAAGTGGTCTCCCCTGAGTCCCCCACGCTCTCAGCCCCTCCGTACCTGTAATAATGACTTGCTGGTCAAAGTGGGAGGGCGGTCCGCGCTCGCCTGAGGTCGAAATGGGCGGGTTTTGGCCCGCCAGCCACGCGCCCGTCGGGCCAAATTGTGCTGGAGAGAGCAGTAACTAACTAATTATGTTATTTAGATACACAATAATGCATTGGAATGTATCCCGGGGGAAAATGTGAGGCTCTGCCGACCGGCAATTTCGGACCGAAGTCCCTCGAGGAGCCATTTCCTCACACCTTAATTGATGCCATGTCTACTTTCAACTATAAGAAGCGGAATTCAAGGCTTTACGAGGGCTAAAAGCAGCTCTATGTGCACAATGTCGGGGCATGTCGCTGCATTTCGCGAGCTCGGCGAGCGGACAGGCCGCGCCAGGGCCTAAACCAACAAGTCATAACATAAATATGCCATGTATAAGCATTAGACAGGGTTTGGTCTCCGGACGGTGCGGCATGTATGGGCACGCCCCCGAGTGAACCCGGGTTGCATGAAGATCCCCTCGACCCAGCCCACCCCCTGTTCCACTCTCTGTCACGACAGCTTGCAACAGCAGCCTTGCTTAACATGAAATCATGCGCACCAGCGCTCGTGGGCCCTGCCGTGTCAGTGCGCATGTGTCGACATGTGGGGACGCGCATGGACCTCCTACGCGCGTTTGTGCTTATTACGGCATAACATGCTGATATGAGCCACTTGATGCTGAGCTGGGCCCCTGGGTCTGCTTTTGGGGCGCTTCTCGAAATCTGCCGCAGGACCCGGCGCATTGGCAGCGGCTGGCCCATACGGGATACATCAGATAGCGAAGTGCTTTCATAACGCGAACATCAGATGGGCAGCCGTACACCTGGGTGCCTGGGCAGCACATGGGGCTGCGAAAGGCACGCACGCACCACGGTTCCGGCGGTCACGACTCACGACCGGCATCGCTGCTGCCGTACCGTTAGGTAGGCCAAACGCGCGGCCGGCGCTGCTGCACGCAGCAGATGCATCTGACAACACGGCGGTACGTGGCACGAGCGCTGTAGCCCTTTCCCCTTCCTGCTCGCTCCCGCTTCTCCCGTCTGGCGCCGTGGATTCGCCGGGCCACATTCCGCCACGCACCGACATTC
Source organism: Chlamydomonas incerta (assembly GCA_016834605.1). Lineage (NCBI taxonomy): Eukaryota > Viridiplantae > Chlorophyta > Chlorophyceae > Chlamydomonadales > Chlamydomonadaceae > Chlamydomonas > Chlamydomonas incerta. Next base: position 390,195 of record JAEHOC010000042.1, read on the forward strand.
CGACCACGAACAGCAGTCCCGCCCGCGGCCCCGGCGCCCAGGGGAGCGGGCGGAGCCCTCCCATGGCTCCGCCCGCTACGCCTCCGCCACCACCACCTACCTCCAGCCAGCTAGCGCTCACTTCGTCGAGCTGCGCCGAGGGCCGGTGCACATCCCCACATCATCAGTCCGCGCCAGGGCTCGTTGGGTTCGGGGATTCATCTGTCACCACTGGGGCGCCGCTCTCATCCCATGCCCTGGTCCTACCACCACCCACCACAAGATCGGCGACGACCGATTACGCCCGGCACCGACTCTGTCCTCGCCGTGGAAACCACTCCCTCAGCTATCTGATCTTGCCCTTACCTGCTGCAAATGTGTCACCTCGCGCTGCAGGCCCCACCCCCCGCCTCGCACTCGCTGCCGCCCGCCGCTGCCATGTACGCTGCGCCTGCCGGCCCGACCGACTTGCAGATTGCATTGGTTACAGGAGGGACCTGCTGACGCAGCTCACGAGCCAGCGAGCACGTACTAGTACGGACGCCCTGCTCTAGACCTCAGGGGCGCGCCACCTGCAGCGCCGACAGCCTACTCTGCGCCTTGGGCTAATAGGCCTTGCTCCCATGGGAGCGCCACCATCTTCTAAACTCAATCTCCTTCCTCTTCAACTGTAATGAAAGTCGGCTTATTGATCCACATACTCCCGTCTTCCCTTCTTTCAATCCAAGGGTGGCCTGGTGGGATTTCGTCCCACCCCCTTGGCTTGATGCCCAGGCTCACATACGTCTGCAAACGCTCCCAAAAGTCTGCTATAACTTGCGTTTTAATCCTGCTAATCGCTGTTTCTTCTACCTTGCCTTGTTCCCCTCTGGAGGCAAACAATAGCCTCCTACCGTACTCCATGGCAGAGATCGCAGCCAGGCATACAACGTCCCAGATGGGTTGCTGGATAGCCTCGTGTGGCGGTATTACTAGCCACAGATTCTTACGCTCCACTATCAACTCAATTATGTGATCCTCATCACCTATGTCTGTCGCTTCCTGAATATGCAGCCGTAGCGTGCTAGCAATTGTGCACGTGCTGAAATGGTGTGCGCGGTCAGACTGCGCATCCGTCACCCCACATGGGCATTTATGACCTTGCCCTCTGTGCATCGAGAAGCCTGGGAATCCATCCACTGCTAGCCTCCAGAAGGCTTCTTTCTGCTCTGCTTCCCATTTAAGCTTCCACAAGCGTTCATATGTGCTCGAGATGCGTTCCTTGTCCTCTATCGCCATCACTATATCACCTACGTTACCACCCTTAGCCTCGTGGACAAAATCAGCATGTTTTTCTGCTAGTTTCCCAAACGCTTCACGCATCTGCAGGTACGTGGCCTGCTTCACCGAAACGGTTGCCAGTGGAATTGGTTGATTAGGGAGGAGAGGACGTGCCCACTATGTACGGCCAATGAGGTGGAGGATGAGCACCACGTCCTGATGCAATGTGCTGCCTACACCGAGTTACGAGCGTGCAGTGGCCTAGACTTTAGCCTAAGCATGCGCGAAGTGATGCTGAAATCCGAGCCTGTCAAGTTAGCTGCATTACTCAGCTCCATCTGGGAGCATAGAAGTAGGGAAGTCCCCCTTGCAAGGGGAGAACAATAAATAGGACAATCATGCACTGGCGTTATAAGGGTCACCCCGGCCCGGGCCTCCGGTTTACACGCAGCAGGAAGGCACGCAAGAACGTGCGCACCACTCTGTAACCACACACACACGGTTGATTGTTCATCTTCCATCCAAGGCACCCCACTATATGGTCAATCATTTCCGTGTATGCTTGATCCTGGTTTAGTCCCATGCCTGTTCGTGCCGCTTCTGTCCATCCCGCAGGCAGGTGGTTAATCAAGTTTTGCATGCGTCGAAATGCATCTATCCCATTCCTCAGGGGCCTTGCAGCTGCAGCCACCGCACACCATTCAGCTGCAGCCTGAGCAGCAGCCAACGCCCCTCAGGGCGCAGCCCCCCGCACCCGCCGTGCCGCTGCACGCGCAGCGCCCCACCGCCCCCGTCAACGCCCCTTCCGACCCCTACACGGGCGCCTTCCCGCCCTTCCACCTGCCCGCGCCCCTCAACCTGCGGCCCCTCTGCCACTACAGCCACGAACACGTTCAGAGTCGCGCTCACCTCGGCACCCGGCTGCGCGGCACCTGCCGTTTCTGCCAGCAGGAGCAGGTCGTGGCCTTCCCCAGCCTCGTCGGCGACCTCTTCGCCCGCACCGGCGTGTGCCCTACCTGCTCCTTCCGGCTCCAGCAGCTCCTGACAAACGTGACGGCCTCAAGTTCGCCACCCTCGGTGTCACGCGTTTCACCCCCTTCTACTCCTGCATCTCTCGGCACGTGCGCCTCAACGTCGTCATCAACACCCTCCTCACCCTCGCCCGCCTCAGTTCGGCGCTCGCCACCTTCCTGCATTCTGCGCGGCGGGCATTGCGGCGCCTCCATCTCCGAGCCTACCCGCGGCCCTTCCTCCGGATGGCCCTCCAGCGCTTCTATCATCGCCATCGGCATGCGTTGCCCTGTGCAGTGTCATCCCGCATTCTACTGCGGCTCCTCCCACCTCTGGATCTGCCGCCACCTCCGCCTGCCGGCCCGCCGCCGCCCGAGCACCCCCCGCCGCCCAGCGGCGCCCCGCCGGCCGTCCTGGCTCCGCCTCCTCCGCTTCCGCTGCCCCCGGTTGGCCATCCGGCCTGGCAGCTCGTCGACGGCGCAGCGGCCCCCGTCCCCTCCTCCCCCACCGCCTCCCTCGCCGGCAGCGGCATGTCCCTCTGCTAAGCAGCAGCCCGCAGACGGTCCCCAGCATTCCGGCGAGCAGTAGCAGCAGCAGTCAGCCTCCGTGGAGATCTGGGCTGGCAGCGGCGGTACCGAGCAGTGCGATGGCATGTAGTAGGTGTATGGGGGTGGGGCGCCGGTCCGGCTGCCCCGCGCCGCTCTGCGGACCAGTGGTGGCCGTGCCGGTGTTCCAATTGCTGGACTTTGCTGGTGATGTCAGGTGGCGGGTTGGTGCGCGGCGGTAGCGGGTTGGCGCACGGCCGGGGGGGGGCGTGGGCTGCTGCGTTGCGGTTCGTGGTGGTTCCTTCGGGCGGCGGGTGGTCTCGGGCGTCCGGTCCGGGCGTGTGGGTGTGTGGGTTTCGTGGTGCCGGGCTTTTCTGTGTTGGTTTATGGGGCCGGGTGGGCGGCAGGGTTTGTGAGGCAGGGTGGGCGGCGGGGCTTTTCTGTGGTGGTGGTTTGTGGGGCAGGGTGGGCGGGGGGTTTGTGGGGCAGTGGGCGTGCGTGCGGCGGCCTCTGGTTTTTAAGGTTGCGTGCCTCTGTGCCACCGGGGAGCTCTTCGTGAGCCCGGGCCGCTACAGCGACGCTAGTTCCAGTACCCACGATTCCAGGGCAGCCGGTCGTCCTCAGGCCTCGCACCAGCGCTACCGACCCGTGCACAGCGCGCCCGCCCATGCCCGATGCGCCAGCGTCACGTCGCACTGCCTTTGCCAACAACTACCTATACTTCATTATTCACATGCAATCTGCCAGCCTCCGCGTGCGTCCGTGCCCGCTTCCAGCTAACTTCTCGCAAACTTCCGTCTCGCCTAGGGCGCGCGCTCAGTCCACCTCCGAACATCAGTGCGGTCACCACACCATCAGCTGCGCGTCCTCGCCTCCGGTTGTGATGTTCGCGTGTTCACACCGCATTCGCTACGCCCACCACTGTCGTACTCTTCGGGCTCCCTCTTCTGCTTTGCCGCGCCCTGTTTTTGCCCCTCCTTGTCACACTGTCGCCCGGCCGCTGTTTTGCTGCACGCTGTTCGCATTCTCCTAGTGTCCGTCGACGGCGCTCATCCGTGGACGCTGGTCGCCTGCTCGCAGGTGCGCTGCGACGATGTGTCTCCCGCGGTGTGGCGTCGCATGTGTCTGTCTGGTGCTCTAGCCTGGCCGGGCGCCCGGAGTGTGAGGACTGCGCTTCAGCAAACTGCGACAGCCAGCTAGCGCGCATCGGTACAGTAACCGCGTCGCACAGCCGCAACTCCTGCCTTGCTACCGCGCCAGGGCTCGTTGGGTTCGGGGATTCATCTGTCACCACTGGGGCATGCCGCTCTCATCCCATGCCCTGGTCCTACCACCACCCCACATCATCAGTCCCTCACTTCCCCGATTCCCCAAATGAATGTTAAGGAACGGTGTTGAGTGCGCATAGCCAGTAAGGTGGTTCATGCTTTGGGAATTCAGGACCTTGGGCAGAACCAGGAGGGGAACAGCATGAGCCAGGGGAGCGCGGGCGTGAGCACACGAACCCGCGCGATATTAACCGCTCACCGGTAAATCTAGTACGCATCTAGGACAGACAGCGCACATAATTTGACAGAGACATTACATCAACTCGAACCAGACCACTGAAGCAGAAGAAGGCGGTGCCATCAGAGACACAGCACATTGCTCGAGGTGCTGCTGCACAAGTGCATAGCGTCGATGCATTTATGAGTACTGATATGTGACGACAATGGAGCTCGGAAGGCAGACAAAGCTCGCTCGAGCGAGCTGTTACTAGTTCATTTTGCGACTGTGAAATCCGTGCGGCTCCAGCTGTAGCCCCGCTGCAACTGTGGCAGAAATAATAATGTCGGGTCGGCCGGTGCGCCTGGCGCGACCGCATTCATGTCAAATGCTCGCCGCGGTGTTGCCGCTGGCGATACTAGCGCTGGCGTCGCAACGGGCATCAGCAAGTAAGAATGTACAAGCAGATGCCAGAGTGAATTGAATTGGCGGGGCAATGCTGAGGTCAAGCTGAGCTCGCTGTCTCGCACACATCCTGGGCCACCACGGCACAGGTGTGTTCGGGGATGTCTTCCCGCCGCCCCCGCGGCCCCCCTTCCCGCCGCCCTTCCCGCCGACCTTCGACATGGAAGACGGGCTGGTCTGCTTCATAGGTGCGGCGCCTGCGTGTGCTCCTGCGCGGGAGCAATTGCGCAGGGGGTGGTCAGGGGGCTGTCCAGGGGGTTTTGGGCGGTCGAGCCAGGGCACGCCCGCAGTCCGCACGGCCTCGCTGTGGCCCCACGCGCTGCACCCCCACCAACCCAACCCAGGCACACACACACACACACACACACACAAATGCAGCCAAGCGCACCCACCACCTACCCGACCCAGCAATGACCTCGCGCGCACACGCACGCACACAACACACGCTGGCACGCCGCCCCTCCCCCTCCTGCCTGCAGGCACGGTGCGGCAGGTGACGCCGCCCGGCGCCGCGGGTCTGTCCCTCTACTATCTCATCACCGCCTCCCCGCGCGGCGCCCCCGGATCTTGCGCCGACCCGCCGCCCTCGCCGCCGCTGCTGCCGCCGCGGCCGCCCGGGCCGCCGCCCAGCCCGGCCGCCCACCCGGCCCCGACCCCGCTCCTGCCGGGCACCGGCGGCGGTGGCGGCGCCGCGCCGCACCCCACCTCGCCACCCGCCCCGCCCGCCCCGCCCTCTCCGCCGGCGCCGCAGCCGCTGCCGCCGCCGCCGTCCCCGCCGGGCGCCGGCAGCCCGCAGCAGCAGCAGCTGCTACAGCCGCCGCCGGCGCCGCGGCTGGCGGTGAGCTACAGCCTGCTGCTCAACCTGCGCGGCCTGGCGGACAGCCCCATGCTGGATGACGTGGTGCAGGTGGGATGCGGGGTTTGGGCGGGGGGTTGGCGGTTGTGGCACGTTGGGGGCGGTTGTGGCACGTTGGGGGCGGTTATGGCACGTTGGGGGCGGTTGTGGCACGTTGGCCCGTGGGTGGGCGGGCTGTTGGGTGATAGGGGGGCATTGGGTGGGATCCGGGAACGTACGGACATGCCACACATGGCTGACACGCAAACACACGCAAACACACACACACACACACACACACGCAAACACACACACACACACACACACACGCAAACACACACACACACACACACACACACACACACACACACACACACACACACACACACACACACACACACACACACACACACACACACACACACACACACACACACACACACACACACACACACACACACACACACACACACACACACGCACACACGCACACACGCACACACGCACACACGCACACACGCTCGCAGGGCGCGCCGCTGGCGGTCACGGGCTACCCGCAGGCCTCGCGCCGCAATGAGACCAGTGTGCTGCTGGTGGTCAAGCTGAGGGTGAGGGGGGGGATAGCCGTCCATGAGGCGGTGTTTTGCAAATAATTTGAAGTGCCGAAGTCGCCGGGGGTGGGGTGGGGGGTGGGGGGAGGGAGGGAGAGGAGGGGAGGGAGTTGTGCAGACGGGAAGTGCTGGCGATTGGGCGTTTGCGTGGTTGGGCGGTGGTTGGGTGGTTGTGCTGGTTGGTGCCGTCGTGGGCGGCGGATCGGCGGGCGCTGCGGGATCGAACCGCTGGGTTGTGGGTGCTGGGGATGTTGCAAGACGGTGTGGAGCTGGAATCGGCCGTAGTGGCGCGAAGCGTTCCCCAGTCACCCTCCTCCACCCGCGGACCCCACCTCACTCCCACTCCCACTCCCCCACCCACACACCCACACACCCGCCCACCCCACACCACAGCGCTATGTGGAGTTCAGTGGTGGCCAGACGGGCGTGCTGCAACTCGTGGCGCCGCCCGTGGAGGGCGGCGACCCGGTGGACGTCAAGGTGGGGGGGTGGTGGTGGTGGCGTGTGTGTGTGTGTGTGTAGGGGGGGGGGGGCTGGGGGTTGAGGGTTGGGGGGCGATTGGGGGTTGGGGTTGGGGTTGGGTGGGTGTGGGGGTTGGGTGGGTGGGTGGGGGGTTGGAGTTGGGGTTGGGGGTTGGGGGCGTGGGGGGGTGCAAAGATGGTACATGCAAGTGGGGTTGGCAGCGCTCCCGATTGTGTGCGCGGGCTGCCCGGCACTGTGCACGCGCCGAATGTGCCCCCAACCGACATACACTCGTCAACCCAACCCAGCCCAGCTCACCCAACTACCCAACCGTCACCCAACCGCCAACCGCCTCAGGTGGGTGTGGTGATCGTGTCGCTGCCGGCGCTGGACGCGGACCTGGACGGCGACGGCCTGCCCGACGGCGCGGCGCCCTTTGGGGCGGCGGAGGTGAGAGGCTGGTGGGTTGGTATGGGTGTTGGGGGCTGTGGTTGGCTGTGTGTGTGGGGTGTGTGGTGTGGCGTGAGGTGTGTTTGGGGTGAATAGCCGGCCATGTGCGCGGCTTGGAAGTACCGGCGTGGGGGGTTCAAGTTCGGGGTTGCGTGGACGGGGGTGGGGGTGGGCCGGGCAGACGCTAGCCCCTCACACCCACCCAATACACCCAAGACGCCCCCCCCCACAACCACCCCCACAACCACCCCAGGTTGCTGCCAACTGGCTGGAGGAGGCGACCAGCCTGGCGGGCTTCCTGGCCACCTGCAGCTGGGGGCAGGTGGGGGTGATGGGGTGGGGGTGGGGGTGTGTGGTGTGTGTGGTGTGTGTGGGCGATTGTGAGGGCGTGACCCTGTGCCCGCTGCATGCCGCACCCACTCCCACCCCACATGGGTGCATAACACGTGAATAGTATGCACTGCTAGTTAGGACGTGCGTCTGTGACTGTGCGAGCCTGGGTGGCACATGCGACGGCGGCGCTCCTCGTCAAGACCGCCTGGATGCACTCGACCGAAGCGCTCATCACCAGCACATACCGAGTATTTCGCAGCTGGGTCAACGGGCCGGGAATTCGGGAACTGGGTGGCAATGGGCTTGGGGCCGGGACCTATCGGGACTTATCGGGGTTCTCCACCACGTCGCATATTCGGCCCCGCTCTCCTCCTCGCTCCTATCCATATGCGCTGACGCACACGCATTGTTTTGGTTTGGTTGGATTTAGCTTGGGATGGTATTCACAACCCACACCCACACCCACACGCCACAGGCCCAGCTGGTGCCGTACTTTGCGGGCGACATCCGCACCTGGGGCACCGGCGTCCGGGAGGTGCGGGGGGGCGGGGGGTTGGGTGGGTGGGTGGGTGGGGGCGGGGGCGGGGGCATTGCCGTCCGCCGACGGTAATGATGTAAAGTGCCATGAAATGCCCAGGGGAGTATATACTCCCGCTCCCAACCGGGGTTGTTGTGTGTGTGCTCGGACACACGCGCGCCGCACCGCGGTCGGCGCTGTCCTTGGGCCCAAGGTGTTGGGCCCACTACCCTCACACTCGCTACCCTTACACTGGCTAGCACACCAACACGCGCCAACACAAACACCAAGCCCACGCCCAACACTTCTCCTTGTGCTCTCCAACATGCTCTCACGAACACACGCCCAACTCGCCCACGCCCACACACACACGCCCACAACAGGTGCAGCTGCAGGGCTACAACCTGGCGGGGTTGGCCGACGCCGCCGCGGCGCTGGCGGCGGAGGGCGGCCCGGGCGCCTGGGCGCTGTGCGTGGGGCACGTGCTGGGCTCGCTGCGCGACGCGGCGGAGGCGCAGCTGGCGGGCGAGGTGCGGCGGTTGGTGGTTTGGGCGGCGGTTTGGGCGGCGGTTTGGGCGGCGGTTTGGGCGGCGGTTTGGGCGGCGGTTTGGGCGGCGGTTTGGGCGGCGGTTGGTGGAGGTTGGGGGGTTTGCAGGAGCCCCGGTGGGTGCGCTGGCCGTTAGGCTGGCGGTTGGGGGTTGGGCCAGGGCGGACGGGCCGATGTCAGGTGTGTGTGGAGACCGGAGGTCTGCGCAGCAGGGTAGTTTGGTGGGGGTTGTGATGCGGGCCCTTCGTCGAGTATTGTGCGCCTGGGCCCAGTGTGTCCGGGGCTGTGTGGAAAGGCCACATTGGGAGAGCCGGCGGCCGTTTGGCAGACAAACCACCCACCCAACCCACTCAACCCCCTCAACCCACCAACTAACACCCGACGCATGCTGTAAACCCCACCCACGCCGCAACCCACACACAGCGCTCCACATTCGTGTCGGACTGGGAGCACGTGCTGTTCGCGCTGCCGCAGGTGAGGCGACATGTGTGCGTGCGTGCGTGCGTGCGTGCGTGCGTGCGTGCGTGCGTGCGTGTGCGTGTGTGCGTGTGTGTGTGTGTGTGGAGTATCTGGTATCCAAGTGACATAGAAGTGCGAGAGCGGGAGTGTGAAGGATGGGTGTGTGCGCACCAAGCTGTCTGCTGCTACCTCTGTCTGCCGACATGCCCGCTGCCGAGACCCCCGCTGCCGACACGCCTGCACCCCGCACCCGCATACTCGGCCCCGCTCTCCTCGTCGCTCCTATCCATATGCACTGACGCACACGCATGGGTTTGGTTTGGTTGGATTTAGCTTGGGGTGGTGTTCACAACCCCCCACCCCACCCACCCACCCCAGCCCCAGACTCGCACACTTTCCCACACCGCACACCCACCCTCACACTCACACCATGACGCACCCGCCCGACCACAACTGCCACAGGGCGTGCAGGCGCAGGCGGCGACCGCCTGCCTGCAGGCGGAGTGCGCCGCCGGGGCCGCGGGCAGCGCGGGCGGCGACACCACGGTGAGGGAGCCGTTGGGGGAGCGGGGGGGGGGGCGATGGGGGGGAGGGGGAGCGGGAGGAAGGGGGGAGGGGGGGGCACGGCTCGGCGTGTTGCACGGCAGGGGGCGGGTTGCGGTGGGTGGGGGTGCGATGGCCGGCCAAACCCTTGTGTGCGTGCGTGTGCTCGCGCGGGGGCTGCAGTGCAAATCTGGCGGCTGTGAGGGCCACGCACGGGGCTGTGCAATGCCAGCAGCAAGTGGGTTGTTGACGGCCCCCGGGCAGCATTCGGGCAGCAGAGGGAGCCGAGGGCCTAGCTGACTCCAAGGATCTGACCCGGGCTCTCCATTCCACCCCAGTGCGGGGGAGGTGTTGCCTAGACCCGTTCATGTGTGGCAGACAGCGCCCCTCTCTCGCTCTCACAACCCCACACGCTCAACGCCTACAAACCCACACACACACACACACACACAACACACACACACACACACACACACACACACACACACACACACACACACACACACACACACCACCACCAACAACAACAACAACAACAACAACAACAACAACAACAACAACAACAACCGCCCGCACCCACACACCCTCAAACGCCCACAGGTGCAGTGCGAGGAGCGCAGCGGCGCGCTGGTGTCCGCGCAGCTCAACTGCCGGCGCGGCCCACTGGACGCGGCGCTGGCGGGGCTGACCGCCGGCGGCGGCGGCGGCGGCGGCGCGGAGCCGTGCGGGTGAGGGGTGGGGTGGGGGATGGTTGTTATTCCGGGGTGGGCGGGGGTAGGGGGCGCAACTCCAGACTCCAACACGTCCTGTTGTGGTCTGGCTCCACACGGCCCCTTGCGCACCTTTCTACCAAACACCCACACACCCGCACATCTCGTGTTCTCTAATACCCAGACACACACACACACACACACACACACACACACACACACACACACACACACACACACACACACACACACACACACACACACACACACTCCCACGCACACACACACACACACACACACACACACACACACACACACACACACACACACACACACACACACACACACACTCTCCCACGCACACCCGCGCACTCCCACACGCACACACACTCCCACGCACACCCGCGCACGCGCAGGGCCGCGCTGTCGGGTGTGGCCGGCGACACCTCGCTGGTCAAGGTGCGCACGTGTGTGTGTGTGGGGGGGGGGGGTTGTAAACACCAGCCCAATCTAAACCCAAGCGAAACTAGGGGGGAAGGGGGGGGGACCATTGCCGACCCAAACCGATGTGTGTACACCCCAACCCACTCCCCACTCCCCACTCCCCTAACACACACCCACATCCACACGCGCCCACAACAGGCCGCCATCCGCGCGCTCGGCGCCAACTTCGGCCTCCGCGCCGCGCGCGTGGCGCCGCTGCTACCGTCGCCGCCCCCTGACCCGGCGTCCTCCGACCCCTTTGGAGGCGGCTCACGTGGCACGCTGGCGGGCGGCGCGCTGGCGGCGCAGCAGGCGCAGGGCGACCAGGACCCCAGCTCGGGGCTCAGCGGGGTGAGTGAGCGGGGGGCCAGCGTGCATGGGGTGGGGGTGGGGGTTGTGCACGTTGGGGTTTCCAAGACTTGGTGGGAGCAAGGGCGGGGCGGACACAACTCGTGGTGTTGCAGGGCGCTCAAGTCGTGTTGTTGTCTGTGGAGGCGTGCGAAGTGGTGTCGGCTGTGTAGGCGGGTTGGCTAGCCGGTCACCTTGCGCCTGGAACATTGACAGAGTGGGCCCCGCCCCACCCGCCAACACATTCAAACACACACACACACCCAAACCACCCACCCACCCGACACGCCCCCACACCCACCAACACACGCCCCCATACACACGCCCTCATACTACACTGCACAGGTGGAGGCGCAGTGCTTCAACGGCCCGCAGTCCTGGCTGCTGGGGTGGGCCGACATAGCGCCCGGGCTGGACCTGGCATGGGAGCTGCCCGACCCCGCCAGTGCGGCGGGCGGAGTGGCGGCGGGCGCAGCATGGGGCGCCAACAGGTGGGCGTATTGGGTGCGCGTGTGTGTGTGCGTGGGGGTGTGTGCGTGGGCGGGGGCGTGTGGTGCCTGCATTGCGCACATTGATCGCACCTCCACAACTCGCTTGTTCTCACTCTAACACACGCACACGCTCGCGCACACGCTCCTACAACCAACCATGCGCAAACATGCAACCCCACAACAACGCGCACGCACACACGCCCCCCCCCCCCCCAAAAAACACTCCCACACACCACAGGCTGGTCCTGCCCGCCTACGGCTCCCGCCGCGCCTCCCTGGCGCGGGTCAATGTCAGCCTGGCGGCGGTGGGCGGCGGATGGGCGGCGTTCTGGCTGGTGTTCAGGTGCGCGGGGGCCGGCTGTGGGTGTAAGGGCCGTGATGGTGTGAGGGCCGTGAGGGTGTGAGGGCCGTGAGGGTGGGGGTGTGAGGGTGGGGGTGTGAGGGTGGGGGTGTGAGGGTGGGGGTGTGAGGGCGTGAGGGTGGGGGTGAGGGTGGGGGAGAGCGCTGCACGGGCCGCCGCACGGGCCGCCCGCTTAACCTCACAGCAAACGCGTTCGGTTCTTCTGTTCACCCGGGTGGCGCGCCCACACACACGCCCACACACGCCCTTTTTTCCATGTGCTCTCACGCCCATCCCCGTTCCCCCTTACGCACGCACACGCCTTCACGCACGCAGGGCCGCCAGCACCGCCGCCACGCGCTCCATCCCGCAGCTGTTCCAGGCGGGCGGCGGCTCCTCACGCGATGCCGTCCACCTGTACGAGATGGGAGCGGGCCGGGCGGAGCGGCTCGCGCTGTCGGCGGACCCGGTGTGGTGGGGCGCCGCCGCGGCGGGCAGCCCGGCGGCGGCGTGGGTGGCGGCGCCGGTGCGGGAGTACGCCAGTGAGTGGGGGAGGTGGGGGGGGGGGGGGGTTGTGAGGGAGGCGGGGGTTTGGGGGTTTGGCGGCGGGTTTTGCCGAACCTGGGAGTAGCAATCCAATGTTATGAGCTGGCAAAGGGAAGGCCAGGCGTGACCCGCCTCACGACTTCAGTATACACACACTCACACGCCACGGCCTCGCCCCCCCAACCCCAGCCCCTTCCTACTCATGCACATGCTCACAGATACGGTCAACGTGCCCGCGTCCGGCTGGCCCTCCTCCGCCTCCTCCGCCGCCTCCGCCTCCGCCGCCGCCATCCACGCCTACCTCAAGGTGTGGCCGCAGCCGCGCGACGGCACCCACCGCGCCGCCATGACCGCCCCCGTGCGGCTGTGCCTGGTCTGGTCGCCGGGGGCCGACTGCGGCGACCCCGCGCCGCCGCCGCCGCCGCCCGCTGCCGCCGCCGCGGCGGCCTCCTCGCCGCCACCGCCTCCTGTGCCTGCGCCGCCGCAGCCCGCGCCGCCGCCCCCTTCGCCGCCGCCCCCTTCGCCACCGCAGCCCGCACCGCCGCAGCCGGCGCCGCCGCCGCAGCCGACGCCCTCGCCTCCCCCAACCGCGCCGCCGCAGCCGCCGCCGCCGTCACCGCAGGCACCCACCGCAGCGCCCCAGCCGCAGTCCGCCCCGCAGCCAGGGCCCCACGGCAACCCGCCGCCTCCCCAGTCCACCGCCGCCGCAGCCACCCCTCCCGCTCCGGGCCCGGCCCCGGCCCCGGCCCCGCCGTCAGGTGCGCCGCACCCGCGGGCGCCGCCGCCGCCGCCGCCGCCGCCACCATCGCCAGCACCTCGGCGTGACCCCAGCCCCAGCCCTAACGCCCCGCCGCCGTACGGCGGCGGCGGCGGGCACCAACCACCACCTCCGGGCTATGGCTATGGGTATGGGTATGGATATGGGTATGGATACGGCACGCCGGCAGGCTACCCGCCGCCATCGTACCACACGGCATGTCACCCGCCGTACGGTGGCGGTTACTCCGGCGGTTACTCCGGCGGTTACTCCGGCGGTTACTCCGGCGCGTACGGCGGCTGCAGCTATGGCGGCTACGGCGGCGGCCATAATGGGGGCTACGGCGGCTATGGTGCGTACGCGCTGGCAGCAACCGGGCAAACCGCCGCCGCCGCCGGTGCTGCACAGCACGCGGGATCCGAAATCGTGTCAGCTGGCGTTTCAGTATCCGGATCCGGATCCGGGTCGGCAGAGTCGGCGGCGGCACTGCAGCCGCAGCAGCAGCAGCGCCGGCGGCGGCGGCGGCGGCTTCAGTCGACGCCGGGGCCTGGCGGCAGCACCCGCAGCGGGGCCGCATGACCAGCAGCGGTAGACGGGTGGCGGCCCGTGTGCCCCATTGGGACCGGGTGCCTACCGCGCCTCCCCCGTCTCATGCCGCGCCAATTGTTGCCTTGGGGCCGGGGCCTGCAGGCAGGGGCCTGGGGGCCGGGTCGGCAGCCCGGTGACCAGGCGGCGCGCGCCTCCCTCGGCACCCAGGGTGCAGTTTGTCCAGGGCGCCGCATCCTTTGACGGGGCCATGGGCACTGCTGAATGGCCTCCTCGTATGCGTCGGCGGCATGGCATCGCTCTGACACACCGCTAATTCATCCATTTTATGCATGAAGTGACACACTAACCGCATTAACGACAGAAGTACATAATTGACGGCATTCACGTAGGGCATTAACGAGGGCGTGGCGTGCGCCTCGGCAGACCATTGACCGCACGTGCGCAAGGGCGCTTCCTAATGCTGCGCGCGCTCGTGCGTGCAACGCTGGGTCGGGCGCATGATCGTGTCGAAAGTATCGGCAACACTCAAGTTGTTGTACGGGGCTTTAGGGTTTCGGGTAGCTGCGGATGACTATTGTGGCTTGCGACCGGGGTGGGCGCGCTGCTGTTGGGCTAATGGCAGCGTGTACGTGCAGGTGTATGTGCTGCGGTTCGGGTTGGGCTAATGGCAGCGTGTACGTGTAGGTGTATGTGCTGCGGTTCGGGTTGGGCTAATGGCAGCGTGTACGTGTAGGTGTATGTGCTGCGGTTCGGGTTGGCGGTACGTGCGTGGGGCACGTCGGCGCCAACGCAGCGGGCCTCGGGCAAACGTGGCAGGGGCAAGCGTGCGTATCGGGGAGCGTGTGTGTGACCGCTCGGATGTACCGTGCCGTACTGTGGTGACCCTCGACAGACGCTAAGGATGGGCGGTAGGCATTGGGGACGAGAATTGGCATGCCCAAGTGGTGATAGATGGAACCCCGGACCCAGCAAGCCGTTGTGGCTGTGCGACGCGGTGACTGCACCGATGCGCGCTGGCTGGCTGCCTTGGTGTGCTGACACGCAGGCCCGGCGTTCGTAAGGCTCACTTCGGGGTCACTTCAGCCTCCCCTGCACTTGAGGCTCACTCGGCGGCGTGGCTGGGTTTCGGTTGGTGGGGGAGGGCGCCGCCGGGGCCGGGTTGGGTGCAGGGGTCTGCCGCCGGTTTGGCTGTGCGCGCAGTTTCGGTGTCCTGGCCTCTCAACTTTACGCATCCTATTTCTGCTGCTTTATCCACCACCGTCCGACAGCCTCAGCACAGCCCCGTCCAGCGCCCTCTTCGCTTGTCGACTTCGCGCACACTTCCGACTCGCGGGCGGGGCCAGGCGGGGCGGGCGCGCCTGGGCGCGCGTTCAGCACATGCCGAACTTCAGCACGCGCCATTGCCCATTCAGCTACGCGTCCTCGCCTCCGGTTGTGATGTTCGCGTGCTCGCACCGCATTCGCAACGCCCACCACTGTCGTACTTTCGAGCTCCCTCTTCTGCCTTGCCGCGCCCTGTTTTTGCCCCTGCTTGTCACGCTGTCGCCCGGCCACTGTTTGCTGCACTCCGTTCGCATTACCGTAGTGTTACACTAGATTGGTGATTTTGGAATTGGTGACGGCCATTTTGGAGCCTGGGATCAGGCACCCAGCACCGAATCGGTGACGGCTTGTATGAGGGAGGCAACCCATCACGCTCCCCCCTACCCCAGTCCACATTGTGCTGTGCCACCGCATTGGTGACCAACCTAGCGTAACACTACGGTATCCTGGTGCCTATCGTCGGCGCTCATCCGTGGTCGCAGGTGCGCTGCGTCGATGCGTCTCCCGCGGTGTGGCGTCGCATGTGTCGGTCTGGTGCTGTAGCCTGGCCGGGCGCCCGGAGTGTGACGACCGCGCATCAGCAAACTGTGGCAGCCAGCCAGCGTCGCACAGCCACAACTGCTGCCTCTGTTCTCGCGCACGGGCTTGCTGGGTGCGGCCTATCATCTGCCACGCACAGCTGGGTGTGCCTTTGATTGGGCGTCGCCGGAGTACACGGCTGGCGTACCTGGTCTGCGTCTGGTGCCGTAGATAGATAGCGCTTCGTGCACATACGCGCTTTTTACACACTGGTGGAATTTCGGCAGGCTTTGGCTTATTTGCTTCGACTCACGGTGTAGCCACGGGTGTAGCAGCTGAGGCACATACACAGTGCACTTTTGGTGAAGGTCGGCAGATAGAGCGGTTCTGCTTCACCTGGGTGCTGGGCACCCTTTTAGCAAAGTGTTGCCCCTTGCCTGGTCGGACCTTGGTTCGGACTGTCCCTTCAATGTCGCATCAACAACCCGTGCCTGAGCCCACATCACGGCCGCGGACGCCGCGCACAGCAGACACAGGAGATGGGAGGCGGACCAAGGGAGGTGGGGACCAGGGGAGTCGAACGCGCCGGGAAGTGGAAAAGGGGGATGGCGGATGATTGACGCTACGAGGCGGGTCAGTAAGCCTGTGGCGCACGGGGCAGTCGGGGAAGCTTGGCGAGTTCTGGTAGTCAGCCGGCGTGCAGGACTGCAAGCGCAGGCAGAGCCTCTCGACAAGTGCTCGCTACTTCCTAGTATCAGACATTCGTGGATGTTGCGGGCTTCCGACGTGGCTTCCGACGGGCTCCAGAGGAGCGGAAGGGCGTGCTCCCGATCGAAGGGCAGTCGCACGGGCACTCGTGCCTGCCTTGCCCTGTGGCTGGCGCCGGGCGGGAGTGCCGGCCAGGGTTGCAGCCCTGCCGGCGCCCAGCGCGCGAGTGCGTGCGGGACTGTCCTCAGGTCCCGGGCAGGCACGACTGCCACGCTCGCGATTTTCTGCGCTGTTGGGGCTGCGCTGACAGCTCAGCAGGCAGATTCGTGCGACGGTTTGCTACACGTTGGTGGGCCTTTGGGGACCTGAGGCCTGGGTCGACTCGTGGTGCAGCGCCCAAGACAAGCATTGCCGGGCTTTGCGGGAGAACATGGCCCCTGGCCATGCGTGCCTAAAATGCACGGTGTGCAAAGGTTGGCTGACACTGGGGGGGGGGGGATTCCCGCTGGGCCGGAGACCTGGTAATGAATACCGCTTGGCGGGAATCACTGAATGCCCCCGGCGCTCCAGACGACAGCGACTCGGACCTTTACTTGGTCTGACTGCCCCTTCTTATAATGCCGCATTCATAACAACTGCATGTATGCGAGCACACAATGCGGCCGCAAGCAAAGTAGCGGATGCGCGACCGCCGGGAGGAAGCTTGCCTGGAAGGGAGGGGGCGAGATGCTGTGGATGGACCACACGCCCGGCCCGGACCTGTCCACCTACCGCTAGCACTAGCGTCATTCAATAACTTAAGTGAGTGAGTATTACGGGTGGTCCATTCTCGGGTTCTCGGGTCACTCCCCTGACCATCACACCTGGCAAAGTTTGCTAGCCGTACGCATGTCACTGAGCGCAGAGATGTGTTTCATAGATTGCTTTGGTTACAGGAGGGATCTGCTGACGCAGCTCACGAGCCAGCGAGCACGTACTAGTACGGACGCCCTGCTCTAGACCTCAGGGGCGCGTTTCATAGGCAGGTTCGATGTCAATTCAGTAGTAGGACTAGCAGGCGCATCACCTAATCAGAATGGTGGCGCCCAATGCTGTTCAACAGGCAGAAACGTAGGCACAAACAGAGGAACCCGTTGATACCAGAGCCCCAACTAGCCTGAATTGCGATCGGCTCCTCAATCCTGCCCACGGTTGCGTGCAACCCCACCCCATCTCAAACGCACAAACGTGGCTATAACACTACACGCATTTCCGTGTTTGGTCAAGTCAGATAGTCGTAAGCGCAGCATCACAGACTGTTAGTGTTTGGTCTCAGACAGTTCAGGAATTCACATGTCGTCAAGGTCACACACATCCGGAATGGCCACTTCCATCCGGTCACCACACACACGCAGGAAGGGGTGTGTGTCGGACACTTTCAGCCAGGCCTTATCTCGCCGGCGCCGTGGCAGTCCAAGCGAAGCGAAATCAGCTAGCAAGCCTCTGATGCTAGCTAGTGCTACCGCCTTGGCCCGGGCCAGAGCCCCTTCAGTGAACGGTTTCCGTGCGCGCATGTACCGCCGTGCACAGTGCGGCCAGGGCCACCACCTCCCATACGCATTGCTGTATCTGCGTTGGGTCCGGGCTCTCCAGCAGCCAGACGTGATGCCGCCGTACAGGGCAGACCGCGTCGGTGCGGCCAGCATTGATGGTGTCCTGCACCACACTCAGCGCGATGGGGCACTCCCAAAAGTGATGCAGTCGAGGTGAGGGCGGCATCACCCAATAACTTAAACGTACTGAAGACGTGTAAACGCTATCGAAATTGGTTGAGACGATCGAAATTGGGTGGGTGAAGTGTGCGAAATTGCCAAAACTTCTCCGCCCTCTGTGGGGATCGAACCCACGACCACGAGGTTGCGTGCTGCATTCCCGATGATTCTGGGACTCGTGTAAAAGCCTCGCGCTCTACCACTGAGCTAAGAGGGCAGGGTTTCAAGACAGGGGCGGCAAAAGGGGTATTCAGGGCGTACAAATATCCGGCTGTAGTAGGAGTAGGAGTGGCCAGAAGCTGGCTAGGGCCTGCTGACTGTATGTGGTGGTAGGACCAGGGCATGGGTGGTGGTAGGACCAGGGCATGGGATGAGAGCGGCATGCCCCAGTGGTGACAGATGAATCCCCGAACCCAACGAGCCCTGGCGCGGTAGAAAGGCAGGAGTTGCGGCTGTGCGACGCGGTTACTGTACCGATGCGCGCTAGCTGGCTGTCGCAGTTTGCTGAAGCGCAGTCCTCACACTCCGGGCGCCCGGCCAGGCTACAGCACCAGACCGACACATGCGACGCCACACCGCGGGAGACGCATCGTCGCAGCGCACCTGCGAGCAGGCGACCAGCGTCCACGGATGAGCGCCGTCGACGGACAGTAGGAGATATATGCGAACAGCGTGCAGCAAAACAGCGGCCGGGCGACAGTGTGACAAGCAGGGGCAAAAACAGGGCGCGGCAAAGCAGAAGAGGGAGCCCGAAGAGTACGACAGTGGTGGGCGTAGCGAATGCGGTGTGGACACGCGAACATCACAACCGGAGGCGAGGACGCGCAGCTGATGGTGTGGTGATCGCACTGATGTTCGGAGGTGGACTGAGCGCGCGCCCTAGGCGAGACGGAAGTTTGCGAGAAGTTAGCTGGAAGCGTGCACGGACGCACGCGGAGGCTGGCAGATTGCATGTGAATAATGAAGTATAGGTAGTTGTTGGCAAAGGCAGTGCGACGTGACGCTGGCGCATCGGGCATGGGCGGGCGCGCTGTGCATGGGTCGGTAGCGCTGGTGCGAGGCCGGAGGACGACCGGCTGCCCTTGAATCGTGGGTACTGGAACTAGCGTCGCTGTAGCGGCCCGGGCTCACGAAGAGCTCCCCGGTGGCACAGAGGCACGCAACCTTAAAACCAGAGGCCGCCGCACGCACGCCCACACGCCAACCACCCACCCCGACACAGGCCCAAACCCCAGCTAGCCCCACCGGCTGAGAAGCCGAGCACCGAAAAGACGCCTGGCGGCAGACCCGTCGGCAGAGCGCCCACCCGCGCCCACGAACGCTACAGAAGCGCCGCCGCCCACCCTGCCCCACAAACCCCGCCGCCCAACCTGCCCCACAAACCAACACCACAGAAAAGCCCCGCCCCGCCAGGAAATCCACACACCCACACGCCCGGACCCGGCGGCGCAGCGTAAGCCCGCCGCCCATCCTGCCCCACAAACCACCACCACAGAAAAGCCCCGCCGCCCACCCTGCGCCCTGCTGACTGTGTGTGTGCGATGGAACAGTGCAAGAATGCATTGGTTACAAGAAGGACCTGCTGACGCAGCTCACGAGCTTAACTGCTCTGACTCCTCGGGCGTGCCACCTGCAACGCCGACGACCTACTCTGTGCCTTGGGCTATAGTAGGCTTGCTCCCATGGGACGCTCCACTTCGAATGGTAACGATGGTTGCTCCCTAATCGGTGCAAGCGGGGCAAGTGTGCGAAGTCCCGTAGTGTGTAAGACCCACCCATACCCAGCAGGCAATAATCAGTTTGCGACGGCAGACAAGAACGCACGTGACGCTGGAGTTACTGTACCGACGCGATGCTAATTGGCTGCCAGGCTGATAGTTTGCTGATGCGCATTCCTCACGCTCCGGGCGCCCGGCCAGGCGATAGCACCAGACGCACACACCGCTATGCCACACATGCTGACTGTGTGTGTGTGTGTGTGTGTGTGTGTGGTTACAAGGTGGTGGCACTATGTGCATTCCTGTCCTTGTAGAAACCGAGGCCCGGGCCGGGGGGTGCCTTATAACGCCCGCAAACACTTTTTATAGGACTGGACCCGATCGACGCCTTTGCTCCCTGCCACAGTCAAGGGTGGAGGCCGGCGGCTGGGCGGCACATGCTATTCACAATGCATTCAGCATGTGTCCTTTGTCCTTAGCCATGCATAGGATCATTGCCGGGGAATGAAGGGCCCACACCTACAATACCACTATCAGCTCTTTCCATGCACTCAATGCATGCCGCAGGCAGGCAGAGCTCTTGCACTACCATGACTAACACCGTGGTGCAGGGGTCTCCGGCGTGTTGGCTTGCCCCCAAGAGGCAGAGCCTTGGCGATCGGGTAGGATGGAGGAGGATGGGTGGAGGCCGGGCCGCATTGAGTCGGCATAAGTGTGACTTGGTGTGACCAGTCGTCTGACCATCCTGACCAGTCTGACCAGTGCCCGTATCTTCCATCTACACTGTAGAAATTTTTAAAAATTTCAGCTTTTTTGTAGATATAACAAGGGATTCTTTGAACCGCATCTTCAGTTCGGAGACAAAAAGCTTCCCTAATTTGGTCCGGCATCTACGCAGTGTAGATGCCAAATTTTGCTCATCTACGCTGGCGCTCAGGTTCGAATCCGACATTTTTCGCTTCCGCTCTGCTCCGTGCACTTTTACCAGTACTAGAGCCGCCGTTGGGCGGCGCGGGGGGCGAGGAGAAGCCGCGGAGTATGCGCGTGGGGCGGGGGCGGAGGCGGCGGGGGGCGGGGAGCAGAGATCGGGGGATGGGGGGTGGGGGTGGGGGGCGGCGGGGGGCCTCGGCAGACCGCGTTGCCGAGGGATCGCCAGCATGGTCTCGCTAGGGGTCTCGCAAGCGCTGGGACAAGAAAATTGTAAATGATAGTATCCAGCAACAGCAACGGTATCCACGTAAGCGCAGGTTGGCTGCAATTAGGTGGCATCGGCGCGAGGAACGGGAATTGCGGGCCCTGTGCCTCTTGATTTGGTAATGCATCCTGGCTGAATGGAAACGCCCAGCCCGGAGGAGGTCAGCCTGGAACAGCGCGGTGCGGACATCATCGAGACGGTTTATATGGGCATTATCACTGTCGGCCGGTTTAGAAGTGCAGGAAACAATGGTTGAGCGCCCTCTGAGTCAGCTGGAGGCTGGGTCGCCGCCTGGGGCCTGGGGCCGGGACTAGTCCGGTGCAGAAGGCGTAACGGTGGCTGGGGCCTGGGGTGCACAGCAGAGGGGGGAGGAGGGGATGGACTGGCCGACTGTGACGCGCGCGCAACTGCGTAGTTGCCCCCCCCTACCCCCACGGACCCTGGCTGCCGTCGTCGCTGGCGCTCACGCTGGCCCCAAACTACGTGCATCCTGTTCTGAGGAATACGCGGGCCAGACCTCCCGGTCCCTTCGAGCTGGAGTTACCCAATACCCTGCTTGGGGCGTAGGCCAGGCACACGGCGCGGCACCACCTGCGGGCTTGACACCAGCCGCGGGAAAGGGCGCGAGCACGGTGGTTCTTGGGGCGTAGGCCAGGCACACGGCGCGGCACCACCTGCGGGCTTGACACCAGCCGCGGGAAAGGGCGCGAGCACGGTGGTTCTTGGGGCGTAGGCCAGGCACACGGCGCGGCACCACCTGCGGGCTTGACACCAGCCGCGGGAAAGGGCGCGAGCACGGTGGTTCTTGGGGCGTAGGCCAGGCACACGGCGCGGCACCACCTGCGGGCTTGACACCAGCCGCGGGAAAGGGCGCGAGCACGGTGGTTCTTGGGGCGTAGGCCAGGCACACGGCGCGGCACCACCTGCGGGCTTGACACCAGCCGCGGGAAAGGGCGCGAGCACGGTGGTTCTTGGGGCGTAGGCCAGGCACACGGCGCGGCACCACCTGCGGGCTTGACACCAGCCGCGGGAAAGGGCGCGAGCACGGTGGTTCTTGGGGCGTAGGCCAGGCACACGGCGCGGCACCACCTGCGGGCTTGACACCAGCCGCGGGAAAGGGCGCGAGCACGGTGGTTCTTGGGGCGTAGGCCAGGCACACGGCGCGGCACCACCTGCGGGCTTGACACCAGCCGCGGGGAAAGGGCGCGAGCACGGTGGTTCTTGGGGCGTAGGCCAGGCACACGGCGCGGCACCACCTGCGGGCTTGACACCAGCCGCGGGAAAGGGCGCGAGCACGGTGGTTCTTGGGGCGTAGGCCAGGCACACGGCGCGGCACCACCTGCGGGCTTGACACCAGCCGCGGGAAAGGGCGCGAGCACGGTGGTTCTTGGGGCGTAGGCCAGGCACACGGCGCGGCACCACCTGCGGGCTTGACACCAGCCGCGGGAAAGGGCGCGAGCACGGTGGTTCTTGGGGCGTAGGCCAGGCACACGGCGCGGCACCACCTGCGGGCTTGACACCAGCCGCGGGAAAGGGCGCGAGCACGGTGGTTCTTGGGGCGTAGGCCAGGCACACGGCGCGGCACCACCTGCGGGCTTGACACCAGCCGCGGGAAAGGGCGCGAGCACGGTGGTTCTTGGGGCGTAGGCCAGGCACACGGCGCGGCACCACCTGCGGGCTTGACACCAGCCGCGGGAAAGGGCGCGAGCACGGTGGTTCTTGGGGCGTAGGCCAGGCACACGGCGCGGCACCACCTGCGGGCTTGACACCAGCCGCGGGAAAGGGCGCGAGCACGGTGGTTCTTGGGGCGTAGGCCAGGCACACGGCGCGGCACCACCTGCGGGCTTGACACCAGCCGCGGGAAAGGGCGCGAGCACGGTGGTTCTTGGGGCGTAGGCCAGGCACACGGCGCGGCACCACCTGCGGGCTTGACACCAGCCGCGGGAAAGGGCGCGAGCACGGTGGTTCTTGGGGCGTAGGCCAGGCACACGGCGCGGCACCACCTGCGGGCTTGACACCAGCCGCGGGAAAGGGCGCGAGCACGGTGGTTCTTGGGGCGTAGGCCAGGCACACGGCGCGGCACCACCTGCGGGCTTGACACCAGCCGCGGGAAAGGGCGCGAGCACGGTGGTTCTTGGGGCGTAGGCCAGGCACACGGCGCGGCACCACCTGCGGGCTTGACACCAGCCGCGGGAAAGGGCGCGAGCACGGTGGTTCTTGGGGCGTAGGCCAGGCACACGGCGCGGCACCACCTGCGGGCTTGACACCAGCCGCGGGAAAGGGCGCGAGCACGGTGGTTCTTGGGGCGTAGGCCAGGCACACGGCGCGGCACCACCTGCGGGCTTGACACCAGCCGCGGGAAAGGGCGCGAGCACGGTGGTTCTTGGGGCGTAGGCCAGGCACACGGCGCGGCACCACCTGCGGGCTTGACACCAGCCGCGGGAAAGGGCGCGAGCACGGTGGTTCTTGGGGCGTAGGCCAGGCACACGGCGCGGCACCACCTGCGGGAACGCATATAGACCAGTGTGCCGGTGTGCCGGTGTGTACGCAATTCGACCATCCAAGAACCAAGCCAGTGTCATAGACCATCCAATAACCAGGCCATAGTCCAGGTGTGCATAAACCGTGTAAAGGCGGCGAGATGTCCACTTCACAATTTAAAGTCCACCCCAAGTCTGTTCCATGGCTGCCAGGCGTCCATTGTACCAAGAACTACATTAGATGTACTGATGAGCGTGTTATGACATTGAGACAGCGTTGAACCAGCCAAAAGAGGCTGCAAACATTGTCGGGTGACAGCTTGCGCAGTAGATAGCATGTGGACGTAGTTGCTTCAGCACACGAATGATTATATGTTAATGACTGTCGTTGTGTCGAGGTCGTCTTCCTTGCGGACTGCTGTGCAGACTTTCGGGACAGATGGCACTCGGATGGCACACAGATGGCACGGCCTCCACCCAGGTCTTTCTGGCCGCCAGGACCGCCATACGTGTAGAACTCCTGCCCAACGGCGCGTACCATGTGCTATAAGCATTGGAGGCCCAGGGGAATGTTGGGGATGGAGGCAGGCTGTCTGGCTATGCCGCCGCGGGCAAGGCGACTGGGTCACTGGGACGGGAGCCATGGCACGCCTGCGGCCGGTGGGGTCAGAATGTCTGATGGCACAGCCTCGATCCGCATTAGGCCGCCAGGACCGCCATACGTGTAGAACACTAGAACTCATGCCCAACGGCGCGTACCATGTGCTATAAGCATTGGAGGCCCAGGGGAATGTTGGGGATGGAGGCAGGCTGTGCCGCTGCTGGCATGGTGACCCCTCCTGAATTCAGCAGTACTAGCAAAGAGTACGGTGGCACCAGGCACCCAATGTTGTTTAGCAACCCTTTAAAACCTTCTGCACCTCCGTAGGATGAGGCTGAAGCCATCCACCATGCCCCCCGGCCCACACGGCCACACGCACCGGCCCACACGTGCCCGGACGTAACCCGACCCCACCCAGCCGCGCGCTCCTGTCTGCTGTCACAATTTATTTCTTGACTTCGCCACCTGCACCTGCTTGCATTGTTCCATCGAACCCGACCCCACCCACACCACGCACGCACGCACGCACGCACGCACGCACGCACGCACGCACGCACGCACGCACGCACGCACGCACACACGCAGACCCACCCGAACCCAGACCCCCCCGACTCTCCGACCCCGACCCCCCACTCCCCCGAACTCTTCGACCCCCTCTTCACGTCGGAACGGTAAAATAATTTTGGCCACGCAAATTTGCTAATCGAACTGCTTGACAAACGCGAACGCGAACGGACGGGAACCCAAACGTGCGTGAGGTTCTATGGAGCCCCCGTAAGCCTACACACCCAGCACTACACGGCATCTATCCTACTAGCTTGCCTGTTCGCGCATGCATCTCGATATTCACACAACCGAGTCCCACAACCGAGTCAAAGCCAGTTTCTGTCCTTGTACAAAGCTTTCGCAACTCCTCGCATCCCACGTCCTCGACATAGCCGCGCACTTGCCGCTCCCACTTCCCCGCTCCCTGCACCTGCCCCTTCCTGCACCTCTCCCTATACCCTTGCCCCTGCCCCTGCCCCTCCCAATGCCCCTGCCCCTCCCGCGGTCCCTACGCCAAACCCTGCCCCTCCCCCTCCGCCCGCTGCCCGGTCCGCGGTTCGTGGCAGCTCCGCGCGGGGCACCGGTTCTTCTTGTCGAACCAGCGCCTCAGCGAGGGCACCAGCAAGTTCTCGTTGAAGTCCGAGTAGTTGCCCAGCTCCGGACCCAGCAGGCTGACGCGCATGAGCGCGTCAAGGTTCTCCATGGTAAGGCTGGTTCGCTGCTTGGTCTTGATCAAGTTCTGGGTGCTGAAGCCGCGCTCCACCTCCACGCTGGTGGCCTGCAGCACCAGCATGATGTTCACCAGCAAGCTGAGAGCGGGCGATGTCTGCTCGAGGTTGTACAGCTGCAGCGCCCAGAAGTCGCGCGTAGGGATGCGCACGTTCGCGGCCGCAGCAACGTTCGCGGCCGCAGCAGGCGGTGCGGCCGTATTGCCTGCCGCCGCGGCTGCAGCCTTCTTGGCCCGCGGCGCCTTCTTGGCCTCCTCCTCCGCCTTGGCGACCACAACCCTCCTGGCCGCCTGAGCCGCACGCAGCAGGTTCCGCCGCGCCTTCAGCCACTCGGTCCGGCACTGCTGGGCATCCACAACAGCACGGTGCCCGTCGTGCGCGGTGTCACGCAGTTGATTCCATTCCAGTCGATCAGGATCCAAACACACACGGTCGATGCAGGGGGGTTTGGGGGGCCTGCCCCCCAAGAAAATTTTTTGGGGGTGTAGATGCATGCACGAGCTCTATCTACGCAGCGTAGATGGATTTCCAAGGGCCACCTACGCTGCGTAGACGCCGGGGGCCTAAAGCCATCTACATGATACGGGCACTGAGTCTGACCATTTTGGTCAGCGGCCAAGTGTGGCACCCACTTGGTTAGTTGGCTTGCCCGAAAGCGCACAGCGCAGCCTAAGCAATTGGGTACGATGAAGTGGAGGAAGCCGCAGTGCCCGTATCTTCCATCTACGCTGTAGAAATTTGCCTCAAATTCGCCGAAGGCAGGGGCCTACAGCCATCTACATGATACGGGCACTGGGAAGCCCTAGGGAGTGGATAAGTGCGGTTGGAGCGCTTAGGCAGAAGCGTGACCCGTTAGACCCGTACGCCACACACAGACACTGGCTGTAATTCCGCAGCCCCGCGCCCCCCCGAACCCAGCAACATGCTCTTGTTACCTGTAATTGCTGCATGCTTCAATGCGCCCTGCCCCTGCCCTCTATCTGCGCTCCGGGCAAGCCGTGCTGTTGCGAGGCAAGTGGTTTTGATTGGCATTGCCTTGTTCTTGCCCACAGCTGATGAATACCGCCACACCAGGCTGTCCAGCAACCCATCTGGGACGTTGTGTGCCTGGCTGCGGTCTCTGTTGGAGATTAATGTTTGCCTGCAGAGGGGAAGCAGGCAGGGAAGCGGAAGCAGCGATAAGCAGGATCAACGCGCAAGTTATAGCGGACTTTTGGGCGCGACTGTCGCGACGTAGCGTGGGACGTGCATATCGTGTCCACAGATGAAGTTGGAGTGTCAGTGGAAGCGGCGGGTGTCGGGGGTGTGTGCCGGTTGACATGGGGCACATGGGGGTTGCATGGCCAATCACCGCGAACCGTGCCTGGGAGCAGGGCTCGTATCTTAATGATTTCAAGCTTTCGTTGGCCATTTTGGCGGTTTGTGCTTGCTCTGGGCCCATATAGCTGCGTGTCTGCGTGTAGGACGTTTCTATGACCGTTTCGACACCCATTCGGCATGAAATCACCTGACTGACGACAGCCCCCGCGGAGTTTGCCCCCTTATCAAACTTTCGAGCTTTCAAGCCCCGTAAAGCTTGGGCTAAGCTTTACACCCAAAACAAGATACGAGCCCTGCCTGGGAGAGGCCTAGGGAGGAGAGGACGTGCCCTCTATGTACGGCTAATGAGGTGGAGGATGAGCGCCACGTCCCCCCATGCAATGTGCAGCCTACACCGAGTTACGGGCGAGCAGTGGCCTAGACTTTAGCCTAAGCATGCGTGAAGTGACGCTGAAATCTGAGCCTGTCAGGTTAGCCGCATTACTCAGCTCCATCTGGGAGCATAGGAGTAGGGAAGTATTCCTTGCAAGGGGAGAACAATAAATAAGACAATCTTGCACTGGCGTTATAAGGGTCACCCCGGCCCGGGCCTCCGACACGAAGCAGGAAGGCACGCAAGAACGTGCGCACCACTCTGTAACCACACACACAAGCATGGGCGTGCCCAGTACGGACGCTGTCGCTGAGGATAAAGGCTGGGCGAGAGCGGCTTGCAGCCGTCTCTCGACCTGATCTTAGGCGTGCATGCACTATGACCAACCCATTCGTTGGAGCCGTCCACCGGACGTTAAGCACTAATTCTTTCGCTGCACAAGTGCAAGCCGATATTCAGATGAAGCTTCAGACTCCGCCTTTCCTCTCGACCTGGCGAGCCGGACACAGCAGCCTGCCAAGCATATCACCAGCCGAGCACAGCCTTACTTCTGTCCACATCAGGTCGAGAGTGATTGGTGAGGATTGATTTCTACGCATCATCTTGATTGCTTGGTTTGCGCGTGACGGCAGTCACATTTCGTATGGCAACAGCCCCACACCATCCAATGCTACGGCTTTCTACAGCTTTGCACCGCACTCAACTTGCGCTGCACGCTGGGGGGGGGGGACATGCCGCCAGGCAGATTGAAACCCGCAAGTCACGTGTAAAGGCGCGACACGACTGCTATCTCCATGCTGCTATCTCCGGTCCCGCGCGCCGACCTTCACGCTTATCCTTGTTGGCTACGCCTTGCAGCGCCTGCCCTGTTTGCAGCGCTCTAACACAGGAGGGGTGTGTGCAACGCGGGAGGCCTCTGGCATGGGCCGCATGGCGCGGCCGGAGGCGGGCCTTCATCCATGATACTGAATCCGCGGTCGTCGTTGCGGCGGCGAGGCCCCCAGGACGCCGAGGGCTTTGATGAGGCGCCCGCCGCCAAGCTGGCCAAGCGCGCGGACACCCGCGCCGTCAGGGCCGTGGGCTCTGGTAGGGGCTGGTTTCCTGCTGTCGCCGGCGGCCAGCGTGGCGGTGGCGGCGGCGCGCCCGGCGATAGCGCATGGGCGGCTGGGATAGATGGGCTCGGAGTCTGACGTGGGTGGCGGCGAGCGTGACTACGGGACCATCCTGTCCGCGGCGGACGTCGCGGCTGTATTTGCTGGCTGACCACAATGAGGAGCCCAGCCCCGGCACTGCCTTCGACGAAGGCGGTCCTGCAGCAGGCGCTGTGGGATGCAAGTGATCGGCAGGCGGTGTGCTGTCGTGGCTCTGGGCGGGCTTTGATCCTGCGGTCCCTCCGTGGCGACATCTGCGCCTGGGAGCGGGACAGATTGGCGGACGGTGGCTCTGCCGTGTGCCCGCGAGGCCTGGTGCGTGCCGCAGCTGCTCGAAGTCGCGGCGCGCGCGGATGCGGAGTTGTTGCGGGCGATCTATGCGTGGCACCTCTAGTGCGCTGACACAGTTCTAGTGTGCTGACCTGGTTTGGCGTCGTGTAAGTGTGTGCCTGCGTTTGGCCGTGCGCCGGCGGTGGTGCCCGTGCTCGCGGTGGTTTGGGCATGTGTGCTGGGTTGCCGTGTTTCTCCTTTCTTCATCCCCTTTTCCTGCGCCGTCCCCTGCGTCCGCTTCTTGCTTGCTCTGTTCTGTGAGTCGGGTGGTTTCTTCGCCTGTGGTTTGGGGCCCCAGTCGTCTGCCCTCGCTTCGGCCCGGACGGGTGCCCTTGGGTTTCAATGGCTGGCTGCGGGTCTGGTGTTGGTCTCTGGCGTTCTGCTTGCTCGCGTTGCAGGTTGCGTGTCGGCCGCGTGCCACGCCTTTCTCCTTCCTTCTCCTTTGTAAACACTGTGTGAAAGCTTCCCTGGTCCTGGTGAATGGTTCTGGCCGGGACTGGGTCGGCTACTTCTGACCAAGGTAGGTGGACTGATTACGGTATTGCTTGGCCGTGGGCATACATCCCCCGGTAGGCGCGCAGGCAAACAGTTGGGTGCGCGCAAGCCACGACCACGAGGTTGCGTGCTGCATTCCCGATGATTCTGGGACTCGTGTAAAGCCTCGCGCTCTACCACTGAGCTAAGAGGGCAGGGGTTTAAGACGGGGGCGGCAAAGAGGTCATTCAGGGCGTACACATACCCGGCTGTAGTAGGAGTAGTGGCCAGAAGCTAGCTACAGCCGGCTAGGACCGGTCTACCAACAGCACGGATCTTTGCGTGGGCGCCGCCGCCGCTGCAGCCCATCCAGCCGCGGCCCATTTCATGGCTGCGTTGGCGGCGGCGGTGGTTTCGGGCGTTTTGTCTCCCGCACCCGAGCCCTGTGCGCGCTGCGGCGGTGCGGTCCTCTTACTGCACGTGGGCGTCAGTGGCGTGCAGTGCTGGTACGGCGAGGCCGCCGTGCAGCCGGCGTCAGCGCAGGTGGCGGGCGCCCGCCAAGGCGCCCGCTGCTCCATTCCCGTATTAGCTGTCCGGGCTCTCCATCGGAGCGGGTGGCGGGTTGTCGGGAACCGCAAACGTAACGGGCATGGCGTTGCTGAATGTGTGTGGTGCAGATCGAGGTACGGCTCTTGGTGCAGCCCGCGCAACACCCACCACCACGGCTGGCAGTAGCAGCGCTGCCAACGCCCCCGCACCCGCACCCGCACCCGGAGCGTGAGGAATGTGCGTCAGCAAACAACCATCCTGGCAGCCATCCAGCACCACATCAATAGTACAGTAACTCCAGCGCATTATGCCAGCCGCGCGCTCCTGCCTGCTGTCGCAAATTGTATCTTGATCAGAGAGGAGTCTGGGATTCTGCCGCACACGACGGGACTTTGCCGCCCCGTTCACTCTATACCATCGTATCATCTAGCCTGCACCCAAACACCACCCAGCCGTGAATGAGGGCGGCAGCGGGCGGCGTGCTCCGCCCCTCTGTGGCAACGACGGTGGCAGCAGCGCTGCTCAGTTCAGTTGTGTGTGGTTACAAGGTGGTGCACCAGACGTGCTTGCCTGTCCTCGCAAATACCGAGGCCCGGGCCGGGGGGGCCCTTATAACGCCTGCAGAACACTTTTCTGTGCAACGATACTTGGCTTGATCGACTGTGCTACGTCAACTCCTAGCCCAGCAGCCCAGGTGTCTTAGGTGCCCTGGCACGAAATGCCCGCCCCTCCCTTCCATCTGGGCTTCAGCCCTGCTGCACGGAACCGTTCGAAAGCTCCGAGTTGCTCCTTGCGCAGCGCACACCCTACGGACGTCAGGTAAGGCGACACCACTACACCTGTGCTGCGGACCTGGCGTGCAGCCCTGACCAATGCGCTGCGCTCCTGGGGCGACACCATCACGACGACGTTCCACACCTCCCGCCCGGCC
Organism: Chlamydomonas incerta; assembly: GCA_016834605.1. Taxonomy (NCBI): domain Eukaryota; kingdom Viridiplantae; phylum Chlorophyta; class Chlorophyceae; order Chlamydomonadales; family Chlamydomonadaceae; genus Chlamydomonas; species Chlamydomonas incerta. The sequence continues at coordinate 420,618 of JAEHOC010000042.1, forward strand.
GATTGCCACGCACGGACATAGCGACCGCTCACCGACGCCCCACTCGTACTAGCAACCGCCTCTATGTTCCCGGATGCCCGGATGCGCTCTAGCAGGATCTTGCTCTCGTCCACAGCTGCCGCATCCCCCACGCGGGCAAGGGCGCGTGTGACGGCTTCCAGCGCAGCCCGCTGCTCCTCCACCTGCACTTGTAGCGCTGCAACGGTGCTCCCCAAGTCGTGGGGCCGCTGCTCCGCCGCGGGTGCGGCGGTCTGCGCCACAGGGGCCGGGTCCGCGGGTGGTGCGGTCTGCGCCACGGGGGCCGGGTCTGCGGGCGCGGCGGTCTGCGCCTTGGGGGCCGAGGCATGCAGCTCCGGTTCCTGCACTGGGCAAAGCTGCTTGATTTTCAGCCATACTATCCGTTGCTCGAACTGTTCCAGCGCACGCTCAAACTCCGGTATGAGTGCGAGTGCGTCGTTGGTCCGTGCGCTCTCGACCGCGCTGGTTGTGAAGAGAAGCCGAGATTTAGTGTCTTGCAGCCAGTCGGCGACGCGCTGGGATGTGGGCTGCTCGCTCGAGTCGACAGTGCCGATGCTCATCGGGCTGCAAGTAGCGTGCCGTGCTGCACCGCCGCCGCCGTGCTGCACCGTAGCACCGCCAGTAGCAATGCCCGGACGGCGATAGATGATACCGCCGCCGCGGCTGCTTGCCAAGCTGCGGCCAAGAACAGCCATGTGGTCGGCGCGGCGGGAGGCGCAGCTGGAGCCGCTGCCGCCGGGGGAACAGCAGCAATGAAGGCCACAAAGAAGGAGCAGGCCAGGTGAGTGCCGAGGCTCGCTGAGGCCGCGGCTCAGAAGGAGACGGCCGTCGTGATGAGATCACCAGCAACAGCAGCAGCGACAGGGGCGGCGAGTACACCCGCACGGGGTTCCCCCAGGGGCTCCCTGGTACGTGTGCGGTCTCATGGCATGGTCACGTGCAGTGCACCTGAGCTTGTCGTGCACCTGCAGGCAGCTGCGATGCCGGTATGATGGTCCGCGAGGGGCTGCTAGCTGCGGGGCAGCGTGAGGAATGACGGAATCACTTAAATAACACCAAATATAGTTGGACGCAAAGCGGGGCAGTGTAAAGCCGAGTTCGGATTCTGAGACCTGGCCGGGGAGCAGCTTTCGCGAGGGGTGCCCCGCGCGAAACACACACGTGCCGCATAACCACCCGATAATCATGATCAACAGCAGCTATCGCCTGATATCCTTCAAACGCCAAGTTTTGCTTCATTATTATTTTACGCAGACAATAGCTCAACCACTGGCACAGCGAAGCAAGTTGTTCGCAAAGGAACAATGAATCTCGCGCTTCAGCATCACGCGAATAATAGCACAAGGAGATTACTACAGCTACCGAACGGCAAGGTGCAGGTTGCCTGCCTGAGCTTGCATTCAACACGTCAGCAGCGGCCCGCCAGGAGCTTTCCAGCATCGCGACCGAGCACCGGATATTGGTGTGGTGTGGTTTCAAAGGCTCAGCGCCGCGAGACTGTGCCGGAGGGAATGCTGTCTCGGGAGGATGACGATTCTGCGCCGAAGGTCACGCTGAACCAGCTGCGCGTCATCCCAGAGGGCTTTCTATCGCAGGAAAGCGGCAGCGAAAGCGACTCTGACGGGCAGCCCCGCAACATTCCGGAGGGCCTGCTCTCGCGCGAGGATGGCTCCGGCAGCAGCGGCGCAGTGTCGACAGCCCCGCGCGCGCGTGCCATCCCGGAGGGATTCCTCTCGCACGACAGCGATGCCGAGAGCGCGCCCTCGCCCGCCCCGGCGACCGCCGCTGCTGCAGCCGCCAGCCCCGCGGCAGCTGCCGCTGCCGCCGTCGCGGCCGCGGTGGCGTCTGTCAGCCGCAACCGGCAGCAGCAGCAGGAGGGCGACGGCGAAGCCGCGGACGTGCCAGAGGGCATGCTCTCGCGCATGGACGACGAAGAGGAGGACGGCGACAGCGACAGCGGCAGCAGCTCATCTGACAGCGACTCGTCAGACAGCAGCGGGGATGAGGACATGGACGCGGCTGCGGCCGGCGGGGCGGCCGGCGGGGCGACGACAGGTGCGCCGGGGCGCCAGGGGCCTGTGGGGAGGCTGGGCGGGAAAGGGAGGAGGGCTTAGGGGCCCGCCAGGACCGCGGCAGGGGCTGTAGCAGGTGGATGGGTGGTCGGGGTCCAGGCGGTACACGGGCGGGTTCATGTTTGCGTGATGTTGATTATGCCTGGAGGTGGGCAGGAGGTTGGGCAGCGTGCCAGGGCTGGCCTGGGCAATGGGTTGGGCTGCACTGCGCCCGGTTGGTCCTTGGGCTGCTTTGGCACCTGGGCTCTGCGCCGGGGGGTAGTGGGGTAGGGGGAAGGGGTTGTGAACACCAGCCCAAGCTAAACCAAGCTTAACTAGACGAGGGACATGCAAATGCAAATGCAGCAATACAGAGCAGGATATTACTCTCGAGTTTCGAGGCGGAGAGCGTAGACTGGGCGAGGCTGGCGTTTCGTCCACGAAATGCTACCCAGGCTTGGCTCGCGCACAGCACTAACAGACACGCAGACACGCAAATGCAAAACACACGACTTACCTGGCGACCAGGAAGGCGGCCCCGGCGCCAGGCGCTTCCAGGAAGACGACCCCGGCGCCAGGCAGCAAGGGCCGGGCCAGAAGAGCGACATGCAAAAAGGGGCAAGGCGAGGTTCGGAAGGGCGGGGCACGGTGAAGGGGCCAAGGCGGATCGGCTGGTAGGAAAGGGTATGAACAGCACAAAGTATATCACGCAACGGGTGGCAAAAGAGAAAGGAGGGGGCGTCTGGCGGGTTAAGAGGCAGGTGCACACGGCATGGGGGGCGTTTAGCGATGACAGGATGCGGCAGGCAGCGTGCGGGCCGCATACGGCTCCCCAAAACCGCTGCCAGCCCGGATGTCCACCACACATGAGGGGGAATCCGGGAGCGGGATGGGTGACCGGTGGCGTCAGACGTGGGCGTTTGGTGAAGACGGCGGCAGGTGAAGACGGCTGGGGGAGGTTAGTGGCGACGGGATGGGGCATGCAGCGTGCGGGCGGCGTACGGCTCCCACAAACGCTGCCAACCCGGATGCCCCACACGCATCAAGCAGGGGGGGGGGGCCAGGGGATAATCACCAGCCTAAGCTAAACCAACGGGGGGGGGGGTAGGCAGCCCGGAGGCGGAGGCAATGAGGATTGCCTTCCGCCCCCTCCCCAGCTGCTGCTACTGCTGCTCAAACACACATGCGTGTATAAACCTTCATCACCCCTCCCACGGTCCCACGGTCCCACCTGCACCCTGCTTGCTATGCCTGCAGGCGGGCCGCTGCGGGCCATCCCCGAGGGCTACCTCTCCAACGACGAGGAGGCGGAGCCGGCGGCGGAGCCGGCGGCGGAGCTGCAGCAGCTGCAGCAGCAGGCGGGCGGCCGCACGGTGCCGGAGGGGCTGCTCTCGCACGAGGACTGAGCGGGCGGGGCCCGGCATGGTGCCGGATGGGCATGTGCATGGGGGCACGCGCTTGTGCATGCGCATGTGTTGTTCTTGTTGGTGTGTGTGTGTGGGGGGGGAGTCATGGGGGGCACACGCAGTTTGTGCGGCGGCGGTGGTGGTTCAGGGACCGCGCTGCGGCACTGGGAGATCCTGCAAAGCATTGAGCCCCACGTGGCGGCCGTGACGGTGGCTGCATCTCGGAAGCATGCAGGGTGGGCGTGTGTGTTCCCATGTGGAGGTGTGTAGGAGCTCATGGCTGACGGGTGACAGCTGGGGGAGGGATGCAGAGAAACGGCTAGGTGTGGAGTTGAAGGTGAGGGGTTAAGACACGGCAACCATTATTCGCACGCGACAACGCACCAGATGAGCTCGCAGGTTCCTGTGCGTGTTTGCGCTGCACGGGATGGGCTTTGCGGGATGGTGTCTCTTGTGCTGGCGGGGCGCGGACGAATAGCGAATAATGCCTTTGCAGGCACGTGCGGTGTGAGCGCGGGGTGGAGGGTCCATCGAAAACACCATCCCATAGCATACCCCGTCACAAGGGTATTTGTTTTGTGGGACAAACGGACACCATGGCAAACAGCATCCCACGTTACGCCACTTGATGGAATCTACAGACAGTGCGTGCTTGGCAAAGGACGGCGTGTGGCATGGCACGGCGCGGCACGGCATAACCTGGGCACCACCCCGAAGTCTAGGGATCGTGTGGCCCGCCGACTGCATGTATTGTGGGGACTGACGGACACTGTCTAGCGTGGCTTGTGGCCTGGGCAGTTAGTTTGAGCGTCACCTGTAAGAGTTCACGGCCGCCGTGTGGTTCCAGCAACAGTGCAATGGATGAGAGGTTGCCGTTTGTGCATTGTGTATGTACCCAGAGAGCCCGTCTGGTTGCGCCCCGGAAGGCAGGCATAGCCTTGACGCCAAATGCGAGTGATGCAGTCATGCCTCGCACCGCAAGCAGGTGTCTAGCGTCCAAGCAGACATCACTGGCGCGTTTCATTCGGTTCAGACTTGTTTGTATCTGCTTGCCGCGTGAGGGTATCCTGGGTCTGGGAATTCACTAGTTGTCACTCTTTGGCATTGGTGTTTTCGTCCCGTGCCCTGGTCCGTCCTACAACCGGGCTACAGAGTGGCAAGCGGGATTGCCGTATGATTGGAGAAACTGGGCAAGGGGCGAAGTTGCCATTCCCAGCTGAAGCCCCGTCGACAAGGTCGTGGCTGTGCGACCGCCGGATTAGTAACAATATGACTTGCACTTATTATCCATGCGTGTACCGTACTACTTTACAGTACGGTCATTGATGACTCAGATTCGCAACCTGCCCGAGCAGCGTATGCGGTCTTGCCACAGTCATACACTCACACACCCATCCACCTCGTAACCACACACAACAACCATTCACACCACACGAATGCAGCTGAAAACCACACGCAGTGGCTCCAGCTACGTACTGACTTGCTCGCCACTACCCACCTGCGCCTGCTCACAACAAAGACACCCTCGTGCTCATCCGACCAAACAAACTGAGCCGGGTAAAACGCACGAGGCCACCTCACGCACAGGGCCTGCTGTGCAAGGCTGCGTCAACCAAATCCCCCACAATGCTGCACCAATCAATTACAAGCAAGTTCACAAGCAAACACCTGCCACGCACATCGCATCGCATCACTCGCGACGTAACACACAACGGCTGCGGCTCGTTGTGCACACATTGTCCACATGCCGTGTCGGTTACACACAGATGCCCACGTCGATGGCGCTACTTGGGGTGCTGGAGATGGTGTATGCGCCTGAACCCGAGCTGCTGAAGGCGGTGGCAACCAGGACGTAGACGTTGCCCGCCACCAGGTTGACGGTGAAGCCCGAAACGGCAGTAGAGCCGCTGTAACACGCACAGACGTTTGCAGCACGCATGGCATGCGATCATCAGCAGCAGCGTGCGTGACTGGAACGCCCATCCATGCAAACGGTTGCCTTGGGCCAGCGAAGATGGTCAGAATGTCCCTCCTTTGAGATGCCGCATTCGTTTGCTGTAAGGCACGAAGCCCCTGATACCCCTGACAAGTGAGAAATGCACGCTAACACTCACAGGTCATCGTTTGCTGCGACGGCGTTAGTCAAAGGCGACAGCGGGTTGAAGGGGGCGTTGTACAGGACGAGGAACATGTCCCAGGCGGGAGATACTGCATGCATGCCGAGGAAGGGAAACGACGAGTTGCGCAGCAGTTGGTTTGCGTGTGAGGCCTCTAGGAAGTAGGAACAAGAATGCATGCAGCAGGAAGCAAGCCTTTGGGTTTGCTCAGTTGGCTTGCTCAGGAATGTAGGGTGACCAGAATGCAACATGACGTTAATCAGGAAGCCCCTTCCCCTCCAGCACCCCAACAGACTCACGTGCATTTATCTTGATAGCAACAGATCCCCCCACCTGCGTTTATACAAGTAGCAGTGACGTTTTGAGTAATGCATAATACGCAATAGACGGCCAATCGTGTCTTCAGAAAGCCCCCGTGAACCTTACCAGAGCCCTGAAGATGTGTGCCTTGTACCGGACGCCGGTAGTTCCAAGTCCGGTAGGCGGTAAGCCGCCGCTGGGCCGCTGGAAGGTAGGCGCACCGACGGTTGTGCCCGTGCATGATGTCGGCACAGCACATGAGCCGCCGCCGTTGTCCTGGTAGCCGGCAGGGCAGACGCACCTGTGCGTGCGCGTGTGTGTATTGGGGTGGTGGGGCAGGGGGGGGGGAGTCGGATGTATGAGGCCGTGCGTGGGCAGGATGTGGACGCATGCGGCAACCCCAACGCCGGTGGTAAGGTCCGGCAATCACATGCCCCCTATTTAGCTCCTATGAAAACAGCACATCGTCACTCAGCACATAAACGGATCCATTCCTGGGTGGGCGCACAGACATCGACATGACACCGGCAGGACCGCTGCATGCGCCACACGGTACGGTACGCACGTGCGGGAGGAGAAGTCACCGGAGGCCAAACACATGGAACCGGCCACGGGACAGGGGTTGGCCATGCAAGGACTAACTGCAGTTCATGCGTGAATGGGCGGGGTTTGGGGGTTAGGTGAGGGAGGGACGGGGGGCGGGGAAGAGGTCCGTCATCAGGGCTAGCTTGAGCGTGCGGATAGAATGTAAACCCCATTCCCGCACGGCAGCAACGCATCACAGGCGGCCTAGCGAATGAAGGCCCCCGCGCATGGACCGCTGCTGCCGCTGCTTGAGGAGTCCACACACACACGCATGCGCTTGCGTGCTCCTATTCATTCTCGACTCACTGTTGCACACGCCGCTGGCCAGCAGGCCGCGGCAGGTGCACGTGTAGGTGGAGCCGTCCGTGGCGGCGGTGCAGACCTGGTTGGCGCCGCATGGGTTGTTGAAGTTCGCGTCCAGGCAGGGGTCGTCTGCGCGTGGGGACGCGACGAGTGCATGGGCGGCGGCGGCGGGTCAGGCAGCGCGCGGGCGGGTCACCACTCATTTCATGGAGGTAGGGGCAAGGTGACGGGAAGATCGTGCCGGGAACGGAAACGCCAGGTAAACGGTGAGGACACGAAACGATGGCAGCACCACGCGTAGTGCCCGCCTGCAGTAGTCGTCACTACGCGCGAGTCACTGCTCGCCCATACCCACGGCATCACGCATCACACTGCCGCGCGCTACGGAAGACTGACCTACGCAGGCGCCGTTGGAGCGGAAGGTGCCGTACTCGCTGTGGGTGGGGGTGGGTGGGTGGGCGTGGGGGTGGGCGGGCGTGGGGTGGGCAAGTCAGACCCAGTCCTCACTCAATATTTGGACCAATCAATACCATGGCATGTCGCGCGCACGACGTACGAAACACGCCCGGGCAACCCACCACTTGGGCGACGCGGTTGCGTCCACACACTTCTTGGTCGTGTCATCGAACGTGAAGCTGCCGGGGTAGGCACCGCCGGGGTAGTGGTCGTTGATGTCGGGGCAGGAGCAGGCGTAGGACCAGGGGATGCTGCGGGGGGGGGGGGGGGCGGGCCGGTAGGGGGGCATGCGGGTGCGGTTGCGGGGGTGAATGAATGAAAGGGCCGCAGCAGGCGTGCAGGTACGTCGGCACGACCGGCGGACCCAGCAGTAGCGACCACTTGTGCGCCAGCGTACCCCAACCCGCTGCAACAGATCCAACCCGCGGCGGTCGCGCGGTGGCCCCTCACCGCCGCTTCCAGTGACAAAGGGACTTCAGGGACTTCCGCCGCGATGTGCCCATGCATGCGTGCCGGGCGGCCCGCCGACAGCTCCGATGGTCACCCAGCAGTCCATCTACCACACGGCACACACTCCGGCAGCCACGCCGGCACGCACTCACTCACGGCAGCCACGCCGGCACACACACGCCGGCACACGCACACGCCGGCACACACACGCACTCACTTGATGCACTTGGCTGTGCTGCCGCAGATGCCGGGCGTGTCCAGGCACTCGTCCCGATCAATACACCTCTGCGGGCGCATGCAGCAGGCGCAGCACATGTTTGGTTGGCGCCGCAGGCGGAGGTATCAATTGTGGGCGTGTAGGGCGTGGGATAGAGCGCCGTGTGCAGATTGCATGCGAATGTGCCCAAGGGAGGCAGGGCGGCTGCCACAGCAGCCAGCGCGCAGCGGCAGGTCATGCATGCACAATGCTGCGTATGAGCGCGCGCTTTATTTGAGTATTGATTGGGTATGCCTGCGGGGTATATGTAGGTGCGTGGGTGTTGCGAGCACACCAGCAGAAGACAACCGGACGCGCATGCACCCACCTGCAAGGACCCGTCCCATTTGAAGCCGTTGTGGCAGCCGTCGCTGTCTGCAACGTGCGGAGCCATGAAAGCAAACATGAAGCTGCGGAAAGGCAGCCACAAAGCAAGGGACCGCAGCGGCACGCGCCCGGGTGCTGCTGCTCGGCAAAAGCCCGCATTTCCCCGCATGGCCCTAGCTCAGCTGCACGCACGCACTACTTACCTCGGCACGTGATCCAGATGCGGGGGGTCAGGTAGGGGGCCTTGGTGCAAATGTTGATGTCTGGACCGGGGGAAGCGGCGGCGAGTATTCAACAAACGTCTAATGCTTGCGCGACTCGTCCTCTTAGCCGTATAGTAACCCGCTTGTATATCGCTCGCTCGACGCCATCCACAATCAACGCCAATACCAGCGCAACCCCCTGCCCCCCGCCCTCACACACACACCCCACTGCTCGCATTCAGCAGGTTACAGGTTACTATCCCAACTTTGGCACTGGGCGCGTCAGATGCAGGTGATGGCCCCGCCCCGCCCCGCCCCGCCCCGTCACGCCCCAGGTCGGTTGCTTTGGGTTCTGGAATGAACAACCCCGCCCCCGCCGCCCCCGCCGCCCCATCCCCTGGCCCCACCCCATGTCGCTAGCTCACTGTTGCTGGGCACGCAGGCGCGCGGTGCCAGCGCGCTCGAGTCGGGGTTGTTCACGTAGTCGGCGGGCTCGAAGCCGGGGGCGCAGGTGCTGCGTCACACAAGCAAGCAGCAAGTAAGGGGGCACGCAGCAGCAGGAGTTACTAGCAGTAGTTGTAGGTAGTATAGGCAGGCAGCGTGGGGGACTTGCCGTGCGACTAGTGCGACGCGTGTGCCCGCGGTAATTGACACGGACGTTAGGAGCGCGCGTGGCATCCGTTGACGAACAACGTGCAGCGCAACCCGTGCACCGCGGCCGTAATAGCCGTAACCGACCTAATCGACCCATCGCACGTGGAGCGCGGTCAGCGCAATCAATTCGACTCATCATTTACGCAACGCGCACCCGCAGTTCACCGAGCCGCTGCTATCATCGCATGCGGCGTGGCGGTCGTAGCACTTGTTGGCGAGGCAAAGGTTGCCGGCGATTGCGCCTGCGGCGGAACGCGCACAATCAAGAGATGTCAGCAGGATGCCAGAAAGAACAACAATACGCCGCGCGTTCGCGCGGGGTCGGACTGGTCGTATTCTGTTAGCCCGCTGCTATCAACGCCAGCTTTACTTTGCGACCGAACCTAACGGCCGCGGCCAGCAGCAGCAGCAGCAGCCCATGCATGCTGATGTCGCTCGTGCCTCACTCCCAGCACAAGTCCGCAATGCCAGCATACCAGATCCAAGCTCCAATTACCTTGGAGCGCGATATGAAGCACGGACACGACGAGGAGCGCGGCCGAGCCGCGGCTGCTGATACTCATCGTGCTGCGGGTAAGGTAGGTCAGGTGAACCGCTGGCGCCACTGCAGGCCACCCCAGTAAGCGGACGTCAAGCAATATGTAAGGGCCTGCCGGCCCGCTTAAGTAGCCGCGCCGCGGCACGATCAATCAGGCGGGCACGATGATGTTGTCGCAATCCAGGTTACTTCGTCCAGGTAGTCCGTCCATTTCCTAACTTTCTAGCGTGGTTCGGTATTCTTTATGTTGTTTATGATAACTAATGTTTAAGCGTGCTTGCTTGTTACTATGTGCCATCCTAAGTAAGGCAAGCAGGCAAACTACGACACGAAACCCAAGACGAAACCGGCCGTAGTCTGAGGCTTTTGCCTTGGAGTGCCGACCGCTCATTATCATTTTTGGCGCCTCCACTTACCTGCTTGACTACTTGAAAGCGCGGTGTTAAAGCGCGGCCAGCAGGACCCAAATACTTCGACGGCGGTTGGTTGATTGGCCGGCCTTCTTCACCAGAAAGACATTGCAAACGTAGATATACTGCCACCGGAATGCAAGAGCAAGCGCGAAACTAACACCCGCGAGAGTCGACTCGAACCACGCACTCGCCGTCTGGCCTGCCCATCCAAGCAGTCTCTAGGACATTTTCGCGGGTGGATAGACAAGAATGCGTGCTTCATTATTCTGCCAACGTTCTACCATGTCGCGCTTGGTCGGCAGCTCGGTTGTGCTCGTCCGCCGGTTGCGGCGACCTTGCGTCCCGCCCCTGCTCTGGGGGTGCGCCAGCATGTCATCCATTAGGGGGGGGGGGTTGTAAACACCAGCCCAATCTAAACCAAGGGGGGCTGCCCGGGCGGCGGGGAGGGGATGCCAACTCACACGCGAGTTCCACACGCGAGTTCCGAAGGTAGGGGGAGGGGCGTCACCATTGGTTGCACCGGGCGCTGGAGTAGTGGGGTCCGGGTGCAGTTGGCTCGCCTCCCACAGAGAGGCGACAGCCTGCCTTGACTGCATTTATCAGGGGCCAGGGCCGGAACAAATGTGAATGCAGAAGTCTGGAACAAGAGCGCACACGGCGCGCGGGGCTGGATCGCCGAAACTCTTCGTGGCACGCAGCAGTGCACAGGATTCAGTAACTCGACGGGATTCAGGGCCTCGACGTGCTCACCACCTTGTAACCACACACACTAGTAACTGCAATATCCACACATGCTGGGTTGGCGGCAACTTGGCCGGCACCGGGCACCAGCAGAAGGGGAACGAATTTGCATGGGGGCATACTTGCCACGGGGGCAGGGGGCGGCGGGGGGGGAGGGGCAGCGTGGATGGATCGCTCCAAGGACGGGAAGAGCTTTGCCGCTAACCCTAACTTCTTTCTTGCTTCTCTTGCTTGCTAGCCTGCTTATCTTGCCTGCCAGCCTGGAGCTGTCGACGGCATCTTGCATTCGCATTCTCTAGCAAACACAACGCTAAGAGTGCGTGGTGGAGGGTGGTGGTGGCGCGGGCGGGGGGCGGGAGGGGGGCGGGAGGGGGGCGGCGCAGCATACAGCAGCGCGAGTAGCGGCACTAGCAGCAGTGCACGCGGTGGGGGGCCGAGGGGCCTTCGGCAGCTGGCGTGGCGGCCGGCGGCGCGGCGGGCCATGCGAGCAGCTCTCTGGCTGCCGGCGGCCCGCGTGGCGATGGTGACGGCGCGCACGTGTGGGGTGGGGTGGGCTTGGACTCTGAAGCGGGTGGTAGCGAGCGCGACTACGGAACGACCATCCTGTCCGCGGCGGACGTCGGGGGCGAGGGGTCACGGACGCCCGCACACGCACCTCTTCGGGGGTGCGCACCCCGGCACCCCTTGGGCAAGCAAAAGCCGCGCGCGGGGCGTGGGCTTCGTGGCATGCAGTGATGTTACCCCAAACGCCCGAACGCCGCAACGTGCACCTATCATCCGTCCAGCGGGCAACCCAGCAGGCATGCACCCCCCCGCAAACTGCACCTGCCTGTCCCTTGTCTAGTTCAGCTTGGTTTAGCTTGGGATGGTATTCACAACCCCCCCCCCCCCCCCGCTACCCCCCGCCCAGGCGGGGTCCTTGCACCTCAGCTGCTGCGTGGCAATGCCACGCCGCGGCGCAGGCCGTGCAGCAGCTGCAGGCACACGCACCGGGGCCGCACGGCCGAGGCTTGAACGTGTTCGAGTACGCGCCGCGCCGCTTAGCGGGCACAGGGCACGACCTATACCCTCACAGCAGGCACGACAAAACTGTCGCATAGCCGTGGTTATGTCGTCCACTCCTTCCACGTGATTCGATGTGACATCCTAATTGCGTCTTACAGTAAGGCATGGGCTTGCCTACAACTTCTAGTTTCTGGCGCTCAAGCCCCGCAGCCAACCGCAGCCTAAGAAGCCGAGCACTGCGACAGACAACGACAAACGAAACCGTGGGAGTGGTAGCGGTGGAGGGCCACCACGCATGGGCTTCGTTCAGTCGCGTGTCACTCCTTCAGCCAGCAATGTGATTGCGTGTCGAACATTCAGCAGCCGTAAAATGGGCGCGAGGCATGGGCGCGGCCCGCACGTCCCGCACTGTCCCGCATGTCAACATGATTTTCACTGCGGACACGCCTAGTAGACGCTGTCATTGGAAGCAACCACATCGATAACAACTCTAGTATCTATACTCTATAATGCGAGGCGCAAGACCACGGCCGGTTTTTTTGCGAGACATGCATCCTAGTTATTTTTTTGGTGCACTTGAAAGGCTTGAGCACAACTGTTAACAATGGTGAAGTGCCCGCGTGCCCAACGCTTATCGCGCACTAGCGAGTGACTCCCGGCTGCCGCGGTTCTTCCGCGGTTCTGCCAAAGCCCCCTTCTTGCATGCTCCAGTAAATAATACTCATCTTCAAAAGATCGACCGAACCCGCGACCCCATGTGGTGCTTGGCCCGCTCCAGCCAGCCGGCAATTTGCGGTCGATCCTCAGAGCACACGAAATACGGGTGACGCTGAATTTTAGATGCGGTACGCGAAGTAGGCAGTCAGTGTCCGCAGGAGGGCTCCTGCGCCTCTGAGCTCAGAGGCCTCAGAAGCCCAGTCGCGCGCCCAACAAGGGGGTGGCAGCTTTGTACAGCTGGAAAAAAGGGCTGAGCCCCGGGAGAAGTTAGGGGGCTGTGACTATGGCAACATGATCTATGTCAAACATGGCGTGCGAATCGCGCACACGGGGGCAACTTGACACAATGGCACCGCGCGACAGGATGACACTCAGGGTGGAGGGCGCAGACAGGGAGACAAGGAGAGGCGCAGACAGGGAGACAGGGGGAGGCACAGACAGGGAGTCAGGGGGAGGCGCAGACAGGGAGTCAGGGAGAGAGGCGCAGATAGGGAGTCAGGGGGAGGCGCAGACAGGGAGTCAGGGGGAGGCGCAGACAGGGAGACAGGGCGAGGCACAGACAGTGAGTCAGGGGGAGGCGCAGACAGGGAGTCAGGGAGAGGCACAGACAGGGAGTCAGGGGAAGGCGCAGACAGGGAGTCAGGGAGAGGCGCAGACAGGGAGACAGGGGGAGGCACAGGCAGGGAGACAGGGGGAGGCACAGACAGGGAGTCAGGGGGAGGCACAGACAGGGAGGAGTCATGGGGAGGCACAGACAGGGAGACACCGTGCCGTGCTTGCCATCAACGCGTGCCTCCCCTTGCCTTTCGCCACCGTACCCCAAGCCCCCAGCCTAGTCACCATTTCCCCGATGCCGTGCAGTCCCACACCGTCCCGGCTGGGCGCGGCCTCCGACCTCGAGGCCCGGGGGCATGATTCGGGCACAGTCGTCGACACATGGCTGCACGTAACTCCTGCACTTTGCCCTGAGCTGTTTTGCCATCGATATAGTTCGCCTCATATAGCTATGAATATCAGCGCTCGTCCGTTTTACTCGCGACCTCGCGTCAGTCAATTGTCCATGGACTTGTGAAGTCACTTCTCGCTCCGGCTGGTTTGGACCTGCCGCCTATTTGCAATCAAGAGGCATTGCTTCATTCTAATACACGACACTCGCGGTTTGCGCCAGGAGTGAGTTTGGTGCGGACGCAGGCAGGCACGCACGCATGCACGCAGGGACAGAGGTGTTTTGGGGGGGCTTCGCACCCCCCTGGAATCGCTGCGCTCGGGGGGCTCAGCCCGAAAACACCATCCCATAGTATACCAGGCTTGTGGCGAGGGGATGGCGCACGGGGATCGCCGGCACTACTTCTGGGATTGCGTGGTGGCACGGGCGCTGCGTGAAGCTATCGGTATGGCTATGGGCGCGTTGCCCTGTGACTCTTTGGATGCCCTTGCCCGGTCGGAGTTGTGGCTGGTCCAGCCACCGGTTGGGCTGTGTCAGCCGGTGTGGGATGTTGTGTGTCTTGCTGCGTTGTCGGCCATGGACTTGGGGCGGCAACGGGTGGTTATGGCTGGCCACGGTTTGCCTGTGTCCGCAACCCTCCCGTCAGCGCGTGTGTTAGCTATTGGTGTTGCTGTCATTACGGATTTCTGGGGGCGCCTGCAGGCCTTCTCTAGTTTGGGTGTCAGGCCTGGTGGGTGGGATGCGGTCCCCTCTGGCCACCCCTTCCTGGCGCGCGGGTCGGGTGGTGGCGTGGCGTTGGTTCCGCCGTGGGATGCTGCGTCTCCGCCGCCGTCTCCATGAGGTTGGTGTTGTGCGTCTGTGGGAGTGTTTGGGCGTGCCCACCTGTTTCGCCGCCCTAGCTTGCGTCTGCTGGCGCTAGATTCCGCGTTTTCGTGTGGTCTGTCTGCTTGGCTGTTGCTCAGATGTGCGGTGCCTTATGAGCCGCGGGCTTTGTGATGCTGCTGTTTGGTGTGGCTTTGGCGGGCTGCGGCTTAGCTTCGACGCACCTACGCAGCTGTGAGTTGGGTTGGCAGCCAAGCGGGGGTTGCGGTTTGCTGCGTTCTTCGGAATGGTGGCTTCCCTCGTAGCCGTGATGGTGTTCACACTGTCCCCTTCTTGTAACCTCGCAATCATAGTATACCCCGTCACAAGGGTGTTTGTTTTGTGGGACAAACGGACACCATGGCAAACAGCATCCCACGTTACGCCACTTGATGGAATCTACAGACAGTGCGTGCTTGGCAAAGGACGGCGTGTGGCATGGCACGGCGCGGCACGGCATAACCTGGGCACCACCCCGAAGTCTAGGGATCGTGTGGCCCGCCGACTGCATGCATTGTGGGGACTGACGGACACTGTGTAGAGTAACTTGTGATGATGGTGGGTTACAAGGTAGTGCACGTGCGTGCTTGCCTGTCCCTGTAAAGCCGAGGCCCGGGCCAAAGGGCCCTTATAACGCAGAGAAAACCCACGTGTGCAAACTAAAATTGGGCGAGTGCAAACTGCACTTTTGGGCAAACTTGTACTAGGATTGCCACGCGACACCACGCTAGGTGCCCTGGCACTTGATGCCTGCCCCCCCCCCCCCTTCCACCGGGGATTCCGCCCAGCTGCTCGGAGCTCCTCAAAAGGAGGGTTGCACCGTACTAGCCTCCCAGCTTATAATACGCGGACTAGTACGTAGTACGCTGCTCACCTAGTACGATACGCCATAATTCGCTTATAATACGCTGGCGGACAAAGGCTAGTACGCTGTCATAGTACGTTGGGATGTTGGGATGTCAGGATGCACACGCACACGTCGCTTCGTGCTCACGCTCGGGTGCTCGCGCTTGGGTGCCCCCGCGTGTACGCATGTACATGGTATGTTTGTGATGCGGCAATGCAGGCCACACAAAGAAGGAAGCCACCATCCATCCTGTGCGCATTGCATTATCCTTCCTCGCCTTCCTCGCACCCAGCACTATACGTAGGAGTAGGAGTTTATCACACTACCGCTAATGTTGTAGGAAACTCGAACTGCTGGAAATGTCGCCAAAGGCGCCAAAGACGGCGGCCACCAAGGCTGCCTGGAACTAGTATACAAAGGAAGGCAAGAGCGGCACCAATATCAAAGCTAGGTGCACGCTATGAATGCGAGGTTACAAGAAGGGGACAGTGTAAACACCATCACGGCTACGAGGGAAGCCACCATTCCGAGGAACGCAGCAAACCGCAACCCCCGCTTGGCTGCCAACCCAACTCACAGCTGCGTAGGCGCGTCGAAGCTAAGCCGCAGCCCGCCAAAGCCACACCAAACAGCAGCATCACAAAGCACGCGGCTCATAAGGCACCGCAAAGTCTTCCACCAAGCCCGAAGGCGCAACACAGGGCAGCGCCCCAAAAAGCAAGCAAACTGGTGTGCCTGTGGCACGATCTGGTCCCAGCCCGAAGGCTCAACACGGGGCAGCGCCCCAAACTGCAGGTCTGTGTGCCTGGGGCACGGTCTGGGCCTAGCCCGAAGGCTCAACACGGGGCAGCGCCCCAAACCGCTGTCTGATAACGTAGCACAGGGAAGCGCCCCGAACAAGCAGGCAACACCGGCAACCAGTCCAACCGGGGCCAGGAGCCCCGCCCGCAGCACCCAACACCGGGCCAAGCGTCAACAGCCAGGGCGCAAGCGTCCAGGCACGAGCGCGCCGAACCAAATGAAAGGCACCGCAACATTGGAAACCAGCCACGAAGGCCCGTCAACGGGGCAGCGCCCCAACTGCAAGTGCCAATGGCACAGTCTGGTCCGGGCCCGAAGGCCCAACACGGGGCAGCGCCCCACATCACACTGAGGCAGCCACCCACCCACCAGCACACCACCACGCCACTCGACGGGCACCCCGCCCTCCACCCGCCCCCCCAACGACCCAAGCCGACCTCACAGCTAACCCCGCCCGCGCTCGGAGGCGGACAAACCCGACAGCAACCCGGGCCCCCGGGCAACGGCCCGAGCCCTCAAAATGACACCCGGGACACCCTACTGCCGATAGCCGACGCGCCTTCCGGTCCGCTAAGGACCAGCAAGCTGACGAAACGGCCGGGGCTAGAGACTGCAGAACCGTAAGGCCGCAGGCAGAGACGACGGCGGGCCAAGCGCCACGAGGAAAGACGCCGAGAAGCACACCGGAACTGCCATCACCACTTGTGCCGGGCCACGAGCGACCACCAGGGCACGCTATGCGGCAACCAGTTTACTGGTACTGGCACCCGCGCTCTGAATCACCTTCTGGGTCTCGGCGGCGGTGTAAGCGCATGCGTTAAAGGTACCCCTGCTATCAAGCAGGAACTTAATAAGCTACAGCAGCAGGACGATAAGAAGCGGCGCCTCAGCGATGCCATTGGCACTCCACACACCAGTGTGAAGCGGCAGGTGACCCTGAAAGAGGTGGCCGTGAGCACCAAGGATTTGGCGGCCGACGTGGCCATTGGCGACTTCTTCTACCACACCGGCGTGCCGTTCAACGTGCGGAAGCACCAGGCATTCGGCACATGCTGAAGGCCGTCATCGCGGCGGGCGCGAACTATGTTCCGCCTGGATATAACAAGATCCGGACTACTCTGCTGTCCAAGGTGTGCGTCTCTGGATGCGGCAGTCAGGCCCACCCTGTTTGTTGCCCGCCGTGTCTGCGGTTGCCCTGTATCCCCGCGGCCGGGCCGGCCCGGCGTGGCTGCCTGGCCGGGCCCGCCAAACCCCGCGGTTTCCCTCAGAAACCTTCTTGCTGCGCCTAAGTTCAGCCTGTCCTGAAATGTCATACCCCGGAAACAGGCGAAGGCACGCGTCAGGGACAAGCTGCAGCCCTTTTTCGAGAAGAACAAGAGCAGTGGCTGCACTGTGACCAGCGATGGCTAACATGTCTAACGTGCTCAGCAAGACCGCCAAGGAGATTGCGGAGGTCCTCATCGCCGCCATTGAGGAGCTGGGCGCTGCCGACGTGGTGGCTGTGATCACGGACAGCGCCGCCAACTGCAAGGTGAGCTGCGACTTGGAACACATCGCTACCTGCGGGATGATCATGGTTGTGCAGGCTGCGGATGACTCAATCAGGCTGATTCCAGTTGGGCACGGTGGCCGCATACACCCACCACCAGGGTTCTCCAACCAGGAGTAATCCAGGAGTTTTTAGGGCTTAGGGCGCGAAGCGCAGGAAATGTTTTGGGGATCCCTCCTGCGGTGCAGGAGGGATTTAGGGCCCCGCCAGGGGGCCGCTCCTGGCACGGGCCAGGAGGGCCCGGAGGGCCCTCCTCCTGTCTGCCAGGAGCATTTTAGGGTAAAATCTTAGGTGTACTCCTGCCACCCTGAGCTTGGGCGCGGGGTGTGGCGGCGAGGATGCGACCGTGCGAGGGGACAGGGGACGGACTTAGGCGCCCGCGTAGGGCACGCGCCAGTGGCCGCATGGGCGGTGCCCCACATAACCGACTTCCTGGCGCGCGGGTCGGGTGGTGGCGTGGCGTTGGTTCCGCCGTGGGATGCTGCGTCTCCGCCGCCGTCTCCATGAGGTTGGTGTTGTGCGTCTGTGGGAGTGTTTGGGCGTGCCCACCTGTTTCGCCGCCCTAGCTTGCGTCTGCTGGCGCTAGATTCCGCGTTTTCGTGTGGTCTGTCTGCTTGGCTGTTGCTCAGATGTGCGGTGCCTTATGAGCCGCGGGCTTTGTGATGCTGCTGTTTGGTGTGGCTTTGGCGGGCTGCGGCTTAGCTTCGACGCACCTATGCAGCTGTGAGTTGGGTTGGCAGCCAAGCGGGGGTTGCGGTTTGCTGCGTTCTTCGGAATGGTGGCTTCCCTCGTAGCCGTGATGGTGTTTACACTGTCCCCTTCTTGTAACCTCGCAATCATAACCGACCTAACTGGCAGCCTCACATACTCGTATATTTTATATTGATACACCGTAATTACGGCGTGGAGTGGGCACTAGGAGAGGGCGGCGACCTGACGCTGGCCCAGGAGGCGGACCTGGAGGACCTGGGCTGGGAGCTCTAACATGCACGCGCTGAGCGTTCGCATTTCTTGCACTTGGGTGCACGCAGTGGAGTTGGGTGGGTTTCGGCACATGCACCCAATGGTGTTGGCTGGGGATTCTAGACATGCACGCGCTTCCACAACGCCAAGCGTGCAGAAGATGTAATAAAGCTTACCGGAAATACGCAATTGGTGCCTATTGGTGCGGAACTGGGACCGGGAAAATTTTTTACATACATGAGTAACTAGGCCTAGCACTCCTGGCGTGCAGGAGATTTTAGAGGCCCCCGCAGGGGGCCACTCCTGGCAAGGCCAGGAGGGAAATTAGGATGCACTACATACATGGCAGGAGATTTTAGAGAACCCGTGGATAACCCTGCCCACCACGCAGGCGGCTGGCGCTATCATTGAGGAGGCGTACGACAACATGCTGTGGGCGCCCTGCGCTGCGCACTGCCTGGACCTGTTGCTCGAGGATGTGGGTAAGATGCCGTGGGCGAAGGCGATCATTGAGCCGGTCCGTGACCTGGTCACTTTCATCCGCAACCACCAGAGCACACTCGCCATATTCAGCCGCATCTCCAAGCTCGCACTTATCAAGCCCGGTACGTCAGCATATTGTCGAACAGGAGTGCGCGCTGCTGCTGCTACACGCGTGCCGCCTTGCGTGCCGCCAGCGTCCGGGCCCTCGTCACCGCCATAGGCGGCGCCGTCCACTTCGGCAGCATCGTCAACTGGGTGGGGATCCTCCACAACTGAGGCGAAGCGTCCGTCTGGGGCTCGTTTGCGCGGTGCCGCCGAAAAAACTAGTTTGGCGCCTCTGCCTACGTCCAAGTTGTTGTAATTCTTCCTGTTCCTCCTCAGTAAGCCGCAGTGCCTTAGGTAAGTTCTTCTTCTTGGCGTACTTCCCAGCGTAAGAGAAGTTGGACATGGTAGAGCATTTGGACTGCGCGGGGCGCTAGTAGTTGCAAGAAAGCATGTACTAGTCAGGTTATGACAGATTAATACTATTGAAGCAGCTCACGCGCAGGATGGGCAGGCCGCAGGTGACGGGCGGGGCCCTTTGGGGCGGGGGGGGGGGGGGGGACTCGTGCGATGGCTCAAGGGCACTATTCTTGAGCTGTAGAAGTCATTGGTATCCAGATTCATATTAACAATATATTATATAACTTGGTGGGAACTCCCCACCCAGCGAAGAACCCGGCACTCAAGCGCTCCCCACCGCCTAGGCGATCGCGCTGTGGGGACCCGCTCCTAGCTGGGGCGCGCAGCGATGAGGTGACATGATTTGGACACCGATTCTATTTGCGCCGGGGGCCGGGAGGAGTTAATGACAGCCGGCGAAGAACGCGACTTCGCGAATTTGCGCTGTCGCGCTACACGCAACCCCCTAGCAATCGCAGCAGTTGCGAACACTTGTATCACATTGCAGCGTGCTTAGGGGCAACAGCGCCCTAGAAAGGAACTTGGGTGCTGCCTCTGGCCGAAAGCGAGCCCCACACCGGTTTAACAACGCTGTCTACTAAAACAACACTCGATGATAACGTCTGCAGTAAGCAAAGAAGGCTAGAGGCGCCAACATAGTTGCGCGCTAATTGCCGAATTCGCGCTAATTCCATGTCCCATCCCATGTCCCATCCCATGGCTAAGTTCTGTTCTTGAGCGCCCGGCTATGTCCTGTCGGCAGCAACAACCAACGGGAGCCGGGAACGCCCCAAGCGCTCAGCAGCGCGCAGCACCCGTACTTGGGCGCGCGTGACTCGACATCGTGTCAAACACCCAAACTAACACCCTCACGGGTCCCCTAATACCGTACTGTTACCCAGGGCATACTGCAACTGCTGTGACAGGCCCACAGCGGCGATCACATCAATCAACACTGCCCCCAAAATTAAATTCAACACTGACATATAACTTACATAACTTGCATGTGCAGCGTTACAATGCTGCTGCTGTGCACGTTTCCGGAACATGTCTATGGAAAGCGGATAACACGCACGATGCGGCCCACTTTTTCGCAGGCCCCACTCGTGACGGCGCCGGGCGGGCCTAGCCACCTGGGCTCCGCCCGGGCGCACGCCCCACGGGTCGACCTTGCGCAGTTAGGCCTGGCTCAGGGCTGTGGCGGCGGCTGCGGCGGCTCTGGTTCCTCCTGATGCTGCTGCCGCCGCCGCGCGCTGGAGCTTCTCCGCCAGCGCCGCCGGCCGCTGTCGATCCTGCCAGCGCCGGGCGCGCCGCCGCCGCCGCCCTCCAGCAGGCAGCAGCTGAGGATGCGGCGGGCCGCGCCGCCCGCCGCCGCCGCGCCCGCCGCGCCGCTGTCCACCGCCCCCAGGCCCCAGCTCAGCACCCACAGCACGAGGCCGGCGGTGGCGCGCCGCAGCTGCTTCAGGCGACTGGGCGGCGGCCTGGCCCCGCCCGGCGGCGGCTTGCCCGCATCTGCTACTGCCGCCGCCGCCGGCGCGCTCGCGCCGCCGTCGCTACCGCAACCGATGTCTGCCGCCTTCGTGCGGTCGGCCGGCTTTGACCGGGGCCCGGCAATGGATGTGGCGGCGGCGGCGGCGCCGTCACTGCCGTTCCCGCTCCTGCGGCGCCCGCCCCCGGCGGCCTTGCCGGCCCCGGCCCTCGCTGCTGCTGCGGGCGCCGCGCCCGGCTGCTGCTGCTGCCGCTCGGGCGACGCCGCCGCCGCGCCTCCGCCGCCGGCAGCGGCGGCGCCCGACCGGCGCCGCCCGCCATACATGACGATGTGCAACAGCCCCCGCAGCCCGCTGTGGCTGCTACTGCCGCCACCGGTGGCGCCGCCTCCGGCGCTACTGCCGCGCTGGCGGCGCTCGGCGCCGGTGGGGCCCTGCGCGTGCGAGGCCTGTGACACATCCGCCACATCACCGCCCGCACCGCCGCCGCCGCCGCCGCCGCCGCCATCAATGCCGTAACCGTAACCGCCATCGCCATCCAGCGCGCCGGAGGCGGCGGCGACAGAGTGCCGCGCCGCCGTCCCGGCCTCGACGTGGTGGCGGCGCGGCCCGCAGCAGCCGCCGCCGCACCAGCCGCCGCCGCCGGGCGCCGCCTGCTGCTCGGTGAGGATGGTGGCGAGCTGGGCCTCGCTGAGGCGCCGCTCCTGCATGATCGCCCTGTGTGCGTGCGTGCGTGTGGGTGTGGGTGTGGGTGTGCGTGTTGTTGTTGTTGTTGTTGTTGTTGTGGTTGTTGTTGGTGGTCCCCGTCCCAAAGCGCCAGAAACCCCCAGGAGCATCCAGGAGCCATCAAAGCTCTTGCCGCCCTCCCGCGCCGCCCCTCCCCCCCCCCCCACACACACACCGGCCGGCTACCCCCTTCCCCCTGTGCTGGTCTTCAGTTTGCACCCTGAATCGCGTTCCCAACCAGCTCCACAACCCTCCCCCCTTCCCCCCCCCCCCTCCCCAAACCAAACCCCGCGCCGCCCACCCCTCCACGCCGACGCCGACGCCGACGCCGACGCCGACGCCGACGCCGACGCCGACGCCGACGCCGACGCCGACGCCCACGCCGCACCTGCGGCTGAGGTGCGCGATGCAGTATAGCAGCCAGGCCAGCACGCCTACGTTGACAACCACCACCAGCACGCTCACGGCCTCCTCGCCCGCCGCGTCCGAGGTGCTGACCGCGCCGCCGCCGCCGCCGCCGATGACGCCTCCGCCGCCGCCGTACGCGAGGTACAGCAGCAGGTAAAGTGTGACCAGCAGCGCCGCCAGTGCGCCCGTCTCGCAGCGGTTGATCAGGTCGGGAGCCAGCCGCCGCCCGCCGTACCGCACGGCCGCCGCCGCCGCCGCCGCCTCGACCTCAGCCGCCGTGGGCGCCGCCGCCGCCGTCCCCGCCGCCGCGCCATCGCCGCCGCCCTGCGCCTTGGCGGCGCCATGGCGCGCGCCGCCGCCGACACCGGCGGGCCAGGCGCCGCCGCCGGGCGCGGCGCCGGCGGCGTAGGGCGGCGGGCGCGGCAGGGGCCGGAAGGGCCTGCCGCGCAGCTGCAGCCCCAGTGCGCTGCCCACTACCAGCATCATGAGCAGAAGCTGCGGCCCCGGGCCCAGCGCGGCCGCGAAAACCACCACCGCCGCCGCCGCCAGCTTGCGGCCGGACACCGCGCACTCCCAGCCGGAGCAGCTGTGTTGGGAGTGGGTTGGGGAAGGGTTGGTGGTGGGAGTCGGGCGACAGTGAGTGCTTAACAAACAACCCACCCACGACACGTCACACCGCACAATTGCGCACACGCGCCGTGCCGAGCACACACGCTGTAAGCGCCGCACGAGCACGTGCAAACCAACCAACCGTCATAGACACGTCACGCCGCGCGAGCGCTGAGCTCACCCGTCGCGGTACTCGTGGTAATAGGGCTTGAGCGCCTTGCGCACCCAGCGCATGCACCGCCCCTCGCCGCCGCCCTGCCGCTGCGGCTGCGGCTGTAGCGGCTGTTGCAAGCCACCGCCCGCGGCACCACCCGCCGCAGTAGCTGCAACAGCAGCAGTAGCAGCGGTGCTGCTACTGCCGCCCAGGCAGTAGCAGCAGCAGAGGCCGCCGGGGCAGCAGCAGCCGGGACGGCGGCGGCCGGCGCACGGCTCCGGCGCGGCCGCCGCCGCGTGTGGGCCGTGTGTGCCATACGCGGCCGCGCTGCTGTTGACATTAATGTTGTTGATGTTAATGACATTGTTGACGTGGCTGTTGTATACATTGCTGCTGCTGTTAATGATGTTGAAATTGGTGGAGACGGCGGCATTGTTGTTGCCGGCGGTGGTGTACTGGGAGGTGCAGTCCATCAGGTCCACGTGCACCACCTGTGGCGCCGCCGCCACGCCGCCCGCCGCCGCCGCCGCCGCCGCCGCGCCGCCGGCCGCCGCCGGCCCATAGCTGCTCAGCCCCGCCGCCACCGCCTGACTGTGCCCGAACCCGTGCCCCAACCCGTCACTACGCAATGACACCGCCATGGGCAGCGGACGTGGCAGGTCCGCAAGCTTCAACCGCCGCTGCTGCCCGCCGCCGCCGCCGCCGCCAGCGCCCTTGCCGTCGCCCTCTCCGCCGTCGCCACCGCCGCCGGCCAGGCCCGCCACCGCCGCCGCGGCGGCCGCGGCGCGGCGCTGCTGCCGACGCTCGCGCCGCCGCCGCCGCCGCGCCGCCACCACGCGCGCCGCCAAGTATGCCACGAAGAGCGGCCAGCCGGCGGCGAGCAGCAGCAGTCCGGGCAGGCCCAGGCCAAAGGCCAGCGCGGCGTGGGCGCCCACGTAACACTCCTGCGGAAGGGGTGGTGGTGGTGGTGGTGTTTGGTGTCGGTCGTGGGGATGGAGATGGACGCGATTGCGATTTCGGTAGCACAGGTGGGAATGGAAAGGAGGCGTACGGTGTATCAAAGAACGCGCGCAAGTGTGCTGTGCCCCTGGGGTACCGCCGGCCAGCGCCCAGCGCTTTGGGTGGCTCGCTGCAGACCAAAGGCACGTGGCCCCAAACCGACACGACCAAATTCCATCGGTCCAGCCGCAACCAACCTCCACAACCACCCCAACCACCATAAACACCAACCGCCACGCACACCTGGCGGAGGTCGAGCAGCCAGTAGCCGTTGGGCGAGTCCAGCCGCCCAGCCGCGGCCTGTGTGTTGGTTGATCGATTGATTGGAGGACTGCGGTCGTCGGACCCATTCCAACGCCCCAATGCCAGCCCACCTGCCCTCTTCCAGCGCCAGCGCAGCCTCCCCACCACTCCCACCCCTCCGCCCTCCACCCCTCACCGCCAGCACGCCCGGCTCCGCCAGGTCCGCGCCGTACTGGCCGCCGCCGTACGGCATGTCCAGCTGGGCGCAGCTGAAGATGGAGAGCAGGGCGCGCACCAGGGAGGGATAGAAGAAGAACATTGCGCTGCATAGGGCCAGGCCGGCGGTGTGCAGCAGCCGCGAGGCCAGCGCGGGCCTGTGGGGCGGGTGCGGTGGGTTGGTGGGGTGGGGAGTGTGGTGGTGGGAGTGGGTGGGTGAGTGGTTGGTTGGGCGTGGTTGGTTGGGCTGGAGTTCAAGCAGCGGTGGACCCACAACCGCAGCCGCATGTCTGTTGGAGCAACGAGCAGCACGGGCTGGCGAACAACCGAGGTCCCGACGGCCTGCCTTGCAAGTCCCTCCACGCCCGTGCACATGCCTGCACACCCACGCGGCCCGCACACACACGCGGCCCACGCTCACCACAGCACCACATACTCGACCTCCACCTCGCCCGCGCCCAGCTCCCTCTCCGCCTCCTCCAGGCCCCCGGCTCCGAAGCCGCCATCACTGGCCCCGCCGCCACTCCCGCCGCCGCCGCCAGCGCCGGTGCCAGGGCTGTCGAAACCTATGCCACGCACGTCAACGCCGCTGCGAATCGTGCCGAGCTCCCCGCCAAACTCGCCGCCGCCAGCGGCGCCGCCGACAACCCCGCGGCTGCCCGCCGCCACCGGCGGCGGCGCCGCCGGCCGCCGCCGCCACACCACACCGATCACCGAGTCTGACTCATCCTCGTCATCTGCGGCGCGGCCGCTGCCCCTGCCACCGGCGCCGCCTCCCCTGACGCCGGCGCCACTCCCACCGCCGGGCAGGCCGCGATAGCCGCCGCCGCCGCCACCGCCAGCGCCGCCGCTGGGAAAGCCGTCGCCGGCGGGGTCGGTAGCTTCCGTCCAGCCGCCCACACTGCTCTCGGGCGGGGCCCAGGTGCCGGCGTCGGACCCAGCCTCCCCTCCCAGCCCCAGCCCGGGCCCGTACCCGTACCCCCAAGCGCCCGGCCCCCGGTCCGGAGAGGCGGCGCCGCCGCCGCCCAGCCGGTCCCACAGCAGGTGCTGCGCCTGCGTCTGCTGCTGCTGTTGGCGGTAACCGTGGTCGTATGTGTGGTGCTGCTGCGGCGGCGGCGGCGGCGGCGGCTGCCGCCGCGGCCACTGCTGCTCCGCGTAATCGGCGGCGCCGCCAGCAGCGCCGAACGGGTTGCGTACGGCTGCGGCTGGTCCCGGGTACGGCACAACTGGCGCGCCGCCGACGGATGTGTTGACACTGCTGTAGCCGGCGGCTGTAGCGCCACCCGCCGACGCCCCCGCGGCGGCTGCTACTGCTGCCGCGGCTGCCGCTGCTGCTACGGCCGCCGCGCTGCCGGCGCCCTCGCCGTCCCCGGCGCGGCTGTCACGGGCGGTGGTGGGGTCGGAGGCGGGCGGGCGGAGGAAGGCGGCAGAAAGCGTGTCTCCAGTCACCTGGGTGTGAGCCGGGAGCTCGGTCTGGGGCTGGGCCTGAGGCTGGGTCTGGGGCTGGGGATTGGCGGAGTCCGCATCCTGCGGCGGCGGCGGCGCGGGCGCCGGTGGCCGCGGCGCAGGCGGTGGAAACGGCAGCGGCTGGTGCTGCTGCTGCTGCTGCCCAGGCGCCGCCTGCTGCTGCGGCGGCGGCACCGCCGGCGGCCGGCCGACGCCGCCGACGCCCTCGGTGATGCTCGACTCGCGCAGTCGAGAAAGGCGGAGCGGGCTGCCGCCCCGGGCGCCGCCCACGTCGGCGGCGCCGCCGCCGCCGCCACTACTGCCGCCGGCGGCGGCGGCCGTAGCGTTCAGCAGCGCCGCCAGCCGGGTGCGCAGAGCGGCTCGGGGGTTGGCGGCGGCGGCCGAGGCGGGCCGCGGCGGCAGTTGGTGGGGCGGGGCCTGTGTACGGTACGTATTGTGGGCGCGTAGTTTGTGCATGCACGCGGTTAGCACATGTGAGTGAGAACATGGTTATGGTGGTAAGATGGTGGTTAAGTTGCAATCTGTCGTGTGCTATCGATACCTTCCACCCGAGCCCACTCCGGCCGCGGCTCACCCAAGCAATGGAGTTGGGTGTGCCGTCGCCGCTGCCCTCGCGTCGCCCCGGCGGCGGCGGCCGGTCCCGCGATGCCGCCGCCGCCGCCGCCGCTGTGCCCGACCGCCGCCGCAGCGCCGCCACCTCATCCCGCAGCGCCTCCGACCCCGCCGCCGCCGCCACCGCCGCCGCCGACACCTGCGGCTGCTGCGGATGCTGCAGCTGCGGCTGCGGCGGCTGAGGCTGTAGCTGGTATTGTTGTTGCGGCTGGCATGTTTGTGGTTGCGGGTGCTGCTGCTGCTGCTGCTGCTGCGCCTGATGATGGTACGGCTGCTGCTGCGGCGGCGGCGGCTGCAGAGCGTATTGCTGCTGTTGCAGTGTGTGCTGCTGCTGCTGGTGCGGCAGTGTGTAGAGGGGCTCGGAGGCGACAAGGCCAAAGGGCAGCGGGTGCTGCTGCCACCGCCTATGCGCCTCCGCCTCCACCCCGTCCCCTTCCACCGTCCACTCCTCGCCGCCACTGCCCCGCGCCTCGCCCTCCCCTCCATACAGCTGATTGCCGCCGCCACCGCCGCCGCCGCCGCCGCCGCCGCCGCCGCCGCCGCCGCCGCCGCCGCCATCCGCGCCGCCGTCACTCTTCCCCCCATCTCCGCCGCCGCCGCCAGCGCGCGCCGCCGCCGCCGCCACAGAGGCCCGCCGCCGCGACACCAGACGCTGTACGGCGGGGGTGTACCGCAGCCAGTACGACGCCAGCTCGTACGGCACGTACAGCGCCATCAGGCCCGCCCAGACGTACAGCGGCGCCAGGGCGGACAGCACGGTGCGCTGTACGGCACGGCTGGCGCCCGACAGCCTGTAGGTGTGGGTGGGTGTGGGAAGTGTGAGAAGTGCGTGTGGCTGTGGGGGAGTAGTGTGTGCGAGGCTGCTCCATGCGAAGACTCTTGGACGGGCCGGACCTTAATCATCACCGCACAGCCACGCGGCGCGGCAAACACGCGTCACACACACGCCATGTGGCAGTAGCGGCATCGTGGCAGTAGCGGCATCGTGGCAGTAGCGGCATCGTGGCAGTAGCAGCCCGCGACTCACTCGGGCAGGGAGCAGTCCAGCGACACGAGGGAGCCGGGGAAGGACGTGATCTGCGGAGGGGGTGGGGGGCGTGTGGGAGGGGGCGTTTGTGTGGGTGCGCACGACATACACACACACGCGCACACACATGCGGGCTGCGGGCGCCCCGCGCGCTGTCCCCCACCCAACCCCCACCCCCACCACCACCACCACCACCCAACTCCTCCCACCCCTCCTCCCACACACACTACACGCCCCCCCCCCCCACACACACACACCTCCTCCCACCCCAGCCCCTGCCACCCCAAACCCTCCCACACCCACACATCCACACACACGTTCCCCCCACCTGCCGCACGGCGGCCATGTATCCGCTGACGCGGTCGGTGACGGGCAGGTCGATGGAGCCAACCAGCGCCAGCACCTGGGTGGGGTCGGGGGGGGGGGGGGTTGCGGAGGGGGGGGGGGGTGCGCTCGCGATTACGGTGGGTTAAGGGAAGACATGGTGTGGCATACGGTGTGGCACAAGATGTGGAACCGCCGCCCAAATCCTGCCCCGTGCCACCGCCACACACACACGCCCCCACCCCCGACCCCCCCACACACAGAACCCCCAACCGCCCGCCCACACCTGCAGGTACGACACCAGGATTTTGATGGCGCTGGTCTGGGCGGCGCGGTAGCTCTCCATCTGGTTGGCGGTTGGGAGAGGTTGGGAGGTTGGGAGGTTGGGAGGTTGGGAGGTTGGGAGGTTAAATTGGTGCGGGTCAGTCCCAGACTCAAGCATCAGATACGGGTCCTCACCGGATTTGGGTTCGGGACAACATCACGGCACGGAACCATGCGCAGCACACACACTCACAGGGAGGTTGGCAACGTCATCACCCTCGCCCTCGTCGCCGCCGGAACCGCCGCCGCGTTCGCCGCCGCCGCCGCCGCCATGCGCGCGCGAGGGGCGTCCGTCGTATCCGCTGCCGTAGTCGTGGTCGTCCTGCGGGTAGGCGTACAGGCTGTGGGGGCGGCTGTATCCGCCGCCGCCGCCGCCACCGCCGTAGCCACCGTAACCGTCGCCGTCGCGGCGGCTGGGCAGGCGGCTGTAGCCCGGTCCGCCGCCGTACCCGTAGGCGCTGGTGCCGTACCCGCTGTACGCGGTGCCGTACCCGCTGTCGATGCCCGTGTAGGCGCTGTAGGCGCCGCCGCCGCCGCTGTACAGGTCGTGCCGGTACGGCAGCGGCTGCGAGTACGGCTGCGGCGGCTGCGGCGGCCGCTGGCCGCCGTAGCCCAGTGCCCGACTCTGCTGCTGTTGCTGCTGCGGTGGCTGCGGCGGCTGTAGCTGCGGCGGCTGTTGCAGCTCGCCCGCCGCCGCCGCCTCTAGCTCCACGTCAGACGCGGAGGCGGAGGCGGAGGCGGCTGAGGGCGCGAAGGCCGGCGAGCCGCCCGACGCCAGCAGCGCGAAGGGGTACGGCGGCTGCTGCGGCGGTTGGGGCGGTTGGAGCGGTTGGAGCGGTTGGGATGGCGGTGCGCCACCAACCGACGTGTCGGCCGTCATGTAGTAAGCGGCGAGGTAGGGGTCAGTGGCGGCGCCGGCGCCGGCGGGCGCAACCGCCACCGGGTTTGGGCCGCCGCCGCCGGCATTGGCGGTAGCAGTGGCGGCTGCGGCGGCCCCCGTGGCAGCGACAGATGGGTACGGACCCCCCGGCGGCTGCAGCAGCGTTGACAGTGAGGCGTGCGGCGGCGGGGCGGCGGCGGCCACCACCGCCACCGCCGCCGCCGCCGCCGGCGCGTGTGGGGACGAGCCCCAGTCCGATCCCGATATGTCGACGCCCGCGGTGGCGGCGGCGGCAGCGGCGCGCGGCGACGCCGCCACTGCCATCACCGCAAGCGGCGACGGCGACGCGGACGACGAGGCGGCAGGCGAGTGCGGCGCTGACGCCGCGCCGCCCTCCGCCGCCTCCGCCACCGGCCCCGCCGCCCCCGGCCGGCTGGACAACACCGGCTGCGGAAGGAAGGGATCCTCCCCATCCCCATCCTCATCCCCCCCACTGATTGCCTCCTCCCTGGTGGCCTCCGTGTGCTCCTCACTGTTACTCCCCGCCGCCGCCGCCGTCTGTGCTGCTGACGGCGTCGCGATGCCGCGTGCCAACCCCGCCGTCGCCGCCGCCGCGGATGCGCCGCCATCGGCAAACAGGTACGGCGCGAGGGCCACCGCGGGCGCCGGCGCCGCCGCCGAAGACGCGGGCGAGTCGGGCGACGAGTCCAGGGCGGCGGCTGTGGAGAGGAACAGCGCATTGTGCTGCGCTGTAGCCGCCGCTAGAGGCTGGTCGGGGTCCTGCGGCGGCAGCTGCCTGCTTGAGGTGCCGGCGGAAGCACCGGCGCCACCGCCACCCTGTGGCT
The DNA here is from genome assembly GCA_016834605.1 of Chlamydomonas incerta. NCBI lineage: Eukaryota > Viridiplantae > Chlorophyta > Chlorophyceae > Chlamydomonadales > Chlamydomonadaceae > Chlamydomonas > Chlamydomonas incerta. Next base: position 450,370 of record JAEHOC010000042.1, read on the forward strand.
GCTGCTGCGGCTGCTGCTGCAGCGGAAGCCGGCGGTAGCTGTGTTGGGGGTAGCCGGGCGGCGGGTGGTTGGGGTTCAGGGGGTAGCCCGGCGGGGGGCAGCCGGCTGCTACTGCCGACGCCGCCGACGTCCCCGGCTGCTGCTGAGCCGTGTGCTTGGGGCTGTAGCTCGCGTTCATGTAAGTCGTGGAGGCGGCGCCGGCACCGGGGGCTTCCGCACCTGCTGTGGCTGTAGCAGGCACGGCAGGGGCACCAGCGTGACCGCCGGGCTGCGGCCAAGACGCCGGAAACTGCTGCTGCGGCGGCGGCGGCGGCTGCTGCTGCTGCTCCGGGTGCGGCGGCGGCCGGAACCATTCCTCCTCCTGGATCGACTGCGACGGCTGCAGCAGGTCGGGGTGCCCCGAATGCTGCCCATGGGGGTTGTGGGGGTTGTGGGGGTTGTGGTAGCTCTGCTGGGAGCGGTTGCTGCGGCCGCGCTGCAGCCGCCCGCCGCCGCCGCCGCCGCCGGCCGCCAGCAGCAGGTGCTGGCGGCCCAGTCGCCCGTACGGCACCAGCGGCCTGTCAGCGGCAGTACCAGCGCCGCCGCCGCTGCCGCCGAAGCCGCCGCCTCCGGCAGTAGCAGCCCCGCCGACGCCGGCGCTGCCCGGCTCCTCCCAGCGGCCTTGCCGGCGCTGCTGCTGCTGCTGCTGCTGCTGCTGCTGCTGCTGCTGCTGCTGGCTGCTGCTGCGGGGGCGGTGCCGGGGCGGGTGGCGCAGCAGGCGGCGCTCGGATGCGAGCACCCACAGCAGCACCGCCAGCGTGAGGGCGGTGGAGGCGGCGTAGTAGGCGGTGTTGGCGGCGGTGGAGGGGCACCTGCGGGCGTGTGCGTATGCGGGCGTGTGTGTGTGCGTGTGTGGTAATGGATGGTGAGTTTGGGGAGCTGTGGGTGAATACCAGTGAATACCAAATACTATCCAATGCGCCAATCCATGTGTCAGGGAAGGGAGGAGCTGCGGCGCATGTGAGCGAAGACGCGAGGTGATTTAGGCAAACCGCCACAGCGCCACATCCGAAACTTCACAGCCCCCCATTGAGCCCCCCCACCCCCCCCACACACACACAAGTCACACACGCACACATAAGTCACACAAGTCACACTTGACACACACGCCCACCACGTGCGCATCCCGCCCATCACTCACTCGACGCACACGCCCACGTCCTGCCAGCCCCAGCCGGGCGCACACACGCCGCACAGCGGGCCGCCGTAGCCGTCCGCGCACTGCGCCGACCCGTAGGCGGCCAGCAGCCCCGGAGGAGGAGCTGCGGCTGTAGCTGCGGCTGTAGCTGGGGCCAGGGGCGCGAGTGGGGCTGTAGCAGCAGGCGGGGCGGCCGGAACGGCCTGCAGCAGCTGCCTGCGGCGACTGCTGCTGCTGCTGCCGGCGGCGGCGGCGGTGGAGCCATTCGCGCCGCCGCCGCCACCACCGCTGCTCCCGCCGCCGCTGCTTCCATCGCCGCTACTGCCACCGCTACTGCCGCCGCTACCGCTACTGCCGCCGCCAGTGACGGTGGCTATGAAGGAGGGCAGCGGCACGGCGTCGGAGGTGAGGTTACTGTCCAGCGCGGCCTGTGGCGGGTGGTGGTGGTTGCAAGGATGGTTGGAAAGCGGGGGTTGCAAAGATATGGAAACGCGGTAATGGGGTAGGTGAAGCGGTGCTGGTTGCACAGACGGTACACAGAAGTGTAGCCGGGTGGCTCGGTGGGTGGGTGAAACGTGGGAGAGGCAGCGTGTGTGGGCAAAGTGCGCGTGTGGGGCAAAAGGTAGTACGTTTAGGTAGCGCAACCGCACTACTGCACGGCGCGCTGCTTGGCTATCGGGCACCGCGGCAATGCCCCAATGCACCCCAACCCACACCCGCAATCGCACACCCGCACCCACTCACCCGCACGCGGTGCGCGGCGAAGGCGAGCCCCGCCAGGGCCTGTGGCGGGCGTGAGGGGCGTGAGGGGCGTGAGAAGGTCACACGAGATCAGCACTCGCCACGAGAGCGTGCGGGCACGCCAGCACGCCAAACCCAAACCCGAACCCGAACCCCATCTCTATCCACAGCGTCAAACCGCAACCCCAAACCCCGACCCACAAACCCGCACCTCCTCCCACATGCCCCCCTCCCACCCGCACCTGCAGCGCCGCCAGCGTGTCGCCGCGGCCGGTGTAGGCGCAGGCGTCGGCGTTGAGGCACTCGTGCACCTGCGTGGCGGTGCGGCGGCGTGTGTGGACATGAGGCGTGGCAGGCACGCGGGTAAACTTACAAACACGGGGAGCGAAAACACACGAAGACACACTAAAACACACACGCCCACACAACACACGGATACGGCCACACAAGGGCGCTGCCCTTGTCGCAAAGAACATGCTCTGTCGTTTGCCCCTGCCCTCTCCAGTCGTCAAACACACGCGGCAGCCAATACACGAAACTCCATGAGACCACACACACACACACACACACACACACACACACACACACACACACACACACACACACACACACACACACACACACACACACACACACACACACACACACACACACACACACACACACACACACACTGTGTGTGGTGTGGTGTGTCCCGGCCACACACACGGCCACGGCCACGCACCGTGTCGCTGAACATGCTGCTGTGCCAGTAGCCCTCCCGCGGCACCAGCACCCCCCGCAGCAGCGTGCTACTGCCGCTGGCGGCGGCGGCGGCGCGGGTGGTGGTGGCGGCGGCGGGGGCGGGTGTGGTGCTGGAGGGGGCTGTAGCGTCGGCTGTTGCATTTCCGCTACTGCCGCTGCTACTACTGCCGCTGCCGCTGCTACTGCCGGTCTCGTCGCCCAGGCTGACCAGGTCGCCGAGCGCCGCCTTCAGACCCGCGTACAGGTCGAGCAGGCTGAGGCCGCTGTTACTGCTACCGCTACTGCCGCCGCTGCTACGGCCGCCCCCGCTGCTACTGCTGCCGTCAGCCGTCCCCGCCTGCGCCGCCCGGGCGCCCTCGGCGGAGGCGGCTGCGGTCGCCACGGCGGCGCCCCAGCCCGGCAGTATGTCTTCGAGTACCACCTCCAGCCCCGAGCTGCTACTGCCACCGCCACTGCCGCTGCCACTGTCGCTGCTGCTGTCGCTGCTACTGACGCCACCGCTGCTGGCGGTGTGACCGCTGCCGCCGCCGGGCCCTGGCGGCGGCGGCAGTAGCAGCGCCAGCGGCCGCGGGCTGGCCAGTGCGGCGGGCGACAGCGGCAGAGAGCAGTCGGCGGAGTCTGGGCAGGCCAGGCAGCGCGAGCCCTGGGGTGAGGGGGTTGGGTTCCATGCATGATCAATCAAGGCAAGATGATGTTGGGGGAGGGGATCAGCCGTCCATGGACGGTTAGGATAATATGGTAAGGGGGGGCGGGTGGAGGAGGGGGTGCAGGAGCGGGAGGCGAAGGTGGAGGTGGGAAGGGCGGGGGGAATGGGGTTGGCGACACACAGGGCAGTAGGGCACGAACAGGCACAGGGCCGCCGCCCGGCCAGTGGCAGGGGCCGTGCGGGTTGCTGCCGAGCGCCGAAGACGGCTAGCCCTGCCCTCCATGCGCTGCTCCCCCCCCCCCACCGCCGCCCCCATTGCTGCCGTCAATGGCTAATCCCCCCCTGCCGCCACACTGGCTGCCACCCCACCTCACTCACCGACTGCGGGTCGTACACCGCACCGCCGCCGCCGCCGCCGCCGCCGCTGAGCACCAGCTCCTCCGGCGTCCAGCTGCAGGAATTCCAGGGGGAATTCCAGGCATGATTAGTTAAGATGAGATGATGGAGACTTTGCAATTCCAAGGAGCGGGCGGGCGGGCGGGCGGGACTGATGGGTGGGAAGGAAGCGTGAAGCGTGAGCACAACTCGGGGTCACGCAGTCATCCCACACGCACTCGCTCGCCCACACACAGAAACACACACGCGCACCGGTAGAAGGACGGCGGGCAGGCACCACACTCCGTAGCTTCGCCGCCGTCGGCTGCAGCTGCTACTGCCGAGCCTCCGCCGCTACTGCCGCTGTTACTGCCGCTGTTGCTGGTGATGCTGCTGCGGCGCTCCTCGTTTAGCAGGCAGGAGCGGGGGAGTACCTCCGCCACGGCCTGTGTGGCGTGTCGCGTGTGTGGCGTGTGTGTGGTGGGGCGGTGTTTGGTGGGTGGAGTGGCGTGGTGGCGTGTGTGGTGCGGCGGTGTGCCGTGGTTACGGGCGGTGGTGGGTCCGCCGATCCGCCTCACCCTCAGGATTCCCCGGGGCCCCGACCCCAGCCCAGCCCCAAGACAGCATAAGTCCAGAAGCCCAGTTAGCCCACAGCAGGGCCCAACGGCCCGGGCCACTGGCACGGGACAGGATACGGGGACAGGCTAGCGCGCGCTCGTGCACACCACAGCCCCCAAACACACACACACACACACACACACACACACACACACACACACACACACACACACACACACACACACACACACGCCCCCACCTGGCTGCTGTCCAGCGTGCGGCTGACGGATGCGTCGGCGTAGGCGCCGCCAAACACCACCTCCTGCCAGGGCGTGTATGTGTGTGGAGGGACGGGTGTGTGTGTGGTGGGAGGTTAGAGGGAGGTCAGGGTATGAGAGGAATCGGCTCCATTCACGAATAAATAGTGTGGGTGTGTCACGACCCAACAATGCGCCGTCCCCCAAGAATTCCTGGGTCGATCCGCCCCCCACACCCACACAGCACGCCACACGGCAAGTGGGCGGCCGCCGCCACCCCAACCACTTCACCCCACCCCACCCCACCCCACGGCCGTGCCCCACTGTCCAAACCCCCGCCCCGCCCCGCACCCCGTCAGACCCACCTGCCGACCCTGCGCGCGCAGGCGGAGCGTGAAGTTCGCGGCGCCGCCCGCCGCCACAGCCACCGCCGCCGCCGAGCCCACCAGAGCCGCATTGGCGGCGCGCACCAGCGCCGGCCGCGGCAGCTGAGCGGTGTATACCTGGTGGGGCCGCGTGCGTGTGGGGTCGCCGTCGTGTGCGTGTGCGTGAAGTAGGGTGGGTAAAAACGGGTGGGTAAAAACGGATACGGTAGCGGGGTGGATGGATAGACGGACAGCAACGAACGATAGAAGACACGCTCTCCGTTCCCCGCGGACGCACACCAACCGCCAACCGCCATCCGCCCCAACTGGTACAATCAACCAAACCGCTCCCCGTCCCGCGTCCCCAACCGCCACCCGCAACCACCACCCCCAACCGCCACCCGCCAACCGCCCGCACCTGGCCGTAGTAGTCCAGCAGCAGTACGTCGTACCGCAGGTCCACGTTGGAGGTTGCGTACCGCAGCACGGCAGGGTACGACACCAGCGCCGCCGCCAGCCGGGCCGCGGTGGCGGCGGCGGCGGGCAGTAGGAGCGCGGGCGCGGGCGCGGGCGCAGGCACGACGGCGGTGGTTGCACCGGCGCCGCCCGAAAATAAAACCGCGGGCGCTGACGAGGCGTTAAAACCGGCGTCGAAACCGCCAGCTACGGCAAGGTAAGACTGGGCGTACGGCCGGCCGCCAACCGTGGCCATTAGGCGCAGGCTGGCAGGCGGGCTGGTCAGTAGCGGGCCGTGCCCCGCCGCGCTGTTGGCTGTAGCGGCAGTGGTGTTGCCGCCTCCAGCTGGGCCCGCCACGGCGCCGCCCGTGCCTTCCAGCCAGTCGGGGCACGGCTGCAGCAGCGGGCTGCCGCCACCGCTACTGCCGATGCTACTGCCACTGCTGCCGCTATTGCTACTGCCGCTACTGCTACTGCTACTGCCGCTGCCGCAGCGCACGATTCGCAGAAACGCCTCGTGGGTCCAGTACCCCACGCCGCCCGCGCGGCTGGCGGCGTTGCCCAACGCACCCACGCCGTCCAGCGACAGGCTGTAGCAGCGCCGGCCGCCCGGGTCGGGGCAGGCTGTAGCGGCGTACCGCGCCGTGACGTACAGCCCGGCGCCGTACTCGGCGGCGCCGTACGACAGCAGCGTGTCGGACACGTGCGCCAGCGCGGTGGCGGCGCCGCCGGCCGCGCACAGCCCGCCGCCGGAGCCGGGAACCGCGCAGCCAAAGGCGCCCACCACCTCCAGCAGCCCCTGGGTGGGTGGCAGTGTGTGTGTGTGTGTGGCAGGGTGTGTGTTAACATGAAACGACGGACCAAACCCGCCAAGGTGTGCGTGTGTAGTGTGCCTGCCTGCGTGTGTGTGCCCTCAACGGCCGCTCAACGGCCTCAGCCCGCCCAGTCCCGCCCAGTCCCGCCCAGCCCCGCCTAGCCTTCGCCCGCAGTGGCACCTGCGCTATTTGTCACATGCGTCCTCCCCCAACCCACTCCGAGCCCCCGTCGCAGCAGCAGCCTGACCTGCTCCTGTGCCGTCATGTCCCCCGCCGCCGCCGCCGCCGCCGCCGCCGCCGCGGTGTTGCGGCGCAGGACGGCGCCGTGCAGCAGCAGCACCGCCGGCGCCGCCGCGGCTACGCCGCCGCCGCTCACCTGGGGGGTGCCAGGCGGTGCCAACGGGTGCGGGGGTGTTAAGGGCTCGGGTGGTAGCCGGGGGGTCAATGCGAGTGAGCGATGGACACCGGGCACCAGCCCCCTTCGTCTTCCCAAACCTACCCGCCCTGGCATAAACAACCCGCCTGAAACACCCCGGCCCAAAGCCTTTCCCCCATCATCATCACCACCCGCCATGGGACTCATCCAACCATCACACACGACCAACACACGGACCCCCAAAATGGGGGTGGTTGCATCCGTGCAACCACCCCCATCCCATCCCAAAACCCCACCACCACCACCGAGTGCACACCACCCACCGCCTTGTTATCCTGGAACAGCACCGCCATGCCGCCGCCTGCCGCCGCGCGCAGCTCCGCCGTCACCGCCAGCGTCCGCGCCGCCGCCGCCGCCGCCGCCGCGTCATGGGCGGAGCCGCCGGCCACCGCCGCGCTCGCGGCAGTAGCGGCCGCCGCCGCGGTCGCCGCCGCCAGCGCGCGCGCCGCCAGCCGCGCCGCCGCGCGCTCCGGCACGCCAACCGCCAGCGCCGCGCCCTCTGCTACAGCCACGCCGCCGCCTGCTACAGCCATGTTCCCCACCAGCGACACGCCGTACGCCGCCGCCGGCCCCGGCCGCCCGTCGCCCCCGGCGGCGGCAGCAGCAACAGCGGAGCTGTTGCCGGCCGCAGCAGTAGCAACGCAGCCGACGGCGGGCGCTATCGTGACGCGGGCGCCGCCGCCGCGCAGCATCAGGCCGCCGCCCACCACGGCGGCATTGCTGGCCAAGCTACAGCCGCACTCGATGCGGAGCCGCGAGCCGTCTGCATACACGCCGCCGCCCCAGCCCGCCGGCGCCGCGCCGCCCAACGCGCCCGCGCCGCCGGCCGCCGCTACCGCCGCCGCCAGGGCCCGCGCCTGCGCAGCCGCGTCCGCGGCGACAGCTGCTACTGCGGCTGATGTCGCCGCAGCCGGGCCGATGCTACTGCTACTGTTGGCGGCCGGCGGCTGCGGCTGCGGCGGCGGCGTGCCGGGGGCGGTCCCGGCATCGGGCGGCGACAGTCCCGGCCAGTCCGGCGGCGGCATTGGCGGCGGCGGCGACGGCGGCGGCGGCAGTAGCGGCGGCGACGGCGGCGGCGGCGGCGGTTGCGGCGGCAGTAGCGGCGGCGGCATGAAGGCGCCGGCCTGGTTGCCCCGGAACGTGCAGCCCGCCAGGCGGGTGGCGGTGTTGCTGGCGAGTGAGCCCGACCCCACCGCCACCAGCGCTAGCCCCCCGCCCGCGGCTGTGGCGTAGTTGGATTCGAACAGGCACGCCGCCGCCGGGGGCGCGCCGCTGCCTTTGCTGCTACTGCTATTGCCGCCGCCGCTGCTACTGCCACTGCTGCTGCTGCTGCTGCTGCTGCTGCTGCTGCTGCTGCTGCTGCTGCTGCTGCTGCTGCTGCTGCTACTGCTGGAAGCGAAGAACGCGACATCCCAGCAGCGCGCGGCGCGCACGGCGCCGCCGGCGCCCTCCGCGGCGTTGCGGCGGAAGGTCACATTTTGGAAGTTTACCAGCGTCGGCGCGTCCTCCAGCCACACCGCGCCGCCGCCGCCGCTGGCGCCCACATCCCCGTTACCGCCGTCCACCTCCGCGCCCGCCCCGAGCCCGTCCCCGTAGCCGCTACTGCTGCTGCTGTTGCTGTTGCTGCTTCCACTGGTAGTGGTGTTGCTACTTCCGCTACTGCTGCTGCCAAAGGGCGGCCGGCCGGCGCTGAGGCTGGGCCCCGCCGCGTTGTCTTCAAACACGCAGCTGGTCACCTGTGTGAGGCAATTTGGTGGGTTAGTGGGTTGGTCGGTTGGTGTTGGTTGATTGGGTGGGCCCGCCCACCACACACAAACACAAACACATACACAAACACAAACACAAACACAGTCTCTTGTTGTGGTTAATCCTTGCGCTCTCGAACACAGCCAACATAACCAACCACCCAGCTCCGCCGCGCCCCACCGAGAGGCTGGCGCCGCGCAGCGCCACCGCGCCGCCGCGGCCGACCGCCGCGTTGCCGCCCAGCCAGCAGCCGCTCAGCGTCACGCTCAGCGCGGGGCGGCTGCTGCCCGCCGACCCCACCGCCTGGAAGCCCACACGCACGGGCATGGTCGCCCCCAGCGCGCCGCCGCCGCCCACCATCACCGGCTCCGCCGCCGCCGCTCCCACACCGGTCGCGGCACCTGCAGCCGCCGCCGCGGTCGAGGCGAGGCTGGGGTTCTCGGGCAGGCCGGTGGCGACATTGCGGAGGAAGCGGCTGTTGGTGAGGGACAGCACGGAGCCGCCCAGCGCCCAGATGGCGCCGGAGCCGGTGCCGGTGTTGTTGATGAAGGCCAGGTCCTTGGAGTTGGAGCCTAGGCCGCCGCCGCCGATGGTGCTGCGCCACGCATCCACCAGCATCAGCGTCACCCCGGCACCACCCAGCCACGGCGGCTGTAGCAGGTTGTGCGCAAAGGTGCTGTTGGCCAGGCTGTAGCCGGGCGCGGTGAGGTTGAGCAGTAGCACGGTGCCGGTGTTGCCAAGGGCCACCAGCTGAGAGGCGCTACTGCCGCTGGCGGGCGCGTCCAGGCGCAGCAGCGGCGCGCTGGCGGTCAGGCGGTCCTTGCTGCCGGCGATCACGCCGTCGCTACTGCCGCTCATGCTGCCGCTCATGCTGCTGCCGACGCTGCCCACGCCGCCGGGGTCCTGGTCCCGCGGCAGCAGCGCCCAGCTGTAGCTGTAGCCGCTGCCGCTGCCGCTGCCGCTGCCACTGCTACTGCCGCTGCTACCGCCCCCGCCCGCCGCCGCCACGCGCACGGCCAGCGGCGCGGCGGGCCCCAGGTTTGTGTTGTTGGTCAGCGTCACGTCCGCCATCGCCGACCTTATCACGATGCCGCCGCTGCCAGCTACAGCCGACGCCGCCAGCGCCACGCTGTCGGTTATGAACAGCAGCCCCTCGCCGCTTGCCACGCGGTTGTTGCGAAAGGCGGCGCGCTGCAGGAACAGAGCCAGAGCCAGCGGCGGGGTCTGGCTGCCGCCACCGCCGCCGCCGGCGCCGCTGGAGTCGTACGGCGGCGCGCCCGCCGCGTCCACCCGCACCAGCGCCTCGCTGGTCACGTACGCCACCCGCTCGTCCGCCGCTACTGCTGCTGCTGCCGGTCCCGCTACTACTGCCGACCCCGCTGCTACAGCCGCTGCTACTGCCGCGGCAGTAGCAGCGGCGCCGGCGGACACGGGGTCGCAGTCGGCGACGGTGAGGCCGATCAGGCTGACGCGGCGGGTGGTGCCCTCCAGCAGCAGCGCCGCGCCGCCGTGCACCCGCTCAAAGGCCGTGTCGAGCAGGTGAAAGGCCGCCAGGCCACGGGGGGACCACACGGCCCGCCGCCCGCCGCGCAGCACGCAGCGCGTCAGGTTGAACTGCAGGCTGCCTACGGTCGGCAGCCCCAGCCCGCCCTCGCCACCGTCCGGCGCGTGCGCGGCCCACAGCAGGCTGTAGCTGCTGCTGCTGTAGCTGCTGTTGCTACTGCCGGTGGCGCTGGTGATGTTGCTACTGCCGTCGGTGGAGGTGTTGGCGGCGGCGGTGGGCGGCGGCGGCGCGGACAGGACGCAGTCGGTGGCGGTGAGGGCGAGGCGCGGCGGGGCGGGTGGCGCGTCGGGCTGCGTCTTGGAAGGGGCGGTGGGCCCGGGCCTGTGGTGGGGGCAGGGCCGGGGGCGGGGGCGGGGGCGCGCCGTCACAGGTGTGAGCGTGGGGTTGGCGGCGCGTGTGGCGTGGCGCGGGGTTGCGGCGTGAGCAAGCGGGACGTGCAGGGCCAAACACACACACACACACACACACACACACACACACACACTCTGTGCTGGAGCCTGGCTCAAGCGCTGGTTAGTTGTTCAGGACACTCGATCACGAGGTTCTATCAAGCAACTGTAAACCGTAGTTACACACACACACACACACACACACACACACACACACACACACACACACACACACACACACACACACACACACACACACACAGAAGCGCAAGAGCGCTTGGTAGAGCCGCCAATGAGTTGGCGTGTGAGAAGGCCCAGCGGGCAGGGTTCGGGAAAGTAGGCAGGCACGGGTACTGGGGCCAGGGTGAGAGGGGCTGTGGGGGCTGAGGGTGTTAGCGGGTTGGGTGCTGGAGCACCTCGGGCCTCTCGGCCTGGACCGGCCTAGTGGCCAAGACGCGTTTGTGGCTGCCCGTAGGCATAGTCTGCCCTGGCGTCGAGTGCTGGTTAGGTTGAGGTCTTGGTCGTGTTAGGCTGCGAGGGTCGCAGGACTCAGCCGCGCAGCCTATGGGTGTCTTGTTGAGCGTGCGTGTGCGTGTATGCGCGTGTGCGTGCGGTGGTGGGTGTTAGCTGGTGTGCTCTGGTGTGCCTTGCCGTTGCCTAGAGGTGGTTAGCCCGCTGGGCCCTGCGGCGTTTTGGTCAGGAGTAACCCAGCTGAGGTTACTGGTGTGGCCCGGGGTTGGTGCGTTCTCTCCGGTGGACTCCAGAGCAGGATGCGCTCTGGGCAGGAGAGGCGCGTGGTAGCAGCAACGAGAGCCTGGAGTGCCCGTTGTTTGCTGGTTGTCCCGAGTACTCGATCACGAGACTCGATCAGTCAACCGTGGAAACCGTAGTTACACACACACACACACACACACACACACACACACACACACACACACACACACACACACACACACACACACACACACACACACACACACACACACACACACACACACACACACGCCCACCAAACGCTGCAACCACTGGGCAACACGCGACCAGCTTGGGGCGTGGTTGCACTGCACGCTGCAGCCCCCCGCATCCTCGCCTCTCACACCCCCGCATCCCCTGGCCGCCCCCTGCGCCCCTCAACACCGCGCCTCACCCGAAGGCCCACAGGCTGAAGGCCGCCCGCTCCAGCCGCACGCCCGGCCAGTAGGCGCCCGTGAGGTTGCCCGTAGCCAGCCCCCCCGGCGAGCCGGGCGGCAGCGGCTGCACGGCGTTGTCGTACGCCTGCGTGTGTGCGTGCGTGTGAGGGGGAGGTGTTGGTGGTTTTGCCGTACATGCTGGTGTGTGGGTGTTGGTGGTTGCCGTACAGGTTCTGATTGGTCACGCTCGTGCTGCACACACCCGCACACGCACACCCCCACCCTCACCTCCACGCCGCGAAGGGCCAGGGTGCAGTTGGCGGCCCCGGCGCAGAAGGCGTGCGCACAGCCCGCCAGCTGCCCCACGTTGCCCGGCCCGCACCGGCCGCGCTCCCACACCACCGCGCAGCTGCTGCCGCCGCCCGCGCAGCGCACCACCACCGGCGCGCGCACCGCCGGCTGTAGCAGGCCCGCCTGCGGCCCCGCCGCCGCCGCCGTCGGCTGTAGCAGCCCGTTGTCCTCCAGCACTGTGTCCGTGATGGTCAGCGTCAGCAGCTGCGGCACACCTATCCCCCACGCCGTGGCAATGGCGGCGCCGGCAGCGGAGCTGCCGCTGCTACTGCCGCCGCTGCTGCTACTGCTGTTCCAGGTGTCCATGAGGGCGGAGATGGCTGAGGCGGCCATATGCACCGCGTGGCGGTTGGCGCTGCGGACGCCCTGCGGCCCGGGCAGGGGGGTGGGGGGTGGCAGGGGAGAGGTTTGCAAGGATGCGGAGGAGGCAGTCTGGGGGCGCAGGTGGCGGCGCAGGCGCAGCTCGTGCGGCGGCGGGAGCTGCTCGCGGCGCGGGCACCCGTCGTCGTTTGGGCATGGGCGGCCCTCAATCCCTGGGCCCCTGGGGCCCCGGCCGCCGCCCCGCACCCGCTCGCTGCCCCCCGGCGACGTCACCCGGACGGCACCCCGGCACCCCGGGGCCCGCCCGCAGTGCGCACCCACCCACGCACACGCCCGCACTCCCGCACTCGCACCACACCCCACGCACTGCACCGCACGCACTCCCGCACAACCCCGCACTCCCGCACACTCCCGCACGCCCCACGCACCCATACTCCTGCACCCACCCTCACTCACACACACACCCTCACTCCCACACCCACCCTCACTCCCTCACTCACACACTCACACACTCACACACTCCCTCACTCCCACACTCCCGCACGCACACCTGCAGGGGCGGCGCCGCGTTGCCCCTGAACACGCAGCCCGCCACCGTCAGCGCCGTGGGCACGCCCGGGACCACCATCGGGCTGGTGGCGTTGGCGGCGCCGGTGCCGGTGCTGTTGGTGCCGTTGCTGCTGATGGGGGCGGTGGCATTGCCGCTGGCGGTGCCATTGCTAGTTGCGCTGGCAGCGGCGGTGGTGCCGTTGCTGCTGGCGCTGGTGGAGTTGGTGGCGCCGGGCAGCGGCAGCGGCGCCGGCGCCGGCTGCACCACGATGGCGGGGCCGCACCCCGCGAACGTCAAGTTGGCGAGCCGCACGCTGCCACCGCAGGAGATGATGAAGGCATTGCCCCAGGCGTCCCCGCATCGCAGCGTCGTCGCGTCCGCGCCCGCGCCCGCGATGACGACAGCGCGCGACGCCTGCGCAGCTGTCGGCGATGGCTGCAGCTTCAGCGGCCGCGACAGCTCGTGCGTCCCCGCATCCAGGCGGAATGTCTGCGGCTGTGTGGCTGATTTGAGGCTGTCGAGCCACGCCTCAAGCTCCGCGACACCGCCCGAATTTGTGGAGCTCGGCTGGGCCTCAGCCGCGCCCCACAGGAGCAGCGCATATTGAAGAATGAACGATGTCAAGATTAATTTCAAGGTCATAGGCTCAATTGCTCGTTAGAGCAAAGACTTTCGCAGAACAACCGAGCTCTGCGCCTGTGAACCCCGTAGTTGGGGCATCATCACACAACTCAAGTCATAGCTCTGCTCAGGCAGTTAAGGGTCAAGTACAACGCAGTGAGGGCTGGACTTCGCCAACATTGTTGCACTTGTCCCAAGGTCTGGTGTGAATAACATAGTTAAGAATGGGCTATCAGACTATGCAATCGTGTGGTCGGAGTCCTGTGTCCTCGGTGGTTGGCCCGCGCGAATCATGGTCCAGCCCGAAAAGGGGCCCGACTGGCGAGGGCGGGCATGCCGGTGCCCCCTGCAGATTACCGCGGACCCCGACCCCATCCGCGAATCCCTCTTCTCCTCCCCCGGGCTCACCCGACTTTGCCAATGGTCCAGTCCAGGGCTGGCCAGGTCCGAAGGCAGCCTCCAGCAGCCAGGGGCGAGTGGCCGAATCAGGGCGGAGCCCGAGGGCAGGGTGGGCCGCTCCTGCCATTCCGCATTCCGCATGTGCCATCGCGGCACCCCACCCCACCCCACCCCCGATCGAGCCAGCCGTGGACAACCCACCCAACGCCAGGGCGCACCTGTTGCAGCAGCTGTTGCAGCGGCCGGGGCGTGAGGACTGCGTGTCAGCAAATTGCGGCAGCCAGCGCGCATCGGGTACAGTAACCGTGTCGCACAGCCACAACTCCTGTCTTTATTGGGGAAACCCGAAGCCCCCAACCGCCCGTCTGTTAGAGGGCCGCACTACCCACACATGCCAACCATACGGTAGCCACAGCGTGATCGGGCACGTCAGGGCAGGTAACCGCCCCCTGGCGCTAATGTGCTGGCAGCGTGCCTGTTGCTGTTGCGCACTCCACCCCCGTCCGGCGCGTTGATGGTGACAGGGTGCGTGTGCACGCTGCGAAGCTGGACAGCGTAGTGACAACTGGTTGCTTGAAGTGCGATGCGTGGTGCGCGCCTTGCGCGCGACATGCGCCGGGCTGGTTGGGATAACAGCTGACGCGGCAGGGCGCGTATCGGGGCACGTGGGTGGGGGTGTCAAACCCAGGGTTTGTGCCAGTGCGGAGTCGAAGGTCGGGCCGCACTGCCGCCAGTGCACGCCAGGATCGCATCAGCACGTACGCACACGGGATAGAGTGACACACCTCTCTCTCAATCCATGCGCCGCGCCAGCCAGCTCCACACGCGTGCGGCAGGAACCGCAGTCGTCGTGCCGTACCGAAGGTGCGCGCCACCTCACATGTGCACAGTGCGCGCCACCTCTCATCCCTTGCCCTGCTCGTAACCCTTCATCAGCTGCAGGCGTAACCCCCAGTGCTGTCATCGCCTGATGCGGCGCAGCGGGAGGCACAGCAGGCGCGGGTGCGCTCATCATCATCAGGGTGAGGGACGACGGATGGATCCACGACGCCATCCAGCGGCAGGGGTTGCGCACGCACAACAAGCCACACATACCTACACGCGCATCTTGTTTTGATTACAAAGGCAGCTGCAACCCCCAAAACAAGGAACGAGCCCTGGTAGCCTTCGGGGCGTGGGGTGGGGGGGTGGGGTGAGCACCGTGTGGTTAGGATGAGGCGCCAGCACAGACGCGCCAGCACGGAGCAGCCGCCGTGCGTGGGCCGTGTCGAGCCGATTGATTGCGTGGTCCTGTGTGGACAGAGTGCCAACTGCAGACCTCTTTCTCTTTGGGAGGGATGGGGGGGCACGTCAACAGTGTGCGGTTATGATGAGGCACCAGGATTCAGGCGCCACGGACGAGGACGGAGGGGGAAATGAATCCGTGTCGGGGCATGGCGGGTCTCCGGGCAATCGCCCTCGACCGCAATTTGAGGACGGCCAGTAAATTCGCGGCGAGCAAACCGACATACTGTCTACATCTAACGGCTGAATACAATACTGCATTCGTCAGTCCACGAAGTGCAAGCTTTGCAAGTAAATTCCGCTGCATTTCGTGTAGCGCGCGCGACGGTTCCTTCCAGTTCGAGGCGTCTTTGTATTTGGATGCAGCTTACGTAGTCAGCATAAACGCATTATGAGTCACGCATGTGCAACGACTGAAGGCGCGGCGCCCGGGCGGCAACCAGAGCTCGCGGGCGGGCCGGCGCCGCGCCGGCCACCCACGCGCCGGCGCAGCAGCCTCATGCCACAGTACCTGGAGCTGATCCGCTGTGGTGCTAAGACCGTGGAGGGGCGCATCCGCAAGGGCATCTGGGTGAGGCGGGCTGGGTGAGGCGGTGGGGACTGGGGTTGGGGCTGTTGGGGCTGAGTCAACGCAGGGGGCGCCGGCTCAATCGCGTGTGTGGTTACAGAGCGGTGCGCACGTTCTTGCGTGCCTTCCTGCTGCGTGTAAACCGGAGGCCCGGGCCGGGGTGACCCTTATAACGCCAGTGCATGATTGTCCTATTTATTGTTCTCCCCTTGCAAGGGGGACTTCCCTACTTCTATGCTCCCAGATGGAGCTGAGTAATGCAGCTAACTTGACAGGCTCAGATTTCAGCATCACTTCGCGCATGTTTAGGCTAAAGTCTAGGCCACTGCACGCTCGTAACTCGGTGTAGGCAGCACATTGCATCAGGACGTGGTGCTCATCCTCCACCTCATTGGCCGTACACAGTGGGCACGTCCTCTCCTCCCTAGGCCTCTCCCAGGCACGGTTCGCGGTGATTGGCCAGCAACATAAACGGAATCTCATCAAAAGCTTATGCTGTGCAACCGGTATGAATGCTCTACTGTGTTCGTGCAGGGTCGGCGGCGCGGACCCTAGTGCGCTTAGCCCCATCCAATGCTTGTGTTTGCACATGTGTATGCCGGGTTGCTTGCCGTCTGAAGGGAATGCGTGCGGGTCCGCTACCAGCCTCTCGTGCTCCCACGCCCTCGTCAAATGGCCCCTGAAGGTAGATAAGATAGGTCCATCGGGTAGGACCGTGCTTGCCCTCCACTCCTCTCTGGACTCGTGTGTGCCTGGCCAATGCCACGCGTCGACACCCTGTGCCGCCACAAAACGGAACAGCCGCGCGCACCACCCGTCTCCCATTGGATTCGCCCATGCCTCCCGTGCCTCGTCGACTAGTGCATCAAAAGCCAGACTTCTGTTTTGCGCGGAAATCCTATTGTAAAAACCCAAACATTGTTTGGCTATGAAAAAGTGCAGCGGCAGTTGGGCCAGCTCCGCAAACAGGAGACGGTGTGACGGTTTGGCTGCTCCCACTGTCTGTCGCATGTATTGGACCTGCAGCTTTACGGCCTCGTCACGCAAACATGCCTCAAATGCGCCCTGTGCTAGGTTGTTCCTGTCATTCCTCCTGGGTGGCGGTCCTCCGTCTAGCATCTCTACTAGCACGTCGGGGCCCCATACCTCACATCCGTAGGTAAGGATGGATCGGATTTGCACGTCGAAACACCTCATGCGAATATCTGGTGCGAAAATGCGTAAACGGTTCAATCTAGTGTTAAGCCCGCACATGGCTCTCCTTGCTGACTCGCAGAGTGTCTCCCTGCAGCTGACGAAGGCCCTACCCGGACCGTACACTAGTCCAAGATAGCGCGCCTTGTCCACCGCAGGGATGGGCTGCCCTGCTAGCTTTAAACCCTGGCATCCGCTGTACACAGTGCTGGCCGTTACTTCGTTGGCTGCAAAAACCAGCCTCTCACACTTGGTAACGTTTGCCTTCATGCCAAAAGCTAGGCAGAACGTGTCTACTAATGATAGCAAGTGGCGCATCCGCTCAGGGGTGGTGGCCAGCAGGGAAACATCATCCGCGTACATCAGCAGTGACACCTTTTTGCCATTCATCTCAGGTGCACCTGTGGCTTCGTCCGTATCTTCCGAATCAATGTACTCTGCTAAGGTTTCTATAAAGAGGCCGAAAAGCTCTGTGCTAAGCGGGCAGCCCTGCTTGACCCCTTGCGTGGTTGCGAAGGGGGCACTGTGCTTACCCCCGGCCTTCACTACCATCATCACTCTCTCGTACGCTTTTTTCAAAGCCGCCAACATCTCACCCGTTACCCCGCGTTCCTCCAGTCTCATCCAAATTAATGGTCGTGGGACCTTGTCGAAAGCCTTTTCAAAATCAATTTGTACGACAATGAGGGGGGTGGTGGCGCCAGCACGCGTGTGCTTGTTGATGAGATGCCTTAGGACAAAAAGATGGTGCGTTGTGCCGTACTTCCTCCTGAATCCGGCCTGAGCCGTGTGCCTCCACTCAAACTCCTCCCCGGCATTCGCCAGCCTCTCTAGAAGGATCGATGCATAGCACTTTGCGAGGGCGCCCCCTACTGCAATGCCCCGGTAATTACCAGGCGCCTGCACGTCACCTTTCCGCTTGTAAATTGGTGTCAAAACAGTTGTAGTAAATTGCTCAGGATAAGCCCCTTCGCTCCAGATTTTATTAAACAACACGTGCACCAGCGGTGCAACTCTATTGAGTGCCGGTGTCGGCGGTTCAGTGGTGGGGTCGCCCGGTTTTACCGCGTACTTGTAGCACTCAGACGGTACCTTCTCTAAGCCAGCTGCCTTGCCGTTGGGCAGCCTTGCTAGTGCGCGTGTTACCTCATCAAGGGTAATCTCGCTATTCAACATCTCGTGCAGACACGTACGGTCAGCCGCAAAAAGATCTTCGGACATCCTCCCACCCGAACCCAAAATGCAGTGGGCGGCTGCTGGGCATCCCCCGCCTGCGCCGTCGTTTAGTAGGGTCGCAAAATGATCCCGAAACCCATCGGCCGTGACTGGGCACTGCTCCTTAGTCCGTCCCTCAATCATCCTCCACAGCAGTCGGGCGTCTGCGCGGCAGCGTGCCACCTTCTCCCTCATCTCCTGGGTGTCGTGCGCGGCCCTGGCCCTTCGCTTCGCCCGGTCATAGGATGCCCTGGCTGCGCGGAAGTTTTGCCACACCTCTCCTTCTCGTACCACTGGACAACCCAGCGCTAGCTTTGCTTGCACAAACACCGTACGCGCCGCAGCACACTCTTCGTTCCACCATGGAGTCTCCTGCTCCCGTAGGTTGGCCGGTCGTGTGGGACCGAAAGCCTTTTCTAATGCATCGTACAAACATGTGCCTAAGGCTTCGACCGCTTCGGTGGTGCTGATGCCACCCTCCTCCGCGCAAAGTGCCACCTTAATCTGTTCGATTTTCCCTACAACTGGCGAACCGTCCGCCTTGAACAAGCCACTGAACAAGTGCTTCTTCTGTACGTCAAACTCTGTGCGCTTCTTTGCGGGGCGTGTGCGGCTCGCTGTGGCTTCCTGCCCTTCGACCTCCAAGCCCAGTGTCAACGTGACCGGCCGATGATCACTCGCTTCCTTCAATTCGCCGTGCCTCCACTTTAGAATCTCGCCCACTTTCAAAGCCACCACCTTCGGGAATAGGGTCGGTGACGCCACACAGAGATCAATCATGCTGCCACCTGCGTCGCCCTTTGGGAAAGTAATGTGACCTGCTGCATCTCCCGGCGCCCTTCCGTTCAAAAGTACTAGTCCTTGCGAACGGCACATGCGCCCTAGGTACTCCCCGAAACAGTTTATTTGGGCATCCTCGGATGCTCTCACTGGGAGCCCCGCGTAGTCTGCAGTACAGGGCATATCTGACGTGGAACCACCCCCTAGTGCTACGTCCTCCAGCGCCTCGAGCTGTGCTAGATCCGGTACGTCAATGATGCTTGTTGAGATGCGTGCGTTCAGATCACCAATAATTAGCACTTCTTCTCCGCTTTGCCGTAGCTCGAGGATCGACTGTTGTAGTCTGCTGAATACAGACTCGGCCGTGGCTTCCCGTGCTGTCCGCGTCTTTCCGCCCTCCCTGTAAACCCGCGAGGTTTCTGGCGCTAGGTAACAACAAGCTAACAACACACTGCAACCTTCATTTGATTTGATACGCATCCACACAATTTCGCACCCCGTGAGATGGATGTCCGTCTTGACATGCGAAACGCCGCCCGCTAGGCACTCCCGTACATACACAGCAACGCCTCCAAAATCTGACCGCGTGGCCTCCTGGGACCTATGTGCACGGACAACTGTGTAACCGTCTAGCTCGATTGATTGGTCCGGTACCCAGTTCGTGAGGTGCGCTTCCGAAATAATGATAATGTCGTGTGAACGTGCAACAGTGCCTATCCCGCGGTCGTGCAGCTTGCATGCCCCAGCGGTGACCAGCCCATGGGCATTCCATGCGAAAATGCTGATGCCACCCCGGCCCCCGCCTCCCTATGAATCAGTCTCGCCTGTGGTCCCCAAGGCGTCGTACGCATTGTGCTGCTGGTTGTGGCCGCCGCCGCTGTGACCTCCGCGGCTTGGCAAGTGGCTTCTGCCGCCAGCACTCCCACCCCCGCGGCCACTGCGCCCCCCACCTCGTCCTCCGTTTCCGCCGGCCTGATGCCCTCCTGCTCCCTCGCGCCCGCGTCCCGCCTTTGGCCTTACACGGCGTGAAGCCCTCCTCATCGACGCGGTTGCCGTACTGGTCACAGAGAACAGTAGTGTGGCCGCGCGCATCGGCGGCTGTGCGAGCCGGCGACTCCATCACCACGTCCTCCGTAGCAGCGTGGGGGTTGCTGCCTGCTGGCGCGGCGCTGCTGCCCGCTGGCGCGGCGCTGCTGCCCACGGGCGCGACGCTGCTGCCCGCGGGCGCGGCGCTGCTGCCCGCGGGCATGACGCTGCTGCCCGCGGGCGCGACGCTGCTGCCCGCGGGCGCGACGCTGCTGCCCGCGGGCGCGGCGCTGCTGCCCGCTGGCGCGGCGCTGCTGCCCGCGGGCGCGGCGCTGCGGCTTGGGGCCGTGGCACCGCCCGCCTCCACCACCTTACCGCTGGCCTTTACCTGGCGCTGCCTGGGGTCTCGTGCGCGCAGCGGCTCCCCGTGTGTGGGTAGCGCTGGCCAGCTAGCCGCGAGGACCTCCGGTGCTGTGGTGGCTTCGCTCGCCTTGCTGGGCTTGCCCCGCCGCGACAGCTCTGCGCTTTGCGGCGTGAAGCGAACCGCCCGCTTTTCCCCTACAGGCTGTGCCGCTGCCGGTGTAAACTTCGGCTGCGGGAATCCCTGGGACTGTTGCTGCGGCGATGCCGCGGCGACGTGTGCCCAGGTCACCTGCGTCTGCGCCGTAGGCTGTCCGAATGGGAATCCTTGCGCGTGCGGGGCGGGCTGTTGCATGTACGGCTGCTGGGGCTGCACATGTGCGTACATGGGCATGTGCCCGGGGAAGCCCCCGTGGAATTGCGGCATGAGCCCGTGACCCATGTGCTGTTGCGGCGGCGGTGGTGGCGGCGGTGTCTGCACTGTCATCCCCTGCTGCTGCTGCTGCTGCTGCTGCGGCTGCTGCTGGGGCGGCGGCGGTGCATAGGGCGGCCCGTAGGCCGTCTGCTGGGGTCCGTAGACCGACTGCTGGTGCCCGTAGGCCGACTGCGGGGCCCCGGGGGGCCCGTAGACCGACTGCTGGTGCCCGTAGGCTGACTGCGGGGGCCCGTAAGCCGACTGCGGGGGCGCGGGGGGCCCGTAGGCCGACTGCTGGTGCCCGTAAGCCGCCTGTGTGTGTCCGTAGGCCGACTGCGGGGGCCGTGGCGGCGGAGGGGGCGGCGGCGGTGTTGCCTGGGCCTGGCGGCCCTGACCAGCGCCCCCATTAGTTGCTCCTCCCGGACTTCCCGCGGCCTGTGCCGCCCCCGTGTCTACCTCCATGTCCGAGTCGCCCGCGTAGCCGCTGTATGGCTTAGCCGGCTGGTCACGGTCGGGTCGCCACCACAGCTCAGCGCCCAGCCTCCATTCGGGGCGCATGCCCTCCTGATGTAGGCTGTCGTGTGTGGCCTGCAGTCTGCCGCGCTCCGCCCTGCCTGCGTTTGTCAAGTAGTCATCAAGCCTGATGTCTGAGCCTGACTCGCGCATCGCTTGCTTGGCTGTGAGCAGCCGCAGGCGGAGGTCTGAGTAGCCGCCCAGGTGGAGGCACAGCACGCGCGACTGTGGGTGGTCGCTGCCAGTGACCGGCAGTTTGGGGAGGTAGAACCTGCCCTTGTACTGCTTAGTGACCGCCTTGCTAATTGCATCGCTGATCAGATGTGAATCGTTCGAAATGTTGCCCTTAATTGCTAGTTTGTCCTCGAAGTAGAACCCATTACTGCTAACACGCTCATGCGTGCGGGCCCGGGCCTGCTCTGCTTCTGCCTGTATTTTAGAAAGTCTTGTCTCCAGATGTGTCAGGCGCTGGTCGTGCGCGGTGATCTTCTTGTTCAGAGGTGCGGTGCTGTCTTCGATTTTCGTGAAAATGTCGCCGCGCAGGGCAAACAAGTCACCCCGCAGTATTTCAACCGCATCTTGGGTAAATTGGCTGTTCATGGCTTGTTTTGCAATCGGTTGGGGCTAGGTTATCTACATGTCGGCGGAGTTAGGTCAAAGGTGTGGCATAGCGGTATTCAAAGGTTGATATAGTTGAAAGGTTGATATGCCGGCTGGGTGCACACGGTATGGCAGCGAGCCCGGGGTGGATGGCCCCACACCCTCTAACACCGGCATCCGTCAGTGTTGACACCCGGGCCACCATTCGTCACGACCGGGCCCCACCACCGCTCCGTCAGCCAGTCCCAGCGGCATCCGATGTACGACGCCACGCACTCCCGCACCCCACATCCACCCACTCACCCCAACCGCACCTCCCCGCACACACTCCCCACCCCAGCCCCATCCCAGCCCCACCCCCACCCCGCACCCCAAACAGGCCGACGTGGTGCCGGGGGACGAGTTCGTGTTCGTGCCCAACTCGGCGCCGCCACCAGCCCCCGCCCCCGGCCCCGCCACCTCCACCGCCAACCCCGCCACTTCCACCCCTGCCCCCTCCACCTCCGCCCCCTCCACCTCCGCCCCCGCCCAAACCCCCGGCCCTTCCCCGCCCCCGCTGCTGGTGCGCGCCACGACCGTACGGCAGTACGACACCTTCGCCGCCATGCTGGCGGCCGAGGGGCTGGCAGCGTGCCTGCCGGGGCTGGGCGGCGGCCTGGAGGCGGGCGTGGGCGTGTATCGTGCCATCCCGGGCTACGGCGCGCATGAGGCGGCGGGGCTGGGCGTGGTGGCGGTGGGGCTGGAGCTGCTGGCGGCGCGCTTTGCGGAGGAGGAGGAGGAGGAGGGGGGTGGTGGTGGCGTCTGTTGAGGGGGATTTGTCCGGGGCTGCTGCTGCTGCTGCTGCTGGCGACGGTGTTGCGCGCCGCGGGTTTGTACGGCTGTACGGCTGTACGCGTGGCTTCACCATTCCGAGAAGTGACGGGGCAGGAGCAGGCAGCGAGCCGATGCCAGCAGATTTCGGGGGCCGCCTCCAGGGCCGCCTCCAGGGCCGCCTCCATCGGCGCCATAGCCAAGTTCATACTCCGCCGCGACGCTGACAAGCGGCACGTCTTTCAGCGGCCCGGCCGGGCGGGCGGCCCCATCACCAACGTCCTTCTTGCGTTCCTTTGCTTGTTTAGCGGCCTTGCTCCTATCGTCGAACTCTCTGACTTTGGGCTTAATTCGGTACACTGTGCGCAACTGAACCTTCTTCATTTTAGCGAGCCACCGCCTGAACTTGTTACGAGACCAGAGCGATTTGAGCGGCCTAGGTGATGAACCATATTTATGAAGCAGTAATAGCGTGCCAGCATACTAAAAGCTTTGGGGCGGTTGGCTGGCTGGGTGCCCGACATACAGTGGATCCAACACTGGATCGGAGCTGTTGTTGGCTAACCTGCAACTGGTGAACGCCGATGATAGTATGTATCACATACATGATTGCCTATATCTAGCATTTAGCTGGTTTGTAACTAGTTTGGCCGTGTCCACATGAAAAAGCCCGCCCTGCCCGCGCACTGCGTGACGCGTCTTGAATTCAACGAAGATATGGCAACAGCTGGTTGGAGCTGATAGATATATAGCCTGAACGACACATTTCACCTTGTCTCGGGTCAAATTGCATGCCGGAGCCCGCCCAGTCGCCCACTCCCGGGACTGTGAAAATAGCACCGTCAGGTGATGAAAGCTCCAAGCATTTGAAGTTTGGTCTCGCAGCGGGCGGAGCGAGCTGATGCTTACCAAGAGCCGAGAAAAGGCGCGCGGTGTCGGCATGCGCGTCCAAGTGGGCGCCCCGGCGACAGCGGCGGACTTCGGTCGCGAGCTGCCCCCCTATGCGGGGCCAGCGGGACACGAGCAGCAGCTGAAGCGTTATGGTTTCTTGGCGTTCCTGGAGAACGCGCGCGGCGGGCCGCTGGTCATTCTGGTGAGCCGCGCCCGACCGGAAGCGCAGCAGGCGAAGGGCAGCCCGAGAGCAGCGGGACCGGCGCGGTGCAGATGCACCCCCCTTTCGGACCCTTCCCCCCAATTCCTGAATGAACACCACAAACGCGCATGCACCCGGTCGCCCTCTCCCCCTCCCCGCTCCCCCCGCAGGAGCTGTCTCCCCGCGACGTGCAGGCGTGCGGCCTGGGCGGCGACAGCAGCCCCCGCGGCAGTAGCGCCAGCGGCCCCCGTGTGTGGGCGGCGTGCGACCGCTCCCGGATGCAGCCCCATCTGGACTGGAGGCAGGCCCCGGGCCAGGCGCCGTGGGACCAGGCGCCGTGGGGCCAGGCGCCGTGGGGCCAGGCGCCGTGGGGCCAGGCGCCGTGGGGCCAGGCCCCTGGCCAGGCCCCGGGCCAGGCAACCGATGCGGACAGCGGAGCGGCGCCCCTTTTCCGCAGCCTGGTGCTGTCAGTGGAGGTGTGTCCGTGTGCGTTCGTGCGCGTTCGTTTGCGTTTGTGTGTGTTAAAAACAAGCAGGATAACCGGCAACGATGACGGTGCGTGCATGTGCGTGTACGCGTGTGTGTCCGCCGCCTGCGTGTGTCGCATGGCGTGTGTCGCACCCCCACCTCCTGGCGCCCGTGCCGCCCCCCCTTTGTTGCGTGAAGCCCCCGTGACCGGACCACGTCCAGTTGGGTTTGGCATAGCTTGGGCGGGTGTTCACAACCCCCTCCCCCCAGGCCACACCACCTCCGCGCTCTGGGCTGGGCTGGCTGGTTTGGGTTCTCTTGGTCGACTCGCTTCGGTTTCTGGAATGAACTACCCCCCCCCCCCGCTCCCTCCCCCGCCAGGTGCTCATGTACGACACAGGGCAGCGCCGCGTGACCACGTCGCCGCAGCCGGAGCCGCTACAGCCGCCGTCGCTGGCGACGGAGCCACAGTCGCAGTCAGCGGGGCAGCGCCGTCTGGCCCTGGGCTATCTGGAGGCCACGCAGCTGAGGCGTGGTGAGGCGTGTTTGTGTTATTTGTATGTCATTTGTGTTATTTGTGGATGTTTGGACGTTTGGACGTTTGTGTGTGCGTGCATGATTTGGAGGCGGGGGCAGTGCGTGGGTGGGTGGGGCCAGTGTGGACGTGTGCATAGGCGCGACGTGGCACGTGTGCACATGCGTGGTGTGGACCGCACACACCAGCAGCAGCCGCGTGTCCACGCATCCGGCCGCTGCCAGCCCGCGCGCCTGCCGCCCGTGCCCGCCTGAAAGCATGCAGCCGCGCCCCTGCCGCCGCCGCTTGCCGGTCAGCCTGCCGCCCGCCGCCCCCACCACACACCGCCACCACCACCACCGCCACCACGGCCGCCACGGCGCAGGCACGAATGCCACGCACCTCTCATCCCTTGCCCTGTCCCATCACCCACATGCCGCCACACCCTGCCACCCCAGCCCTCGCCACCGCCCCCGCCACCGCACAGGCGCGCTGCTGCTGCTGGACCTGCAGCAGCTGGGGCCGCAGCTGCTGGGGCTGGCGGCCGGGGGGCAGCGGCTGCGGCTGCTGCTGTTTCCCACCGCCACCGCCAACGCCTTCCAGCTGGCGGTGCTGCCGGAGGCCGGCGGGCGCGGCGGGGGAGTGGGTGAGTTCAGCTTGTGTGTGTGTGCGGGTGGGTGACTGGGGGTTTGTGTATGGGAGGGTGCGCGTTCATGGCCGGTGGGTTCTTGTGTTCACTGCGTACGCCATCCGCGCATCGGTCGATGCACATGTATCGGGTCGGGCCCCGGCCCCGGCGACCAATTGATCGACTGCCGCCGCCGCCGCTGCTGCTGGTAGCGTACTGACAGAAGCGAAGCACAAATGGAGCAACGCCGCGAGTTGCGACCCTGCTGCGTGTGTGTTGCATGTGTTAACAAGGGGTGTCAGCTTTGTACAGCTGGAAAATGGGCTGAGCCGCCGTACGCTTGGGAGCTAGTAGGCATGTAACGGCCCCAGAGCCTCATGCCCCTACGAAGCACAGGCGCGTGGCTAGGGACACCCGGGTTGGGGCCAGGGCGGGATTTCCCGCGCCATCCACGTGCGTGCCGTGGCACGATACCAAACACCCCAAGCCTTTCTCTAGCCTCCTGCCATAGGCAACACCCTTCCAGCGCCCCACGCTCAAAGGGCTAGGCGCGGGGCGGGGGCGACCTTCTCGGCATTCTGGCGCGTCGGCAGGCATGGCTCGGCAGGTCGCTCAAAGCTTTCGATATACTTCCCCGCTTAGCTTGCCGCCAACATAGTTTGCCTTATAGACTGCATATCAGCGGGCACCGGATGCTTTCCTCGCGACCTCGCGAAAGTCAATTGTCCATGGAAGCGCGAAGGCACTTCTCGCTCCGCCCGAATTTTCCCCGCCACCTATTTACATGCAATAGGCATTAACAAATACTAATACGTAGCAGTCGCGGTTTGCGCCAGTATGCTATGTTTTGCCGACGCACGCAGCCACGCACGGACAGGGGTGTTCCTGGGGGGCTTCGCCCCCCCCCCCCCTGGAACGCTTCGCTGGGGGGGCTCAGCCCAAAAACAACAACAGACGGACATGCGCGTGTGTAAGTGTGCCCTATGTGTGTGCCCGCCTGCCTGTGTGTGTGCCGGCAGTCCGCCTCCGCTCCCTGCACAGCGTGTTCCACGCGATGCCCAAGGCCCAGGTGGAGGAGTGGGGGCAGGAGCAGGTGGAGCAGGAGCAGGAGGCGTGGGAGCAGGAGCAGGAGGCGTGGGTCGAGGGGGATGAGGAGGAGAACGGGCAGGACGGGGAGGAGGCGCAGCTGTTGCACCTGCTGCCGCCACACCTCCGCGCCTCACGGCCCAGTGGGCGCCACTGGGCGCTGCCACACAGCCCGCCGCTGCCGCCGCCGCCGTGGGAGGTGCCGCCCCCGCCGGGGCCGCCGCCGGAGCCGGGGCTGCCGTACTTGCTGCCGCCGCACATGCTGCCACCGCACCTGCGCCACCGCTCCCGCGCGAAAACAGCAGCAGCGAGCGCCAGCGGTGGTGGCGGCGCCAGCGCCAGCCAAGGCGCCAGCGGCAGCGGCAGCCGCGGTGGCAGTGGCGACCGTTGGTGTGCTGCCATCCCCACCGCCACCCCGACCATCGTCACGAGTGCGGCCGGGCCGACACGGGCGTTGGCGCTCACTGATGGCCTGGGCGTGGATGCTGGTGCGGCTTCGGCAGTAGCAGCAGCAGCCGCCGCCGCCGCAGCAGTAGCGGTAGCAGCTGCGGGAGGCTCCGCGCATGCAGCCGCCAGCGGAGTGAATTGCTCCAACATGGACATGGGCGCAGCAACACCACCTGCGGCAGCGGCAGCGGCAGGCAGCGGCTCCGCGCAGGCGCAGGCGCAGGCGGTACAGCAGGACGTGGCGGAGCAGGAGGCGCATGCACAGCGGGCGCAGGCGCAGGCGCAGGCGCAGGCGCAGGCGCAGGCGCAGGCGCAGGCGCAGGCGCAGGCGCAGGAGCAGGAGCAGGAGCAGGAGCAGGCGGCGGCGCAAGCGCAGGCGCAGGCACCAGCCCCTGAGCCAGCTGCGCCCACCACCACGGTGGTCGACCCCCACGGCGGTGACATCCGGGCGCCTGAAGCGGCGACAGTTACGGGGCTGCAGGCCGCGGTAGAGACGGCGGCGGAAAACTCGGCGGCACCAGAGAGCGCTGCGGTGGTGGGGGACCACGCCGCGGCGGCGGCGAGCGTTGAGGTGGCGGCAAGCATTGAGGCGGCGGTGGCGGCGGTGGCGGTGGCGGAGAGGGCCGCGGCAGCGGAGAGCGCTGCGGCGGCGGACAGGGCTGCGGCGGCCGACAGCGCTGCGCTGGCGGCTGACAGCGCTGCGCCGGCGGCCGACAGCGCTGCGGCGGCGGCCGACAGCGCTGCGGCGGCGGCGGAGAGTGCTGCGGCGACGGCCACAGCGCTGCTGGATCCGTCACCAGCCGCGCCCGGGGTGGCGGCGGCAAGCTGCAGCCCGCGGGAGGAGGAGGGCAGGAGTAGAGACGACGTTCTGGCGGGGCCAGGGGGCCGGCGGCGAGCACGGGCAAACGCGACAGTGGGTAAACGGGCCGCCGCCACCGCTGTCGACACCTCCGTCGGCACCTCTGTCGCCACAGCCCACACGCCCGACGCCGCCACTGCCACCGCCTCAGCCGGCACCTCTGCGGCTGCGGGCATGCGGCCGGCGAGTCCAACGGCGGTGCCGGTTCCGGGCGCAGTGCCGGCAGCGGTCCCCGCGGCGGCGGTGTCAGCGGCGGCCGGTGCTGGGGAGGACATGCAGCAGGACGCGCAGCAGGCGGCGGCGGCGCAAGGGCAGAATGTGCAGCCGGCGCAGCCGGCGCGAGGGGCGGACGCGCGGGTGCCGCAGCAGGATGCGCCAGCCCCGTTCCCACAGCCGCCGGTGCAGCTGCAGCTGTCGCAGCCGCCGCCGCAGCAGCGGCCGCAACCGCTGTCGCAGCCGGCGCCGCATCCGCCGCCGCAACCGCTGCAGCCGCAGCAGCGACCGCAACAGCCGACGCAGCCGGGGCCGGCGCCGCAGCCGCAACACCTGCAGCTGGCGCAGGCGCAGCCGCCGCCGCAGCAGCCGCAGCAGCGGCCACACCCGCCGCCGCCAGCGCCGCAGCCGTCGCAGCCGGAGCCGCCGGCGCAGCGGCTGCCTGAAGGCATGCAGCTGCACCGGAGCGCGCGGCTGGCGGCGCTGGAGGCGGAGGCGCCGCAGCAGCAGGAGGAAGAGGTGGAGCAGGAGGTCGGGAAGGCCGCTGCGGCGCCGGTGCGCAGGGCCGCAGCTGCGCCCACGGCCGCGCCCGCAACCGCCGCACGCAAGCAGGTGAGTGAGGCGACGGGTGGAGGGGCCGGGCGGCAGAGGCCAGGTTGTCAAGCCGTGTGAGGTGGTGGCGCGGCGGGGGGTGGGGAGGGGCGCGTGTTTGTGCGCGTGCAGGGCGTGGAAGGGCAGAAATGGGAACTAAATGGTGGTGTGTCAATGTCGTTGCGTGCGTGGGGCAGGGGACGCAGGGAGGGAGGCAGCGTTGGAGGGCGTTTGACACGGGTGACAACTAACCCACCACACCTGAATGGCCCCGCGCTTGTCTCAACCCTGCAGCCACAGCCGGCCGAGCGTGCAGCCGCACCCACATCCGCAGCCGCGGCAGCTGGCGCGGCAGGCGCACCACCACCGCCGCCGCCGGCGGCCGCAGTGCCCGTGCCAGGGCCCGCACCAGCGCCGCCGCCCGCACCAGCGCCGCCGCCCGCACCAGCGCCGCCGCCCGCACCAGCGCCGCCGCCCGCACCAGCGCCGCCGCCTGCGCTGCACACGTCGCAGCAGGCGGCGGTGGCGCCGCCGCCGCTAATGCCGCCGCCGCCGCCGCTCAGCTACCCAGCCAGCCTGGAAGTACGGTGAGTGGCAGGCGGCCGCCGGCACGCTCTGACTCGGTCGCCGGGGGACAGCAGTGTCTGGCGCAGGGCCGGGACGCCGGTGCGCCGGGTCGGGGCGGCTCGGCGTGGCCCGAGATGTGTGTGCGTGGGAGGCGTGGCGTGTGTCCGTACGGAGCCCCACCCGCCCCACCTGCCCACGCCGGAGCCGTACACCCCACCTGGTGCGGGGGAAAACAGCCAGGCGCCAACAGGCGCCCACACCGCACACACCTGAACGCCCACACCGCCCACACCGCCCACACCGCCCACGCCGTACGGTACCGGCATGCAAGCGCACCTCAAACCCCAGACCACACGACCACACGGCGTCTCACCCACATGTCCCCCACCACTGCTGTCTACGTTGCTACACTTCCATGTACCATCATTGCAACCCCCCCCCCCCCCCCCCCCACACACACACACGCCGCCGCACGCAAGGTCCTTGCTGTCGTTTTCCCTTGTGCTCTCTAACACACGCCGCGCAGGGTGCACTGCCGCGATGGTGTCAACTTTGACTGGGCCTACCTCGCCACCCGCACCCGCACCCACCCGCCACAACAGCTGCCGCCGCTGCCGCAGCAGCAGCAGCTTGCGGCAGCGGCGCCACCGGCCGGCCCGCCCGGCCTCCAGCCCGGTGACCCCCAGCCCCACCAGCCGCAGCCCCCCCAGCCCCCCCACCACCGCTACCGGGTCACCGACCCCGTCTTCCGCGCCGCGCTGCTGCGAGTCACTGGCGTCGCCGCCGCCTACAACGACGGCGGCGGCGGCGGCGGCGGCGCCGGCAAGGGTGCCGCCAGGGGTGCCGGCAAGGGCGCCGCCGCCGCCAAGGGCGCCGCCGCCTCCAAGGACGGCGTCGAGGAGGCCCGCACTGGCGGCGGCAGCAGCGCGCTGGCGGCGCTGGATGTGCTGTACGTGCCGCTGGAGGCGCTGCTGGCAGACCGGGACCGCATGGACCCAGGCGGCAAGGACTGCGGCAAGGACGGCGGCGGCAGTCGTGGCGGCGGCAAGGACGGCCCCGGTGGTGGCGGCGGCGGCGTGCCGATTGGTGTGGACCCGCCTGATGCCGACTACACCGGGCGCGAGTTCCTCGTGTTGGCCGGCCGCGGCCCCGCCGCGGCTGCGGCGGCGCCCGCGCCGTCGGCGGTGGCGGTGGTGGCCTGGTGCCGCCAGTGCGGCGGCGCCGGCAGCGCCGCCGTCGAAGCGGAGGAGGAGGCGAAGGCGGAGCGGGAGGAGGCGGCGGGCATCGCGGGTGCCTACGTGGCGGCCTGGCGGGCGGGGCTGTTTAAGGTGCAGGCGCGCGGGCCGCGGCGCACGGCGGCGGGCGCCCCGGGGCTGGGCGCCGCGGGTTGGACCTATAATGATTTCAACTGGCGCCACACGGGCTGGTGAGTGTAAGGGTGGTTGGGGGTGGGGTGGGGTGGGGTGGGGTGGGGTGGGGTGGGGTCAGGGGTGGGGTGGGGTGGGGTCAGGGGAGGGGTGGGGTGGGGTGGGGTGGGGTGGGGTGGGGTGGGGTGGGGTGGGGTGGGGTGGGGTGGGGTGGGGTGGGGTGGGGTGGGGTGGGGTGGGGTGGGGTGGGGTGGGGTGGAGGGGGTTGGGGTTGGGGCTGGGGCTGGGGTTGGGGTTGGGCAGCGGGGAGCCAGGTGCAGGAGTGGGCAGCGGGATGCGGACAACCCCCGTCCCCCATTTCCACCCAACCCAAGCACCCACCCGGCGACATGCACCCACCCGGCGACATGCACCCACCCGGCGACACACTCAATCACCCACACGCCCGCACACAGGTACGCGCACCTGGCGCCGCCCGCCGCCCCCAAGACGCCCGCCGCCCGGAAGCGCGCCGCCGAGGCCCGCAAACGCGCCACCGCCGCAAAGGCCGCCGCAAAGGCCGCCAAACGCGAGGCGGACGCCGCCGCGCGCGCCGCCAAGGCTGCCGCCGCCGCCGCCGCCGCGGCCGCCGCCGCCGGCGACCGCGCGCGGGCCGCCGCCGCTGAGCGCGCGCGCGCCGCAGCCGCCAAGGCGGCCGCCAAGGCCGCCGCCAAGGCAGCGGCGGCGGAGGCGCGCGCGGCCGCGGCGGCGGCCGCCTCCCCCGGCGGCGTGTCCAAGGCCGCGACGGCGCGGCGCGGCCACGTGGGCAGCCTGGTGCGCCGCGTGTCTGCTGTGCTGCGGCAGCGGCTGGGCCCCGCCTTTGGCCTGCTGCACGCCTACCACCGCCGCCGCGCCTACCTGGGACGCGGGGCGGGGCCCTTCACCACCGTCACCGCCGGCCTCAACTACCACAACACGCTGCACCTGGACCCGCGCGACCCGCCGCTGTCCTTCATCACCTGGTGGACGGCGGTGGTGCCCCGCCCCGACCTGCAGCCGCCGGCGGGCGCGGCGGCGGCGGGGAGGGGGGCGGCGGCGGTGGGGACGGCGGCGGCGGCGGGAGGGAAGGGCAAGGTGGCGGGCGGCAGCGGCAGCGGCGGCGGCATCCGCGCGCGGCTGGGCGGCAGGGGCCGCGTCAGCGCCGCCGCACTGGCCGGCGCCCAGCCGCAGGCGCCGGCTGCGCCCGCGCCGGCGGCCACCGCCGCCACCTTGCCCCTCCCCTGCCCCGCGCCCGCACCCGCACCCGCGCCTCTGCCGCCGCCGCTGGCGCTGCTGGGCGGCGGCTTCCGCCTGGCCAACGCCTACCTTCAGTTCACTCCGCTGGCGGGCACCTGTCTGGCGCTCAATACGCGCCTGCTGCTGCACGGCACCTGCGCCTGCCGCCTGGAGGAGGGCGAAAAGGGCGCGCCGCAGGCGGCGCAGGCGCTGCAGGAGCAGAAGGCGCAGAAGGCGCAGCAGGCGCAGCAGGCGCAGCAGGCGCAGGCGCAGCAGCAGGCGCAGCAGCAGGCGCAGCAGCAGGCGCCGCAGGCGCAGGCGCAGCAGCAGGCGCCGCAGGTGCAGGCGCCGCAGGTGCAGGCGCAGCAGCAGGCGCCGCAGGCGCAGGCGCAGCGGCAGCAAACGCAGGCGCCGCAGGGGCCGCGGCCTGTGGTGGCGCGCATCGGCAGCGCGCTGTGGCACCGCGAGGTGGTGGTGGCGGCGCGCAACACGGACAAGGCGCTGGGCGAGGGAAGCTGGAGGGCCATGCGCCTGCGCGACGCCGCGGCGGCGGCGGCGGCGAAGGAGAAGGAGAAGCAGGCGGCGAAGAAGGAGAAGCAGCAGCAGGCCCGGCGGCCGCGGCTGGTGGCCAGGGCGGCCAAGGCGAAGGTAGCGGCGGTGGCGGCGGCGGAGGCGGCGGAGAAGGTGAAGGTGGTGGCGGAGCAGGAGGCCGCGAAGGAGAAGGCGGACGAGCTGTCGCAGCAGCGGCCGCGGCGCGGCGCCAAGCGGAAGGCGGCGGCGGCGTTGGCGGCCGCGGCGGGGGTCGCGGCCGCGGCGGAGCCGGCGGAGACGAAGGCGGCGGAGGCCGAGGCGGTGGAAGTGGAGGCGGAAGCGGTGGCGTACGGCTGCGGCGGCGAGTGCGCGGCCGTGATTCGCGCGCTGTTCGACGAGGCGGCGGCGCGGCCGTTCGGCGACACAGGCGTGTGGGGCTGGTGCGAGCTGGTGTGAGGTGTGGCTGCTAGGTGGGGCGGGGCATTGGGGGTGGTAGCCAGGTGGCGGCGAGCAGGCGGTGGCAGCGGGCAGCAGTAGGGCGCAAGCGCAGGCGCAGGCGCAGGTGGCGGCGCAGGCGGTGGCGCAGGCGCAGGCGGCGGCGCAGGGCGCAGGGCGCAGGGTGCAAGCGCAAGAAGCGCAAGGCGCAAGGCGCAAGGCGCAAGGCGCAAGGTGCAAGGCGCAAGGCGCAAGCACATACAGGGCGCAGGGCGCAGGGCATAGCAGCAGTTGGGCGCAGGCGATACCGGTAGTTTGGCGCAGGCAGCAGTTGGGCGGGCCGGGCGGGCGCAGGCAGCAGTTGGGCGGGCCGGGCAGGCCCATATGAGTGACGAGGTTGTGGCGGGCGCGGTGCCGGTGGCGTGTGCGTGTGCGGGCGACCGGGCGACCGGGCGGAGGACGCAACATGCACCGTGAGCGGGGGCCGGCATTGGGTGCGTGTTGGCGTCGGTGATAATGAAGATGATACAGGACGCGGCATTGGTGTGCGTGGTGTATGCGTGTTGGTTGTTGGCGTTGTGCAGCCCCCATTGAAGCAGTTAGTTGGGCAGTGCGCTGCTGGTACGGCAGGCAGGTAGGGGGCGGGGGCAAGCGCGGGCGGGCGCGCGTGTGGCCTAGCTGAGTGCGGGCGGGTGCACCCGTGCGGCCCTGCGTGACCACCGGGCTGTCCGGCCACCGGTTGTTGCGATAGGAACAAATAGATAGGGCATCGGATGGATGAGAGTTGGCATGCCCCAAGAGTGGGAGACGAGCTCCCCTGCCCAGCAACAAGCACCATGCTTGGAAACAGAGCTTGGAGCAAGATAGATTCATTCGTGGCAACGCGATTACAGTACCGATCATGCTGACCAGAGGAGGATGCTGACGATGCGCGCTGAAAGGCAGGCGCAGAGCCTCGGACGCATCTATCGACACAACGCACCTGCAAGCAGGCGAGGAGGCGCCGTCTGCACTTTCCTCAAAAACGTCAACGTCAGAAGAATGCGAAGCAGCAAAGCGAGGGCCGGGCGACAGCGTGGCAGGCAGGGGAGCCATAATACACGCACAGGGGGTGACAAGGCAGAGTGAAGAGGGAGCCCCGAATGAACGTACGGCAGTGGTGCAGGAGCTGGGGACGCGTACCGTAGCCGTAGCCGTACCGTAGCAGCTGAAACCTTGTGTACCTTGTGCTGCAGTTCGGAGTGAGCCAGAACGCGCGCCAAGTAAGGTGGCAGTGCGGGAAGCCGGCTGGAGGCAAGGCCGCGCAGACAGACCAGTGTTGACACTGCAAATATATGGAGGAGGTGCAGCAGGGCCGGCTGATTCGCAGTAGCGGTCACCGGCGTGGAGCAAGCAGTGGGTGATCATGGCCGCCGGCAGCAGCTGCTGGTAGCGGTTATGTGTCAAGGTGGCTGCTGGGGTGATTGATGGGGCACGCGGCTGCGGCGCTGCTGGCCGCGAGCGCGCGTCGTGCGTGCCGCCACAGCGCACACAAGCAGCAGGGGGGCCCGAGGGCCAAGGGGCGCCTGATGAGTCGGGCGCACGCCCGGCACGCACGCGCTCGGCACTCGATTACGTCCGGCACTCGATTACGCCCGGCACGCACGCGCTCGGCACTCATTACATCACGTTATAAGGGTCACCCCGGCCCGGGCCTCCGGTTTACACGCAGCAGGAAGGCACGCAAGAACGTGCGCACCACTCTGTAACCACACACACGTCATGGGCCTCTTTCAAACGTGTAATGTCGTCACTAGTTCCGGTCTCGGCCTGCCTGTGAATACTAGGCTGAAGAACTACTATGACGCTAGCTGAACCTGATCCGCTGAGGCGCAGTAAAGAGCGGAAGGGCCTGAGGTATTCAATGCCCGACCCGACTCGAGGTTAGCTCGCTCGCCTCGCTCAGCAGGCAGCACATTTTTGGGCCCTACAAAGCTATCATGATACGCTTGCTCGGGCTATTTATTTTATCGATTGCGCTAGTAGCAACAGGCAGTTGCGAATTCGTCCGCGCCGAGAGTACATCTACGTTCCTCGCCACAACTCCTGGTTGCAGTGATAGCCTACCACCATGCCAAGTGTCGCCGGCTGAACTCTGCGGGTGAGTGGGGCCTGCGAAATTCCGAGGTGGCTCAAAGAAGCTTTCCAGAGCGCCCACGAAGGTGCAGGCTACGTAAACAATATATCCGTAATATGACTAAAATTAATTTGGCGGCGTAGGGGGCGAGGCAAAGGTCGAAGTCTGAACAAGCAAGAGGGCTCGCTCTCGCTGCGCGGACAGCGTGGCGATTGCCCTGCAACGCAATAGCACTTCCCGCGGCACTAGAGGCACCTGCAGGCAGGGCCCCAGCGCTAGCGAGCAGCTGACGGCCAGAGCAGTGGCAGGTTGCCTAACAGGTCTAGCGGGGACCGCCTCACTCTTTCACACTTGATGTACGAAACTCTCGCAGCTGCAGGGCAGCTCCGCAGCCCCGCATTTAATACTTGCAATCCCGTATGCCCCAACCCTTGCGTGGAGGTAGCTCGTTACATACACAGCCTGTAGCCTGGCTGTTGCTGCTGCGCGTATTGAATGGTTGAGCGGGTGTGCATAAGGACGGATAGCCGGCACGAACCCGCCGCCGTGTACGCCGTGAAGTAAACATCTCCAGCATTGCACGCAGGTGCCTACAGCCTAACACACACGCACACAAGCACCTCACACCCTAAGCACCATGTGATCAACAACGTCAATTTGTTCATGTCCTGTTGTACGTAACTGTGCGGTCGCCCTCATATATGCAGGCGACATGCAGAGCCCCCATCACCAGGAGCCACACCCAGCAGGGCACGCACGCCACCCACTCAGTCCACTCCCTCCCCTCACGATCCCGGCGGCAGCAGCAGTAGCAGTAGCAGCAGTAGCAGGGCAGCGCCCAACAGCGCACTAGCACCCGCGGCGGCGGCCCCGCTGACGGCGCGGACCGCTGCCTTCGTCAATGCAGCCACAGTCTACGCCATCGTTACCACAGCCGGCGTGACAGCCGCCGCCCCAGCCGCCGCCCCAGCCGCCGCCCCAGCCGCCACCCCAGCCGCCGCCCCAGGCGGTGCCCCAGGCGGCGCTGCCCAAGGCGCCGCCGCTATTGGAACAAGCCCAACCTCATCAGCGAAAGGTCCCGCTGCAGCAAAAGCGCTAATCGGCGCCGCTGCCTCGCCGCCCCCTCATCAAGGGCATGCGGCACCGGGCAGCGGCAGCAGCAGCAGTAGCAGCAGCAGTAGTAGCAGCAGCAGGATTTCAACACGAGCATTCTCAACACGACGAGCCGCAGCGACAGCCGCAGCAGCTGCAGTAGCTGCAGCACCCGAACTCCCCTCACCACCCCCACCCCTGCTACCGCCGCCGCCCCCGGCTCCCTTCCTGGGCTTCCCCAGCTACAGCCAGCTGCTTGCGGCGTACTGGGCGGCGGGGCTGGACGGTGCCGGCGAGATTGTGGGGCTGGGCGACACGGGCGTGGACCTGTCCTCCTGCTACCTGGCCGACCAGCGCTTCCCCAACTACACCGCGCCGCCGGCTGTAGCAGTGGCTGTAGCAGCGGCTGTAGCAGCCGCCACCCTCGGCGGCCTCGGCGGCGGCAGTAGCAACGCAATCATCACGCACAGTGAGCGCAGCGGCAGCGGCGGGGCGGCAGCATCAGCGGAGGCTGTAGCATCCGCAGCAGCAGTAGCAACCCCCACCGCAGCAGTAGCAGCAGCGGCAGCAGCAGCACCAGTAGCAGGGGTGGACATGGCCGCCACGCGGGTGCTGCGCAACCCGCTGCACCGCAAGGTGGTGCAGTACCGGCTCAGCGGGGCGGGCGCGTGGGGCGACGAGACCGGGCACGGCACCTCCACCGCCGGCGCCCTCGCAGGCGCGCAGCTGCTCACCGCCAGCGGTAGCAGCAGCGGCAGTAGCAGCAGTACTATCAGCAGCAGTAGCAGCAGTAGCAGCATCAGCATCAGCAGCATCAGCAGCAGAAACGGCGGCAGCACTACTAGAAGCATAAGTAGCATAAGCAGCAGCGGTGGCGGCAGTAGTAGCGATGTGCAGCAACAGCAGTCGCAGCTGCTGCTGCCGCCTAGCCCCCAGCAGCAGCCACCGCCCGACAGCAGCGCAGTCCACAGCAGCAGCAGCGGTGGCAGTAGCAGCAGCGGTGGCAGTAGCATAGCGACGATGAGCAGCGTTATGCAGCAGACCCGGCGGCCACCCCCACACCGGAATGTTCAGCCGCTGCGCCAACCTCCGCCGCGGGGCCGGCGGCCGCCACCGCCTACACCGCCGCGGCCGCAGTCTGTGCGGCAGCAGCAGCCACCACTGCAGCCTGCGCCCGCCTCCCCGCCCCCACGACGGCCTCCTCCCCAGCCGCCGCCGCCTCCCCTGGCTCCGCCGCCGCATCCCTTACCCCCGCCTCCGCCCCCGCCGCCTCAGCCTTCCCTGCCCCCGCCTCCGCCACCACCGCCGCCTCCCCTGGCGCCACCGCCACATCCTTTGCCACCAGCGTTGCCTCCTCCCCATCTTCCACCACCGCCACCGCCTCCGCATCGTCGGCCGCCTCCTCCTCCCCTTCCGCCACCCCTTCCGCCGCCCCTTCGGCAGCCGCCGCCCCC
The DNA here is from genome assembly GCA_016834605.1 of Chlamydomonas incerta. NCBI lineage: Eukaryota > Viridiplantae > Chlorophyta > Chlorophyceae > Chlamydomonadales > Chlamydomonadaceae > Chlamydomonas > Chlamydomonas incerta. The sequence goes on from JAEHOC010000042.1 coordinate 487,491, forward strand.
GCCGCCGCCGCCACCGCCGCTGCCGCCTCTTCCGCCGCTGGCGGCGCCAGACGACGCGACGGGCGTGGCGCCGGGCGCGCGGCTGTCCATTGTGGACATCGGGCCCGCATTGGCGCCGCAGCAGCAGCAGCAGCAGGCGAACGCCGGCGCCGGCGGCGGCGGGGGCGGGTCGGGCGACGACCGTGGCGGCGGCACCGTGTCGGTGCCGCAGCCGCTGGACACCGCGTACCTGCCGGTGGGTGGGTGGGAGGGGTTTGGGGTTGGGTTGCGTGGGTGTGGCAATGTATGTGGGTTGGGTTGGGCTGCGTGGGTGTGGGGTGCGTGGGTTGCCATGATATGGGTGCTTTGGCATGATAATCCGGCGCACGCACGCACGTGCATCCGCCCCGCTAACTTCGTGCCTACGCACTCGCCCCCCGCCCACCACCACCACCCACGCACTGCAAATGTACTGCCCACAACCCCCACCTGCCGTACGTACAGCTGCACGCCGAGGCGGGCGCCGCCATAACCAGTGACAGCTGGGGCGCGCACCGCTACGAGTACGACAGCGCCGCGCGAGGTGTGATGGGGTGGGGGCGTGTGGCGTGTGCGTGTGCGTGTACTCGCTAGATGGGCGCGTTTGCGGATGGCCGGGCGGCGGGTGTATGCGTTGTGTATCGGATCGGATTGGGTACACACCCACTCCGTGTTTGTGGGAGGTTTTACGATTATCTACCTTGTGCTCTCTAATAAAACACATCACACACGTTCACACACCCTCGCGGCCCGCCCCCACACCACATGCACCACATCCACACGCTAAACAGAGTTTGACGCCTACCTGTGGCGCCACCCCGAACTGGTGTCCTTCGTGGCGGCGGGCAACGACGGTGGGTGGCTGGCGGGCGGGCGATTAATTGGGCAGGAGTTAGGGGAGTGTATGGGCTCACGGCGGGTTGTGGCAAGCAATCTAGCTGGGTGGGCAAGCAAGTGGTCGGCGCGCTACACCTCTCCCTTCCATCGTTCACACATCACAAGGACAATTATGAAGACAATGAAGCGCCAACCAGACACGCACTCACACGCACGGCACACGGCACACGGCACACGGCACACGGCACATGGCACACAGCACGCTGACTACATTCCATGCATACGTGCACACACACAGGCGCGCAGGGCGGCGTGGCCGGCGGCACGCTGGCCAGCCTGGCGCTGTCCAAGAACGCGGTGGCGGTGGGCGCGGTGTGGGGCGACCGCCTCGAGCTGAGCCCCGAGCTGCAGGGCGAGGGAGCCCAGGTGCAGGCGGTGGTGTGGGCGGTGCGGGGGCAGCTGCCGGCGGCGGCGGCGGCGGCGGCTCCGGCGGCGGCTGGCGGCGGCGGCGGCGCCGGCGGCGGCGAGGGCGGGGAACAGCTGCAGCAGCAGACTGCGTTCGAGCTGCTGGTGAGCGGGTGATCGAGTGTCTGCGAGTCCTCGAAAATGAGAATCGGTAGCTGCGGGTGGTTATTAGTAGTGCCCGCCCCCACCCTACACGCACGTGTGTGCGCCCCCCCTGGTACGCCTACCTTCACGTCCTAATATTTTCTAAGTAACCCGCCCCCCCCGCCCGCCTGCAGATCAACCCCCTGCAGGTGCCGGCGGAGACGCTGCCGCAGCTGGAAGACGTGGTGGGCTGGCAGTCGCCGGTGAGTGTAGTGCGTGGCGGTGGTGGTGATGGTGGTGGTGGGATGGTGTGGCAGGAGCGATTGATTGAAGGAACGTGTGCGGCCGTACCAAATATACGTACGCCACAGCTGTATGTGGCGCGCGTGGGACGGGGTGCAATCAAGGGATGGGCGTAAAGAATGGTCGATGTTTGCCGTGAGCCTCAACTATATTTGTAGCTAGAACGCGCCAGCACAATCACACACGCAGGTGCCGCTGGTGGTGGCGGACCCGATCAACGCCTGTGGCGGCGGCGGCGGCGGCGGGCTGGCCAACCCGCGCAGCCAGACCCGGGGGGCGGTGGTGCTGGTGCAACGGTACGGCGGCTGCTCGGCGTATGACAAGGTGGGCGTGTGTCGTATTCGTACGTACGTGTGGTTGACTAGCAGTGTGATAAGCCATGCATGCAACGGCCGCAGGCGCGTGGCTACGCAGAAGTTGCAGTGCCGGTTGCACTGCCGCGTGCTTCTGCTGACATCACACCTTCCCCGCGCCGCCCAAGCAATCCGCCCCACCCCACCCCACACCTCCCCAACCCAACCCATCATCATGCAGGCGGCCGCAGTGGCGGCGGCGGGCGCCGTGGCGCTGATCATGTTCAGCTCCGGGCCGGGGCCCGTGCTGGCGGTGGCGGCGCCGGTGTACCCCGGCTCGCCCAACCTGCTGGCGGCGCGCTTCCCGGTGTCCTTCATCACCGGCGTGAGTATTAGATGGCTAGGTAGATAACGGTTACGGTAGCTGGCGCTGGTGCTGAGTTGTCATTGCGCATGATTATGCGTGTCCTTCATCACCGGCGCGAGTACCATATTAGTCGGTAGATGGCTGCTGGTGGTTGTTATCATTGGTTGCATTGCTTGTTGGTTGCTTGCGATTGGCGGCGGGCAGCAGTCGTGGCACGCACGTAGTGTCGCTGGCTGGGTCGTGCGTGCGCACCCGAAGGCCTGACCAGCAGGGCTTGCTGCATGCGTGCTGCCCTCTCCGCCCCCCCTCCGCCGAGTTCGAGACGCAGTCTTCAGTGCATTCCCGAACCGCTTTTCCTACATCCTTGCAACCTACCCCCCCCCCCTCCGCAGGCCGTGGCGGGCTGGATCCTGGGCAACATGACCGCCGGCGGCGCCAACAGCAGTAGCAGTAGCAGTGGCAGTGGCAGTGGCAGTGGCAGTGGCAGTGGCAGTAGCAACTTGCCGCCGGCGCCGACCATGACGCTGACGCTGACGCGGACCACTGTGAGGCGCCGCTCTGCACCCCGCTAGCCGCACCCTGCTAGCTAGCTGCTGGCTGGCTGGCCACCCGCATTGCTTTTGCGCCACCTAGCTAGCCCGCTCGCTCCATGTTTCCCATTTCCCGCATTTCCACCCTTACCTACCCGCTTCGAACCCCACACGCACGCACTACACGCACGCGACCAAACAACGCACGTTCGTGCGTCATGCTAAACATACATACACTGCACGCAGCGGTCCATGTCGGCCTCGGACGTGCCTTTTTTCTCCAGCTATGGCCCCACGCCCGACGGCCGCGTCAAACCCGACATCCTGGCGCCCGGCGTGGCGGTGCCGTCGGCGGCGGCCGCGGCGGCGCTGGCGGCGGCCGCGTCATCCGCATCATCATCCTTGGCCGCCGGCGGCGGGCCCAACACAGCAGCTGCTGCGCCCGCCGCCGCCGCCCCCGGTACCCCCGGCGGGGCGGGCCCGCAGCAGCAGCTGCCGGGGGAGGGGGGCAGCGGCGGAGGCGGAGGTGGAGGCGGCACGTGCGGCGCCGCCACCTCCTCGGCGACGGGCACGTCCTTGGCCACACCCCAGGTGCGTGGGGCCTTCAAATCGTACGCGTCCTGGCTCGCGTGCGGTCATCCCCTCCGGCCACCCCTCAGCATGTGTTGTACGGTGTTCTTATTCCTAGAAACATCCCGCCGCGGCTGCTGCATGTGTGCATGTGTGCGCAGGCCGCCGGCCACGCCGCGCTGGTCCGGCAGTACCTGCGCGCGGGCTTCTACCCCTGCGGCGCGCCGCCGCCGCCGCCGCCCAACGCTGCAGCCGCTACAGCCGCCACTGCCGGCGCCACCTGCGGCGGCGGCGGCGGCGGCGAGGCGTCATCAACGAATGTTACATCCGTGCCCTTCACGCCGACCGGCATGCTGATCAAGGTGGGGCAGTGGGGCGGGTGCTGCTGGCTTGATGGTTGGGCGCGTGCTGGCGGGGTCATTGATTGATGAATTGGGCTGTGTTTGACCAATCAACGGTATGTATACTTTCGCCAACTGCTGTGCTCAGGCTATCATCATTGCCGGAGCGGTGTCGCTGGAAGTGAGTGCGGGCGGGGGCGTGCGCAATGCGGTTGCCAGGCAGGTCTGTTCACCACTAGGAAACTCAGCTAGCCGGGGGCCTGCGCCTGTGTATGATCGATTCAGGCGGCGGCTGCTGGCCTCGGTTGCGTTCCGGGCAGCCAGCCAGCCATGCCGACATACACGCCCACACACGCAAGCCCACACACGCACGCCCACACACTACACACACACAAGCAGGGCGCCGTGGCGTTCTCCGACGGCCGCCGCCTGGGCCCCGGCCCCGACGGCTTCCAGGGCTGGGGCCGCCTGGACGTGGGCGGCGCGCTGCCGCTGGCGGGCGTCACGCCGCCCGGGTACCGCATGCAGGTGCGCGTGCGCGTGTAGCCCATGTGTAATGGGTATGTGTGGTTCGATGTGTGTGTGTGTGTGTGTGTGTGTGTGTGTGTGTGTGTGTGTGTGTGTGTGTGTGTGTGTGTGTGTGTGTGTGTGTGTGTGTGTGCGGGGGGAGGGGAGGCGCGTGTGTGTTAGGATGGCTGAGGGAAGGGTCATTAGGGAATATGGTGTGCGTGCGTGTGTTGGCGGGTTCGGGTACTCCCCGGGGTCAGTCATGAGGGTACCGGCATGAATGCGGACGGGGGGTTCGTTGGCAGCGGGCACCCTGGCCGCGGGTCTGCCCTGCTGCTCGCACGCCGCCTGCGTGCGCTGCACACTGCACGGTCTGGACATGGCCGCAACCAACTGCCCGTCTGCTAGTTGCCGGCAACCATCCACCTCCGTGCTGCCTACTTCCTCCTCCTGCACGCACGCGCTCAGGTGGCGGACGGCGGCGCCTTCAGCGCCAGCGGCCAGCAGGAGGTGCTGGCCGGCCTCACCGCCACGGGGCGCGGGTGAGCGCAGCGTAGCTAGTCTGAGCGGGCCGTCCGTGCCGCCGGGCGTGCGGCGGCGGACGGCCGCGTATGCATATAGTGCGTCGGGGTGGGCGCAGTGGGCGGGCGCGCGGGGGGGGGGGGGCGTGCATTGCGTCACGCGCCTGAGCGCCTGGGGATGGCGGAATGGTACGGTAGAGGCGCCACGTGCGCACTGCAAGCACCCAGCTAAGCGCGGCATCGCTCCATCTACCTCGGCTAGGTCTGCCACGCGCCAGCCCATTATTACCCCCTGCGCGTGCTTCCAATCCGGCTTGCGCCACGCCGCGCCACACCACACCACACACTGCATGTGCAACAGGCCGGTGGTGGTGGTGCTGACCTGGTACGACTACCCAGCAGACACCGCGGGGCCCGCCGCCGCCCCCGGGTCCGCCGGCGCACTGGTCAATGACCTCGACCTGGCGGTGGCCGTGGAAGTGGCAGCGGCGGAGGTGGAGGCGCCCGCTGGTGGCAGCGGCGGTAGCAACGGCGCGTCTGGAGGCGGCGGCCATCCAGCTGACGTGGCCACGGCGGCGGCCGGCCCGCCGGCACAGGCCCGTACTCGCGTGTACCTCGGGAACAATTCCGAAGACGAAGGTGGGGCCGCGGGTGGGTGGGGTGAGCGTTGCGCGTGATGCGTGATTGATGGGTAATGTGCTTCCCATGCTTGTGCCATGCCCGTGCCCCTTGCCCTGCGCGCAGCCTCCCCTGCCCCTGACCGGCAGAACAACGTCGAGCGTGTGGTGCTGCGCGCGCCGCCGCCGGGCGCGGCCCTGACCATCACTGTGCGCGCCGCGCGCCTGGGCTCGCCGCTGCGGGCGGGGCCGGACGCGCTGCTGCCGCAGCGCTGGGCGGTGGCGGTGCTGGGGCACGTGGGTGGCAGCCTGCAGCACGAGCTGAACCCGGCGTACCTGCCGGGGCAGCCGCGGCGCCCCAAGCCGGTGCGTGTGCGTGCGTGCGTGCGTGCGTGCGTGCGTGGGTGCGTGTGCATGCATGCATGCATGCATGCATAGTGAATGAACGGACAATGGGCTGAATGGGCTTGCGGTCCTGCGCCCTGTGCGTGCATGCGACGCATTGCCCATGCTCGCGCAAGCCCAAGCAACAGTTGGGGGTACTTGATTGCAAGCCTGCCTGCGGCCTCGGCTCATCATCAGAGGGTGGCGGCGGCGGTGGTGGCGATCAATCGGCTACTGCCGGCGGCCGGAGTCGTCGCTGCCGTTGGCCGTTTCGTCTCCTCGGCGCTCCGCCTACCACCCATGAATGATGCATCCATGACGCATTCCCAATCGCAAGTGACACGCGGTGGTAACTGCAACCCACTGGCAACCGCCACTAACCACTTAACCACCTAACCAACTGGCAACCTAACCACCTAACCAACGTGCGTGTGCAGCCTCCTGCCCATACTCACCAGAGTCGCAACTGTCGCAACTGTCGCAACTGCCCGCAGCCGCCACCGCCACCGCCGCCGCCGTCACCGCAGCCTCCCCAGCCACCGCCGCGGCCGCCGCCGCCCCCACCCTGGCCGTCACCGCCCCCCGCGCCACCGTTGCGGCCCAAGCGCCCGCCCCGGCCGCCGCTGCGACCGAGCGCCCCGATGCCGCCGCGGCCGCCGCCGTCACCCTACGTAACCATCACCCAACCTCGCTGGCTCGCGGCGGCGGAGCCCCAGGCATCAACAGCAGCAGCGGCCGCAGATGACGACAGCCGCAGCTAGCAGCGGATCCCTGTGATCCTTATTGACATTGTTCTGCTGGCCGCGGCCACCGCCGCCGCCATCATTTTTCAAGCAGCGCCCGAGCAGCGGGAACGTAGACAGCGGAACCCTCCGTGTGCTGCACTAGCGTTAGGTAGGCTTTGAAACGACGAGTGTACGGTAGTAGGGGATCTGGTATGTGAATGCTCATCATGCATATAGCTCATACCACACCAGTCATGCCATACCACGCCTGGCCACAGCCATTCCTGGCCATTCCGACTAGTGGTGGCCGCTGGAGGCAGAGCACCCACCACGCTGTGCGTGTGTTAGACAGCCCAAGCACTGAACCAAATCCACAAAGACTGTGTACGGATGCGATGGCAGCACGAGGGCGTGTCGGTGTGCTCGGCTCACGAACGCTCATCGGCATACATCCGATCCCAATGTCCACACGCACTATGAATCGCGTATGCTTACTAATGAATGTCGTACATGTGCGTTTGCATGCTCAGCCGCAACCTTGTATATAGATGCGCGTTTGGGGGGGAGGTGGACTGGGAGGCGGAGGTGGAGGCAGGTTTTGTCTGTCCATCCGTCTGAAACAAGTGGCTGGTTCTGGAGTGCCTTGCGGGTTGCGCCGCACGAGCCGCTCCTGATGATACGCGCAATAAGACCCAGTGCGCAGCTGAGCTGCGAGCATACGAAATGCGCTGGAGTGCAAGGCAATGCACTGAAATAAAATGCACGCGTACGGCAGTCTGCCACCGTCCTACATAATTTAGAGCTGGGAAGGAGGCGGCCTAGATAGACCGCGTTCTGGGGTGGTGTGTGGGGGGGGGAGGGGGCGGCACTGTGCCTGTCAAGCCAGTCTTCGGTAGCTCTCGTGCTTGCTGCTGCTCGGGCAACGTGATGTGTTTGTTACTACGCCATCGAACCGGAGGGGTGGGTGGGGCCGGGCCCGGAGAGCAGGGGAGAGGCGAGCTTTGAAAGGGCACGTGTGGTACAGTGAAAGGGTGCGAGGCGTATACCCTGGTAGGAAAGGGTACGGACATCCGCAAAGCACGAGCCTGGGTGGCAAAAAGACAGAACCATTAGCCAGCAACAGGGCATACGCAACCGTGGGCACGGGGCCAGCCAGAGGGCCAGCCGGCCACGTGCGGGGCCACCGGCTACGCCGGCTCGGGACTGCTAGCGACGAGAAGCGCTCCTGGTGTCAGATGCGGTGGCATCCGCGGTTAGATTGCCAGTGGTCGAAACGTAATTTGCCGGGGGAGTCGTTCGGCAAATAAAGACGAAGGCGATTTTGTGTGTGTGTGTGTGTGTGTGTGTGTGTGTGTGTGTGTGTGTGTGTGTGTGTGTGTGTGTGTGTGTGTGTGTGTGTGTGTGTGTGTGTGTGTGTGTGTGTGTGTGTGTGTGTGTGTGTGTGTGTGTGTGTGTGTGTGTGTGTGTGTGTGTGTGTACAAGGTGGTGGCACGATGTGCATTCCTGTCCTTTTAGAAACCGAGGCCCGGGCCGGGGGGCCCTTATAACGCCCGCAAACACTTGCTATAGGCAGCTAGTTTGGTCCCCGAAAGGGGATGCAAGTGCTCCTGTGCTCCCAAATGGAATCAAGTAGCGCGGCTAACCTAGCTGGGTCCGTTTTCTGCATAACGGCCTGCATCCCTCCTGTAAAATCGATTCCGCTGCCTGTGCGCAACTGGTCGTATGCCGTACACCGCATCAGCACATGGTCCTCATCTTCAACTTCATTTGCAACACAACATTTGGGATTTCGGCCGATGCGCAGGGGTAGACTCGACTGGGCGAGCTCCACGGCCGTGCCCTGCACTCCTGCGTGTCCTGCGCGGCATGCCGTGCGTGGGAACACGTAGAGCAGCCTTCTGCCAAAGGCTGTACGAAGGAGTATTGGTGCGCGCCATACCGTATGCTTAAGTGAGGTGCAGGGTTGCACGGTACGCTCCCCCGGCCCCCAAATAGCGTATTAATACGCAATACGTAAGATTTTAGTACGATACGTCAAAATACGCGCAAAATACGTTAACGCCGGCCACAAAATACGTTAAAAAATACGCTACCGCATGGGCACTGTACGGCGTGTTGATTAAGTGAACCCGGGTTGCTAATAGATGCTTTACTTCTTGGTGCACTTGCTAGTGTTGCTAGCATGCGGTATAAAACACATAGTGCACTTGGATGTCAGGAAAACGCTTGCAGGCAGAGCATTACGCGTCAAGAAGCAGCGTCAGAGCGATGGGGCTATCGATCGACGACTCAACCTTATCTGCCAGCAGGTTTAACCAGTCCTCCATGGCCCTGATCCAAAGAGGCAGGTTTGGGTCGCGAAGATCGTTGAGTGACATTCTGAGAGCTTATCAAGCAGGTCACCGTTGATAGAAGATGAATCCTTCTAATCACGCACTAGTAAACTATGTTGTGGAAGCTTTCTGCGACAAGTTATGCTGCCAAGTCCGCCCCATGCCCCCGGCTCCCCCCCCCCCCCCCCCCGCCTCCGCCATATCCCGTTTCCCATGCATACAGGTGGTCGAGTGAGTGGTATTACAGGTGGTCAGTGAGTGGTATTACAGGTGGTCGAGTGAGTGGTATTACAGGTGGTCCCTTCTCGGGTTCTCGGGTCACTCCCCTGACCATCACACCTGGCAAAGTTTGCTAGCCGTACGCATGTCACTGAGCGCAGAGATGTCCTTCATAGGCAGGTTCGATGTCAATTCAGTAGCAGGACTAGCAGGCGCATCACCTAATTAGAGCGGTGGCGCCCAATGCTGTTCAACAGGCAGAAAAGTAGGCACATACAGTGGAACCCGTTGAAACCAGAGCCCCACCTAGCCTGAATTGCGATCGGCCCCTCAATCCTGCCCACGGTCGCATGCAACCCCACCGCATCTCAAACGCACAAACGTGGCTATAACACTACTCGCATTTCCGTGTTTGGTCAATCAAGTCAGATAGTCGTAAGCGCAGCATCACAGACTGGTAGTGTTTGGTCTCAGACAGTTCAGGAATCACATGTCGTCAAGGTCACACACATCCGGAATGGCCACTTCCATCCGGTCACCACATACACGCAGGAAGGGGTGTGTGTCGGACACTTTCAGCCAGGCCTTATCCCGCCGGCGCCGTGGCAATCCAAGCGAAGCGAAGTCAGCTAGCAAGCCTCTGATGCTAGCTAGTGCTACCGCCTTGGCCCGGGCCAGAGCCCCCTCAGTGAGCAGGTGGTCGGGTGAGTGGTATTACAGGTGGTGTGAGTGGTATTACAGGTGGTCGAGTGAGTGAGTATTACAGGTGGTCCCGTGAGTGGTATTACAGGTGGTCATGAGTGAGTATTACAGGTGGTCGTGGTGAGTGGTATTACAGGTGGTCGAGTGAGTGAGTATTACAGGTGGTCCCGTGAGTGGTATTACAGGTGGTCATGAGTGAGTATTACAGGTGGTCGTGGTGAGTGGTATTACAGGTGGTCGAGTGAGTGAGTATTACAGGTGGTCCCGTGAGTGGTATTACAGGTGGTCAGTGAGTGGTATTACAGGTGGTCGTGAGTGGTATTACAGGTGGTCCTGTGAGTGGTATTACAGGTGGTCCCTTCTCGGGTTCCAGCTGTTGTAACGCTGGTATAACCAATACGAACTGGCTCGGCGGCATCGGTCCTTGCCAGCGTGCTGGCGAGCGCTCATGCCGGAGTGGTCTAACGGGTGGGTCTCAAGGACGATACTGCGAGTATTCCCATGTTGCAAAACGCGTGGGTTCAAATCCCACTGAGCGCACTTTTGCCCATTTAGCAAAATCTTCATCACTTTAACATTCATTCATTCGCAAAACACGTTGTAAATATATTCACAATTTGTGCAATTTACCGGGGGCCATGAACTAGTCGATGCGGCCGGGCGGGGGCCCAGGTCAGGGCTGCGACTGTTGGCATGGCAGTTGGCTCGGCAGTTTGTGAGCCAGCACGCGATCGCGCTGCGCCCAGGCCTGCCCAGGGGACTAGACACGGCCGCGGCCGGGGTATAACAAACTCAGCCTCCCAACCCTGTTCCCGGTGCCTGTCCCAGTCCCCTGCTCCACGACATGCATCCTTGCATACTCCCAGGCTCCCAGCCCACAACAGCGCCTCCCTGGCCCGCAAGCACTCTCTCACACCGATCCGGGCAGAGCTTCGAGGTCTGTGCCGGCCCTCTACCACTGGATGCAAGGTCCGTGTCGCCGGGCGGCCGGGCGTGCCCATGGCATGCCGCAGAGCTAGGCCGGAGTAATTTCCGCCGGTTGAAGGTCTCATTGTGATGTCGCCCTCGCGTCTTTTGCATTGGTCACCTAGGTAAAGCGTGCTTCCTGTTTACTGCTCAGGCCAGGCTGCCGAACGGCAGCGCCATGGCGGCTGTCCGCGCCATTCATACGGCGCTTGCGGTCGGTGTACCTTTATCAGCTGGCTTGAAGTGAACCATCGATGCATGCAAGACGTACCGCAATGAAACGTTTGAAACAGCAAACAACGATGGAGCAAAGTGTTGGCAGTCTCATGCAGCTTTCACGAAAGCTGTGTTGGTGCCTGATAATTTGACTTGTTGAGTGCTGACTGTTAATATGTACTGTAGTCAGCTTGGCGCTTGAAGAGCGCGTGTTACTATTGACTTGGGCGCCAACGTGTCGAGACACAGCATTCTTTCGCGGCTTAGGCTGCCTTCGTGATTGACGTACTATCCCGGCATTGACCGCATTCTCATTACTCAAAGCGAAGGGCATCCTATAGCGAGCGAAGCTCGACTAGGTCTTGTGTCGCGATGGCCTCGCCCGAAAGCTCAGCGCCGGGTCCCCCGCGAGTGTCGCCCACGCCACTGCCAAAGCCCGCTGAAGTGGTGCAGTATGACTTTCGGCCGCCCGCCAGCGAGCGACCGGCGCACCCCGCGGACAAGCCCATCAAGCTGGTTCAGGTGGGCGCAGGCAGGGGGCGGGTGGGGGCGCCAGGGGATAGGGGGCTGGGCCCGAGGGCTGGGCCACACGAGCGGCGAGCAACCCCCTCCTCCCCCGCCGTGGTTGGACGCGTGGCATTGAGATGGGCGCACGTGGTGAAGGGGTGGCTGGCGTGTCGTGACCAACGCATTGGCTGCGCGCTTTTACCGGCCTGATACCGGTATGTGATAGTCACCCTGATACCGGAGGTGTTGCATTGCAAAGTCGCTGTCGCGGGTTCCTTCGGCCGCTGACTATCGGTCCGTGTGTGTGCGTGTGCCCCCAATCGGGTACGTATGAACCGCCCACAACCGCCTCCAGGCACCGCCGCACCCCAGCATGCCGCATTCGTCCCTCCCTGCCTGCTAGGCCCCGTGGCCGCATCTCAGGCACGCCCCCCAAACCCCACTCCTCTCCTCAAAACACTCCTCTCCTCGCCCCCGCCCACTGCACTCCACCTCCTCCCTGCTCCACCTGCTCCCTGCTCCGGCCCCTGCTCCGGCCCCTGCTCCGGCCCCTGCTCCACCTCCTCCCTGCTCCGACCCCTGCTCCGGCCCTTTGCATGCTCCGGCCCTTCGCATGCGCCGCCCCATCTCAACCCCCCTCCTCTTCAGTGCATCCTGTACCACTTTTCCAAGCATCCTTGCGCCCCTCCCTGCACCCGTCGTCCCCCTCCACCCCTCGGCCCCGCAGTGGAACATCGAGCGCGGCTACAAGCTGGCCGCGGTGATTGAGGAGCTGCGGCGGCTGGACGGCGACGTGGTGGCGCTGCAGGTGCGGGGGCTGCGTGTGTGTGGTGTGTGTGCGTAGAGGGGAGTGGGTGGTGAGGAAAGGATGAGGGCGTTGGGGATGTTGGAGAAATGCGTCGGCATGTGTGGGTGAGGCGGCTGGACGGCGGCAGGGGATGGGGTGGGGGATGGGGTGGTGGGGTGGAGAGGGGGCGTGAGGTGGGATGGGGCGTGTGAAGAGGGGGATGAGGCGGGCCACGGGGAGGCGGGAATGAGGTGCAGTGCAGGGGGGGCAAGGGGCAAGGGGCAAGGGGGGCAGATTGTGGCTATGCGCATCTGCTGAGCGGCGCCACGCCACCGGGGGCCGCACGTGGTGGGTAGGGGGCTCCGGGTATCATATGCGGGTAAGTGTAACAAGGTAGACAACGACGGCAACGTCGACAAGTGCGGAGCTCGGCGGGCCCGTCATTGCTGTTATACACACACCCGCTCCCGCCCGCCCGCCCGCCACCGACAGGAGATAGACATCCACTGCGAGCGCAGCGGCTGGGCGGACACGGGGCGCGAGATCGCGGCGGCGCTGGGGCTGGCCTACGGTGCGGCGTGGGGGGGGGGGGCGTGCGTGTGCGTGAGGGGGTTGGGGGGTAGCCGTTCATGTGACGATTGATTGTACATTCATGGGGGATAGAATGGGGGGGGGGGCTGGGGTGGTTGGCTGTGGCAGGGGTAGCAGGGGTGGGCGGCACGGGCGGCATGGGTGGTTGGTTGTGCAGGGGTGGCTGGCGTGGTTGGCTGTCGGGTCGCTGTCTGTGGCTGCAGGCCCCCGCAGCGACCCTCCTCGGCGGTGCCGCCACGTGTGCAGGGTCAGCGGCCGGGGGCCCGGGGGCCATCGCGCGTCAGGGGGGCGGCATGCGCTACATGGCCACATGACCGGTCCGCCCCACAGCCCACCCGCCCGCCCGAGCCGTACTGCCGCCGTACACGCCCTGCACGTTCGCACGTGGCACCCCCGGCACCACACCCCATTCGGCACCGCACCCCATTCGGCGCGCACGTGGCGCCCCGGGCACCGCACCGCACCGAAAACACACATGCGGCACCCCGGGCCGCCGCCGCCGGCGTCTTCGCCGCCGCTGGTCTGGATCCCCCAAACCCCCTCCCTGCCCCCCTGTCTCCCGGCCCCCCTGCGCCGCCCCAGCCTTCGTGTGCGAGTTTCCGATTGCCGCCCTCCCTTTCCTTCCCTTGTGCCGGGGCCGCAGCTTTCGTGTGCGAATTCGAGGAGATTTGGAGCCCGCTGCGCAAGGCGGACACGCAGGTGGGCGGAAGGGGGGTGGGGATGGGGGTTACATTCATCATTAGTTTGGACGTGAAGGCGGGAGGGAAGAGTGGGGGTGGCCGTCCATGGACAGTGTTTGGGAAACGCCGACGAGAAGTGCCGACGCCCAACGGGCGGTGCTGGTGCGGTTGCTGGCGCGTGTGTGTGTTTAGGGTTGCGTGAGCTGATGCGCTGTCGGCGCTTGTGGGCGCGCATGTGTCCCGTGTGTCCCGTGCGACCTGTGTCATCTGTTCGTCCACCGTTCGTTTGGTGTGTCAGCATCAGCGGCCACTGCCCCTTCCATCCGGCCCCTCCCCGCCGGCCACTGTCCCCGAGCTGCCGAGCGGCCACGGGGCCCACACCGGGCCCACACGGGGCCCAATGGACTGCTGGCAGCACCCTCCCTGTCGCCACCGCGTTGGCACAACCGACCGAGCGGACACACCTACCCACATCACCCACCCACATGTGGACACACGTCGCACCGCACCGCACTGCCTGCCTTGTTCCTGCTGCGCTGCCCACATCACCCACCCACCCACACTCCCCAACCCCTACCCACACCACACGCACACGCACACACCCCGCAGGGCGGCGGCGTGCACGGCAACGCCATTCTGTCCAAGTTCGACATCGTCAACGTGCGTTTGTGGGGCTGGGGGGGGGGGGGGGGTCAGGTGGGGGGCGGGGGCTGGGGGTTGTAGTGCGGTGGGGGCTCGGGTGTGGCGGTGGGGGCATGGTGGGCAGTCTTCCTCACACCTTCCTGTCACACGCGCCCGCCCGGCAAACGCAGGAGTTATGTGGTGTGACGCCACTCCCGTGCACCTCCTCCTTCCTCACACGCGCTCACACACCCTGGCTCGTCATCACATGCCGAACACGCACGCTGCCATACGCTGCTGGCAATCACACTTCACCTTCACCCCTCCCACGCCCTCCCACGCCCAACACAGGCCCGCGCGGTGGAGCACACCACACACCCGGTCAACTGGGACCTGCCGCCCGCGCAGCAGGTGCGTGGTTTTTACTTCATGTGTGCGTGCCTTTGCCGTGATGTGAAGCGTGCGTGTGTTTGCGGACTTTGACGTGTTGGGTGTGCCGCGTCACCCCTGCTCCGGGCAATTCGCTGGAACGCGTTCCACTGTGGGGACTCCTGGCATACCGCTCGGCGCTCTGGAGCTTCTTGCCGGACGCTCGCCCGGCTCGCCCGCTCTGCCCGCGCCTCCCTTACCCTGCCGCTAGCGCAATCGGTAGACCTCATCCTCACCCGCCGCGCATTCCCATGCACCTCGCTCTGTCCCAACCTCCACCCCTTCGTTACGCGCCTCCATCCCATGCGCCCCTCCTCTCCCCCATTTCCACCCTACCTATACCCCACGCCCACCCCGCAGCCGCACAAGCTGGCGGCGCAGGAGCCGCGCACCGGCCGCCGCCTTACCGCCGCCGCCACGGTGCTGACGCCGGCGGGGCCGCTGCTCGTGTACAGCGCGCACCTCGAGGTGTGTGTGTGTGGGGTGGGTGGGTGGGTGGGGGATCGGGATTGGGATTGGGATTGGGATTGGGATTGGGATGGGGATGGGGATGGGGATGGGGATGGGGATGGGGATGGGGATGGGGATGGGGATGGGGATGGGGATGGGGATGGGGATGGGGATGGGGATGGGGATGGGGATGGGGATGGGGATGGGGATGGGGGGATCGGGTGCTGGGTGTGGATGGGGTTGGGGCTGGGTGCTCTGGATGAGGGGTGCCGGGCGCGCAGCTACTGCCGGGCGGGCTTTGTACACAGAGGCGGCGGCTCGAGCCGGACGCCAGCCAGCCGCGGTCGGGGCCAGCCGACTGGCGCTGCTGGGCTATCGAAGTGCTCAGTGCACTCCTGTACCCACGCCTGTACCGCTTTCTCAACCATCCTTCCCGCCCCCTCGCCGCCCCCCTCCTTTCCCCTCTCCCTCCCGCCCCCCCGCTCCGCCCCCAGTGCTTCTGCGGCGCGCTGGCGCGCATGGCGCAGCTGTCGGACCTCTTCCGCGACACGCGGCAGCAGCAGGCGCAGGCCGAGGCCGCCTGGCGGGCCAAGACACAGGGGCAGCAGGCGCAAGGGGAGAAGGGGGAGAAGGGGGAGAAGGAGGGGGAGAAAGGGAAGGAGGAGGCGGGACCGGGCGGGCCGCCGGTGCTGGCAGCGGCGCTGATGGGCGACCTGAACACGCTGGCCAACGGCGTGGCGCGGCTGAGGTGGGCGTGGCGGGCTTGGGGTGTGGAGGGTGTGGAGATGAGGTGGTGTGAAGGGTGGGCGTGGAGGGAGAGGTGTGTGGAGATGGGGTGGGGGCGCGTGGAGGGTGGGCGAAGAGGGTGGGTGTGTGGAGATTGGGTGGGGTGGAGAGATGGGGTGGGGTGGAGGGTGTGAGGGTGTGGGGAGAGTGGGCTGGGAGGTGGGGTGGGTGGAGAGATGGGGGCGGGGAAAGCCGACGGTGGACCGACCATTCAGGGGGCATGGGGTGAGCAAGCAAGTGGGCGGCGGGCGCGAGCGGGCGGGCGGGAACCAAGGTTGGCGGGTTGATGTGCCCTATGCCTCGTGCCGTGACGTACACTCAAACCATCGAACCCTGGGCAGCCCCTCCGGCCTCTGCACTGCTTGCGCCCACCCGCCCACCCTCCACGGCCGCCAGCCGGCCCGCTCACCCACTTCACCACTCCCACACCACTTCCGCACCCACCCCACACCCACCCGACCCCCGCCCCGCCCGCCCCGCACAGCCCCAACTACTGCACCGACCACCTGCGCTGGAGCAGCCTGGGCTGGTTCGAGGCGGAGCTGCTGGACCGGCTGGTGCTGCCCGTGCGGGGGGAGGAGGGTGAGCGGGGGGAGGAGGGTGAGGGGGTGGGAGTGAGGGGCGAGGGGGCGTGGCGTGTGTGTATGTGTGTGGCGTGTACATGGGGGGGATGCATGGGGACCGCGCCTGCAAATTCCAGCCGGAGCTAGCCCCAACCCCAATGCACGAGAGGGGGGAGCCTTCCATAATTCTGGCGCAAGGCCCTGTTTGCCTGGTTGAGCAGAGCAGGGAGGAAAGCTCAGTGGTGCCTTCCGGTTTGGCGTTTTGGCGCGGAGGACCCATGTGGCCTAGCGGGATGATGAGCCGTGTGACTGACGTGCCCCCCCCCCCCCCCTGTATTTTCCTGACCGCGGCAGGCGCCGCCACCAACGCCTGGGCGGCGCGGCAGGGGCTGCCGGCGGCGGTGTGTGCCGACCTGGTGAACCCCGGCTACGCGGGTGAGAGCCAGGGGAGCGAGGGGAGCGGGGGTGGGGAGTGGAGTGGGGGTGGGGGAGATGGTCGGGTTGGTGTGAGAGTGGGGTGGGGGTGGGGTGGGCGGGTGAGAGGGGCTGGCAGTGGCGGTTTTGGGGGGAAGGGGCGCTCGGTTCCCGAGGGGGCTCGGGGCGGCTGCGGGCGGCTGCGGGTGTCTGTGTGTGGCTGCCTGCCGAGAGGCCGCCGGGTGGTCGGATTGATGTCAGCAAGGAGCCCGGGGGCGGGGGACGGCAGCGGCGGTGGCGTACGTGGAGTGGAGGGTATCCGGTGTTGGGATGCTCCTCCTCACATTGCCGGCCCCGCCACACGCCGACCCCGCCTGGCGGTGTGGTCCGCAACAGACACGCACCCAAAGCCCCCGCCCCTACAACCCACCCGCCGCAACGCCATGCCCCACCCTGCCCCCTCGCCCCACTCATCAACACCACCTGCACCCACACCCACACTAACACCCACACCGGCCCGCCCATAGACCCCTTCGACGCGCGGCGCGATATCACCTTCGACCACTGGAAGTACCGCTACCTGGGCCTGCGCCTCATGACGGGTGGGCGTGTGTCGGGGGGGAGCGGGGGGGGGGGGGTTGCGGGGGGGGGGGGTTGTGAACACCAGCCCAATCTAAACCCAAGCGAAACTAGACAAGGGACAGGGGGGGGGCGGGTTGCAAGGATGGTTGGGAGAGCGGTGCAGGGGGTGGATAGGTGGTGTGTGCCTCGTGACGGGTGGGTGAGGGCGGGTGGGCGGCGGTCGGTGAGTCCTGCTCCTCATGACGGATGGGTGGGAGGGCCGTGTGGGTGTGGATGAGAGTGAGGCCAGGGCGAGGTGTGTGCGTACTGGTGCGGCGTGGTTTGCCCGCCTTGCCCTCTTGCCCATCCATCCCCCTTCCACACACATCCGCCAACACGCCCACACACGCGCGCAGGCAAGCTGGACTGGGTGCTACTGCGCGGCGTCAAGGAGGTGCGCGGCCGAGGGGGCTGGGACGGGGTGGGGGGTGGGTGGGGTGGGTGGGTGGGGGGGTTGTAAACACCAGCCCAATCTAAACCCAAGCGAAACTAGACAAGGGACAGGCAGGTGCAGTTTGCGACAATACAGGGTAACGGTATACTGGCTGGGGGCTGGCGGAGGCGCAGCCCAGGCCAAACACCTGAAAACAAACACACTGCTAGATCCGCTGCACTGACCTGATACCGCTGGGTCGCGGCGCAGGGGACGCACGTGGGGCGAATGGCATTTCGTACTGCTCAACCGCTAAAACCTTGCAGCCTCCCCCCCCCCTCCCCAAATGAGGAGTGTAACCCCCCACACGCGCCCCCACACGCGCCCCCACACGCGCCCCCACACGCACACACACACACATGCAGGTGGTGTCCAAGGCCATGGGCAACGCCGACTACTCCGCGTCCGACCACAAGTGGCTGGAGGTGGAGGTGCGGCTGTAGCACAGCAGAGGTGTGGCCGCCCGGCCTGCCCGCGGCTGTAGCACCATCGAGGCAATCGTGTGTGCGACCGCGGTTGGGTCGCACACACGAGGCAATGCGCACAGGGGTGGTGGGGGGAGGGGGGAGGGGGCGGGGCAGGGGCTGCAGAAGTGATGGGGGTGATGGGGCACGTGATGGGGGTGATGGGGCACGTATTCGACGACGACGGCAACGCAATGATGAGAATGATGATGGGGGAGCACGGAGGGCGAGCGGTGCGAGGCGCTCTGTGCGCGTGTGGACATTACATTACACGGCATGTCACTCCTCGTGCCCCTGCCGCATGTGCGATCGAGACCCGGCGTGCGGTGGGGTGGTGCGCGCGAGGTCCCCAGGCTGGGTGTGGGTGTGTGGACGCGTGACCGCAGTGTGAGGTTGTTGGGTATCCCCATTTGGTCATATTTTCCGCTGGCGGGCACGACAGGCCTGTCAATCCTCAGCTTGAGAACTCGCATTCAAGAGGGTGCCATCAAGTGCGTGTAAACTAAACTGGGCACGTGCAGGGGTGCCTGTACGTGCCCACTAATGCAATACGCCAGTCGCCTGGGCCAGGGACTAAGTTCGCAGTTGTGTGGCCACCGGGCGGCAGTCAGGAGCAATGGTGACGACAATGAGCGATGCCGCCGCATGGCTTGGCAGGTTAGCGGCACTTGCGCTTGTGGCACGCCCTAGAGGTGACAAGCTGCTGACGGATGACGCACTCGCGTGTGGGGTGGCGGCGTTCCCGCCCCCATGCCGTGCCTGGTGGCGGCAGCGTTCAGAGTCATCGCTTCAAAAGTGAAGTCAGGGAGGTGCTGTACTTGCACGTGCATGGTGCGCCCACAGCAGCAGTCCAGCGGTACCACCCCGTGCGTGCTGCCGACAGGCGGGTACCGAACCTTCCGGCGCGTGTGCTTGCTGCAGAGTGCAGACCCTCCCAAGGCTTATTTCCACCCCTACACCACAATGCCCCACGCCCCGGACATGGGCCGCTTCGTACCAGCGCAAAGATTCGGACATGCCCCCCAAGTCACACCCCACCCAGCCTCTGCCACTGCGCAGCCTCCGCCCAGCCTCCGCCCAGCCGCCGAACAGCCGCCGAACAGCCGCCGAACAGCCTCCGCCCAGCCTCCGCCCAGCCTCCGCCCAGCCTCTTCCAAGCCTCGGCCCAGACCCCGCCCGGCCCCGGCCCACCAACAGCTCAGCCTCCGCCCAGCCTCCACCAAGCCCCCGCACGCCCAGCCTCCACCCAGTCTGCAACCAGCCTCCGCCCAGCCTCTGCGCAGCCTCCACGCGCCCAGTCTCTGCCCAGCCTCCGCCCAGCCTCTGCCCCATTACTGCTCGCCCAGCCTGCACCCAGCCTACCCGCAGCCTCCGCTCAGCCTCCGCCCAGCCTCTGCCCAGCCTCTGCCCAGCCTCTGCCCAGCTTCGGCCCAGCCTCCGCCCAGTCTCCGCCCAGTCTCCGCCCAGCCTCCGCCCAGTCTCCGCCCATCCAGCCTCCACCCAGCCTCCGCCGATCCTCCGCCCAGCCTCCGCCCAGCCTCGGCCCAGCCTCCGCCCAGCCTCCGCCCAGCCTCTGCGCAACCTCCACGCGCCCAGTCTCTGCCCAGCCTCCGCCCAGTCTCCATACGGCCTCTGCCCAGCCTCTGCGCAGCCTCCATGCGCCCAGCCTCCACTTGCCCTGCCTCCGCCGATCCTCCGCCCAGCCTCCGCCCAGCCTCCACCCAGCCTCCACCCAGCCTCCGCCCAGCCTCCGCCCAGTCTCCGCCCATCCAGCCTCTGCCCAGCCTCCGCCGATCCTCCGCCCAGCCTCCGCCCAGCCTCGGCCCAGCCTCCACCCAGCCTCCGCCCAGCCTCTGCGCAGCCTCCACGCGCCCAGTCTCTGCCCAGCCACCGCCCAGTCTCCATCCGGCCTCTGCCCAGCCTCTGCGCAGCCTCCATGCGCCCAGCCTCCACTTGCCCTGCCTCCGCCGATCCTCCGCCCAGCCTCCGCCCAGCCTCCACCCAGCCTCCACCCAGCCTCCGCCCAGCCTCCGCCCAGCCTCTGCCCAGCCTCTGCCCAGCTTCGGCCCAGCCTCTTCCCAGCCTCCACCCAGCCTCCGCCCAGCCTCCGCCCAGTCTCCGCCCTGCCTCTGCCAAGCCTCTGCCAAGCCTCTGCCCAGCCTCCGCCCAGCCTCCGCCCAGCCTCCGCCCAGCCTCCGCCCAGCCTCTGCCCAGCCACCGCCCAGCCTCTTCCAAGCCTCGGCCCAGCCCCCACCCGGCCCCGGCCCACCAACAGCCCAGCCTCCGCCAAGCCTCCACCTAATCTCCGCCCATCCAGTCTCCACCCAGCCTCCGCCCAGTCTGCAACCAGCCTCCGCCCAGCCTCTGCGCAGCCTCCACGCGCCCAGTCTCTGCCCAGCCTCCGCCCGGCCTCTGCCCCATTTCTGCTCGCCCAGCCAGCCCCCAGCCTACCCGCAGCCTCCGCTCAGCCTCCGCCCAGCCTCTGCCCAGCCTCTGCCCAGCTTCGGCCCAGCGTCCGCCCAGTCTCCGCCCAGTCTCCGCACAGCCTCCGCCTAATCTCCGCCCATCCAGCCTCCACCCAGCCTCCGCCCAGTCTCCACCCGGCCTCTGCCCAGCCTCTGCCCATCCTCCGCCCAGCCTCCGCCCAGCCGCCGAACAGCCGCCGAACAGCCTCCGCCCAGCCTCCGCCCAGCATCCGCCCAGCCTCTTCCAAGCCTCGGCTCAGACCCCACCCGGCCCCGGCCCACCAACAGCCCAGCCTCCGCCCAGCCTCCACCAAGCCCCCGCACGCCCAGCCTCCGCCCAGCCTCCACCCAGTCTGCAACCAGCCTCCGCCCAGCCTCTGCGCAGCCGTCCACGCGCCCAGCTTCTGTCAAACCTCCGCCCAGCCTCTGCCCCATTTCTGCTCGCCCAGCCTGCACCCAGCCTACCCGCAGCCTCCGCTCAGCCTCCGCCCAGCCTCTGCCAAGCCTCTGCCCAGCTTCGGCCCAGCCTCCGCCCAGTCTCCGCCCAGTCTCCGCCCAGCCTCCGCCCAGTCTCCGCCCATCCAGCCTCCACCCAGCCTCCGCCCAGCCTCTGCGCAGCCTCCACGCCCAGCCTCCACCCAGCCTCCACCCAGCCTCCACCCAGCCTCCGCCCAGCCTCCGCCCAGCCTCTGCCCAGCCTTTGCCCAGCTTCGGCCCAGCCTCTTCCCAGCCTCCACCCAGCCTCCGCCCAGCCTCTGCCCAGCGTCTGCCCTGTTGAGGCGGGACGCTTCGGCGCAGCTGATTTGCTAGTAGGCGCTTTACACACGGCGCAGCGTTGCTGCCTGGCGCCAGTAGGTTGGGGGTTGGAGTGTGCATGTGTAGTTAACTTTGACCGCGCTCAAACGGGGGCTTAACTCCCCCGCGGCGCCGATCCACCGCATGACTCACCCCGCACACATGCGGGCGCGCACTCGCACCCAAGTTCGGGACGCACCACCCCACGGGTAGCTGCTCCCGCTAACCCCAATTACTAACACTCCCCCTCGGACCGAACTGGGTCCAACAGCAAACCGTCCACAGACAGCTAACTGATAACAGGGGGAAACGCACGTCACCAGTTAACAGCCGTAGAGAAGGAGTTATCTCCCCCTCGTGGAAACCACCGTCTGGCATATCTGCCCTTCATAGCGCTAGGCCTCCGCCTTGCTGCACATTGGCAGAACTCAAGCATGGTCCCATACGGCTGACATCCCCACTAACACGTCGCCTCAGCGACGTCTGTCCTTGACAGAACCCTTAGGTGCTGACACCCATCGCCGCGCGGCAGTTGATGAACTTCGCTGAGGGCAGCGCCTTGGTCAGCGCGTCTGCCGTCATCTCCTCCGTCGGGCAGTATTGCACCGACACCTCGCCGCGCGCCACGCGCTCGCGCACCAGGTGGTGCTGGATGTCGATATGTTTCGACAGCGGCGATGAGGCAATGGGATTGCGCGCCAGGCTGAGCGCGCCCTGGCTGTCGCTGCGGATGGTGACGGCTCCGCTGCTCAGCCCCAGGTCCGCTGCCAGCTTCCGCAGCCACAGCGCCTCCTTGGTCGCTGCAGCCGCTGCCTGGTACTCGGACTCTACTGACGAGGCAGCGACAGTGCGCTGCTGCTGGCTGCACCAGCTGACCGCCGTCTCGCACAATTCGAAGGCAAAGGCGGTTTGCGAACGGCGCGTCATGGGGTCGCCCGCCCAGTCGGCATCGCAGTAGCCACTGAAGGGGCTGACTCCGTCGCCGCCGCCAACGTCAGCCACGCCTCCGTCAGGCGGCCCCTTAAATCGCAGGCCCATATCAGCGGTGCCCTTCAGATACCGCAGCACGCCCAGCGCCAGCTCGAGGTGCGCCTTGGTCGGCGCCGCCATGTGCCGCGCGAGCAGGCTCAGCGCAAAGGCAATGTCGGGCCGGGTGCTCACGGCGAGGTAGTTCAGTTCGCCGATGAGCGAGCGGTACGGGCCACCATCCGCCAGCGCCGGCTGCTCGGCGCTCGCCGCCAGCACACGTGTGCCCGGCGGCAGGGGCAGGCTGCGCGGCTTGGCGTCAGCCATGCGGTGCCGCCGCAGCAGGTCGCTGATGTACCGGCGCTGCAGCATCAGAATATCGCCGGTGCTGGGCTCCCGCTGAATCTCCATGCCCAGGTAGATGCTGACCTCTCCCAGGTCACGCACCTGGAAGCGGTCTCCGATGGTGGACTTGACCGCCGCCAGCTGCACGGGGCAGCTGGCGGCAATCATCAGGTCATCCACGTGCACCAGCACGTAGACGGGGCCCGCCTCGTCGTGCCGCACGAACAGCGCGGGATCCGCTGTGGCCGGCGTGAAGCCGATCCGCTCCAGCCCTTCACTCAGCTTGCGGTACCAGCAGCGCGGCGCCTGCTTCAGCCCGTACACGGACTTCAGCAGGCGGCATGCCAGCGGCTGGCTGCGGCGGCCCGCGCCGCCGCTGCCGTCCCCGCCAGCGCCATCGCCGCCGCCGGCACCTCCGCCGTCGCCGTCGCCGTCGCCGGTCTCAAATCCCTCCGGCTGCTGCATCCACAGCTCCTCGTCAACCTCGCCATTGAGAAAGGCGGTTATGAAGTCCATCTGGTGCAGCAGCAGGCCGCGGCGGGCGGCAATGGCCGCAATGGCCCGCAGCGAGACAAAGCGACCGGTGGGAGCAAACACCTCGCCGTAATCTATGCCCTCCCGCTGGGCGTAGCCCCTGACTACCAGGCGCGCCTTGAAGCGCTTGGAGCCATCCGGCTGCGTCTTCACCTTAAACACCCAGCGGTTGCCCAGCAGGCGCACACCCGGCGGCGGCACCTCCAGCCGCCAGGTGGTATTGGCCCACTGGGACTTCATTTCCTCTTCCATGGCACCGCGCCACTTCGCAGCATTAGGCCCTCTCATGGCCTCAGCATAGCTGCTGGGCTCGTCCGCGTCCGCAGCCGCCGTATCCGCAGCCGTAGCAGTGCTGCTGCCGTAGGCCTCCTCATCATCTGACGGCGGCGCCAGCACAGGCTGCTCGTCATCGCTGTCGTCCTCAAACAGCTGTTGAGCTGCCGCTGCCGCAGCCGCCGCGGCGCTGCTACTACAGCCATCAGCTGCCGCTGCCGCAGCCGCCCCGGCGCTGCTACTGCCACCACCACCGCCGCCCGCCGCCGCGGATGCGGCAGCAGCAGGCGATGGCGTGGTGACCGGCGCGAGAGCCGGCGTGAGCGGGAGGCGCTGACTGCGGGTGGCGGGCCGAGAAGGCCCCGCTGCCGGCGCCGGAGGGTATACCAGCGGCGGCGCGGTGGGGTGGGGATTGCCAGCGGCCGGTTCCGCCGGCGCCATGTCAGGCGCCGGCGGCGCTGTGCCGGCCGAGGGCACTGCAGCAGCGTCATCACTGCCGCCCCCACCGCTACCGCCCGCTGTCACGCCGAACGGCACGCCCGCCAGCCGAGACGCCGGACCCCGTACGTCTTCGTCCCACTGCACGTCCCGGCTCACCACCACCTTGCTGCTGACCAGAACGCGCGACGCAGCGGTGTTACGCTGGAGGCCCAGGTACGTGCCGACGCTGGCACGCGGGCTGAGCTTGTCGCGCTGTCGTCACGAAGACGCGGCAGCCGAAGGTGCGCAAGTCGGAGATATCGGGCTTGGCGCCGGTGAACGCCTCCCAGGGCGTGGTGTCGCCGCTGGAAGAGGGGCTCAAGTTACGCAGGTGGCAGGCGTAGGTAACTGCCTCCGGCCAGAAGCTAGGGGGCAGCGCCGCTTCAAACAGCAGCGCGCGGGCGCGGTCCATCATCGTGCGGTTGAGCCGCTCAGCGGCTCCGTTCTGCTGCGGCGTGTACGGCGCGCTGAACGTGTGCACAGTGCCGCGGTCGCGCAGCCACTGCTGCAGCTGCTGGTCCACGAATTCACCCCCATTGTCGCTGCGGAGGTAGCGCAGCTTGCCGCGCAGTGAGCAGCAGGCCTCCAGCTGCCCAATCATCTCCTGCAGCCCCTCGCCAGCGTGGTCTCTGGTGGGCAGCAACCGGACAGCTGACACGCCTGAGGCGTCGTCAAGCAGCGTGACAAAATAGCGCGAGCCACCACGGCCCGTCACGGGCATGGGGCCGCACAAGTCTGAATGCGCCAGCGCCAGAGGCTGCTGCGGCGCGCTGCTGCTGCTGTCGGGAAAAGGCAAAGAGGCCGCCTTGGCCTCGATGCACGTGCTGCACATTGACTCGGCTGCCTGGCAGAGGGCGTTCATGTCCACATCTAAGCCGGTTACGAGAGATTCGCCCACCAACTGCTTCAGCGCAGTCCAGCCGAGGTGAGCGTACCGGCGATGTAGTCGGAGCGCAGCATGCAGGCCAGCAGCCGTCAGCGAGCTGGAGCTGCTGCCGCCGCCGCCGCCGGAAGGCGCGGCCGCGGCGCTGCTGCTGCTGCTATTAGCGCCGGGGCTGGCACTGCTGCTGCCACTAGTGCCGCCGCCGCCCGAAGGCGCGGCGGCGCCGCCGCTGCCCCAGGGCGCGGCGGCCGAGTGATGAGTACCGCTGCCACTGCTGCTGGCGGCGGCGGCGCCGCTGCTGCCCTGAGGCGCGGCGGGGCCACCGCCGGCTGCCGGTGGCGCCGTAACAGGCGCCGCCAGCAGCGACGCAGGCAGCACAGAAGCCAACAGCGGGTACTGACCGCCGCGCGCGCGGCAGCAAAGGATGGAGCGGCCAGCCAGCGCGACGGTCGCAAACTCCCCCTCAAATACTATCTTAGCGCCGCTGACCACCAGCCGGCGCACCGACAGCAGGGTGAGGTGGGCGTCCGGAACCCACAGAACGCCCGTCACGTCAACGCGCTGCTGCCCAGAGAGCATCCGTATGGTACCCGATCCCTCGACCGGGCTGCTGTGGCCATCACCCCACAGCACTTGACCTACTCGAGAGCCGCGCGCGAAGTCGTGTAGCAGGTGGCGATGCGGCGTGATGTGTGCAAAGGTGCCGGAGTCGATGACCGGCACGTCAGAGGCGGCGGCACCCATGGTTGCGCCGCCGACACTTCCTGACGCTGCACTACCGCCGCTGCCACGTGCATTGGGGGACAGCACGTCGCCTCTGCTGCTTCCGCCGCAGACGACGAACGCGCGGCCGCCAGAGCCCGCAGGCCCGGCGCTGCCGCTGCTGCTACTGGAGACTCCCGCTCCAGCGCTGCTGCTGTTGCTACCGCTAGCGAAGTCACGGAAGACTGCGCGGTAGGAGTGATTCAGCTGGCTGCTGCCAGCGCCCAGGGAAGGCGCGGCGCTGCCGCTGAGGCTACTGCTGCTGAGGCCGCTGTGGGCCGCGCTGCTGTAGCCGAATGTGCTGGTGCTGCTGCTACCGCCGTGGTCCCCAGTCACGGCGGCGCTGGGCACGCCGCCATCGGCCATGCTGCAGCCACCACTGACGCCAGAGCACGCCGGCTCGGCGTCCAGGGGGGTGACGATCAGGCTGCTGCTGACACCTTCGTCAGCCCAGTCGTCAACGCCACCCACTACCAGTACGTGCGCGGACTTGGAGGCGGCGGTGCCGGAGCTACCCGAGCCCCCGCCGCCCTGCTTACCGCGCTTGTGGCCGCCACCACCGCCGCGCCCGCCGCCGCCGCCGCGCCCGCCGCCACCACCGCGCTGCTGCTGCGGCGGCGGCGGCGCCGGCTGCTGCAGAGGCGACCGGATGTTGGCGCGGTGAATGCCGGCTGCGACGTCGGCCTGACGCACGGCGCAGTTGGGCTTGATGTGGCCCGGCTGCTCGCAGTAGTAGCAAATGCTGCTGCTGCTGCTGCCGGCGGCGCCGCCGGCTACTGCGCCGCGGCCGCCGCCGCCATCTCCGCCCAGGCCGCGGCCGGCGCCGCCGCCGCGGCTAACGCCGCGGCTGACGTTGCCGATGTGGCCGCTGTTAGACTGCTCGTCGCGCTGCAGCAGCTCATGCTGCATGAGATAGCCGCGCAGCTCTGCAAGGGACTGATAAGGATTCGCCATGCAGATCTCGAAGGGGACGGCATACTGCGGCTGCGGCAGGCCGCGCAGCAGGCGCAGGCTCATCTCCGCCTCGGTCCAGGTGCCGCCGACGGCCGCAATCTGGTCCCGCAGGCGATACGCGCGCAGGAAGTATGCCGAAATGCTCTCACCCTCCAGCAGCTGGAAGTTGCTGCGCAGAGTGTCGAACTGCATGCGCTTGTGCTGCGCTGCTACTAGGTACAGCTGCCGCACAAACAGGAGTGCAGTCGTGACGTCGGGCGCTGCAACGAGCTGCTGTGCGACGCCGGGACTGCACGCCATACGAAACCAACCAACCGCTGCTTGGCTTTCATCCGCTAACTCGCGCGGCGTGCGGCCAGGGGGCGCCTGGCTTGTCAGATACTCTGACAGTGGCGGTTTCCGCGTGGCAAGCCAGTCTCTAAGGTTGGGAAGCCAAGAAAAGAGGTTGCTCGCGTCCTCCTCCAGCGGAGAGAACGGCGGCCGTCCCGAGGACGGCTCCCCCATCCTACCTAACTAGCAATAAGAGATAAGAGCTTGCCGACCGCGCGCGGGTCACCGCGGCGCGGGGCTCATAACCTGTTGAGGCGGGACGCTTCGGCGCAGCTGATTTGCTAGTAGGCGCTTTACACACGGCGCAGCGTTGCTGCCTGGCGCCAGTAGGTTGGGGGTTGGAGTGTGCATGTGTAGTTAACTTTGACCGCGCTCAAACGGGGGCTTAACTCCCCCGCGGCGCCGATCCACCGCATGACTCACCCCGCACACATGCGGGCGCGCACTCGCACCCAAGTTCGGGACGCACCACCCCACGGGTAGCTGCTCCCGCTAACCCCAATTACTAACATGCCCATCCTCCGCCCAGCCTCAACCCAGCCTCCGCCCAGTCTCCGCCAATCCAGCCTCCACCCAGCCTCCGCCCAGTCTCTATCCGGCCTCTGCCCAGCCTCTGCGCAGCCTCCATGCGCCCAGCCTCCACTTACCCTGCCTCCGCCGAGCCTCCGCCCAGCCTCCGCCCAGCCTCCGCCCAGCCTCCGCCCAGCCTCTTCCCAGCCTCCGCCCAGCCTCCGCCCAGCCTCCGCCCAGCTTCGGCCCAGCCTCTTCCCAGCCTCCGCCCAGCCTCCGCCCAGCCTCCGCACAGCCTCCGCACAGCCTCCGCCCAGCTTCTGCCCAGCCTCTGCCCAGCCTCCACCCAGCCTCCGCCCAGCCTCCGCCCAGCCTCCGCCCAGCCTCTTCCAAGCCTCGGCCCAGCCCCCACCCGGCCCCGGCCCACCAACAGCCCAGCCTCCGCCCAGCCTCCACCAAGCCTCCGCACGCCCAGCCTCCGCCCAGCCTCCACCCAGTCTGCAACCAGCCTCCGCCCAGCCTCTGCGCAGCCTCCACGCGCCCAGTCTCTGCCCAGCCTCCGCCCAGCCTCTGCCCCATTTCTGCTCGCCCAGCCAGCACCCAGCCTACCCGCAGCCTCCGCTCAGCCTCCGCCCAGCCTCTGCCCAGCCTCTGCCCAGCTTCGGCCCAGCCTCCGCCCAGTCTCCGCCCAGTCTCCGCACAGCCTCCGCCTAATCTCCGCCCATCCAGCCTCCACCCAGCCTCCGCCCAGTCTCCACCCGGCCTCTGCCCAGCCTCCGCCCAGCCTCCGCCCAGCCTCCGCCCAGCCTCCGCCCAGCCTCCGCCCAGCCTCCGCCCAGCCTCCGCCCAGCTTCTGCCCAGCCTCTGCCCAGCCTCTTCCAAGCCTCGGCCCAGCCCCCACCCGGCCCCGGCCCACCAACAGCCCAGCCTCCGCCCAGCCTCCACCAAGCCTCCGCACACCCAGGCTACGCCCAGCCTCCACCCAGTCTGCAACCAGCCTCCGCCCAGCCTCTGCGCAGCCTCCACGCGCCCAGTCTCTGCCCAGCCTCCGCCCAGCCTCTGCCCCATTTCTGCTCGCCCAGCCTGCACCCAGCCTACCCGCAGCCTCCGCTCAGCCTCCGCCCAGCCTCTGCCCAGCCTCTGCCCAGCCTCTGCCCAGCTTCGACCCAGCCTCCGCCCAGCCTCCGCCCAGTCTCCGCACAGCTTCGGCCCAGCCTCCGCACGCCCAGCCTCCGCCCAGCCTCCACCCAGTCTGCAACCAGCCTCCGCCCAGCCTCTGCGCAGCCTCCACGCGCCCAGTCTCTGCCCAGTCTCCGCACTGCCTCCTCCTAATCTCCGCCCATCCAGCCTCCACCCAGCCTCCGCCCAGTCTCTATCCGGCCTCTGCCCAGCCTCTGCGCAGCCTCCATGCGCCCAGCCTCCACTTGCCCTGCCTCCACCGAGCCTCCGCCCAGTCTCCGCCGAGCATCCGCCCAGCCTCCGCCCAGCCTCCGCTCGCCCAGCCTCCGCCCAGCCTCTGCCCAGCCTCTGCCCAGCTTCGGCCCAGCCTCTTCCCAGCCTCCGCCCAGCCTCCGCCCAGCCTCCGCCCAGCCACCGCCCAGCCTCCGCACAGCTTCCGCACAGCCTCTACCCAGCCTCCGCACGCCCAGCCTCCGCCCAGCCTCCACCCAGTCTGCAACCAGCCTCATCCCAGCCTCTGCGCAGCCTCCACGCGCCCAGTCTCTGCCCAGTCTCCGCACAGCCTCCGCCTAATCTCCGCCCATCCAGTCTCCACCCAGCCTCCTCCCAGTCTCCACCCGGGCTCTGCCCAGCCTCTGCCCATCCTCCGCCCAGCCTCAGCCCAGCCTCCGCCCAGTCTCCGCCCATCCAGCCTCCACCCAGCCTCCGCCCAGTCTCTATCCGGCCTCAACCCAGCCTCTGCGCAGCCTCCCTGCACCCAGCCTCCACTTGCCCTGCCTCCGCCGAGCCTCCGCCCAGCCTTCGCCCAGCCTCCGCCCAGCCTCCGCCCAGCCTCCGCTCGCCCAGCCTCCGCCCAGCCTCTTCCCAGCCTCCGCCCAGCCTCCGCAAGGCCTCCGCACAGCCTCCGCCCAGCCTCCGCACAGCCTCCGCCCAGCCTCTACCCAGCTTCCGCCCAGCCTCTTCCAAGCCTCGGCCCAGCCCCCACCCGGCCCCGGCCCACCAACAGCCCAGCCTCCGCCCAGCCTCCACCAAGCCTCCGCACGCCCAGCCTCCGCCCAGCCTCCACCCAGTCTGCAACCAGCCTCCGCCCAGCCTCTGCGCAGCCTCCACGCGCCCAGTCTCTGCCCAGCCTCCGCCCAGCCTCTGCCCCATTTCTGCTCGCCCAGCCTCCGCCCAGCCTACCCGCAGCCTCCGCTCAGCCTCCGCCCAGCCTCTGCCCAGCCTCTGCCCAGCTTCGGCCCAGCCTCCGCCCAGTCTCCGCCCAGTCTCCGCACAGCCTCCGCCTAATCTCCGCCCATCCAGCCTCCACCCAGCCTCCGCCCAGTCTCCACCCGGCCTCTGCCCAGCCTCTGCCCAGCCTCCGCCCAGCCTCAGCCCAGCCTCCGCCCAGTCTCCGCCCATCCAGCCTCCACCCAGCCTTCGCCCAGTCTCCATCCGGCCTCTGCCCAGCCTCTGCGCAGCCTCCATGCGCGTAGCCTCCACTTGCCCTGCCTATTCCCAGCCTCCGCCCAGCCTCCGCCCAGCCTCCGCCCAGCCTCCGCCCAGCCTCCGCCCAGCCTCCGCCCAGCCTCCGCCCAGCCTCCGCCCAGCCTCTGCCCAGCCTCTGCCCAGCTTCGGCCCAGCCTCCGCCCAGTCTCCGCCCAGTCTCCGCACAGCCTCCGCCTAATCTCCGCCCATCCAGCCTCCACCCAGCCTCCGCCCAGTCTCCACCCGGTCTCTACCCAGCCTCTACCCAGCCTCCGCCCAGTCTCCGCCCATCCAGCCTCCACCCAGCCTCCGCCCAGTCTCTATCCGGCCTTCGCCCAGCCTGTGCGCAGCCTCTGCCCAGCTTCGGCCCAGCCTCCGCCCAGTCTCCGCCCAGTCTCCGCCCAGCCTCCGCCTAATCTCCGCCCATCCAGCCTCCACCCAGCCTTCGCCCAGTCTCCACCCGGCCTCTGCCCAGCCTCTGCCCATCCTCCGCCCAGCCTCAGCCCAGCCTCCGCCCAGCCTCTGCCAAGCCTCTGCCAAGCCTCCGCCCAGCCTAGGCCCAGTCTCCGCCCAGTCTCCGCCCAGCCTCCGCCTAGTCTCCGCCCATCCAGCCTCCACCCAGCCTCCGCCCAGTCTCCACCCGGCCTATGCCCAGCTTTGCCCAGCCTCCGCCCAGCCTCAGCCCAGCCTCCGCCCAGTCTCCGCCCATCCAGCCTCCACCCAGCCTCCGCCCAGTCTCCATCCGGCCTCTGCTCAGCCTCTGCGCAGCCTCCATGCGCCCAGCCTCCACTTGCCCTGCCTCTTCCCAGCCTCCGCCCAGCCTCCGCCCAGCCTACGCCCAGCCTCCGCCCAGCCTCCGCCCAGCCTCCGCCCAGCCTCCGCCCATCCTCCGCCCAGCCTCTGCCCAGCCTTTGCCAAGCCTCGGCCTAGCCTCGGCCTAGCCTCTGCCAGACCTCCGCCGAGCCTCTGCGTGGCCTCCACGCGCCCAGCCTCCGCTCGCCCAGCCTCCGCCCAGCCTTCGCACAACCTCCGCCCAGCCTCCGCTCGCCCAGCCTCCGCCCAGCCTCTGCCCAGTCTCTGCCCAGCTTCGGCCCAGCCTCCGCCCAGCCTCCGCCCAGTCTCCGCCCAGCCTCCGCCTAATCTCCGCCCATCCAGCCTCCACCCAGCCTCCGCCCAGCCTCCACCCGGCCTCTGCCCAGCCTCTGCCCATCCTCCGCCCAGCCTCAGCCCAGCCTCCGCCCAGCCTCTGCCAAGCCTCTGCCAAGCCTCCGCCCAGCCTAGGCCCAGTCTCCGCCCAGTCTCCGCCCAGCCTCCGCCTAGTCTCCGCCCATCCAGCCTCCACCCAGCCTCCGCCCAGTCTCCACCCGGCCTATGCCCAGCTTTGCCCAGCCTCCGCCCAGCCTCAGCCCAGCCTCCGCCCAGTCTCCGCCCATCCAGCCTCCACCCAGCCTTCGCCCAGTCTCCATCCGGCCTCTGCCCAGCCTCTGCGCAGCCTCCATGCGCGTAGCCTCCACTTGCCCTGCCTATTCCCAGCCTCCGCCCAGCCTCCGCCCAGCCTCCGCCCAGCCTCCGCCCAGCCTCCGCCCAGCCTCCGCCCAGCCTCCGCCCAGCCTCCGCCCAGCCTCTGCCCAGCCTCTGCCCAGCTTCGGCCCAGCCTCCGCCCAGTCTCCGCCCAGTCTCCGCACAGCCTCCGCCTAATCTCCGCCCATCCAGCCTCCACCCAGCCTCCGCCCAGTCTCCACCCGGTCTCTACCCAGCCTCTACCCAGCCTCCGCCCAGTCTCCGCCCATCCAGCCTCCACCCAGCCTCCGCCCAGTCTCTATCCGGCCTTCGCCCAGCCTGTGCGCAGCCTCTGCCCAGCTTCGGCCCAGCCTCCGCCCAGTCTCCGCCCAGTCTCCGCCCAGCCTCCGCCTAATCTCCGCCCATCCAGCCTCCACCCAGCCTTCGCCCAGTCTCCACCCGGCCTCTGCCCAGCCTCTGCCCATCCTCCGCCCAGCCTCAGCCCAGCCTCCGCCCAGCCTCTGCCAAGCCTCTGCCAAGCCTCCGCCCAGCCTAGGCCCAGTCTCCGCCCAGTCTCCGCCCAGCCTCCGCCTAGTCTCCGCCCATCCAGCCTCCACCCAGCCTCCGCCCAGTCTCCACCCGGCCTATGCCCAGCTTGCCCAGCCTCCGCCCAGCCTCAGCCCAGCCTCCGCCCAGTCTCCGCCCATCCAGCCTCCACCCAGCCTCCGCCCAGTCTCCATCCGGCCTCTGCTCAGCCTCTGCGCAGCCTCCATGCGCCCAGCCTCCACTTGCCCTGCCTCTTCCCAGCCTCCGCCCAGCCTCCGCCCAGCCTACGCCCAGCCTCCGCCCAGCCTCCGCCCAGCCTCCGCCCAGCCTCCGCCCATCCTCCGCCCAGCCTCTGCCCAGCCTTTGCCAAGCCTCGGCCTAGCCTCGGCCTAGCCTCTGCCAGACCTCCGCCGAGCCTCTGCGTGGCCTCCACGCGCCCAGCCTCCGCTCGCCCAGCCTCCGCCCAGCCTTCGCACAACCTCCGCCCAGCCTCCGCTCGCCCAGCCTCCGCCCAGCCTCTGCCCAGTCTCTGCCCAGCTTCGGCCCAGCCTCCGCCCAGCCTCCGCCCAGTCTCCGCCCAGCCTCCGCCTAATCTCCGCCCATCCAGCCTCCACCCAGCCTCCGCCCAGCCTCCACCCGGCCTCTGCCCAGCCTCTGCCCATCCTCCGCCCAGCCTCAGCCCAGCCTCCGCCCAGCCTCTGCCAAGCCTCTGCCAAGCCTCCGCCCAGCCTAGGCCCAGTCTCCGCCCAGTCTCCGCCCAGCCTCCGCCTAGTCTCCGCCCATCCAGCCTCCACCCAGCCTCCGCCCAGTCTCCACCCGGCCTATGCCCAGCTTTGCCCAGCCTCCGCCCAGCCTCAGCCCAGCCTCCGCCCAGTCTCCGCCCATCCAGCCTCCACCCAGCCTCCGCCCAGTCTCCATCCGGCCTCTGCCCAGCCTCTGCGCAGCCTCCATGCGCCCAGCCTCCACTTGCCCTGCCTCTTCCCAGCCTCCGCCCAGCCTCCGCCCAGCCTACGCCCAGCCTCCGCCCAGCCTCCGCCCAGCCTCCGCCCAGCCTCCGCCCAGCCTCCGCCCAGCCTCTGCCCAGCCTTTGCCAAGCCTCGGCCTAGCCTCGGCCCAGCCTCTGCCAGACCTCCGCCGAGCCTCTGCGTGGCCTCCACGCGCCCAGCCTCCGCTCGCCCAGCCTCCGCCCAGCCTTCGCACAACCTCCGCCCAGCCTCCGCTCGCCCAGCCTCCGCCCAGCCTCTGCCCAGCCTTTGCCAAGCCTCGGCCTAGCCTCGGCCCAGCCTCTGCCAGACCTCCGCCGAGCCTCTGCGTGGCCTCCACGCGCCCAGCCTCCGCTCGCCCAGCCTCCGCCCAGCCTTCGCACAACCTCCGCCCAGCCTCCGCTCGCCCAGCCTCCGCCCAGCCTCTGCCCAGTCTCTGCCCAGCTTCGGCCCAGGCTCCGCCCAGCCTCCGCCCAGTCTCCGCCCAGCCTCCGCCTAATCTCCGCCCATCCAGCCTCCACCCAGCCTCCGCCCAGCCTCCACCCGGCCTCTGCCCAGCCTCTGCCCATCCTCCGCCCAGCCTCAGCCCAGCTACGCCCAGCCTCTGCCAAGCCTCTGCCAAGCCTCCGCCCAGCCTAGGCCCAGTCTCCGCCCAGTCTCCGCCCAGCCTCCGCCTAGTCTCCGCCCATCCAGCCTCCACCCCGCCTCCGCCCAGTCTCCACCCGGCCTATGCCCAGCTTTGCCCAGCCTCCGCCCAGCCTCAGCCCAGCCTCCGCCCAGTCTCCGCCCATCCAGCCTCCACCCAGCCTCCGCCCAGTCTCCATCCGGCCTCTGCCCAGCCTCTGCGCAGCCTCCATGCGCCCAGCCTCCACTTGCCCTGCCTCTTCCCAGCCTCCGCCCAGCCTCCGCCCAGCCTACGCCCAGCCTCCGCCCAGCCTCCGCCCAGCCTCCGCCCAGCCTCCGCCCAGCCTCCGCCCAGCCTCTGCGCAGCCTTTGCCAAGCCTCGGCCTAGCCTCGGCCCAGCCTCTGCCAGACCTCCGCCGAGCCTCTGCGTGGCCTCCACGCGCCCAGCCTCCGCTCGCCCAGCCTCCGCCCAGCCTTCGCACAACCTCCGCCCAGCCTCCGCTCGCCCAGCCTCCGCCCAGCCTCCGCCCAGTCTCAGCACAGCTTCGGCCCAGCCTCCGCCCAGCCTCCGCCCAGTCTCCGCACAGCCTCCGCCTAATCTCCGCCCATCCAGCCTCCACCCAGCCTCCGCCCAGCCTCTGCCAAGCCTCTGCCAAGCCTCCGCCCAACCTCGGCCCAGTCTCCGCCCAGTCTCCGCCCAGCCTCCGCCCAGCCTCCGCCCAGCCTCCACCCAGCTTCCGCCCAGTCTCCACCCGGCCTCTGCCCAGCCTCTGCCCAGCTTCCGCCCAGCCTCTTCCAAGCCTCGGCCCAGCCCCCACCCGGCCCCGGCCCAGCCTCAGCCCAGCCTCCGCCCAGCCTCCACCAAGCCTCCGCACGCCCAGCCTCCGCCCAGCCTCCACTCAGTCTGCAACCAGCCTCCGCCCAGCCTCTGCGCAGCCTCCACGCGCCCAGTCTCTGCCCAGCCTCCGCCCAGCCTCTGCCCCATTTCTGCTCGCCCAGCCAGCACCCAGCCTACCCGCAGCCTCCGCTCAGCCTCCGCCCAGCCTCTGCCCAGCCTCTGCC
This sequence comes from Chlamydomonas incerta, assembly GCA_016834605.1. Classification (NCBI taxonomy): domain Eukaryota; kingdom Viridiplantae; phylum Chlorophyta; class Chlorophyceae; order Chlamydomonadales; family Chlamydomonadaceae; genus Chlamydomonas; species Chlamydomonas incerta. Next base: position 522,493 of record JAEHOC010000042.1, read on the forward strand.
CAGCTTCGGCCCAGCCTCCGCCCAGTCTCCGCCCAGTCTCCGCACAGCCTCCGCCTAATCTCCGCCCATCCAGCCTCCACCCAGCCTCCGCCCAGTCTTCACCCGGCCTCTGCCCAGCCTCTGCCCATCCTCCGCCCAGCCTCAGCCCAGCCTCCGCCCAGTCTCCGCCCATCCAGCCTCCACCCAGCCTTCGCCCAGTCTCCATCCGGCCTCTGCCCAGCCTCTGCGCAGCCTCCATGCGCCCAGCCTCCACTTGCCCTGCCTCTTCCCAGCCTCCGCCCAGCCTCCGCCCAGCCTCCGCCCAGCCTCCGCCCAGCCTCCGCCCAGCCTCCGCCCAGCCTCCGCCCAGCCTCCGCCCAGCCTCCGCCCAGCCTCCGCCCAGCCTCCGCCCAGCCTCCGCCCAGCCTCCGCCCAGCCTCCGCCCAGCCTCCGCCCAGCCTGCGCCCAGCCTCCGCCAAGCCTCCGCCCAGCCTCCGCCCAGCCTCCGCCCAGCCTCCGCCCAGCCTCCGCCCAGCCTCCGCCCAGCCTCCGCCCAGCCTCCGCCCAGTCTCCGCCCAGTCTCCGCCCAGCCTCCGCCTAGTCTCCGCCCATCCAGCCTCCACCCAGCCTCCGCCCAGTCTCCACCCGGCCTCTGCCCAGCCTCTGCCCAGCCTCCGCCCAGCCTCAGCCCAGCTTCCGCCCAGCCTCTTCCAAGCCTCGGCCCAGCCCCCACCCGGCCCCGGCCCACCAACAGCCCAGCCTCCGCCCAGCCTCCACCAAGCCTCCGCACGCCCAGCCTCCGCCCAGCCTCCACCCAGTCTGCAACCAGCCTCCGCCCAGCCTCTGCGCAGCCTCCACGCGCCCAGTCTCTGCCCAGCCTCCGCCCAGCCTCTGCCCCATTTCTGCTCGCCCAGCCAGCACCCAGCCTACCCGCAGCCTCCGCTCAGCCTCCGCCCAGCCTCTGCCCAGCCTCTGCCCAGCTTCGGCCCAGCCTCCGCCCAGTCTCCGCCCAGTCTCCGCACAGCCTCCGCCTAATCTCCGCCCATCCAGCCTCCACCCAGCCTCCGCCCAGTCTCCACCCGGCCTCTGCCCAGCCTCTGCCCAGCCTCCGCCCAGCCTCAGCCCAGCCTCAGCCCAGTCTCCGCCCATCCAGCCTCCACCCAGCCTTCGCCCAGTCTCCATCCGGCCTCTGCCCAGCCTCTGCGCAGCCTCCATGCGCCCAGCCTCCACTTGCCCTGCCTCTTCCCAGCCTCCGCCCAGCCTCCGCCCAGCCTCCGCCCAGCCTCCGCCCAGCCTCCGCCCAGCCTCCGCCCAGCCTCCGCCCAGCCTGCGCCCAGCCTCCGCCCAGCCTCCGCCCAGCCTCCGCCCAGCCTCCGCCCAGCCTCCGCCCAGCCTCCGCCCAGCCTCCGCCCAGCCTCCGCCTAGCCTCTGCCCAGCCTCTGCCAAGCCTCGGCCTAGCCTCGGCCCAGCGTCTGCCAAACCTCCGCCGAGCCTCTGCGCGGCCTCCACGCGCCCAGCCTCCACTCGCACAGCCTCTACCCAGCCTCCGCACGCCCAGCCTCCGCCCAGCCTCCACCCAGTCTGCAACCAGCCTCATCCCAGCCTCTGCGCAGCCTCCACGCGCCCAGTCTCTGCCCAGTCTCCGCACAGCCTCCGCCTAATCTCCGCCCATCCAGTCTCCACCCAGCCTCCTCCCAGTCTCCACCCGGGCTCTGCCCAGCCTCTGCCCATCCTCCGCCCAGCCTCAGCCCAGCCTCCGCCCAGTCTCCGCCCATCCAGCCTCCACCCAGCCTCCGCCCAGTCTCTATCCGGCCTCTGCCCAGCCTCTGCGCAGCCTCCATGCGCCCAGCCTCCACTTGCCCTGCCTCCGCCGAGCCTCCGCCCAGCCTTCGCCCAGCCTCCGCCCAGCCTCCGCCCAGCCTCCGCTCGACCAGCCTCCGCCCAGCCTCTTCCCAGCCTCCGCCCAGCCTCCGCAAGGCCTCCGCACAGCCTCCGCACAGCCTCCGCACAGCCTCCGCCCAGCCTCTACCCAGCTTCCGCCCAGCCTCTTCCAAGCCTCGGCCCAGCCCCCACCCGGCCCCGGCCCACCAACAGCCCAGCCTCCGCCCAGCCTCCACCAAGCCTCCGCACGCCCAGCCTCCGCCCAGCCTCCACCCAGTCTGCAACCAGCCTCCGCCCAGCCTCTGCGCAGCCTCCACGCGCCCAGTCTCTGCCCAGCCTCCGCCCAGCCTCTGCCCCATTTCTGCTCGCCCAGCCAGCACCCAGCCTACCCGCAGCCTCCGCTCAGCCTCCGCCCAGCCTCTGCCCAGCCTCTGCCCAGCTTCGGCCCAGCCTCCGCCCAGTCTCCGCCCAGTCTCCGCACAGCCTCCGCCTAATCTCCGCCCATCCAGCCTCCACCCAGCCTCCGCCCAGTCTCCACCCGGTCTCTACCCAGCCTCTACCCAGCCCCCGCCCAGTCTCCGCCCATCCAGCCTCCACCCAGCCTCCGCCCAGTCTCTATCCGGCCTTCGCCCAGCCTGTGCGCAGCCTCTGCCCAGCTTCGGCCCAGCCTCCGCCCAGTCCTCCGCCCAGTCTCCGCCCAGCCTCCGCCTAATCTCCGCCCATCCAGCCTCCACCCAGCCTTCGCCCAGTCTCCACCCGGCCTATGCCCAGCCTCTGCCCATCCTCCGCCCAGCCTCAGCCCAGCCTCCGCCCAGCCTCTGCCAAGCCTCTGCCAAGCCTCCGCCCAGCCTAGGCCCAGTCTCCGCCCAGTCTCCGCCCAGCCTCCGCCTAGTCTCCGCCCATCCAGCCTCCACCCCGCCTCCGCCCAGTCTCCACCCGGCCTATGCCCAGCTTTGCCCAGCCTCCGCCCAGCCTCAGCCCAGCCTCCGCCCAGTCTCCGCCCATCCAGCCTCCACCCAGCCTCCGCCCAGTCTCCATCCGGCCTCTGCCCAGCCTCTGCGCAGCCTCCATGCGCCCAGCCTCCACTTGCCCTGCCTCTTCCCAGCCTCCGCCCAGCCTCCGCCCAGCCTACGCCCAGCCTCCGCCCAGCCTCCGCCCAGCCTCCGCCCAGCCTCCGCCCAGCCTCCGCCCAGCCTCCGCCCAGCCTTTGCCAAGCCTCGGCCTAGCCTCGGCCCAGCCTCTGCCAGACCTCCGCCGAGCCTCTGCGTGGCCTCCACGCGCCCAGCCTCCGCTCGCCCAGCCTCCGCCCAGCCTTCGCACAACCTCCGCCCAGCCTCCGCTCGCCCAGCCTCCGCCCAGCCTCTGCCCAGTCTCTGCCCAGCTTCGGCCCAGCCTCCGCCCAGCCTCCGCCCAGTCTCCGCACAGCCTCCGCCTAATCTCCGCCCATCCAGCCTCCACCCAGCCTCCGCCCAGCCTCTGCCAAGCCTCTGCCAAGCCTCCGCCCAACCTCGGCCCAGTCTCCGCCCAGTCTCCGCCCAGCCTCCGCCTAGTCTCCGCCCATCCAGCCTCCACCCAGCTTCCGCCCAGTCTCCACCCGGCCTCTGCCCAGCCTCTGCCCAGCCTCCGCCCAGCCTCAGCCCAGCTTCCGCCCAGCCTCTTCCAAGCCTCGGCCCAGCCCCCACCCGGCCCCGGCCCACCAACAGCCCAGCCTCCGCCCAGCCTCCACCAAGCCTCCGCACGCCCAGCCTCCGCCCAGCCTCCACCCAGTCTGCAACCAGCCTCCGCCCAGCCTCTGCGCAGCCTCCACGCGCCCAGTCTCTGCCCAGCCTCCGCCCAGCCTCTGCCCCATTTCTGCTCGCCCAGCCAGCACCCAGCCTACCCGCAGCCTCCGCTCAGCCTCCGCCCAGCCTCTGCCCAGCCTCTGCCCAGCTTCGGCCCAGCCTCCGCCCAGTCTCCGCCCAGTCTCCGCACAGCCTCCGCCTAATCTCCGCCCATCCAGCCTTCACCCAGCCTCCGCCCAGTCTCCACCCGGCCTCTGCCCAGCCTCTGCCCAGCCTCCGCCCAACCTCAGCCCAGCTTCCGCCCAGCCTCTTCCAAGCCTCGGCCCAGCCCCCACCCGGCCCCGGCCCACCAACAGCCCAGCCTCCGCCCAGCCTCCACCAAGCCTCCGCCCAGCCTCCGCCCAGCCTCCGCCCAGCCTCCACCCAGTCTGCAACCAGCCTCCGCCCAGCCTCTGCGCAGCCTCCACGCGCCCAGCCTCCGCCCAGCCTCCGCCCAGCCTCCGCCCAGCCTGCGCCCAGCCTCCGCCCAGCCTCCGCCCAGCCTCCGCCCAGCCTCCGCCCAGCCTCCGCCCAGCCTCCGCCCAGCCTCCGCCCAGCCTCCGCCCAGCCTCCGCCCAGCCTCCGCCCAGCCTCCGCCCAGTCTCCGCCCAGTCTCCGCCCAGCCTCCGCCTAGTCTCCGCCCATCCAGCCTCCACCCAGCCTCCGCCCAGTCTCCACCCGGCCTCTGCCCAGCCTCTGCCCAGCCTCCGCCCAGCCTCAGCCCAGCTTCCGCCCAGCCTCTTCCAAGCCTCGGCCCAGCCCCCACCCGGCCCCGGCCCACCAACAGCCCAGCCTCCGCCCAGCCTCCACCAAGCCTCCGCACGCCCAGCCTCCGCCCAGCCTCCACCCAGTCTGCAACCAGCCTCCGCCCAGCCTCTGCGCAGCCTCCACGCGCCCAGTCTCTGCCCAGCCTCCGCCCAGCCTCTGCCCCATTTCTGCTCGCCCAGCCAGCACCCAGCCTACCCGCAGCCTCCGCTCAGCCTCCGCCCAGCCTCTGCCCAGCCTCTGCCCAGCTTCGGCCCAGCCTCCGCCCAGTCTCCGCCCAGTCTCCGCACAGCCTCCGCCTAATCTCCGCCCATCCAGCCTCCACCCAGCCTCCGCCCAGTCTCCACCCGGCCTCTGCCCAGCCTCTGCCCAGCCTCCGCCCAGCCTCAGCCCAGCCTCCGCCCAGTCTCCGCCCATCCAGCCTCCACCCAGTCTTCGCCCAGTCTCCATCCGGCCTCTGCCCAGCCTCTGCGCAGCCTCCATGCGCCCAGCCTCCACTTGCCCTGCCTCTTCCCAGCCTCCGCCCAGCCTCCGCCCAGCCTCCGCCCAACCTCCGCCCAGCCTCCGCCCAGCCTCCGCCCAGCCTCCGCCCAGCCTGCGCCCAGCCTCCGCCCAGCCTCCGCCCAGCCTCCGCCCAGCCTCCGCCCAGCCTCCGCCCAGCCTCCGCCCAGCCTCCGCCCAGCCTCCGCCCAGCCTCCGCCCAGCCTCTGCCCAGCCTCTGCCAAGCCTCGGCCTAGCCTCGGCCCAGCGTCTGCCAAACCTCCGCCGAGCCTCTGCGCGGCCTCCACGCGCCCAGCCTCCACTCGCCCAGCCTCCACCAAGCCTTCGCACGCCCAGCCTCCGCCCAGCCTCCACCCAGTCTGCAACCAGCCTCCGCCCAGCCTCTGCGCAGCCTCCACGCGCCCAGTCTCTGCCCAGCCTCCGCCCAGCCTCTGCCCCAGTTCTGCTCGCCCAGCCTGCACCCAGCCTACCCGCAGCCTCCGCTCAGCCTCCGCCCAGCCTCTGCCCAGCCTCTGCCCAGCCTCTGCCCAGCTTCGACCCAGCCTCCGCCCAGTCTTCGCCCAGTCTCCGCACAGCTTCGGCCCAGCCTCTTCCCAGCCTCCGCCCAGCCTCCGCCCAGCCTCCGCCCAGCCTCCGCCCAGCCTCTGCCCAGCCTCCGCCCAGCCTCTTCCAAGCCTCGGCCCAGCCCCCACCCGGCCCCGGCCAACCAACAGCCCAGCCTCCGCCCAGCCTCCGCCCAGCCTCCACCAAGCCTCCGCACGCCCAGCCTCTGCCCAGCCTCCACCCAGTCTGCAACCAGCCTCCGCCCAGCCTCTGCGCAGCCTCCACGCGCCCAGTCTCCGCCGAGCCTCCGCACAGCCTCCACTTGCCCTGCCTCTTCCCAGTCTCCACCCAGCCTCCGCTCAGTCTCTACCCGGCCTCCGCCCAGCCTCCGCCCAGCCTCCGCCCAGCCTCCGCCCAGCCTCCGCCCAGCCTCTGCCCAGACTCTGCCAAGCCTCTGCCTAGCCTCAGCCCAGCCTCTGTCAAACCTCCGCCGAGCCTCTGCGCGGCCTCCACGCGCCCAGCCTCCACTCGCCCAGCCTCCACCAAGCCTCCGCACGCCCAGCCTCCGCCCAGCCTCCACCCAGTCTGCAACCAGCCTCCGCCCAGCCTCTGCGCAGCCTCCACGCGCCCAGTCTCTGCCCAGCCTCCGCCCAGCCTCTGCCCCATTTCTGCTCGCCCAGCCTGCACCCAGCCTACCCGCAGCCTCCGCTCAGCCTCCGCCCAGCCTCTGCCCAGCCTCTGCCCAGCCTCTGCCCAGCTTCGGCCCAGCCTCCGCCCAGTCTCCGCCCAGTCTCAGCACAGCCTCCGCATAATCTCCGCCCATCCAGTCTCCACCCAGCCTCCGCCCAGTCTCCACCCGGCCTCTGCCCAGCCTCTGCCCAGCCTCCGCCCAGCCTCAGCCCAGCCTCCGCCCAGTCTCCGCCCATCAGCCCTCCACCCAGCCTCCGCCCAGTCTCTATCCGGCCTTCGCCCAGCCTCTGCGCAGCCTCTGCCCAGCTTCGGCCCAGCCTCCGCCCAGTCTCCGCCCAGTCTCCGCCCAGCCTCCGCCTAATCTCCGCCCATCCAGCCTCCACCCAGCCTTCGCCCAGTCTCCACCCGGCCTCTGCCCAGCCTCTGCCCATCCTCCGCCCAGCCTCAGCCCAGCCTCCGCCCAGCCTCTGCCAAGCCTCTGCCAAGCCTCCGCCCAGCCTAGGCCCAGTCTCCGCCCAGTCTCCGCCCAGCCTCCGCCTAGTCTCCGCCCATCCAGCCTCCACCCAGCCTCCGCCCAGTCTCCACCCGGCCTCTGCCCAGCCTCTGCCCAGCCTCCGCCCAGCCTCAGCCCAGCCTCAGCCCAGCCTCCGCCCAGTCTCCGCCCATCCAGCCTCCACCCAGCCTCCGCCCAGTCTCCATCCGGCCTCTGCCAAGCCTCTGCGCAGCCTCCATGCGCCCAGCCTCCACTTGCCCTGCCTCTTCCCAGCCTCCGCCCAGCCTACGCCCAGCCTCCGCCCAGCCTCCACCCAGCCTCCGCCCAGCCTCCGCCCAGCCTCCGCCCAGCCTCCGCCCAGCCTCCGCCCAGCCTTTGCCAAGCCTCGGCCTAGCCTCGGCCCAGCCTCTGCCAGACCTCCGCCGAGCCTCTGCGTGGCCTCCACGCGCCCAGCCTCCGCTCGCCCAGCCTCCGCCCAGCCTTCGCACAACCTCCGCCCAGCCTCCGCTCGCCCAGCCTCCGCCCAGCCTCTGCCCAGTCTCTGCCCAGCTTCGGCCCAGCCTCCGCCCAGCCTCCGCCCAGCCTCCGCCCAGCCTCCGCCCAGCCTCCGCCCAGCCTCCGCCCAGCCTCTACCCAGCCTCCGCCCAGCCTCTGCCAAGCCTCTGCCAAGCCTCCGCCCAGCCTCGGCCCAGTCTCCGCCCAGTCTGCGCCCAGCCTCCGCCTAGTCTCCGCCCATCCAGCCTCCACCCAGCCGCCGCCCAGTCTCCACCCGGCCTCTGCCCAGCCTCTGCCCAGCCTCCGCCCAGCCTCAGCCCAGCCTCCGCCCAGTCTCCGCCCATCCAGCCTCCACCCAGCCTCCGCCCAGTCTCCATCCGGCCTCCACCCAGCCTCTGCGCAGCCTCCATGCGCCCAGCCTCCACTTTCCCAGCCTCCGCCCAGCCTCCGCCCAGCCGCCTCCGCCCAGCCTCCGCCCAGCCTCCGCCCAGCCTCCGCCCAGCCTTCGCCCAGCCTCTGCCAAGCCTCGGCCCAGCCTCGGCCCAGCGTCTGCCAAACCTCCGCCGAACCTCTGCGCGGCCTCCACGCTTAGCCTCCACTCGCCCAGCCTCTTCCCAGCCTCCGCACAACCTCCGCCCAGCCTCCGCTCGCCCAGCCTCCGCCCAGCCTCTGCCCTGCCTCTGCCCAGCTTCGGCCCAGCCTCTTCCCAGCCTCCGCCCAGCCTCCGCCCAGCCTCCGCCCAGCCTCCGCCCAGCCTCCGCCCAGCCTCTGCCAAGCCTCTGCCAAGCCTCCGCCCAGCCTCGGCCCAGCCTCTGCCAAGCCTTCGCCGAGCCTCTGCGCAGCCTCTACGCGCCCAGCCTCCACTCGCCCAGCCTCCGCCCAGCCTCCGCACAACCTCCGCCCAGCCTCCGCTCGCCCAGCCTCCGCCCAGCCTCTGCCCAGCCTCTGCCCAGCTTCGGCCCAGCCTCTTCCCAGCCTCCGCCCAGCCTCCGCCCAGCCTCCGCCCAGCCTCCGCCCAGCCTCCGCCCAGCCTCTGCCAAGCCTCTGCCAAGCCTCCGCCCAGCCTCCGCCCAGCCTCCGCCCAGCCTCTTCCCAGCCTCCCGCCCAGCCTCCGCCCAGCCTCCGCCCAGCCTCTTCCCAGCCTCCGCCCAGCCTCCGCCCAGCCTCCGCCCAGCCTCCGCCCAGCCTCTGCCAAGCCTACGCCAAGCCTCCGCCCAGCCTCCGCCCAGCCTCCGCCCAGCCTCTTCCCAGCCTCCGCCCAGCCTCCGCCCAGCCTTTGCCAAGCCTCGGCCTAGCCTCGGCCCAGCCTCTGCCAGACCTCCGCCGAGCCTCTGCGTGGCCTCCACGCGCCCAGCCTCCGCTCGCCCAGCCTCCGCCCAGCCTTCGCACAACCTCCGCCCAGCCTCCGCTCGCCCAGCCTCCGCCCAGCCTCTGCCCAGTCTCTGCCCAGCTTCGGCCCAGCCTCCGCCCAGCCTCCGCCCAGCCTCCGCCCAGCCTCCGCCCAGCCTCCGCCCAGCCTCCGCCCAGCCTCTACCCAGCCTCCGCCCAGCCTCTGCCAAGCCTCTGCCAAGCCTCCGCCCAGCCTCGGCCCAGTCTCCGCCCAGTCTGCGCCCAGCCTCCGCCTAGTCTCCGCCCATCCAGCCTCCACCCAGCCGCCGCCCAGTCTCCACCCGGCCTCTGCCCAGCCTCTGCCCAGCCTCCGCCCAGCCTCAGCCCAGCCTCCGCCCAGTCTCCGCCCATCCAGCCTCCACCCAGCCTCCGCCCAGTCTCCATCCGGCCTCCACCCAGCCTCTGCGCAGCCTCCATGCGCCCAGCCTCCACTTTCCCAGCCTCCGCCCAGCCTCCGCCCAGCCGCCTCCGCCCAGCCTCCGCCCAGCCTCCGCCCAGCCTCCGCCCAGCCTTCGCCCAGCCTCTGCCAAGCCTCGGCCCAGCCTCGGCCCAGCGTCTGCCAAACCTCCGCCGAACCTCTGCGCGGCCTCCACGCTTAGCCTCCACTCGCCCAGCCTCTTCCCAGCCTCCGCACAACCTCCGCCCAGCCTCCGCTCGCCCAGCCTCCGCCCAGCCTCTGCCCTGCCTCTGCCCAGCTTCGGCCCAGCCTCTTCCCAGCCTCCGCCCAGCCTCCGCCCAGCCTCCGCCCAGCCTCCGCCCAGCCTCTTCCCAGCCTCCGCCCAGCCTCCGCCCAGCCTCCGCCCAGCCTCCGCCCAGCCTCTGCCAAGCCTACGCCAAGCCTCCGCCCAGCCTCCGCCCAGCCTCCGCCCAGCCTCTTCCCAGCCTCCGCCCAGCCTCCGCCCAGCCTTTGCCAAGCCTCGGCCTAGCCTCGGCCCAGCCTCTGCCAGACCTCCGCCGAGCCTCTGCGTGGCCTCCACGCGCCCAGCCTCCGCTCGCCCAGCCTCCGCCCAGCCTTCGCACAACCTCCGCCCAGCCTCCGCTCGCCCAGCCTCCGCCCAGCCTCTGCCCAGTCTCTGCCCAGCTTCGGCCCAGCCTCCGCCCAGCCTCCGCCCAGCCTCCGCCCAGCCTCCGCCCAGCCTCCGCCCAGCCTCCGCCCAGCCTCTACCCAGCCTCCGCCCAGCCTCTGCCAAGCCTCTGCCAAGCCTCCGCCCAGCCTCGGCCCAGTCTCCGCCAGTCTGCGCCCAGCCTCCGCCTAGTCTCCGCCCATCCAGCCTCCACCCAGCCGCCGCCCAGTCTCCACCCGGCCTCTGCCCAGCCTCTGCCCAGCCTCCGCCCAGCCTCAGCCCAGCCTCCGCCCAGTCTCCGCCCATCCAGCCTCCACCCAGCCTCCGCCCAGTCTCCATCCGGCCTCCACCCAGCCTCTGCGCAGCCTCCATGCGCCCAGCCTCCACTTTCCCAGCCTCCGCCCAGCCTCCGCCCAGCCGCCTCCGCCCAGCCTCCGCCCAGCCTCCGCCCAGCCTCCGCCCAGCCTTCGCCCAGCCTCTGCCAAGCCTCGGCCCAGCCTCGGCCCAGCGTCTGCCAACCTCCGCCGAACCTCTGCGCGGCCTCCACGCTTAGCCTCCACTCGCCCAGCCTCTTCCCAGCCTCCGCACAACCTCCGCCCAGCCTCCGCTCGCCCAGCCTCCGCCCAGCCTCTGCCCTGCCTCTGCCCAGCTTCGGCCCAGCCTCTTCCCAGCCTCCGCCCAGCCTCCGCCCAGCCTCCGCCCAGCCTCCGCCCAGCCTCCGCCCAGCCTCTGCCAAGCCTCTGCCAAGCCTCCGCCCAGCCTCGGCCCAGCCTCTGCCAAGCCTTCGCCGAGCCTCTGCGCAGCCTCTACGCGCCCAGCCTCCACTCGCCCAGCCTCCGCCCAGCCTCCGCACAACCTCCGCCCAGCCTCCGCTCGCCCAGCCTCCGCCCAGCCTCTGCCCAGCCTCTGCCCAGCTTCGGCCCAGCCTCTTCCCAGCCTCCGCCCAGCCTCCGCCCAGCCTCCGCCCAGCCTCCGCCCAGCCTCCGCCCAGCCTCTGCCAAGCCTCTGCCAAGCCTCCGCCCAGCCTCCGCCCAGCCTCCGCCCAGCCTCTTCCCAGCCTCCGCCCAGCCTCCGCCCAGCCTCCGCCCAGCCTCTTCCCAGCCTCCGCCCAGCCTCCGCCCAGCCTCCGCCCAGCCTCCGCCCAGCCTCTGCCAAGCCTCCGCCAAGCCTCCGCCCAGCCTCCGCCCAGCCTCCGCCCAGCCTCTTCCCAGCCTCCGCCCAGCCTCCGCCCAGCCTCCGCCCAGCCTCCGCCCAGCCTCTTTCCAGCCTCCGCCCAGCCTCCGCCCAGCCTCCGCCCAGCCTCCGCCCAGCCTCCGCCCAGCCTCTGCCAAGCCTCTGTCAAGCCTCTGCCAAGCCTCCGCCCAGCCTCGGCCCAGCCTCTGCCAAGCCTTCGCCGAGCCTCTGCGCGGCCTCCACGCGCCCAGCCTCCACTCGCCCAGCCTCCGCCCAGCCTCTGCCCAGCCTCTGCCTAGGTTCGGCCCAGCCTCTTCCCAGCCTCGGCCCAGCCTTGGCCCAGCCTCCGCCCAGCCTCCGCCCCGTCTCCGCTCGCCCAGCCTCTGCCCAGCCTCCGCCCAGCCTCCACCCAGCCTCCGGCCTGCCTCCGCCCAGCCTCTGTGCAACCTCTGCCCGCCCAGCCTGCCGCCGGTTTGCATTTGTGTGTCTGCTTGTATGGTTTAGCTGTTCGCGAGCCAAGCCTGGGGATGGCATTTCTGTGTGTGTGGTTACAGAGTGGTGCGCACGTTCTTGCGTGCCTTCCTGCTGCGTGTAAACCGGAGGCCCGGGCCGGGGTGACCCTTATAACGCCAGTGCATGATTGTCCTATTTATTGTTCTCCCCTTGCAAGGGGGACTTCCCTACTTCTATGCTCCCAGATGGAGCTGAGTAATGCAGCTAACTTGACAGGCTCAGATTTCAGCATCACTTCGCGCATGTTTAGGCTAAAGTCTAGGCCACTGCACGCTCGTGACTCGGTGTAGGCAGCACATTGCATCAGGACGTGGCGCTCATCCTCCACCTCATTGGCCGTACACAGTGGGCACGTCCTCTCCTCCCTAGGCCTCTCCCAGGCACGGTTCGCGGTGATTGGCCAGCAACATAAACGGAATCTCATCAAAAGCTTATGCTGTGCAACCGGTATGAATGCTCTACTGTGTTCGTGCAGGGTCGGCGGCGCGGACCCTAGTGCGCTTAGCCCCATCCAATGCTTGTGTTTGCACATGTGTATGCCGGGTTGCTTGCCGTCTGAAGGGATTTCTGGTCGACAGCGCGCCGGTCGCGACCCATCTGCACCCTCCTACCCAAACCTCCGAGTATCCAGCTTCTCTGAATTGCTACATTTGCATGTCCCCTGACTAGTTTAGTTTGGTTTAGCTTGGGCTGGTTTTTTGGGCTGAGCCCCCCCAGCGCAGCGTTCCAGGGGGGGGGGGCGAAGCCCCCAAGGAACACCCCTGTCCGTGCGTGGCTGCGTGGCTGCGTCGGCAAAACATAGCATACTGGCGCAAACCGCGACTGCTACGTATTAGTATTTGTTAATGCCTATTGCATGTAAATAGGTGGCAGGGAAAATTCGGGCGGAGCGAGAAGTGCCTTCGCGCGTCCATGGACAATTGACTTTCGCGAGGTCGCGAGGAAAGCATCCGGTGCCCGCTGATATGCAGTCTATAAGGCAAACTATGTTGGCGGCAAGCAAATGGGGGGGAGTATAATCGAAAGCTTTGAGCGACTTGCAGAGCCATGCCTGCCGACGCGCCAGAATGCCGAGAAGCCCCGACGTCGCCCCCGCCCCGCGCCTAGCCCTTTGAGCGTGGGGCGCCGGAGGGGTGTTGCCTATGGCAGGAGGCTAGAGAAAAGCTTGGGGTGTTTGGTAGCGTGCCAAGGCACGCACATGGATGGCGCGGGAAATCCCGCCCTGGCCCCACCCCGGGTGTCCCTAGGCACGCGCCTGTGCTTCGTAGGGGCATGGAGGCTCTGGAGCCGTTACATGCCCAATAGCTCCCAAGTGTACGGGGGCTCAGCCCATTTTCCAGCTGTACAAAGCTGACACCCCTTGTTTGGGCTGAGCCCCCCCAGCGCAGCGTTCCAGGGGGGGGGGGCGAAGCCCCCCAAGAACACCCCTGTCCGTGCGTGGCTGCGTGGCTGCGTGCGTCGGCAAAACATAGCATACTGGCGCAAAACGCGACTGCTACGTATTACGATTTGCTAATGCCTATTGCATGTAAATAGGCGGCAGGAAAAATTCGGGCGGAGCGAGAAGTGCCTTCGCGCGTCCATGGATAATTGACTTTCGCGAGGTCGCGAGGAAAGCATCCGGTGCCCGCTGATATGCAGTCTATAAGGCAAACTATGTCGGCGGCAAGCAAAGCGGGGATGTATATCGGACGTTTTGAGCGACTTGCCGAGCCAATGCCTGCCGACGCGCCAGAATGCCGAGAAGCCCCGAGGTCGCCCCCGCCCCGCGCCTGGCCCTTTGAGCGTGGGACGCCGGGGAGGTGTTGCCTATGGCAGGAGGCTTAAGAAAGTCTTGGGGTGTTTGGTAACGTGCCAAGGCACGCACATGGATGGCGCGGGAAATCCCGTCCGGGCCCCAACCTGCGTGTCCCTAGCCATGCGCCTGTGCTTCGTAGGGGCATGACGGGTCTGACGGGGCCGTTACATGCCTACTACCTCCCAATCGTACGGGGGCTCAGCCCATTTTCCAGCTGTACAAAGCTGACACCCCTTGTCGCAAACCGCCGCGGCACACCCATCCTTTTTTTTTGTTGTGTGTGGTTACAGAGTGGTGTGCACGTTCTTGCGTGCCTTCCTGCTGCGTGTAAACCGGAGGCCCGGGCCGGGGTGACCCTTATAACGCCAGTGCATGATTGTCCTATTTATTGTTCTCCCCTTGCAAGGGGGACTTCCCTACTTCTATGCTCCCAGATGGAGCTGAGTAATGCAGCTAACTTGACAGGCTCAGATTTCAGCATCACTTCGCGCAAGTCTAGGCCACTGCACGCTCGTGACTCGGTGTAGGCAGCACATTGCATCAGGACGTGGCGCTCATCCTCCACCTCATTGGCCGTACACAGTGGGCACGTCCTCTCCTCCCTAGGCCTCTCCCAGGCACGGTTCGCGGTGATTGGCCAGCAACATAAACGGAATCTCATCAAAAGCTTATGCTGTGCAACCGGTATGAATGCTCTACTGTGTTCGTGCAGGGTCGGCGGCGCGGACCCTAGTGCGCTTAGCCCCATCCAATGCTTGTGTTTGCACATGTGTATGCCGGGTTGCTTGCCGTCTGAAGGGAATGCGTGCGGGTCCGCTACCAGCCTCTCGTGCTCCCACGCCCTCGTCAAATGGCCCCTGAAGGTAGATAAGATAGGTCCATCGGGTAGGACCGTGCTTGCCCTCCACTCCTCTCTGGACTCGTGTGTGCCTGGCCAATGCCACGCGTCGACACCCTGTGCCGCCACAAAACGGAACAGCCGCGCGCACCACCCGTCACCCATTGGATTCGCCCATGCCTCCCGTGCCTCGTCGACTAGTGCATCAAAAGCCAGACTTCTGTTTTGCGCGGAAATCCTATTGTAAAAACCCAAACATTGTTTGGCTATGAAAAAGTGCAGCGGCAGTTGGGCCAGCTCCGCAAACAGGAGACGGTGTGACGGTTTGGCTGCTCCCACTGTCTGTCGCATGTATTGGACCTGCAGCTTTACGGCCTCGTCACGCAAACATGCCTCAAATGCGCCCTGTGCTAGGTTGTTCCTGTCATTCCTCCTGGGTGGCGGTCCTCCGTCTAGCATCTCTACTAGCACGTCGGGACCCCATACCTCACATCCGTAGGCAAGGATGGATCGGATTTGCACGTCGAAACACCTCATGCGAATATCTGGTGCGAAAATGCGTAAACGGTTCAATCTAGTGTTAAGCCCACACATGGCTCTCCTTGCTGACTCGCAGAGTGTCTCCCTGCAGCTGACGAAGGCCCTACCCGGACCGTACACTAGTCCAAGATAGCGCGCCTTGTCCATCGCAGGGATGGGCTGCCCTGCTAGCTTTAAACCCTGGCATCCGCTGCACACAGTGCTGGCCGTTACTTCGCTGGCTGCAAAAACCAGCCTCTCACACTTGGTAACGTTTGCCTTCATGCCAAAAGCTAGGCAGAACGTGTCTACTAATGATAGCAAGTGGCGCATCCGCTCAGGGGTGGTGGCCAGCAGGGAAACATCATCCGCGTACATCAGCAGTGACACCTTTTTGCCATTCATCTCAGGTGCACCTGTGGCTTCGTCCGTATCTTCCGAATCAATGTACTCTGCTAAGGTTTCTATAAAGAGGCCGAAAAGCTCTGTGCTAAGCGGGCAGCCCTGCTTGACCCCTTGCGTGGTTGCGAAGGGGGCACTGTGCTTACCCCCGGCCTTCACTACCATCATCACTCTCTCGTACGCTTTTTTCAAAGCCGCCAACATCTCACCCGTTACCCCGCGTTCCTCCAGTCTCATCCAAATTAATGGTCGTGGGACCTTGTCGAAAGCCTTTTCAAAATCAATTTGTACGACAATGAGGGGGGTGGTGGCGCCAGCACGCGTGTGCTTGTTGATGAGATGCCTTAGGACAAAAAGATGGTGCGTTGTGCCGTACTTCCTCCTGAATCCGGCCTGAGCCGTGTGCCTCCACTCAAACTCCTCCCCGGCATTCGCCAGCCTCTCTAGAAGGATCGATGCATAGCACTTTGCGAGGGCGCCCCCTACTGCAATGCCCCGGTAATTACCAGGCGCCTGCACGTCACCTTTCCGCTTGTAAATTGGTGTCAAAACAGTTGTAGTAAATTGCTCAGGATAAGCCCCTTCGCTCCAGATTTTATTAAACAACACGTGCACCAGCGGTGCAACTCTATTGAGTGCCGGTGTCGGCGGTTCAGTGGTGGGGTCGCCCGGTTTTACCGCGTACTTGTAGCACTCAGACGGTACCTTCTCTAAGCCAGCTGCCTTGCCGTTGGGCAGCCTTGCTAGTGCGCGTGTTACCTCATCAAGGGTAATCTCGCTATTCAACATCTCGTGCAGACACGTACGGTCAGCCGCAAAAAGATCTTCGGACATCCTCCCACCCGAACCCAAAATGCAGTGGGCGGCTGCTGGGCATCCCCCGCCTGCGCCGTCGTTTAGTAGGGTCGCAAAATGATCCCGAAACCCATCGGCCGTGACTGGGCACTGCTCCTTAGTCCGTCCCTCAATCATCCTCCACAGCAGTCGGGCGTCTGCGCGGCAGCGTGCCACCTTCTCCCTCATCTCCTGGGTGTCGTGCGCGGCCCTGGCCCTTCGCTTCGCCCGGTCATAGGATGCCCTGGCTGCGCGGAAGTTTTGCCACACCTCTCCTTCTCGTACCACTGGACACCCCAGCGCTAGCTTTGCTTGCACAAACACCGTACGCGCCGCAGCACACTCTTCGTTCCACCATGGAGTCTCCTGCTCCCGTAGGTTGGCCGGTCGTGTGGGACCGAAAGCCTTTTCTAATGCATCGTACAAACATGTGCCTAAGGCTTCGACCGCTTCGGTGGTGCTGATGCCACCCTCCTCCGCGCAAAGTGCCACCTTAATCTGTTCGATTTTCCCTACAACTGGCGAACCGTCCGCCTTGAACAAGCCACTGAACAAGTGCTTCTTCTGTACGTCAAACTCTGTGCGCTTCTTTGCGGGACGTGTGCGGCTCGCTGTGGCTTCCTGCCCTTCGACCTCCAAGCCCAGTGTCAACGTGACCGGCCGATGATCACTCGCTTCCTTCAATCCGCCGTGCCTCCACTTTAGAATCTCGCCCACTTTCAAAGCCACCACCTTCGGGAATAGGGTCGGTGACGCCACACAGAGATCAATCATGCTGCCACCTGCGTCGCCCTTTGGGAAAGTAATGTGACCTGCTGCATCTCCCGGCGCCCTTCCATCCTTGGCATTGTGGATACCAGACCACAATTCCAACCTGCGACTCCGTCGCTTGGGTGTGTGCCTGGGGTCCAGGTGTGGACCTGACATGGGTGCTTGCACCTGGCCCATGCCCAAAACATACTCCAGCCCCTCCCCCGCATGCAAACATCAACGCCCGGCCCTGCCCTCTTGCATACAACCCTTGCGGCCCCTCCTGTCCCAACAATCTCGCCACTGCCTGGCCCCGGCCTTCGTAATGTCGGACATGTGTAAGTGCAACTTGAATGAATACAGCGATGTTGGCGCAAGCGTAGCGGCGCCGATAGCACCACACGGCCTCAGCATCCGCACCCGTTCCCCGTTCCGGCCCGACCTGTCGCAGCGCTCATGCGGTGTGCGCTTGCATGGGGTGCGCAGTTGTATGGTGTGCGCGCGTTACAAGCAATGTTTAAGCATGAATGAATGGGATTCAATTGGCTCAGGTTTGGCGGATCCGTAATAAGCAATACTGTCCCCGATATCGCGGGCCCGTGCTCGCGGGCCGTGGGGCAGCCCCCGTCAGCTGGCGATGGCGCAGCACGGTCCGGCACTCCGCACGCTGGCGTTGGCGCGGCGGCCGCAGTGGCGAGCCTTCGGGTTTAACCTAACCCCAACCCAAAACCTAAAGCCTTGCCCAGCGGCCGCCGTATGCCCCCGGCTATCGTCGCCTGACCCGTCCTCACGGCGCAGCCACTGCCCGGCACCCGCGCCCGTACCGGCGCCGTTGCCGCAGGAGGGGCGTCTCCCCCGACCCCGCTCTCCAGCAAGGCTCGGAAGGTCGGCGGCGGAAGGCAGCCATGGTGCCGGCGCCAGCGGCGACCGTGGTGCGTGCGCGTCCACCGGCACCGCGGCTTCCACTGCCGCCGCCACCTTTAACGCCTCCTGGGCGATGCCGGCGGGCCTGCCGCCACGCTGATGCATCCGCGGTCGGCTTTGGGGCGGCGCAGCACCCAGGACGCTGACGGACTCGATGAGGCGTCTGCCGCCCAGCGCGCGGACAACCGCCGTCAGGGCGCGGGCTCTGGCCTGGGGGCTGGTTTCCTGCTGGCGCCGGCTGTCCTTCTGTGGTGGCATCTGCGCCTGGGCGCGGGACTGGGTGGCGGCCCTCCCGTGTGCCCGCGGGGCCTGGTGCCACAGCTAGGTACCGGCGCGAGCGGAGTTGTTGCAATCTATTATTGGCCCCTATAGTGCGCTGACCCGGTTTGGCGGCGTGGTGGTGCGTGTGTGCTGCGTTTGGCTGTCGGACCCCATCGTGGTCACGTGCATTTCACCGGCAACCACCGGCGCAGCTGCAGCGGGTTACGGGATGTTACGGTTGCACGAAGGGTTACTGTCTGGGTTTCGCCCCCGCCCGTGCTGTGCGCGTGCCTGTTGTGAGTGTGTGTCGTGCCATTTCCAGACCATGTGCGGACGTTCTGTCGTGAGCAACTCCAGCTAGTGGGAAGCGGTCACTCCTTGCCAGGTTGGCCCGTGCATTGCTGGAAGCCCGCGGTTGGTTGCGGGAGTGACGCGCGAGCGATGCCACGTGCGGATTCGACGCATTCACGTGCAGTTCTACTGCGCTGCTGAGTCGCTGATTCAGGAGGAGCGTTTGCGCTTGGAGTTATTGTCGCGCCTGCTTAGCTGTGCTGCTGTTGCTGGACGGGCCTGAATCGCGAGCATGGGCCTGACGTTTTGGCGGGCGCCACGATCTAGTCTTAAGCCCAACACCGAGCCTCACTCGGTGTTGTGGCGATGCACTTCTTCTTCCAGCTGTCTGTAGCGTAATCCTATTTTAAACTGGACTGATCACCCAAACGTGTAGCTCAAATCAACGGATATCCCAAGTCATACAGGATTACAGAGTGCTTTCGCGCAACCCCTCCTTCTGGAGGTACCGTTCAGCCACACAGCCGCCGTCCTGTGTGTGCGTCTCTGCCAGCTTACCACAACCACAACCCAGTGCCCGCTCGGCTGGTCCACCGAGCGCCCAAAGCTTGGGGTCCGCATCGACAGGGAGTTACTGACAGCTACGCGCTCGTGCAGCCGGGCCAGCTTCTCCCACGCCTGCGGAGCGCGCCTTGCATCGCCACAACCTCCGACTGCTCTTCTCGCTGAGCGGTCGCGTTGGACCGCGACATCGCCGACCATTCCGCTGCTAATTACCGCATCCGCCTCGCGGGACTTACTGCGTTCTATTTGCGAGCACCTGCTGCTCAACATTTGCTATTCGGGCGATCAAACGGGATCGAGAGGGCCGGTCACACTCCTGACTTCCGCGACTCACTCGCGGTTTCGCCCGTGTGCCCTGGCCTCGTGTGAGCCCGCGCAGGCTCACCTCGTGTGAGCCCGCGCAGGCTCACCCCTGACTTCACCCGGCAGCGAAGGCGTGTGGCCACCGCTTGGCCCGCGGCGTCCCGCCGAGCAGGCCATTGCGTCGCGGCCGCCAACCTGGCGACACACGGGGGGCGCCGCAACACGTACGCTTACTGCTGCCGGCGGGGGTAAGTCTCCGCCAACAGTCGCCGCCTCCACTGGTGCCCGCTTCGGCCAGCTTGGGCCCACCGTCATCGTTCCGCCGTCTATCCGGACTTCATGACGGAAGCTGCGCCGCTGCTATCTCCCGCGTCGATACCGCCTCCGCGGGCATGATGAAACCAGCCACGCCAGCGGCGACTGTGCACGGCATCGTGCCATCGCTGGCTCCACGTTCTACCACCTCTCCCGCCACCGCCTCCGCTTCAGCCCCTGGCCTTCCCCTCTCTCTCGCCTCCTACTCCCCCAACGTGCACGGCTCGTCTGACATGGTCAACGCAGTCGCCGTTGGACTGGGCCCTTCTCCTGCTTCTCCTCTTCCTCTGCCTCCTCTCAGTGCCGCCATCTCCTCGTTTCGCCTGCACCGCGGCATCTTCTCCACGACCGCCTCCGCAGCTGCCGTCCCCTCTCATCCTGCAACGTCACCAACGGCCACGCCGTCCTCCGGAAGCCTCGAAGCGTCAGCTGCCGTCCTACAGGCACGCGCCTCGGCCGCTCCCCTCGCCTCCGTCACTCCCGACGTCACCACCCTCACCGCCGACACGCAGCCTCCTTTCGCATCTGCCCCAGCTGCGACAGTCACCGTGCCGCGTCCGCCTCCGGAACCACCCCCAGCACCTGCTGCACGCCATCGGCGCTGACCTTCACCGCCGCTGACCCTGCAGCCAGCGCCGCCACCTCCCGGCGCCCTTGGCTTCTCCCCTAACCTCTAGGCGTCGCGGGCGCCTCCGCCGCGCGCCGCCTCGTGCCACCACGCCGCCTCGCGCCTCTCCGCCTGCCTCCGCCTGCCTCCGCCTGCCTCCGCCGCCACCGGCGCCTGTACCGCCACCGGCGCCTATACTGCCTACCCGCCTGCTCCTTCATCCCCTGCTCCTCACCTCCGTCACCGCCGTCGTCGCCGGCTTCCTCACCTCCTGTGCCGCCACCGCCCGTCCGACTTCTCCAACCCTTCACGCGCCTCCTCTCCCGCCTCTTTCCTGGTGCCTCTTCTGGTGCCGCTCCCGTCCGCCGTCTCTGCGCCGCCCTGCGCCGCATCTCCAACTTCCGTGTGTGTGGTTACAGAGCGGTGCGCACGTTCTTGCGTGCCTTCCTGCTGCGTGTAAACCGGAGGCCCGGGCCGGGGTGACCCTTATAACGCCAGTGCATGATTGTCCTATTTATTGTTCTCCCCTTGCAAGGGGGACTTCCCTACTTCTATGCTCCCAGATGGAGCTGAGTAATGCAGCTAACTTGACAGGCTCAGATTTCAGCATCACTTCGCGCATGTTTAGGCTAAAGTCTAGGCCACTGCACGCTCGTAACTCGGTGTAGGCAGCACATTGCATCAGGACGTGGTGCTCATCCTCCACCTCATTGGCCGTACACAGTGGGCACGTCCTCTCCTCCCTAGGCCTCTCCCAGGCACGGTTCGCGGTGATTGGCCAGCAACATAAACGGAATCTCATCAAAAGCTTATGCTGTGCAACCGGTATGAATGCTCTACTGTGTTCGTGCAGGGTCGGCGGCGCGGACCCTAGTGCGCTTAGCCCCATCCAATGCTTGTGTTTGCACATGTGTATGCCGGGTTGCTTGCCGTCTGAAGGGAATGCGTGCGGGTCCGCTACCAGCCTCTCGTGCTCCCACGCCCTCGTCAAATGGCCCCTGAAGGTAGATAAGATAGGTCCATCGGGTAGGACCGTGCTTGCCCTCCACTCCTCTCTGGACTCGTGTGTGCCTGGCCAATGCCACGCGTCGACACCCTGTGCCGCCACAAAACGGAACAGCCGCGCGCACCACCCGTCTCCCATTGGATTCGCCCATGCCTCCCGTGCCTCGTCGACTAGTGCATCAAAAGCCAGACTTCTGTTTTGCGCGGAAATCCTATTGTAAAAACCCAAACATTGTTTGGCTATGAAAAAGTGCAGCGGCAGTTGGGCCAGCTCCGCAAACAGGAGACGGTGTGACGGTTTGGCTGCTCCCACTGTCTGTCGCATGTATTGGACCTGCAGCTTTACGGCCTCGTCACGCAAACATGCCTCAAATGCGCCCTGTGCTAGGTTGTTCCTGTCATTCCTCCTGGGTGGCGGTCCTCCGTCTAGCATCTCTACTAGCACGTCGGGGCCCCATACCTCACATCCGTAGGTAAGGATGGATCGGATTTGCACGTCGAAACACCTCATGCGAATATCTGGTGCGAAAATGCGTAAACGGTTCAATCTAGTGTTAAGCCCGCACATGGCTCTCCTTGCTGACTCGCAGAGTGTCTCCCTGCAGCTGACGAAGGCCCTACCCGGACCGTACACTAGTCCAAGATAGCGCGCCTTGTCCACCGCAGGGATGGGCTGCCCTGCTAGCTTTAAACCCTGGCATCCGCTGTACACAGTGCTGGCCGTTACTTCGTTGGCTGCAAAAACCAGCCTCTCACACTTGGTAACGTTTGCCTTCATGCCAAAAGCTAGGCAGAACGTGTCTACTAATGATAGCAAGTGGCGCATCCGCTCAGGGGTGGTGGCCAGCAGGGAAACATCATCCGCGTACATCAGCAGTGACACCTTTTTGCCATTCATCTCAGGTGCACCTGTGGCTTCGTCCGTATCTTCCGAATCAATGTACTCTGCTAAGGTTTCTATAAAGAGGCCGAAAAGCTCTGTGCTAAGCGGGCAGCCCTGCTTGACCCCTTGCGTGGTTGCGAAGGGGGCACTGTGCTTACCCCCGGCCTTCACTACCATCATCACTCTCTCGTACGCTTTTTTCAAAGCCGCCAACATCTCACCCGTTACCCCGCGTTCCTCCAGTCTCATCCAAATTAATGGTCGTGGGACCTTGTCGAAAGCCTTTTCAAAATCAATTTGTACGACAATGAGGGGGGTGGTGGCGCCAGCACGCGTGTGCTTGTTGATGAGATGCCTTAGGACAAAAAGATGGTGCGTTGTGCCGTACTTCCTCCTGAATCCGGCCTGAGCCGTGTGCCTCCACTCAAACTCCTCCCCGGCATTCGCCAGCCTCTCTAGAAGGATCGATGCATAGCACTTTGCGAGGGCGCCCCCTACTGCAATGCCCCGGTAATTACCAGGCGCCTGCACGTCACCTTTCCGCTTGTAAATTGGTGTCAAAACAGTTGTAGTAAATTGCTCAGGATAAGCCCCTTCGCTCCAGATTTTATTAAACAACACGTGCACCAGCGGTGCAACTCTATTGAGTGCCGGTGTCGGCGGTTCAGTGGTGGGGTCGCCCGGTTTTACCGCGTACTTGTAGCACTCAGACGGTACCTTCTCTAAGCCAGCTGCCTTGCCGTTGGGCAGCCTTGCTAGTGCGCGTGTTACCTCATCAAGGGTAATCTCGCTATTCAACATCTCGTGCAGACACGTACGGTCAGCCGCAAAAAGATCTTCGGACATCCTCCCACCCGAACCCAAAATGCAGTGGGCGGCTGCTGGGCATCCCCCGCCTGCGCCGTCGTTTAGTAGGGTCGCAAAATGATCCCGAAACCCATCGGCCGTGACTGGGCACTGCTCCTTAGTCCGTCCCTCAATCATCCTCCACAGCAGTCGGGCGTCTGCGCGGCAGCGTGCCACCTTCTCCCTCATCTCCTGGGTGTCGTGCGCGGCCCTGGCCCTTCGCTTCGCCCGGTCATAGGATGCCCTGGCTGCGCGGAAGTTTTGCCACACCTCTCCTTCTCGTACCACTGGACACCCCAGCGCTAGCTTTGCTTGCACAAACACCGTACGCGCCGCAGCACACTCTTCGTTCCACCATGGAGTCTCCTGCTCCCGTAGGTTGGCCGGTCGTGTGGGACCGAAAGCCTTTTCTAATGCATCGTACAAACATGTGCCTAAGGCTTCGACCGCTTCGGTGGTGCTGATGCCACCCTCCTCCGCGCAAAGTGCCACCTTAATCTGTTCGATTTTCCCTACAACTGGCGAACCGTCCGCCTTGAACAAGCCACTGAACAAGTGCTTCTTCTGTACGTCAAACTCTGTGCGCTTCTTTGCGGGGCGTGTGCGGCTCGCTGTGGCTTCCTGCCCTTCGACCTCCAAGCCCAGTGTCAACGTGACCGGCCGATGATCACTCGCTTCCTTCAATTCGCCGTGCCTCCACTTTAGAATCTCGCCCACTTTCAAAGCCACCACCTTCGGGAATAGGGTCGGTGACGCCACACAGAGATCAATCATGCTGCCACCTGCGTCGCCCTTTGGGAAAGTAATGTGACCTGCTGCATCTCCCGGCGCCCTTCCGTTCAAAAGTACTAGTCCTTGCGAACGGCACATGCGCCCTAGGTACTCCCCGAAACAGTTTATTTGGGCATCCTCGGATGCTCTCACTGGGAGCCCCGCGTAGTCTGCAGTACAGGGCATATCTGACGTGGAACCACCCCCTAGTGCTACGTCCTCCAGCGCCTCGAGCTGTGCTAGATCCGGTACGTCAATGATGCTTGTTGAGATGCGTGCGTTCAGATCACCAATAATTAGCACTTCTTCTCCGCTTTGCCGTAGCTCGAGGATCGACTGTTGTAGTCTGCTGAATACAGACTCGGCCGTGGCTTCCCGTGCTGTCCGCGTCTTTCCGCCCTCCCTGTAAACCCGCGAGGTTTCTGGCGCTAGGTAACAACAAGCTAACAACACACTGCAACCTTCATTTGATTTGATACGCATCCACACAATTTCGCACCCCGTGAGATGGATGTCCGTCTTGACATGCGAAACGCCGCCCGCTAGGCACTCCCGTACATACACAGCAACGCCTCCAAAATCTGACCGCGTGGCCTCCTGGGACCTATGTGCACGGACAACTGTGTAACCGTCTAGCTCGATTGATTGGTCCGGTACCCAGTTCGTGAGGTGCGCTTCCGAAATAATGATAATGTCGTGTGAACGTGCAACAGTGCCTATCCCGCGGTCGTGCAGCTTGCATGCCCCAGCGGTGACCAGCCCATGGGCATTCCATGCGAAAATGCTGATGCCACCCCGGCCCCCGCCTCCCTATGAATCAGTCTCGCCTGTGGTCCCCAAGGCGTCGTACGCATTGTGCTGCTGGTTGTGGCCGCCGCCGCTGTGACCTCCGCGGCTTGGCAAGTGGCTTCTGCCGCCAGCACTCCCACCCCCGCGGCCACTGCGCCCCCCACCTCGTCCTCCGTTTCCGCCGGCCTGATGCCCTCCTGCTCCCTCGCGCCCGCGTCCGCCTTTGGCCTTACACGGCGTGAAGCCCTCCTCATCGACGCGGTTGCCGTACTGGTCACAGAGAACAGTAGTGTGGCCGCGCGCATCGGCGGCTGTGCGAGCCGGCGACTCCATCACCACGTCCTCCGTAGCAGCGTGGGGGTTGCTGCCTGCTGGCGCGGCGCTGCTGCCCGCTGGCGCGGCGCTGCTGCCCACGGGCGCGACGCTGCTGCCCGCGGGCGCGGCGCTGCTGCCCGCGGGCATGACGCTGCTGCCCGCGGGCGCGACGCTGCTGCCCGCGGGCGCGACGCTGCTGCCCGCGGGCGCGGCGCTGCTGCCCGCTGGCGCGGCGCTGCTGCCCGCGGGCGCGGCGCTGCGGCTTGGGGCCGTGGCACCGCCCGCCTCCACCACCTTACCGCTGGCCTTTACCTGGCGCTGCCTGGGGTCTCGTGCGCGCAGCGGCTCCCCGTGTGTGGGTAGCGCTGGCCAGCTAGCCGCGAGGACCTCCGGTGCTGTGGTGGCTTCGCTCGCCTTGCTGGGCTTGCCCCGCCGCGACAGCTCTGCGCTTTGCGGCGTGAAGCGAACCGCCCGCTTTTCCCCTACAGGCTGTGCCGCCGCCGGTGTAAACTTCGGCTGCGGGAATCCCTGGGACTGTTGCTGCGGCGATGCCGCGGCGACGTGTGCCCAGGTCACCTGCGTCTGCGCCGTAGGCTGTCCGAATGGGAATCCTTGCGCGTGCGGGGCGGGCTGTTGCATGTACGGCTGCTGGGGCTGCACATGTGCGTACATGGGCACGTGCCCGGGGAAGCCCCCGTGGAATTGCGGCATGAGCCCGTGACCCATGTGCTGTTGCGGCGGCGGTGGTGGCGGCGGTGTCTGCACTGTCATCCCCTGCTGCTGCTGCTGCTGCTGCTGCGGCTGCTGCTGGGGCGGCGGCGGTGCATAGGGCGGCCCGTAGGCCGTCTGCTGGGGTCCGTAGACCGACTGCTGGTGCCCGTAGGCCGACTGCGGGGCCCCGGGGGGCCCGTAGACCGACTGCTGGTGCCCGTAGGCTGACTGCGGGGGCCCGTAAGCCGACTGCGGGGGCGCGGGGGGCCCGTAGGCCGACTGCTGGTGCCCGTAAGCCGCCTGTGTGTGTCCGTAGGCCGACTGCGGGGGCCGTGGCGGCGGAGGGGGCCGTACCACGGCACACCCGCCTCTGGCCTGCGCGTCTGCCGTGTGACCGCTCCTCCACTCCACTTCCTCTTCGCCGCCTCTCCTGCCATGCACACCTCCGCCACCGCTGATGCCGTCTCGTCCTCTTCTGCCACCTGCCCGGTGCTGCCTCCATCACCTCCGTCTCGGCATAGCCTACGCCTCCGCCCCTCCTCCTGTGCGTCACCGGCCTCCACTTCCTCCGCTGCCATGACGTTCCCGCCATCTCCATCGCCTCCACCGCCAATCCAACCGTCTCCGCCTCGCACCTTCTCTGCCTCTCGCCGCCGCCGCCTCCTACGCCTCCGTTCCCACCGCCGTCTCCCGTCTCCGCCTCCGTCTCCCATGTCCGTCGTCAACCCTGAGCGCCCCGCAGCGCGCACCCAGCCGCCGCTCGCCAGCGCCGCACCGGTTCCGACCGCAGCTTGTGCCTCGCGGCATTCTGCCTTGGCCCGGACACAACCGCCGTCGCCCGCAACGCCTGTTGCGCTTCGCTCTGCGGCTCCACCGTCTCCATGTCGCGCCGTGCTGCCACCTCAAGACCGAAGACTCAAGACCAACGCCTGCGCCGGATCCCTATCTGCGGGGGGCTCGCGCCACCAGGGCCGGGTGTCCCTCTTGGGGGGCATGAAAGCCATCTATGGCTGAACAGCGCATGCGCGTGGACTGGGTGAAGGTTTTACGTGTCGTGCTTGCACTGGCTGACAAACGATCATTGATTACATTAGGCATGCATGTGTGTCTACATTTGTTTCGTGTTAGATTGCTTGAGCTAGCGTGTGTTGTGTATTGGGCAGCGGCACCGGCTCAACATTCCAACCATGCCGTTGCTTGCAGCCCCGGACATGGTTGTGGGGGGGACTTCCCACCCTGGTGCCGCTGGATGAGGAGAACAGGATTGGGGCCCGTCAGCTGTCGGACCCCATCGTGGTCACGTGCATTTCACCGGCAACCACCGGCGCAGCTGCAGCGGGTTACGGGATGTTTACGGTTGCACGAGGGGTTACTGTCTGGGTTTCGCCCCCGCCCGTGCTGTGCGCGTGCCTGTTGTGAGTGTGTGTCGTGCCATTTCCAGACCATGTGCGGGCGTGGATGAGCAGAACAGGATTGGGGCCCGTCATGGCCTTGAGCCGGCTTTGGGTTGTGGCGGCAGGGTTGCTGCTGCCCGAGTTCCCCAGTTTGCGTGGGGCCTGTGGCCCGGTGTGCTGCGGTCTGGTGCGTGTGTGCCTGCGCGTGGTCGTGCGCCTGCGGTGGTTTCCGTGGGTTGCGCGGGACTGCTTTGAGGCTGGGTCGGTGAGCGCCACCGTGGCGGTGTGCGTGCGTTCTTGGCGGTCGGGTCGCCGCTGCTTGTGCTCCTTGGCCTGTTTGGGGTCCGGAGCCCGGTTTGTGTGGTGCCGTGGTGGTGCGGGTGTGCCGGCGTCCTGTTGTGTGGGCGATTTTGGGGGTTCGCGGCCCGCACCCGCACCCGCACCCGCACCCGCACCCGCACCCGCACCCGCACCCGCACCCGCACCCGCACCCGCACCCGCACCCGCACCCGCACCCGCACCCGCACCCGCACCCGCGAAATGTTATGAGAAATGTCAGAAGTGTCAAGAGAAATGTCAAGAGCAACATCATCAAGTCACGCGAGAGGAATTGCGAAATGTGCGCTGTCAGTCCTGTGCTTTCATTCCTTAAGTAAGGGCAAGTAAGGGGGTCTGCAGTGATGCAGCTGAGTAGTGATCGGCCTGTCGTTAACAATTTGAATATTGATTTTCCTGACAATCCAAAGCATTGATTGAAACAGTTTGCGCCATCTCCCATAAGCATTTGTGCAATTAAGAACCCCATAAAAGGTCGCCGGCAGATTATGGCCCCACTTTCATGCGACTCCGCACTCTGCATGCAGCTGGAGCAAAGCAGGAACGTGAACCGCGAATATATCCATGAGTTCGAAGCACCTCAACGCCAGCATTAGGGGAAGGGCGGGAGTAGAGACAATTTCATAGAACACTGGCTTTGGCACTGCCAATAAAATTGTGACATAGTTGTTGTGTAGTCATACCTATTGCAGTCCTATTCATGGATTGATTCCAAGCGTCAGATGGATTCCAAGCGTTATCGATACAATTTTGTGTGTTTCTTTTAGTATTGAGTACTGTATGCCAACGTTTCGTCTGCGTAGTTCACTTTAGAGGGGTCGTGGTCAAGTAGTCCGCAAATCAGGCCACCGCATGCCATGATCATCCAAGTCCCTGCTTTGCAAGGGACCTTCTAGTAGAAAGGAGGAAGCCGGCGCTGGAGGCCGTAGAAGCTGGAGGGGTCTGAGTGACGTCGCTTCGAGCAACCTGGGAGACGAGCTGCTTGAATACCTAGACATGCCGGGTTTCGTGCGATCTGCTGCGTGTTTTCCAGAAGCGCGCGCTTGCGAGGATGATAGCACTAATAATTTTGGAGCAGCTTTGGCAGCCCTGTGCCGCGATGAGGGGGTGGGCGTTCTCAATGGCAGAGTCAGAGGAGATCTGACGGGTAAGGTGACTTTCCCGACAGAGAACGGTGGGGGTAGCACTATAGACTTATACGTATGTTCCTCGGGTCTGCTGGACAGATGCCAACACATGCAGGTGTGGGACCTCCCACACAGGATGAGCGGTGCTAGAGTCACCGACCACAAGCCGGTCACACTGGTACTATCCCCGTACATCATCGGGAGAGACGGGCGAAGGGGAGGCCCTCAATCTGAGAGAAGGAGAATCGAATTCAATAAGCGCATGACTGACTGCTATGCTGATCTGTTTGCGGAAGGAACGCATGTCCGTAATGAACTAGCAGGATTGGAAAATGAGCTTGCCGATCACACGAGTGGCATCAGCACCACGCAAGGGGTTGAGCGGCTAGCGCAGCTACTACGTAGATGCATGATGAAGGCTTGGAGAAATTCCGGGCAAAGCCGGCCGCCATGTGGAGGTGGGCAAGACGCCCCATGGTGGAGCGCGGCATGTGGGGAGCATAGGCGTGGCGTGTTGGAGTTGACAGCGACTGCCAAGGGCAAAAGTAGGGACGGGCCAGAATACGCTGCCCTAAGGGAGGCGAGGCGTGTTTACAACAGAGTAAAGCGCGAGGCCAAGGCTAGTTACGAGCATCAGGCGCTGCGCGGACATGCCGAGGCATGCCGCACAAACCCCCGCAAGCTCTGGCAGCTGTTGAAGGGTGGGCAGGCAGGCGAGTGTCCGCTTGAGGATGTTGAAGAGTGGAGTACTTATTTCGATGGCCTTTATAATGCAGGCTTGCACGAGCGCACCAGCGACGCGGAGGCCAGGGTAGTAGAAATCTTGAGCTACGTAAACGGTATTGGCAGGCAGGGATCAACGCAGACGCTTCTAGGCTGTGCTGCCGTCGCAGAACGTACACGGCAGGCTGACGAGGTGCTTAACGCAAGCTTTACGCAAGACGAGGTGCACTATGCGGTTGGCAAAATGGGCAACAATAAGTCGTGTGGGCCAGAAGAGGCGCCCAGTGAATGCTACAAGAAATGCACCTACCGCACGGAGGGGGAAAACCCCACCACGGCCAACGCCATTATACCAGCCCTTACGGCTTTGATGGAGCGCATTAGGATGCTAGGTGATTACCCTGCGCAGTTTGAGGAATCACACCTCACGCCGGTGTACAAGAAGAAGGGAGAAGCTGGGGATCGTACGAACTACCGAGGCATAGCAGTGGGAGGCACGCTGGCTAAGTGCTACGCCGCCCTCAACCAGGCACGGCTCGCACAGTTTGGCGACGTTACGGAGGGAAGGCATCGCTGTCAGGCGGCTTTCAGGGCTGGGTACAGCACAGCCCACCATCTGTTCGCGCTGCGGCACATTACGCATAAGCACAGTGCTATCGGGGCAAAACCGCTGTTTGTTTGTCAGATTGATTTTGAGAAGGCGTTCGACAAAGTGCCTAGATGGGTGCTTTGGCAACGACTGGCTGAGCGAGGGGTGAGCGGGCACATGTTGACGGTGCTAGAGAGATGCTATCAGAAGGTCTGCCTAAGGGTGAAAGTGAACGGCAAGTTAAGCAGCCTGTTTGCATCACTGCAGGGGGTTAAGCAAGGATGCCCTAAAAGCACGGACCTGTTTGGGATCTTCATTGAAGCCCTGGCCGATTACATAGATGCATGGGATAGGCACGAACTACCCAGTCGCACGTGGAGTAATGAGGCACCTGAGATTGGCGGCAAGCTTGTGGCCTGCCTGCTGTACGCTGACGATCTGACGTTCTGTGCGCTGTCCATCCATCGCATGCAGTTCCTGCTAAACAGGTTGCATGAGTTCTGTGAGGCCTTCGGGATGCGTGTGAATATAGGCAAGTGTGAGATCATGGTTTTTGCTGGCACCTCAGTAGAGAGGCAACTGTCTGCGGTGCGAGCTACTGCCCTTAGGTACGGAGGCGTGCGAATCCCTGTGAAGGGGCGCGCGCGGTACCTAGGCCTTCACTACGGGCCAGCCACGACGTTCGATTCCTGCTACCAGGAGCTGATTGCCGCGGGTAAAAGAGCTGCTCTCGGTTTGATAGCTGCGCTAGACAAGAGGGGCTGTTTGGCACCTGACGTTATGCACACCTGTTTCGATGTGCAAGTGAGATCGGTATTGTCCTATGGTGTAGAGATATGGGGGCCGGACGCGTTGTACTCTCTCTTCGAGGGGGTCAGCTACGGTGGCTATGATCGCGCACAGGAAGGGGCCATACGTGGCAAATGGCGGAAGGCCAGCACGCTGTTCGAGAAGGCCTTGGTTGACCCAATGGTTGCGCTGCAGACGTCTTTCCTTGCGAGAGCGGCTGGGGTGCGTAAGCCAACACACAGGCTGCTTTATGCTGAATTCGCGGCGTACCCAATGCATCTGCATTGGGCGCGTCTGGTCTTTGGTTTTTGGAACCGCATAGTCAAGCAAGAAAAGTCACTCGCGCACACGTTCTTGGAGGATGCTGTGGACACGGCAGTAGCAAGTGCTTTCCAGGGGATGTGCTGGGTAAGCAAGCTGTATAAGGTATGCAGGAAGCTAGGTTACGACTGGTCCGAAAAAGGACCGCAAGGCCAGGCTGCGCTGGGTGCATGGTTGCTTCGAACTGAGCTGCCGGTTGGGACGCTCCTAGCTGAGCTTTCCAGCAAACTTATGCACGAATGGGAGGCTACTAGTCTTCACACTGACCCGCGATCGTTTGCTGAAAGTGGGGGGCGGCGCTCTGTGGGCGGCGCGCCAGGGGTGAAAATGTGCAGGTATCTGCAGTGGATGGGAGTGCCACTAAAAGATGCATCGATTGAGCAAGGCAGACTAGCCCATATGAGGCAGTACGTGGCGCATAAGCATTTGATAGCCCTAATGCGCTTTCGTTTGGGCTGCTGGGACCTGGAAGTGAACCGCCCCCAGGCGGGGGGACAGTACCGGGCTAGGGCGCAACGGGTGTGTAGGCTGTGCGGGAATGGAGGCGTGGAAGACGAAAAGCACGTCTTGCTGGAATGCACGAAGTACGCGAGCTTGAGGGAAGCAGTGGGTATTACAGGTAGTGATATGAAAAGAGCTATGCTTGGCACGGACGTTCAAAAGCTAGCTGCTTACTTGCACGCGGTGACAACGCTTCGGTCTAGTAAATTGCGCAACCGCTAGCTGATTCCCCTTTGTTTAGTTATCATCGCGCCTCCGGACTCAAAGGAGTTAGTGGGGCCGCATGGACTTCAAGCCATGTAACATGCTCATGCTCATGCTCATGCTTTGCAAGTCAGGAGTTCTCTGCGTTTTACAACTTTAGGTTCAAATCTTGATATGTCCGCAATATCCCGACCTCGGCGAGTTCGACGTTGTTCGGCGGGTTGCGGTTGCGACCAGACGTTGCGACCCGTTGCGACCCGCTGCGACCCACTGCGACCCACTGCGACCCGTGCGACCCCGTGCGACCCGTGCGATCGCGAGGGGCCGCGCCCCTCGGCGGGGTCAGGGGCGCTAGTAACGGGCGTGCCAGGAAGGAAGGATACGATGGCAGGAAGGTATCTTCATCAATTCATGTGCAGTGGCGCGGGGGGTGGGGCCGGTAGGAGGTCCCCGGAAGCCTGTGTTGGGGACCACAAGGGCGCTTCGAAGTCAGGGGGCAGCAGGGGAGCTGCTCCTGGGAGGGGGGCAGCGGCACCGTGACACGATGCCTGTGCGCAGTAGGGTCCCTGCTGCATGGGGCAGGGCACACGTCTCCATGGGGGGCTGCAGAGCTGGGCGGCGGCGGCGGCTGGCGGCATCGCAACGACACATGGTCACGCATATTCGCGTTCGCGTTTCGAAAGCACTTCGCTATCGTTGGCGGTGGTGTTGCTGCTGGTGGCGGTGGTGGCACGGAGCCGGATTTTGCGTGTGTGTAAGGCGGCGGCGCTGCCTATTGGCATCGGGCGGCAAGCAATGGTGGGCGCAGACACGATTCCCAACCTCGCCGACCGCATCCGCCATCCAGTCTCGATTGGCACCGCTCCCAGCGCACCTCCTGCCACAGGCACTCCTGATGCTGATGCCCCTGATGCTGCCGAGCGATACAACCAATAATGCAGGGAGACAAAAGGCAAGCGGCAACAAGCAACGCAGCAAGGCAGGGGGGGAGTGATGTGCGTGCTGCTAATGGGCCGCTGGATGCACGCGGCGTGTTGGCCAGCAAGGCCGCGGTTTTTAACAGCTGCTGGCCCCGCCTCCACCCCTCCTGACGATGTAGACGGTCCGGCCACGCCGCACAGTGCCAATCATCATGGGATTCAGGCTGAATTCAGGCTGAAAAAACACGGCGTAACACGGCCTGACATAATGCCTGGGCAATCTGCCCTGCCCTGCCCTGCCCAGCACATCGGAAGCGAACGCCCAGCGTCGCCCACCCCAGCACACACCGGGACTTGCCCTGCCCCGCTTGCACTGTTCCATTGAACTCAGCACACTCCACACATTCAATCCGATGCCTGCGCTGCATAGATATCTCTCATGCACTTTCGCACCAACCTTCCTGCGCGTATTGATCAGCATCCTATACAGCTTCGGGTGAGCTGACGGCCGGGTTCGGGGCCTGCGTTGTCCCGCCGCCGTGTTTTGTGGGGCTGGGGTCGGGTGGCTGGGTGCGCTGACGGGCGGGTTCGGGGCCTGTGTTGTCCCGCCGCCGTGGTTTGTGAGGTGGGGGCCAGGGTTCCGTGCGGGTTCGGGTCGGGTGGCTGGGTGCGCTGACGGGCGGGTTCGGGGCCTGTGTTGTCCCGCCGCCGTGGTTTGTGGGGTTGGGGGCCGGGTCCCGTGCGGGTTCGGGGTCGGGTGGCTGGGTGCGCTAACGGACGGGTTCAGGCCTGCGTGGTCCCGCCGCCGTGTTTTGTGGGGTTGGTTTGGGTCGTGTCCCGCGGGCGCCTGGGTAGTGGTGCCACCGAGCTGTCATGCTCTCTTCGGTTTCTGGCCTTTCGGCCGGCGGGCTGCGTGCGTGCTTGTGTGTGCGGGTGTGTGTGCGTGCCTGTCTCGGCGTTCGGTGGGTTTGCGCGTGTGTCTGGTGTGGGGCTTTGCTGCCCCTGCGGTTTTAAACAGCGTTCCGTGCCGCCGTGCCACCGGGGAGCTCCTCGTGAGCCCGGACTCTTTCCCGCCGACCAACTCTCCAGCTACTGTCAGCTGCGACCGGCCGTGTCAGACGCGCCCGCCAGTCATACTTTCTTCCGCCATGTGCCAGCCTCGCCACTTCTCGCAGTCCTGCTTTTATGCCTTGCTTCTATACCATACCACACTGCCAGCCAGCCTCAGCCCGCGCTACAGCGAATACCTCGCTAACTTCGCTCGGTCCTTAGGGCGCGCGTCGCAGCCGTGCACCGAACTTCAGCTGCGGCTTTCCTCCTTCCAACCCGCGGCGCTTCCTCACAATCCGGTTGTGTTTGTCTCACACTCGCATTCGCCTCGCCCGCCAACTCGTACATTTCGGGCTCCCTCTTCTGCCTTGGCGCACCCTGTTTTTGCCTCTGCTTGTCACACTGTCGCCCGGCCATTGCTCTGCTGCACGCTGTTCGCATTTTCTCTCGGTCGCCTTCGCCGCTCATCCGTGGACGCTGGTCGCCTGCCTGCAGGTGCGCTGCGACGCGCTCGGAGCTGCCAGGCAGGCGTAGCACAGCCGACGTGCTCGGGGCTGCCAGGCAGGGGTAGCAGTGTGTGCGTCTGGTGCTATCGCCTGGCCGGGCGCCCGGAGCGTGAGGAATGCGCATCAGCAAACTACCAGGCGGGCAGCCATCCAGCGCCGCATCGGCACAGCAACTCCGGCGTTAAACCAGCCGCGCGCTCCTGTCTGCTGTCGCAATTTGTTTCTTGACTGTTGGGTCTGTTGGGTTTGCGTCATGTCTCTGACCCAGGCCAGCATCTGGGACCTTAATTCAGGTTAATTCCTGACAGCGGTACCCAGCATTGCGAGGTTTTCTCGCATTGCATGGGTGCAAATTCATGTGTGTCGGGTCATTATGCCGGCAGTGCAGTGCGCCACCACATGGGACAGCCGTGCTGGCAGTCGTGAGGGTAGGCGTGGAGCCCGCGAGCGAGCCCGCGAGGGTCTCAGGGCGTGTGGTTCGTGCTGCGTGTGTGTCGCGTGGGTTAATCGTACGTGGCAGGCTTTCTTAGCTGTGAGTGCCGCCTGGGAGCGGCACTGCCCGCTGTTACCGTCACTTAAAGACTCCGACACAGGCACTGCCCATGCCTGTAACTCAATGAGAGTAGACCGCGCACCTACGAGGTCCGTTGAGGGAGTCTAGGCGTCATCAGCGTCATTCGAGTCTAGCACTGACAGGCCAGCAAGCTGGAGCCGCGTAGGAGGACACAAGATCCGCTGGCCCGCCTCCGCAAAAAGTTTGCAGCGGCTCCGGGCCTGCTCTCCCGTCCCGATGTGCCTAGCCCCTGGGCAGCTGTATCAGCAGCCCTTTGCGACCGGGAGCGCAGGCCCGCATGCAACGGTAACGGCAGGCAGAAACCGCCGGCACGCAGATGGGCGTGACATGTTTCTGCGCAGGGGGTAATATTATATGCTCACAATCCCGACATGCGCAAGGTTGCGAGCCAGTGCCCGCATGTAAATCTTTGGGCTGCACGCTCCCATGCGGGTATGCTAGCGGGGCGTCCCCAGCGTACATGAGTACGCAGGATAGCTTGCACTCGTCAACGGAGCATTTCCCTGGAAACGTGGAAGTTCTAGCCGGGTCCCAACATCCTGGTTGCTGGACGCCCAGGTCACGCAGGCAGTGTGTTTTGCCGCGACGTTTGCTCCCGCTGCGCGCCAAACCAGCATCATTGTTGCGGGCAAGGGGAAAGCTGCATGGGGCAGTGCGTAACATTGCGTGATGCCGTGTCCATACATCATGACACATTTTGAGCAGCTGCTGGCCCCGCCTCCACCCCTCCTGACGGTGTAGACGGTCCGGCCACGCCTAACGGCCTCCCCCATAGTGCCAATCATCATGGGATTCAGGCTGAATGGTTGCACACATGTGCATGAAGCAGTGGTTGCGTGCGAGCGTCAATGATGAACCGCCTCAGTTAGGGTCACGCCCCATTTTTGGGCTGAGCCCCCCCAGCGCAGCGTTCCAGGGGGGGGCGAAGCCCCCCAGGAACACCCCTGTCCGTGGCTGCGTGGCTGCGTGGCTGCGTGGCTGCGTGGCTGCGTGGCTGCGTGGCTGCGTGGCTGCGTGGCTGCGTGGCTGCGTGGCTGCGTGGCTGCGTGGCTGCGTGGCTGCGTGGCTGCGTGGCTGCGTGCGTGCGTGCGTGCGTGCGTGCGTCGGCAAAACATAGCATACTGGCGCAAAACGCGACTGCTACGTATTAGGATTTGTTAATGCCTATTGCATTTAAATAAGCGGCAGGGAAAATTCGGGCGGAGGGAGAAGTGCCTTCGCGCTTCCATGGACAATTGACTTTCGCGAGGTCGCGAGGAAAGCATCCGGTGCCCGCTGATATGCAGTCTATAAGGCAAACTATGTTGGCGGCAAGCAAAGCGGGGAAGTATATCGAAAGCTTTGAGCGACTTGCCGATCCATGCCTGCCGACGCGCCAGAATGCCGAGAAGCCCCGAGGTCGCCCCCGCCCCGAAGCTAGCCCTTTGAGCGTGGGGCGCCGGGGCGGTGTTGCCTATGGCAGGAGGCTAGAGACAGGCTTGGGTTGTTTGGTAACGTGCCAAGGCACGCGCATGGATGGCGCGGGAAATCCCGCCGTGGCCCCAGCCCGGGTGTCTATAGCCATTTGCCTCGTGCTTCGTAGGAGCATGAGGCTCTGGGGCCGTTACATGCCTAGTAGCTCCCAAGAGTACAGGGGCTCAGCCCATTTTCCAGCTGTACAAAGCTGACACCCCTTGTCCGACTAACCACCTTTCCTTGTGCGCGTCCCCCATGTCGGCACAATACTTTCAGCACTGGTTACCCAATGCGCAAAGGTTTGTCAATGAGGTTGGGTAGCTCTCCCCGTCATTGCCCCTAACCGACTCCACGGTCCACGCCTCCGCCCGGTCCGCCACCGGTGCATGCGTGCGTGCGTGCGTGCGCCCCCGCCGGGCAATTGCACGCAGGGACTCATCTGGAGCTCAGCTCCCACAAGAAGCACAACATGACACTCCATGTGCCGCTGGCATGCTGCAGCTTGAGGTTGGGGCTGGGGTGTGTGGCTCACATGCATCGAAACACAGAGGAATGGGTGCGTGGCATCCATTCAAGAGACAGCGCACACGGCCCTTCACTTGATTTCGAGCGCCCCTCAACTTAACGGGCAACGAAGCCCACGCGCGTGCTCATCCTCAGTCACTGCCTCATCCACTGTGCTTGCATAACAGACGGCACAGCGGGCTCCTACAGGCATCTTGGCCGTGGCTAGAGCGCGGTGCGATCGCCCTACGTGGTCAGCGAGGCGCTGAAGCCGGGCCGCATGCGCCCTACTTCGTCGCTAGTTAACGCGCTCCAGTTGTTTCTGTTAGTGCTCTTGCATGCATGGGGGTGTTGGCTGACCTCCAACACACATCACGAAGTCGCCCAGGTGCACAGCGGGCACAGCGAGGCCCCGCACGCGCCCACGTGCCGTCGTACAGCACACGCACCCCAAGCGCGCCCGGCAGTGGCAGGAAACACGACGACGTGCGTGCAGCGCGGTGAAGACTGGCCCGTAGCACGGGCGGCCCGCGCTCCGCATGCCAACAGGCGGAAAAGGCAAAGGGGTGGGCGGGTGGGAGGAAACGCAGAAGGCACGCGACGCAAACCTTACGCAGCCTAGAGCCGCCATCGAAAGAGATGGGAAAGAGAGAAAAGAATACAGCACGGCCATGCAGACGTGCACACGAACCGAAACCCGCCCCAACATGGGCTTCCCCTAAACTGGCGACACAACCGGACGCTGGGTGACCAACATTACCCTGCTGGCGGCCGACCGGTGTTGGAGGGGTCACAACGGGGGTCACAACGTTGGAAGGGAGCGCCACGGGCACGCGAGGAGCTCTGACGCAGCTCATTCGCGAGCGAGCACGTGCTAGTACGGACGCCCTGCTCTAGGTCTCAGGGGCGCTCCGCTTGCAGCGCCGACAGCCTACACTGTGCCTTGGGCTACCGGTAGTAGCAGGCCCAGGGGTAAGCATGCCTTGCTCCCCGCAGCCTCGCGTTGAGAAAGCACTTCGGTAACAGCGTTTGGGTGATGTGTGCAGCTGGAGCCTGCAGCGGCACACCAGCAGCAAGATGTGTGGCTGTGTGTAGTTGCATTCACCCGCAAGCACGCCGGTAGCCGTGCTGAACGGATGGACGGAGGTCGGGACGGCGGTGCCCAGGCATTGTTATGCTGTGCGATGCGGTGCGGTGCGGCACGGGGACCTGCCGAAGGCGGCGGTTGAATCGCTCGGCAGCATCAGGGGCACCCTGGTGCGCCTATGCCTGTGGCACAAGGTGCACTGGGAGCGGCTGGCCATCGCCGCCGTGCCGCTGCCGGGACCCCCCCCCCCCCCCCGAATGCCTATGGTGCGCAGCGCCCCACCCGTGCCGCCCTCAGCCCTCGTCACGGCAGCATCACTTCTGGGACTGCGCGGTGGCCAAGGCAGTGGTGGCACAGATGGAAGCCCACAGCCCGGCCCACAGCTCTCGCCAGTCAGCCAGCCCAGCTCCGGGTGGTGCAGGCGACGCTGGGTCACCAGCAATGGAGCACAGCAAAGGGACCGAGGCCCAGCGAAAGGAAACGCACGCGCGGGACGGCACCCCATACCAGTCCGGGTGACCGCAGAAGGGGAAGAGAGTGGGGACGAGGTTAGGGCATCAGGGGAGTGGGGACGAGGTTGGGGCATCAGGGGAGTGGGGACCAGGTTGGGGCATCAGGGGAGTGGGGACGGTGCGTGGGGATGGCGCGTGCCGACTGCTGACGGGGGGGGGGCATGGCAGTTTTGTTAGGGCGCCGAGACGCCGTGGGGAAGACGGCGTGCGCATGGCGGCTTTATTCCTGAGGGGAATAAGGAGCCTAACCCGAGGAGATGCGAGCCCTGGGGCCGCTTGCGGCCGACAAACTCCTCCAGGCAACACGCCACTCCCCGCCCACATGGGTCGGTCCGCGCGTCCGCGCCCGCCCTTGTCTGCCCCGAAAATCACAGGACACCTTCTCCACCCTGGACCTGATAACGCAACAAGCAACAACTGACGACGTCTTGCATTCGTCATTCACGAAAGCAAGCCTTACCCCAGCAATCCGCGCTGCATGGGGCCTCCAGGCCTTGGCAGGCCACCTTCTCCTTGGTGACCCCCCAGGTCGCGGGCCCGCACCCTACGCCGCCCTCCAGTGCAGGCCTTTCCTCCCCCCGCTCGACAGACACCTCGCTCGTTGCGTCCCAGGCATTAACGATGAATCCCCCCTGACGTGTCGAGTTCGGGTGAAGTTTCCTTCCGGAAGACCCGGCCTCGCCGCGCTTCAGCGTGTGTGTGGTTAGGGAATGAGGATGCAAGACGCTTCAATGTGGTGGGCACGGTCCGGCAGCTTGCAGAAGCCGAGGCCCAAGCCGGGATTGAGATGTGTGTTGTGTGTGGCTGTGGCTGTGTGTGGGTGTGGGGGGTTCTGGCATGCAAGACCGAGGCCCCGACCGGGGTGCGGCAGACGGATCCGCGAATCGCACGACGGCTGGTGTTGTCAGGGCTGCGCGCGGCTGCCGGAATGCTTTGGGTTTGCCTGGGGCATGTCAGGACAGCAGATCTCCTGAGCACTTCTGCATGCGCAGCGGCTTCGTCCATCGGCAGCGTCTCTCGGCGGGGTCTGCGGAGCGCCGGTGACTCCCGCGTGTACCGGGCATGTCGGATTTGGCAGGGTCCCGACCTCCATGCGCTGCGGGACAACGGTGCAACGCAAGCAAACACTCATGCACGGCATAGCATTTGAACAAACACACATTTAGGACGCCGCGTGCGGTCTTGAACGAGCACTGAGCCTTGCGCAGAGCCATGACGGTGTCCTCGGTCCTCGCAGCCTCCCCACCGACTTGCGCTTAGCCTATCTTCTGGATTATGCATGCAAGGACAACCTGAAGACGACAGGCCGCTGAGCGAGCCAGCGGCTCGTCGGCGGTCTCGCTCGTGCAGCTCGCCCGATTGCCTGATTTGCCTGGACTTGCTGGGAATGGACTGCAAGCATCAGTTTGCTCGGCGCCGAGCGGTGGCGCAGGCGCTGGGGTTTGTTTCGAGCCCGGACGAGTTCCCCAACCTTTTCGCACAGGCGAGCCAAGGAGCGAGAAGGGTCTCTAAGTGTAGCTCTTTTCACGCAGCAACAAGAACACAGCATGGCCTTAGGATAGCGCGTTGCCTGCGCAATTGACTTTGGCGGGACCCAGACCTTGCCCCAGCACGGTTGCAAATTGCCGGGTGCTGAATACCCAGTCATATCCAATCACGATCTCGTCATCCATTGTAGGGGCCTGGACAATTTTAGAGCCCAAGCGAGCGCCTCGTCTCGCGCCATCCTCCTCCAGCATTTGCTCACAACAGCCCCGCGCCCTGCTCTGTCCACTCCACTCCCACAGCGCCTGGTTGACCAGGACATGGAAAACACGCGCGAGGGCCAGGTGGTGTGCTGGGGCCCGCACCGAGAGCCGCTGGAGCCGTACCTGGACCGGGCATCCGCGCGCACGATGGCCATGGTGGATGGCAGTACCGGATACACACTGGACGTGCAGGTGTGCGGCGCTGCTAGTGTGCTAATGTGATAGTGGCGGTGCTCGTCGGGTGCTGCCGCGGGCGTGCCTGGGAGACTTGCATGCCCCGGATGGCTGGGCGGCGCGTACCAGCACCGACGCGCACCAATGCGCGTTCGCGCACGCTCACGTGCTCGCGCCCCTCGGGGATATCAAGAAATCATGCAATGGAACTCAAACTCCCCAATATCACACACACACACAACACCCAAAACCCCAAACCCAAATGACTAAAGCCACGAGAGCCCGAGCCACGCACACACCGGTCGGCCCCAACCCGGACGCCCCGACGCCGCCTCCCACGCACAACGCAGGTCCTTGTGTACGACGGCGGCGGCGCCGCAGCCACGCCCGCGCTGGAGGCCGCGGCGGCGGCGGCGGCGGCGGCTGCCGCGGCCGAGGCGGCGGCCGCCGCCGGCGGCGCGGCCGCCCGCACAAGGAGCCGCGCCCGGGCCAGGGGCAAGGCCGGCACGCCGCGCGCCGCCGGAGGGGCGGGCGGCGGCGGCGGCGGCGGCGGCGGCGGCGGCGGCAGCGGCGGTGCTGCGGCCGGCCGCGTGCGGGAGCTGGGCTGGGTGCAGATGACGTACTGTGATGATCCCGACCACCCGGAGTACGGTGGGTGGGGGTTTGGGTGGGATGGGTGGGCGGGTGGGTGGGTGGGGGTGCGTGTGGGGGGCAGGGAGGGTGGTTGCGGCAGGGAGGGGGAGGGCCAACAGGGTGGGGAGTGGGCGGCTGGGGCTGGGGCTTGGGGAGCGGGCTGCGCGGGTAGTCATTGCATGCGACGGATCTTGCGGAGGGGGGTTGGGATTGGGGGGTGGGTACCAGCCAACGCGCAACCAAGTTGCCGCTGCGTGCCCCTGCCGACCTGTCAACGACCTGTCAACGACCTGTCAACGACCTGTCGACGTCATCTCACTGCATTACATCATGCATGGAGCCCCACGGTGGTTAAGGCCACACCACCTCCGCGCTCTGGGCTGGGCTGGCTGGTTTGGGTTCTCTTGGTCGATTTGCTTCGGTTTCTGGAATAAACTACCCCCCCCCCCCCACCTCCCACCCCATTCACCGCTTTTCCTACATCCTTGCAACCCCCACCCCCCACCCCCCACCCCTATCCCCCCTTCTCCCCTCCCCTCCCCTGCCATCATCATCATCACCAGCATCATCAGCTCGTCTCTCAATCAATCCAATGCACGGAATCCATTCCCCCCTCCCGCAGGCCGGCTGCTGGTGGAGCAGCTGCTGCGCTGCCTGGACGAGCGCTGCGAGCAGCTGGGCGAGCGCGACGAGGTGGTGCTGCTGCCGCCGCTACAGCCACCGCTACAGCCGCCCGGCTCCGGGTCCGCGGCGGCGGTGGCGGATCCGGGCGGGCCCTCGGGCTCCGCGGCGGCGGCGGCGGCGGCGGCGGCGGCGGCGGCGCCCGCGCGCAACAAGTTCCGGGTGGGTACCGGCGGGGGGTGGGTGGGGTGGGAAGGAGTGGGAAGGGGTGGGGAGTCCGGCCTCGCCTGGTCCGGTAGTGTAGTCTGTCTGTCTGTGTGTGTTTGCGCATCCATCTGGCGTGTGGGCGTTGGAGGGCATGGTCCTTGTGGAGGGCAGGAGGGGCGGGTGGGGCCACAAACCTTGATGGAGGGCTGTGTCTGCCGCTGCCACCTGCACCCGATGGCGCACGCCTCCCCGGCGTGTCTTACCCTCCTGCCAGCCCCCCGCCCTCCCGCCACCATTTCAACGGACGCATGCGCACACGCACGCGCACGCGCCCTGCCTCACCTCCCCTTCAACACTTCACTCCTACCGTACGCCCTGTCTGTTCCCCACACGCACACGCGTGTTTCCCCTCCCCCGCTCCTGCATGGCTGTTTGTTCCTGACCGCGCCGTCACGGCTTGCACGGCATGCGTGTAACCCCCTCCCCGCCCGCCCCCCTGCCCCCGCTTTTCCAAACATCCTTGCAACCCCCCTTCGGTAACGACTTCGTCTGCCGTCTTCAGTGCTGCATCATGTACCGCCTTCCCCAAACATCCTTCCAACCCCCTCCAATCCCCCCCCCTCCCCCTCTCTCCCCCTCCCCCCGCAGTGCGTGGTGCTGCCGGACACGTGCGGCGAGTGCCACACGCCCATCGTGGAGGGCGGAGGTGGGGGGGGGGGTTGTGAACACCAGCCCAATCTAAACCCAAGCGAAACTAGACAAGGGACAGGCAGGTGCAGTTTGCGGCAATACAGGGTAACGGTATACTCTTGCGTTTCGGGGCGGAGAGTGTAGACGGGGCGAGGTCGGCGCGCCGTCGACGAACTGCCACCCAGGCTCGGCTCGCGCACAGCAGAGACGGACACGCAACCACGCAAATGCAAAACACACGACTTACCTGGCGACCAGGAAGATGACCCCGGCGCCAGGCAGCAAGCGCCGGGCCAGACGAGCGACATGCGGTTAAGGGGAAAGGCGAGGTTCGAAAGAGGGGGCTGCGAGGGGGCGCCCGCGTGTGTAGGGCGTGTGAGCGTGTGCGTGAGCGTGTGCGTGTGTCTGTGAGCGCCATGGGAGATGCCCCGCAGATGGCCCGCACCCTCCCACCCACCACAGCGCGCATGCACGGAACCCGCGCTAAACCTGCCCTAACCCGCCCCGCTCCCCCCCCTTTCGGCCCCCTCTCCACCCTCACCCCCCTTGATCTGCTGCGACATCCTGTCAACATCGTCCTTTCTTGATTGCTCATGCATGAACCCCTCTCCACCCCCCGCGTGTGCACCGCACACACCGCCCTAACCCGCACCGCCCCCTCTCCACCCCCCGCAGCCCCCACGGCCATGTGCGAAAACTGCGACGACTCCGTCCACTGCCACTGCGCCGGCCTGCCGCCCGAGGGCCCGGACGTGCCCGCCGCCGCCGACGGCGCCGCCGCCGCCGCCGCTGACGGTGCTGACGGCGGTGCGACTGCCGCCGCCAATGGCGCCGCCGCCGCCGATGGTGCCGACGGCGGCGGCGGTGGAGCCGGCGGCGGCGGCGCCGGTGCTGACGCTGTTGTTGGCGCCGGCGCTGACGCTGCTGCGGGCGGTGGAGACGCAGTTGGCGGCGGCGGCGGCGGCGGCAGCGGCGGCGGAGACGTGGTGATGGGCTGGATCTGCCGCCGCTGTGAGGTGCTCATGGTGACCGCGGCGGCGGCCGATGCAGCAGCCAAGGCGGCCGCCAAGGCGGCGGCCAAGGCGGCCGCGGG
Organism: Chlamydomonas incerta; assembly: GCA_016834605.1. Lineage (NCBI taxonomy): Eukaryota > Viridiplantae > Chlorophyta > Chlorophyceae > Chlamydomonadales > Chlamydomonadaceae > Chlamydomonas > Chlamydomonas incerta. The sequence goes on from JAEHOC010000042.1 coordinate 565,283, forward strand.
CGCGGCGGGCGCCGACGCGGCGTCGGCGGAGGTGTCGGCGGAGGCGGCGGCGGCGGAGGCGGCCGAGGCGGCAGCGGCGGCGGCGAGCGCCGACGAGGCGGAAGCGGCGCTGCAGGCGGGGCGGGCGGAGGAGGAGGGGGAGGAGGAGGGGGAGGAGGGCGACGAAGAGGAGGAGGGGGAGGAGGAAGGGGTGGGCCCGTCACCTCCTCCTTCCACGCAACAGCCGACGCAATATCAGCAGCAGCAGCCGCAGCCGCAGCCGCAGCAGCAGCCGCTCCCCGGAGCACCGGGAGCCGCTGGGACCCAGCCGCCGCCGGCTGGTGCGCCGCCCGCCGCCGGCGTCGGCTCCGGCTCCGGCTCGGACTCCGTGCTCCAGCGCTGGCAGGTGGTGGAGGAGGCGGAGGAGGAGGAGGAGGACGAGGAGCGGGAGGTGGAGGAGCAGGAGGCGCAGGAGGAGCAGGAGCGAGGGCCTCCACCTCCGCCCGCTGAGGTGGAGGAGGAAGAGGCGGCGGCCGGGCTACATGAGGAGGCGGCGCTGTCGGAAGCCGAGGCGCAGGCGCAGACCGCCGCCGCCGCCGCGGGTGCCGCCGCCGCGGCCGCTGGCCGGCGCCGGCGACGCCCGGCGCCGCCGCCGCCACAGGCGGGGCCGGCGCGCGGCACGGGCGGCGTAGCCGGGCCAGAGGCGGCAGCTGCGGGTGCTGCCGCTACGGCTGCGGCTGCTGGCGCCGCGGCGGCGGGGCATGAAAGCTGCTCGGAGACCTGCGGCGCCGACAGTGGTGGCGGCGGCGGCGGCGGCGGCGGCGGCGGCGAGGCCCTGCACCACGGCGCGGCGCATAAGGCCCACGAGACCGATGGCGGCAGCGGCGGCGGCAGCGATGGTGGGGTTGGCGGCGGTGGCGGCCAAAGCGGCCGGGCGCACCAGGAAGCGCAGCGGGTCGCCGGCGGCGGAAAAGGTGGCGGCGACGGCGGCGGCGGCGGCGGGGCTGAAGCCGACGCGGCTGCTACCGGGGGAAGAGCCGCGGGCACAGCGGCAGCCGCCGCCGCCGCCGCCGCGCGCCCCGAGTCGGACTCGGATGTGCAGATCCTGTCGTCTCCGGACCACGGCCACGCCCAGGATCCGGACCAGGATCCAGACCAGGACCTTACCCAGGATCCAGACCAGGATCCCGACCCGCACCACGACGCGCTGGCGGACGAGGCGCTGTGGCATGACCAGGACCAGCCGGGCTGGCAGGAGGACCAGCAGTGGATGGTGCAGGAGGCGCAGGACGGCGGCGCGGCGGCGGCCGAGGCGGCGGCGGCGGCGGAGGCGCTGGTGGCGGCGGCAGAGGCGGCGGCGGCGGAGGGCGCGGCGTTGGGGCCGCCGCTGCTGCTGCAGCCGGCTCCCTGGCAGCCGCAGGGCGCGGTGGTGCCGGGGACTTGGGGGCTGCTGCTGCCGAATGCCGCGCAGCCGCGTGCAGCGGCACGGGCGGAGGGGCTGGACGGAGCTGAGGCGGCGCCGGGCGCGGAGGTGGCGGCGGAGGCAGCAAACGCGGGCGAGCGGCAGCAGCAGCAACACCAGCCGTGGTTCCAGAGATATCCGACCTTTGCGCCCGCTGCGGATGCGGCGGGTGCGCCTGGTGAGGCGGCGCCGCCGCCGGCGGCAGCGGGCGGTGCCTGGCCCGATGCCTGGGGCGGCCCAGGCGCGGGCGCGGGCACAGCCGCGGGCACAGCCGCGGGCACAGCCGCAGCGGGTGGCCCCGCGGGCTCGCAGCCAGGCCCCTCGCAGCCGCATCAGACCCTGCCGCTGCCGCTTTCGCCGGTGCAGTTTCCCTCCTCCCCCTCCTCCTCCTCCGACTCGGACACGCTCGCGGACGGCCGCCGCCGGCGGCGGCGGCGCCGCCGCCGCCGCGACCCGCAGCTCGGGCCGCGCTCGCGGCAGCAGCGGCAGCAGGAGCTGCGCCTCTTTGCCGCGGGCCTCATAGAGCGGGTGCTGGCGCGCGCCGCGGCTGACCACGGAGACCCCGATGACGACGAGGACGAGGACGAGGCGGGCGCGTCGCAGGGGCGCGGCGGGCGCGCCGGCCCGCTGCTGCTGTTCCCGCCCTCCGTGCTGGGCGGCGGCGCCGCCGCCGGCGGCGGTGCCGCGGGCTGGCCGCCGCACGCGGGCGCGCCGGCAGCGGGTCTGGCGGCGGCTGGTGATCTGGCGGCGGCGGATGGTCTGGCGGCGGCGGGTGGCGGCGAGGAGGAGCCGACCGAGGAGGAGAAGCTGGCGGCGGCGGCGGCGGCCGTCGCGACCGACCTGTGCGCGTATCCCTTCATGCAGGAGGCGGCGGCGGCTGAGGCGGCGGCTGAGGCGGCGGCTGAGGCGGCGGCGGTGGCTGAGGCGGCAGCGGCGGCTGCGGGCAGCAGCAGTGAGGCCGACGGCAGCAGCGACAGCGACGGCAGTAGCAGCAGCGGTGCCAGCGGGCGAGCGCTGGGCCGTAGCTCGCGCGCCGCGAGGCAGAGGGCGGCCGCCAGCGCAGCGCGCCGCAGCGCGAAGCAGGGGCAGGGGCAGGGCCGGGGGCAGGGGCGCGGCGCCAGCGCGGCGGCCGGCCGGGGCCGCGGGCGTGGGCGCGGGCGCGGGCGCGGGCGCGGGCGCCGCGGTGGGCGCGGTGCCGCAGCCGCAGCGGAGGAGGAGGCGGCTGCCGCTGACCCTTCGGCTGACGGCCCTTGGGCTGCCGACCCTTCGGCGACCGACCCTTTGCCTGCCGGCCCATCGGTGGCGCCGACAGCAGCTGGCGCTGCTGGCGGGCCGGGCGCGGGTGCCGCATTGGCGGCCACGACCGCGACCGCCCGCACTGCCCCTGCGCCTGCTCCTGCGCCTGCTCCCGCGCTTGCTCCCGCGCCCGCGCCCGCGCCCGTGCCTGTGCCTGTGCCTGGCAGCCCGCTGGTGGGTCCCGGGGTCCGGGGCGGGGGCCGGGCCCACCTGGTGATGCTGGGCTCGCCGTCTCGGGCGGCGGCCTCCGCCTCCACGGGGCAGGCACCGCAGGGGCGCACCGCCTCCGCCGCCACGACATCCGCGACCGCCACCACCACCACCGCCAGCGGCGCGCCGCAGCCGCCGCCGCCGCAGCAGCAGCAGCAGCACACCGCGGCCGGCGCCGCGGGGGCTGGGGCGGCGGCGGCAGCGGCCGCCGCGCCGGCTGCGGCGGGGCCGGCGCTGGTGCCGCTGCCGCCCCTGCCGGCGCTGGTGCCGCTGCTGCCCCTGCCGCGGCCGGATGCGTATGAACTGCTTGACGCGGAGGACGAGCGGCAGGCTCCGCAGCAGCAGCAGCAGCAGCAGGAGGCGCAGGGACAGGAGGCGGGGACGGACGTGGCATTAGCGGCCGGTGCCGCGGCCTCGGGCTCAGCGGGTGAGGTAGAGCCGGCGGCGGCGCCGCCCGCCGCAGCGTCAAACGGCGCTTTGACCACGAACGTCGGGGCTGCGCGGCCGGGCGCTCGGTCGTCCGCGCGGGCACCCGCGCATGCGAAGGCGCAGGCCCCAGTGGCGGCGTTGGTGACTGCGGCGGGCGCCGCCGATGCGCCCTCGGGGCCACCGCCGCCGCTGCCGCCGCTGCCGCCGCTGCCGCCGCGGGCGAGGCTGCAGCGTGAGGCAGCCGCCGCGGCAGTAGCAGCAGCAGCAGCAGGGGTGGCGGGCGCCGCCGACGGCCTTGCTGCTGCTGCTGCTGCGGATGCTGCTACTGCTGCTGCGGGTGCTGCTGCCATTGACGATTCTGCCGCGGCCACATCTGCACCGGACGGCTCGGCGGCTGGTGGCGCGGCGGCGGTCGAGGCGCCGGCCCGCCTGCGCTCCAAGCGCCGTGTCAGCAGCGGGGCGGGAGCGGAGGCGGAAGCGGCGGAGGCGGAGGCGCCGCCGCCAAAAGCCCCCACGCCGCCGTCGCGGCGGAGGGGCCAGGTGCCGCAGGTGGCGGCTGCCGAGGAGGCGGCTGCGGAGCGGACGGCGACGGCGGTGGCGGCTGCGGCTGTAGCAGCGGCTGCGCCCCAGCGGCGGCCGCAGCAGGCGCAGCAGCAGCGGCAGGAGGTGGCCGAAGACGACGACGACAACGATGACGTCGTGTTGGTGAAGGTCGTGGATGCAGGAGAGGCCAGAGCTGCGGCCGGCGCCGTGCCGGCGGGGGCCGCGGCTGGCGCCGTGCCGGCGGGGGCCGCGGCTGGCGCGGCCGGCCCCTCATCCGCCGCCGGGGCGGCGGCGGCCCAGGGCGACGATGTCGGGCCAGCTGGCCGGCGCCGCCGCGGCGGCGGCGGTACTGGTGATGTACTGGCGGGCGCGCGACGCGGCGCTCCGCCGGCCGCACCGCCGCCGCCGCAGCAGCAGCAGCCCAGCAGTCGGCCGTCGGCGCAGGCCACCGGCGGCGCCGCGGGGGTGGCGGGCGCATCCCTGCACCCCACGCGCCGCGTACGGTTTGCAAAGGACGTCCGGCCGGGCGCTGCTTCAGAGGCGTCGGGTGAGGCGGCTGCGGGCGTGGCGGCAGACGCGGCGGCAGACACGGCAGCGGCAGCAGCTGCGCCGGACGCTGTGCCGGACGTGGAAATGCCAGCGCCTGGCGTTGCTGTGGCGGCAGACGCGCCTGCTGTTGCTGCTGCGCCTGCCGGTGCCGCGCCTCCTGCGACAGTTGCGCCTGCCGGTGCTGCGCCGGCGGCTGCGCCTGCGGCAGCTGCGCTTGCGCTGGCGGCAGCTGCGCCGGGTTCGGGTGCAGGGCCCGCGGCTGCGGCGGCGACGGAGCGGGTGGCTGCAGCCGAGCCATCCAGGGCGGCGGCGGCGGCAGCGTTCCGGCGAGCGGCAGCAGCGGCAGCAGCAGCAGCAGCAGCAACAACGGCTGCAGCAACGCCGGCTGCAGCAGCAGCACCAGCAGCGGCACCATTAGCGGCAGCAGAAGTCCCGGGGGCGACCGCGCCGCACGATGCCGCTGCGGGCGCGGCCGCGAGTGCAGGGCCGGCGGCGGCGGGGCAGGGGCCGCGGCCGACGCGGTTGAAGCGCACACGGGCGGCGGCCAGTGGCGACGCTGGTGCCGGTGCCGACGACGACGCCGAGGCCGGCGCTGGTGCAGGGGAAATCCGCGCGGATCTGGCGGCCGGTGCCGCGGGCACGGCATCGCCTGACGTACCCGTCGCCGCATCCCCGGCCGCAGCACCAGCCGTACGCCCCGGCCGTGGTGGCGGCGGCGCTGCAGAGGGCGCCGGCGGCGCTGCGGAGGTTGCCCGCGGCGGAGTGCCTGGCAGTGCCGCCGGCCGGCGGGCTGCGATGGCTTCTGGCGCCGCCGCTGGGGCCGCCTCCGCTGCGGCAAGCCGGGTCGCCGCTGGGACCGCCACCGCCGCCGCTACCGCCGGCGCCGCGCCTGGCGCCGCCGCTGAGGCGGCGGCCGCACCTGGCGGAGCCGCCGCACCTGGTGCCGGCGCCGGCGCCGGCGCCGACGCCTATCCCAGCCACTGGCCGCCTGTGCGGCTGCACTCCTGGCTACACATCCACCAGCGCTGGCTGAGCCGCTTCCAGATGGGTGCCGCCGTGGGCCTCCAGGACGAGCTGCAGCTACCCACCGCGGGCGCCGCCCGCGCCGCCGCCGCCGCGGCCGAGCGCACCTTCGCCGCCGCGGAGGCCACGGAGCTGCTGGCGGCCGCGGCTGCGGCCGTGATGCGGCGCGACGGCGGCCGCCGCCAACGCACCGCCGCCGCCGGCGGCGGCGGCGGCGGCGGCGCGGATGGCGCCGCCGGTGAAGGTGACGCCGCCGCGGAAGACGGCCGCCCGGCCGGAGGTGCGGCAGCGGCCGCCGGCGGCGGTTCTGGAGGGTCAGCGGGCGCCAGTGGCTCTAGAGATGCGGCTGCTGCCGCCGGCGGTTCCGATGCTGCGGCGGCTGCCGGTGTCGCCGCCTCCACACGGCGCGACGGCGGCCGCCGCCGCCGCCGCTCTGGTGCCGACGGCGCTGACGGCGGCGCCGACGCCGCGGCGCCAGCCGTTGACGACGGCAGGCACGAAGCTGACGGCGATGCACCTCCGGACGCTGACCCCGACGTCGACCCGGACGCTGACCCGGACGACGACCCGGACGAGCCGCCCGAGCACGTGCCCAGCGCCACCGCGCGGCTGCGCTACCCAGCGCTGGTGGCGGCCGACGAGCTGCTGGTGGGCGAGCTGCGCGGCCTGTTCCTGACCGACGACGAGACCGCGGACGACGACTTGTAAGGGAGGGTGTGGGTGTGGGTGGGGGGTGGGTGGGGGGGGGGGGGGGCGTGCGAGGGAGGGGGCAAAAGGGTGCGTGTGTGTCTGGGTGGATGGGTGCGTGTGGGCAAGACGGGGAGGAAGCGGATGGAGGGGCGGGAGGCGGAGAGGCGGGGAGCGGAGGAGCGGCGGGCGGGAATAATGGCGAGCGAGGTAGCGAGGAGGACCGGTGTGCTGCACGCATCGCAGGGCCGCATGGGCATGTCCTGTGAACACCTGCATCCAACCGCCAACCGCCCCCCCCCAACCGCTGCCCAACCACCCAACCAACCGCAGCTACCCCGACGACCCCATGACCCTGGCGCGCCTGGTGGCCGCCGGCCGCCTGCCGCGCCCCGCGCCCGCCGCCACCGCGCGCCAGCGCCTGCGCCTGGCGGCGCGCCTGGTGGCGGCGGCGCGCGTCTGCTCCGGCGAGGCGGAGCTGGCCTGCTCCTCCAGCGAGCGGCTGGCGGGCGCGGTGGTGCTGCACGCCGCCGCCGCCGCCGCCAAGGCAGACGCCCTGGAGCGGGTCCTGCTGGAGCTCAACCGCGCGCTGGAGCGGGCGGAGCGGCGGCGGCGCAGGGCCGCCGGCGGCGCCGGCGGCGCCGGCGCCACCGCGGCGGCGGAGGCGGCGGAGGCCAGGGCGCGCGCGACGGCGGTGGAGGCGGCAGGGCAGGCGGGCGTGGTGCTGGACGGCGAGGGCGACGTGGCGGCGGGGCTGCGCGCGGCGGCGGCGGCGGCGTACGTGGAGACCGCCTCGCTGCAGGTGGAGGCGGCGGCGGCGCGGCTGACGCTGATGGCGGACGGCGGCGCCACCAACGGCCCGGGCTGGCTGCCCTGGCTGGCGGCGATGCGCACGGCGGCGGGCGCCGCGGTGGCGGCTCTGACCAGGGTGGACCCGCGGGCCGGTGGCGGCGGCGGCGGCGGGGCGGCGGCGGCGGGCGGGGGTGGTGCTGCGGGCGGGGCGGCAGGTCCGGCCGGCTCGCAAGGACAGGCGCCGGCGGCTGCCGGGGCGCAGCCACCTCAGCCGCAGCAGCAGCAGCAGCCCGCTCGGCCGCTGCCGCCGCACCTGCGGTCGCCGGAGGCGTGGTCGCCCTACTACCGCTCGCTGGCGGTGTCCTTCACGACCATGACGGTGAGGGGGTGGAGGGGGGGCTGCGAGTGTGTGTCAACTGCCGAGCGTGGGGTTGAGGGGACTGCGTGTGGGTCGTCTGCCGAGTGTGTTCGTGTTTGTGTCCGTGGAGCCATGTCGGGTTCGCAACACCGGCCCAACGCTGAGCGAACGAAACGAAACCTGACTAGACAGGGCCTGGAAACCGTTGGGTGGGTGGGCGGATGGGCGGAAGCAATGGAGCTACGGAAGCGATGTGCCCCGGGTCTCCCGTGGACGTGCACGCCTCATCCCACGCCCGTGCACACCCACCACCGGGCACTTGCACCACCTGACTCCCGCACTCGCCTGACTGCCGCACCACCTGACTCCCGCACTCGCCTGACTCACACGCACCACCTGACTCCCGCACTCGCCTGAGACACACGGACCGTCTGACTCACACGCACCACCGGGCACACGCACCACCGGGCACACGCACCACCGGGCACACGCACCACCGGGCACACGCACTCGCCTGACTCACACGGACCACCTGACTCACGCACGCATGCACCTCACCCCGCCCGCACCACTCACAGGCGGAGCAGGTGCGCGCCTACTGCGACACCACACTGCGCAACCACCTGGACCGGCTGTGGCAGGCCGCCGCTGCCGCGGACCGCGCGGAGCAACAGCAGCGCCAGCAGCAGCAGCAGCAGCAGCATCCGGGCCCCGACGCAGCCGGCCCAGCTGCCGCCGAACCTGCCGCCGAACCCGCCGCCGGCGCAGCTGCCGGCGCCGGGCCCTCCGACGCCGGACCCGCCGCCGCCGGGCCCTCCACCGCCGGACCCACCGCCGCCGCGCCGACTGGTGCGCCGGACTGCCCGCGCGCGCTGCTGCGGCCGCCCGCCGCCGGCGCCGCGCCGCGCTGGCGCATCGCGCACGTGTCCGCCCGCGACGTACGTAATGTTTTGGAGTTATTGCCGGCGCTGGCGGCCGCCGTACGGCGCGGTGAGTTCGCGGCCGTCGGCCTCGTGCCCGACCCCGCCGTGGCGGAGGCGCCGGCGGCGGCGGCGGCACCGACGGCGGCGGCGGCACCGGCGGAGGCGGAGGCGGTCGCGGCGGCACAGGAGCCCGTGGCACAGGCGGCGGAGGTGGTGGAGGCGGCACCGGAGGCGGCGGAGGCGGCACCGGGGGCGGCGGAGGCGGCACCGGGGGCGGCGGAGGCGGCACCGGGGGCGGAGGCAGAGGCGGCACCGGCAGGCGCTCCCGCGCCGCACGCGGCTGCAGGCGCTCCCGCGGCAGCGGCCGCTGGCGGCGCCGCCGGTGATGGTGGTGGCGCCGCCGGCAGTGGTGGCGCCGCCGGCAGTGCCGGTGGCGGCGGCGGCGCAGCGGGCGCAGGAGCCCGAGGCGGTCGGCAGCTTGCGCGCCGGCACGCGGCCGCGGCGCAGCCGCCGCAGCCGCAGGCGCAGCCCCCGCAGCCGCAGGCCCCGCAGCAGCAGCAGCTGCAGGGGGCCCTAGCGCCCGGTGCGCCGCGTGTGGGGCAGCGACGGCAGCAGCGCGCAGGCGGCCAGCCGCAGCCGGCGCCGGCGGCACTGCCACGTCCACTGCCATTGCCACTGGCGGCGCGGCGCGCGGCTGCACTGCCACCTGCTGTGGCGGCAGGGCGCGTGGCAGCCCCCCATGCCGCCGCCGCGCCCGCAGCAACAACTATTGCGGCCTCGACCGCAGCAGCTACAGCCGCAGCTGCAGCTGCGGCGGCGGTGGCGGCGGCGGAGGGCGCGGCCGCGGCATCGAGGAAGCGGCGGGCGCCTGGGCTCGCGCCGGGTGGGAGCGCCGCCACGGTGGAGGAGGTCGGCACGCGGGCACCGCCGCCGCCGCCACCCCAGGCCCGAGGGGCTGCGACCGCGGCAGCGGCGGCGGCGGACGCTCCAATGAGGCGCAGCACGCAAGCGCCGGCGGGCGCTGGCGCTCAGGGCGCGCGGGGCGCCCGGCAGGCCGGTGGCGCCGGCTCACAGGCCGGTGGTGTCGCCGGCACACAGGCCGGCGGCTCTCAAGGCGCAGGGGCCCGAACGCAGAAGCGCGCCAGGGTCGAGGGGCTGCAAGGAGAGGGGCTGGCAGGAGCAGGAGCGAATAGCGGCCACGGTGGGGTGCACGGCGGTTTTAACGGTGGGGCCAGGGCCAGGGCCGGCGGCAGCGGCGAGGGCGCTATGGTTGCGCTGGCCGCGGCGGCGGCGGTGCTGACGGCGGCCGACGCGGCGGATGATGATATGGCGGCGGCGGCGGCGGCGGAGGCGGCCGCAGAGGCAGCCGGGGCAACATGAGCAGGAGACGGCGGGGCTGGACGGCGGCTGACGCGCGGTCAGCTGCGCGACGGCGGCTGGGTGCCTGCGGCCGCGGCCGCGTTTTGAGTCTGCGGAGGGCGAGGCGCTTTGGAGTGCGAGGGCAAGGCGCTCGCAGCTGGTGACGGTGGTTATCGGGCCGCTGCCGGCGGCCAGCACGGCGCGCTGTAGCCTGGGGTTGGGTCGAGGGTCCACTACGGAAAGGAAGAACGGGACTGCAGGCGTTTGGAGGTATTGTTTTTTGTTTGCGTGTGCATTTGACCAGCGGCGTGCAGCATGCGTGTATGCGGTATGCAGCACGGCACAGTCATGCAAGGAGGTTTGCTTTCTCCCGGTCGCGAGGGTCAGGGTGGTGGTGTGGTAATCTGGTGGTGCGGCAGCAGCCACTCGTTATGTCATCCACATTTGCATTGCGTAGAGAAAGCACTTCAGTAAGCATTGCGTAGGGGGAGTTGCGGGCGCATGTGAGGCACTGCCTGCGCCGTGCATGGCTTTCGGCACTCGGCACATATGGTTTGGTGGTCACGCAGCGCAGGCACAGGCGCAGAGGTTGTGGCCTTCTGCGCAGCAGGGGGCAATTGTCGGTGGTGGGTGGGTCGCAGCAGCAGGGCAGCAGGGCAAGGCACGAATGTCGATATTGAGCTCAGTGGCCACAGAAGCGGTGGCCCGTGTTGTGCTGCGGGTGCGCAATGCCGCAGAGGGGGGGGCACGTGTGGTTAGGCGCAGTCTTTGCGGCGCCGGTGGCGATTACGAGAGACGCACACGCATGGCCAATGTTCCAGCGTTTGTATCTATGCTAGGGTATCGCCATTGCCCTGCACCGCCAACCTAACTAGGCGCGTAGGCGTTGTCGGGACGCAGGTGTGGGCAGGTGCGGCATGGTAAATGCGGTGCGCACTGCACAGGGAGCCGTTGAGGACTTGCGAAGAGCTCCAGGAGTTTGACGTAGCATCGGGAGTTTTGTTTGCACTGAATGGCGGCCCGCATCACCACGTGGGCTGCACACCACCGCCCTGTAACCACCAAACACAGCACCTGACCGCCCCGCACGCCCGCCAAACCAGGGGGCGGTCGCGACAGCCCCCGCCCAGGCAACTCTTGGGGACTCAACTCAACTCGGGGACGGGGGGACTGGGAGACGGGCGTTGGGTGCGGCGGCGGCGCGGCGCGTGGTGCGGCCCACTAAAGCGGTGGTGCTGCTGCTGACGTCAGGTAGGCCGCTTTCGGTGTCAATGCGGCTGCTTCTGGCTGCGCGCTGCACTCCGCTAGCCCCAAGGGCGTTGGCCCACGCCACTGCCCACCGGGTGCATGCGAAACACACCCGCACGGTGGCCCAGTCCCCGTGCTTCCACTGAATGACTGAATGCCGCTGTCGCAGTTCCCCACTTCCCCCCGCCAGCCCTATGGTAACGTGGTATTGGTAACATGAACCGGAGTTTGTGGGCGCACGGGAGTGTGCCTGCTTTCTGATTGCGCACTGGGTTGGGCGTAACCTGTTTCTCGGGACTTGAGGCTCAGCTACTGCCCCTGATTTGCCATGTAACACCCCCCGCCAGCCCGCAACGACTGCCGCCCCCCCCCCCCCCCCACCCACCAACACGCTCGCCCCGACGCCTGGCGGGCCGCCACTGCCGAACGTACACCGGTACTGCACATATCCGCCTGCCCCCAGGGCACTTCCGTCTCGCCTCAACTTTAACTATTGTGGCCCCCCATCCGCACACACACGCGACATCAAGTCCAGACCAAGTCACAATTACGGTGGAATGCACCGCAAGCAGCGCGTGGTAGGTATGGGCCGGGCAGCCGAACAGGAGCGTGGCACCACACAAGCATCTGTCCGGGGTTGGCCTGCGTGGCGCTGGCGTCGGGCGGGGCGAGCCATGGCGCGTTACTGCATGCAGTGTCACGGAGGCCATGCGAAAAGAGAGTCGGGCCCCGTCGCCAGGGTGCTCCTGCGCCAACCGCCACTTTCAACCGGAGACCCGCCGGAGTCCCCCCGACCCCTCCGAACGCCGACGACACACTCCCTTATTAATTCTGGCATGCGTAAACGGGAAAACCTGGCGCGGCACGCGCGACATGCTCCGCCCGTGCCTCGCCAGCTTCATGATGCGCTCAGCATTTAATTGTCATGCTTCGCGACTGTTGCTGCGATATTGTGTCCTATCTATGCATGGCGCCAGGCAAGCCTGCCTCTCAGGAGTGCTTCATCTTCACCAGTCCTAGGTACCGCTGCATGTTTGACCGTCTTAAATTTGCGACTTGAATGCCACATGTACAGCTTGCACCACCACCGACACTCAAGCGCCATCGGTGTTCCACCATTTGATGATCTCCACCATGCATTCTTCAGCTGCTGAACGAAGGAGCCCACGCATAACACAATTGCCAGTACCAATACCGATATCAATATAGAGCTCGCGGCTGTCATCTGTTGCCAACTGAGCAACGGCTTGAAGCCGTGCTAGTCTGCTCGTGGTGGCGCAAGGCGTGTTAGCGACATCTACGCAACCATGGCTTGCTGGCATGGCATGTTCGGTTGGAGTGATGTTGTCTGGCGAGGCAGCGCCTGTCCCAGACGAGATTATGGGCGCTGACCACCAAGGCCTTCAAACCTTCACCAGCCTCTGCTCGGGGATGCTGTCAGTGAAAGACATAGACTCCAGAGTCCTGTCTAGCGGTCAGTCGCGGCACGGCGTTGACGGGCACAACGTCGAGGGCTGGCAGCGCACGGGGCGGTGAGTTGCGCGGCAAGCGAGTGTGTCCTGGTTTGGCGCGCTCGGGTCACGCTGCCGGGGTACCGGGCCGTGCCCTGGGTTGGGGCTGGGTTCCCAGGACACGGGCAGCCTTGAGAGCCGCGGGGCCCGGCGGCGGTCAGCGGTGGTCCCCGGCGCGGTAGCGGCATATTCGTTTTTCGATCGGCCACCTGAGGAGGGGGCCGGCGCTGGCAGGGTTGCTGGGGGTGATTCGCGCCCGTGCCAATCATGTGACTGAATGCAGCCTGGTATTGTTTTGCCGCAGGGCCGTCGGTGGTGTCGGTAAACCGTGCCGCGCAACAGGTGAGTTGGGGCCACGCGCCTGTACCGTGCGGGTGTATGGATGGCGCATGCCCAACTGGGCGCATAAGAGAGCGCACCAAGGTGTGTTAGATAGCAAGATAAAAATACGGGTTTAGTGTAAGGTTTAGTATGCGATGCACCTCACCTCATGCGAGCTAGCACCGACCGCGTACCGACTTGCCGAGCGCGCTGAATCGTCGAAGCAGCAGGGGCCCCCAAGGGATCTCGGGCGGGAGCGGCTCGCACGCACTGGGTTCCCACGGGTGCACGGGGTTCCCACGGGTGCACGTCCATGCAAGGGCGGGGCGGAAGGGGGGGTGGGGTGCGTGCGCTGCGCATGTGTTCGGCCCTGGCCACCCCACCCCACCCCGCACCATCCCACCTACCCTGGCCGAGCTGGAGGTTTTTGGAGGTGGTCTCCAATCGGGCGGGCTGGACTCTGGCTACCTGCGTGGGGAATAAATCGACGGTGGCTTGCATTTGCATCCACTAGCAAGCTGTGGAGTGGGGAAAGGAACGGAGGGGCGGGGGGTTGGGCGGTTGGGACACCAGCTCAAGCTAAACCAAATACAACCAGGCAACTGCACTAGCAGTATGGGGTACTCGCGGGATTGGGGCCTCGAGGCTAGGTCGGTGCGCCGCCAACCAGGACTGCCACCCCCCGGGCTCGGCATGCATCGGCGCCGGCGCCAACAGACACGTGCTGACGCGCCAAGGCAAACCCCACGTCTTACCCAGCAGCACCGCTGTTAGTTCGTGGCTTGGAAAGCTATCCGGACGGCACCAGGCACCTTTCGCCAAAGGAACCCGGAACCCATGTGCGGAGGAGAGAGGTGTGGGAGGGCGTAATGTCGCTGAATCTCCGTTATCGCCGAGCGTGGCTGGCCCTGACAGCGCGGGCGGCAGGGGCGGCGAGCGAGCGGGTGTGCCCGCCACGGGTGGTCGCCTACCCGCGCGCGTGGGCGATCGAGTTGGGGAGGGAGGGAGCGTGTGTGTGGGTGTGTGGGTGTGTGGGTGTGTGGGTGTGTGGGTGTGTGGGTGTGTGGGTGTGTGGGTGTGTGGGTGTGTGGGTGTGTGGGTGTGTGGGTGTGTGGGTGTGTGGGTTTGTCGCTCGGGGGCGCCGCGGTCCTTGCTCAGGCGCTGTGCCGTGAAGTCGCTCTCGACCGAACGACCGGTGGCTGGCAGCGCGGAAAATGCACCGTGTCGCTACACACACATGCGCGGCCACCACGCACCGCGTGGCGAAGGCGGCCGCAAGGGCCGTGCCGCAAGTAAGGAGGGGCAGCGGCAGGGGCCGTGCCGCGCCCGCCAGCGGGTGCGACACGGCCACACGCCAGCTGGGCGGTTCGCCCCCGGACGGAGTGCCTCGATAGAGTGCCATTCTAGCTATACTTTGCGCGTACAAACCGTGCGCGTGCAAACGGTGCGCGTGCAAACCGTGGCGGGGAAGGATGCGGGGGGGGTGGGGACGTGGATGGGGCGTATGGGACTGCAGGTGAGGGCGGGTCTGATGGGCGGGAGACTGCTGGGCGGAAGACTACTGCTGGGCGGGGTGAACGGTCGGGAGCCGGGGGCCAGCAGGCCGTAGTGATAAGAAAACGTGCGGACGGCCAAGCCAAGCAGTATCGTGAGGAGCAGCCCCTGCCTGGGGTGGCGGTTCCTTTTGTGCCCAGCTGCTGTCTGCCTGGCGCTGTTGGGAGCGAGGGACGCGGCTGTCATTAGGGGGCAGGGGCTGTGTGCTTCGGGGGATACTCGGGCATGACCGGGCGCTATGTGTGTGTATACATATGTGCGTGGGGATTGGGGTGGGGATCCCCATCCACACCCACGCACCCGTCATACCTGGAGTTCATCTTTCATACCAGCAGGAAGGCACACGCACACCGCTCTATCTCTGAAACCACACACACACACTCACCCACCACACCGGGATTCCATCTTTCACCCCTGGTCCTACCACCTCCACATTCACACCGCACACTCACACACGCCACGCGCGATCACACCTACCCAGACTCACACCCGCACCCACGCACCCACACATGTGCAACACGCCCCCATACATACTCCCGCAGCAGCACCCCACCCGCGCCCCCCGTGCATCTCATCCAACCATTCCCTAACGCTGCACCACACCCTTCCAACTACTACTACTACTGCTAGCGCTGCACCCCGGTCACCAGCGACCCGTTCTTCAGCAGGTCCAGGGGCAGTTTGGTGTGGACGCCCAGGTCCCCCTCCCTGTAGTAGTCGGCGTCATTCCAGTTGGAGTACGGCCTCACGCCCGGCCCGAAGTACCACTGGTTGATGCGGTACTTGGCCTGATTCTGGGGCAGGATGCATATTTTCCCCACGTTGTCGCGGTTGTTGTACGTGAAGCCGTATCTGGCCAGCACATCGTTGGTGCAGTAGTGGATGGCCTTGGCTGGCTTCCTCTCGGGCGCGCATTCGTTGTCATATCGGTACCCTCCCGACGTCCTGTTGGCAAACGTGTCGGCGATGTAGTTCAGCATGATCAGGTATATGACGCCCTGGTCGCAGAACAGAATATCGTGACGGTAGTGCAGCCCGGTGCGCCACACCGTGTCCAAGAATTGGTGCACCCAGGGCGTACGTCGCACAATGAAAATTCCCGTGTTGAGGTTGTCGGATTGGTCCGCAATAATAAAGTCGAAACCGGCCTTATCGGCCAGGATTTCACCAATCACGTCGGTTTTCGATGCGTCCGTGAGAATGAGGTCCGAGTCGATCCACACCACAACGTCGTTCCTGTTGAAGTGCTTCATAACGGATTGGGGCTTGTTGTACTGGTAGGGCGTCCCGGCGGGGGTGTGGACCTCGGAGTCGATGTAGAAGGCTAAACCATACTTGAGCGCGTACAGAATGTTTGTTCATTATCACGGGCGACCATTTCTCCAGGTGCGCTTCGTCGCCAAATGTGACCAGGCAAGCGTCCTTGTTCGCATTCACCTGCGTGTGCGCGGCGGCCAGCCTCAACGCCATCACATCGAAATTGTTGGAGGGGTCGATTCGGTCCGCCACCGGCAGCGCCTCGCCGACGCGGGCGTGCGCGACGTGCCGGGACGCCCGCGGCGGTCGGGCGCTTGCTGGTAAATGCCATTCGCGGAGCTCTGATGAAGCTGGATTGCATAGCAAGCACGCCACCAGCAGCAGAAATAGGACCCCGGGCAACGTCCTAAGGAGTGTTATTTTTTTGGTGTGCATTTATGCGACGTGTATGTGCGGGTTGCGATAGGTAGGGTGGATATCAATTTATTGGAATAGTTGAGGCAGGCGTGTGGCGATTACGCAGCAGCCTGACTAGGTGCAGATAGACTGGCGCGAAGTTTGAAATGAAATGCGGTGCCCGGGCTACTGTGACGAAATGCAAAAGTTGTGTAGATGCCTGCAATGTACCTAAATGTGTGACAGCAAGCTCTGGTGCCTCGGGCATCCGCAATGCTGAAGCCTGAGGTTGCTGCTATTTCCGAGCCACGGGTACATTGCAAAAATAAAAAAACCGGCCTTCCATACCGTATTGAGTCAATTGATATGCGGCGACGCTGGCAACCCGGCGACAACGTGATATCGTGGAGAGTGGAGACGTTTCGGCACTCGCTCGCACTGCCCAGCTGCCAGGTGCATGCTCGGTGTGTGCGTGCATGTGCGCGCGGGAGTGCTTGTGCGCGCGTATGCGTGTGTTTGCGGGGTGCGTGTGTGCGTGTGCGCGCGGGGTGCGTGTGTGCGCGGGAGTACGTGTGCGCGCGGGAGTGCGTGCGCGTGTGTGCGCGGTAGTGCGTGTGCGTGTGTTTGCGGCGGTGCGTGTGTGCGCGGGAGTGCGTGCGTGCGCGGGAGTGCGTGTGTGCGCGGGAGTGCGTGCGTGCGCGGGAGTGCGTGCGTGCGCGGGAGTGCGTGCGTGCGCGGGAGTGCGTGCGTGCGCGGGAGTGCGTGCGTGCGCGGGAGTGCGTGCGTGCGCGGGAGTGCGTGCGTGCGCGGGAGTGCGTGCGTGCGCGGGAGTGCGTGCGTGCGCGGGAGTGCGTGCGTGCGCGGGAGTGCGTGCGTGCGCGGGAGTGCGTGCGTGCGCGGGAGTGCGTGCGAATGTGTTTGCAGTGGTGCGTGTACGGGCGGGCGGCTTCAATGCTGGGCAGTGTATGCGTGCGTGCGGAGTCAGGTGAGGCGACGGGAGGGTGCGCCGCGCTGGCATCTGCATTGCCGCCTCACGCCCCACACAGGACTGGAGTGTGCGGCCGGCCTGGCGGCGGCGGCACGCGCGGCAGCGCCCTTGGCTGCCTCCGGTTCGCAGTCCACACCGTGCGCCAAAGATCATACAGCAGCACCGGTAGTTGTCACTACCGCCTTTCCCACACGGTACCCCCTACTACTCGTGCATTTTGCATGCATTGGCAAGCACTCCAGTTACTACGCTTTACGGTGTCCTGCCCGGCGCGTGTGCCCGCTGTGCGCTTTCGCATTCACTCGCAAGCACAACGCGCCTGTCGGGGGCGCTGGGCAAGGCACCAACGGCACGTTGGGGGCCGCCGCGACCCCAGGGGGCAGGGGGAGGGGGCCAGCAGCACGTGGGACTGAGGTTAGGGCGGGCGGCGTGGGTGCTGGTGATGGGTGCGTGCGTCTTCACATCCCCGGTGCGGCGCTGTTTGCGGCAGCCGCAGCCGCACACACAGGCAGGCGCATGAGAGCCGTTGAGAGGAAGGTGGCCGAATCATGCATCTGGTGGTGTGGGGCGGCGTGGTGGGTGGCGTGCGAGTACCGAGGTTGGCCGGCCTGCCAGTCAGGCGCCTCACCCTCGGGGCCCCTGGCTGGGCCCGCCACGCACCGCCTGGCAGGTCCCTGCAGGCAGGGCCAGCGCCCGGGGGCAATGCGGGTCATGCGGCGAGGGTTGCGCAGAGGGGGACAGAGGGAACCTGGTGGTTGGTGACACAGCAACGCACAGCCCACAGCCCCGGGTTACCAAAAGATGGATTTTCTGGCGATGCCGGGGCGTCCGGGCGTCGGCAGCATCGGCGAGGAGCAGGCCTTGTATCTTATTTCGGGAAAAAGGGGCAGAAATATCCCGACATGGCGGGAAAGGCCGTCAAACAAGGGGTGCCAGCTTTGTACAGCTGGAAAATGGGCTGAGCCCCCGTACGCTTGGGAGTTAGTAGGCATGTAACGGCCCCGTCAGAGCCGCCATGCCCCTACGAAGCACAGGCGCATGGCTAGGGACACGCAGGTTGGGGCCCGGACGGGATTTCCCACGCCATCCATGTGCGTGCCTTGGCACGTTACCAAGCACCCCAAGACTTTCTTTAGCCCCTTGCCATAGGCAGCACCTCCCCGGCGTCCCACGCTCAAAGGGCCAGGCGCGGGGCGGGGGCGACCTCGGGGCTGCTCGGCATTCTGGCGCGTCGGCAGGCATGGCTCGGCAAGTCGCTCAAAACGTCCGATATACATCCCCGCTTTGCTTGCCGCCAACATAGTTTGCCTTATAGACTGCATATAAGCGGGCACTGGATGCTTTTCTCGTGACCTCGCGAAAGTCAATTGTCCATGGACGCGCGAAGGCACTTCTCGCTCCGCCCGAATTTTCCCTGCCGCCTATTTACATGCAATAGGCATTACCAAACACTAATACGTAGCAGTCGCGGTTTGCGCCAGTATGCTATGTTTTGCCGACGCACGCACGCACGCAGCCACGGACAGGGGTGTTCCTGGGGGGCTCCCCCCCCCCTGGAACGCTGCGCTGGGGGGGCTCAGCCCAAAAACTCCAGCGCCATAGAGAATCAGCGCCGGGGCCCGCCAAACTATATCCTGGAAATCGCCAAAATGGCCCATTTATATCCATGGATATATAAGATACAAGGCCTGGCGAGAAGCGGGAACGGGTGGGGTGAGCCGTGAGCGACACAGGTGAGGGGTGGGAACGCGAAGTGCTTTCAAAACGCGAACGTGAATATGCGTGACCATGGGAAGGCACGGGGGTGGCAGCACCGGAAGGCAGGAAGGCAGAGGCTGGACCACGGACAGGAGGCAGGGACCCCGACAAGCTCGCCGTTTCAGCATCAGGCCTGTGTTGCACCCCTCTTCCCTAGCTCTAGCCTACTGACCATGTCCCGGCAGCCTCCCTTGAATTCCAACTGCCCCAACCGCATCCATCGAGACATGGCTCAGCACGTTGCACGCATTCTTGCCCTTAGTTGCTTGCCGTCGACATATTCTGCCCGTACCTCGTGCAAGAAAGAACGGGCGTGTTTGGGTGTTCGGGACTGGTCGGCGGGCTCCTGCGTGCCGGCGTGCCTCTCGCATTGGCGGGCTCCTGCGTGCCCTGCATTGGGGCCGCTTTGCCGGCAGCATGGCAGCGTGTCTCCTAAATGTCAGCAACACCTTTCATGGCCTAAACCCTCAAAAGAAATTACTGGGCTGTTTCAAACGAAGCTGTGAGAATTTTAGCCTAGTTATTGAAAATTAGCCTCTATGGCATTGAATTTGTGAACGCAACATATTGAGATATAGGTGCAACAAATGGAGCACACATTTCAGGCGACGCGGGCAAATGGCGACTGGGACTCGTGGCTCTCGAGCTCGCTTGCAGCGCTGACGGACGCCAAGCTTTTGAGGACATTGAGACCGACCGTCTGGTGCAATTCATCATCTGAGGTGAGGAAGTGCGCGCCGAGCGAATTGGCAAGGCAAGCAAGCATACTCCGGGCTCCGACTTCTTGGCACTTAGGAACGGCATCGGACATGATGAAACAAAAGGGATTTGACGAGTGCCGCCCGTGGTGTTAGGGCTTCGGCGGCTTTCCTGCAACACCTGCGGGCTATCGGGGGCCCTGCACGCCATCGGTGTCGGCGCCCATACATCCCGCACCAGACTGGTCGGGTGCCTGCCAGCGGCCCACCAGTGCAGAGCTGGCCCCGGCAGCACCAGTCCGTGGCGATCCGCCCGCCCGCCGCCCCAGCCCGCCATGCCCCTAGCCCGTGCCTGCCGCCGACTTCACTGCGCTCGTCGCGTGCCCATCGTACACCACTTGCGGCCACCCAATTCTTTGCAACCACCCTCCTCCGCCAGCTTCATTGATGCTTCCCTCCCCCTCCACACACTCCCCACCGTATGCATTTTCCTTGCATGTCTTCTAACCCACGCCACTCACACGCACACGCACAACGCCACACGCCACACGCCAGGCGCTCATCCACACCGCCGACCTGGAGGCCTGGGCCGCCGGCCAGCCGCCGGTGGTGCGGCACTACGACCACTGCGCCGGGCTGGCGGGGGCGGCGGCTACTGCTGCGGCCGGCCACGGCCCTGGCTGCGCTACTGCCGCTACTGCTGCTCCCTACCGGTGCGGCGGCTGCGGTTGCGGCGGCGGCGACGGCCCCTCAACCTCCGGCCGCGCGGGGGTGCACACGAGCTGTAGCAGCGCCTGTAGCAGTGACCGTGGCTGTAGTGGCGGCAGCAGCAGCCCGGGGGCGCTGCTGCGGCTCAAGCTCTTCTCGCTCAATGACTATTTGGGACTGGCCTCGCACCCAGACGTGGCGGCGGCGGCGGCTAGGTCGGCGCTGCGGGTGAGAGAGGGTGGGCAGGAAGCAGGGCGGGAGGGGGGGGGGATGGAGGCGGGAGGCGGGAGGCGGGAGGCGCACGCATGTGTGCTGGTGTTTGTTTTGGGGGGAAGGGATGCTTGCGCCCCATCGCCGCTGGGTGGGCCGGTGGGGTGGGTGGGGTGAGTGGCACCAGGCACCAGCCCAATGCCACAGCGCGCGGCCCTGGGCTGGCGTGAAGCGAACCCCATCCCGGAAAGGGAACTACACCCAAACCTACACCTTACCTCAACCCGTCCAACCGCCAACCCAACCTCAACCCGGCACGCAGGTGGGCCTGGGCCCGCGCAGTAGCGCGCTTGTGGCGGGCTACAGCCACAGCCACCGCCAGCTGGAGGCAGCCATAGCGGAGCTCAAGGTGTGTGTGTGTGTGTGTGTGTTGGGGGGGGGGCGTGTGTATTGGGTCGGGTGTGTGTGGGCGTGTGTGTTGGGTCGTGTGTGCGTGCGTGTTGGGTTGGTTGGGTTTGGTTGGGTTGGGTAGTTGAGTGGGTGCGTGGGGGCTGGGGTGTGAACGCCAGCAACAGGCTGACTACAACCAACTAGACGGCGGCCGGGCAAGTGCAAGAGCGGCAGTGGTGCACGGTGATGATACGCGGGCCACACACACACACACGGGCCTTGCGCGCCATGTCTCTTTGACCCACGACCGCACCACTCACAAACACGCACACTTACCCACACCTTTGCTCTTCCATCCGCCCACCCACCCACCCACACCCGCCCGCAGGGCACCGAGGACTGCCTTTTGTTCCCCACCGGCTTCGCCGCCAACCTGTCCGTGCTCACCACCCTGGCGGGCGGCGCGGCGGGTGTGGAGGGGTGGACGGGGTGGGCGGAAGGGGTGGGCGGGGTAGGGTGGGGGTGATGTGGGTGGATGGGTGGGTGGCTGACAGGCAGGGAGAGCTGGGAGCGCAAACAAGCAAGCGCCTGCCTGCTGCCGCCTATGCCCCCCGCACACGCCCCACCGCCCCACCGCCCCACCCCATGCGTGACGATTTCGTCTGCAGCCTTCAGCGCATCCTGTGCCGCTCTCCCAAATCTCCTTCCAACCCCACCCCATCTTAATCAGTCATGCATGGAACCCAACCACCCACACCCAAACACAGGCATAGTATGTGTGTTTCCTCTCTCATGTTTTCTAACACATCAAAACACGCACGCACCCAAACATACACACGCCACACGCCACACACACACACACACGCAGGCGAGGGCGGCGTGGCCATCTTCAGCGACGAGCTGAACCACGCCTCCATCATCGACGGCGCCCGGCTGGCGCTGCGGCCCGGATCCGGATCCGGATCTGGATCCGGATCCGGATTTGGATCCAGTGGTGGCGGCGGTGTGAGCCTGCACATCTACCGCCACAACGACCTGGCGCACCTGGAGGTGGGGTGCGCTTGTTGGTTGCGGGGTGGTTGGGGGTGGTTGGGGGTGGCGACGGTTGGGCGGGAAATGGGTGGGGCGGAGGATGCTGGCAGTGCCTCTGCTGTAGGGGCAGCCCCGCCCAGCCCCGCCCATGGTTTGGGTTACGGTAATCACAACCTGTAGTACGGGCCGGACCGAGCCGTGCGACGGCGGAAGGGAACCGGGAGCCCAGGGCGTGTGGCGTGGCGCGGCGTGGCGTCGTACGGCGGGGGTCATGGGTACGGACAGTGACAGTGACGCGATGCGACATGATCCGCCCCACACGCCGCCTCCGTCACCAGCCCCTGCACCTTCCCAGACGCACCGCTCGTGCGTGCACCCACGTGCGCCCACCTACACACCCATCCCGCACACGCCCGCACACACACCCGCACACACCGACACACACCGGCACACCTGCCCGCACACCTGCCCGCACACGCCTCACGCCCGCACGCCCGCAGGAGCTGCTGGCTGCCTGCCCGCCGCGCTGCCGGCGGCTGGTGGTGGCGGACTCGCTGTTCAGCATGGACGGCGACTTCGCGGACCTGCGGGTGGGGTGCGGTTGGTGGTTGGGGTTGGGGTTGGTTGTTGGTTGTTATTTGTTGGTTAGGGTTGGTTGGGGGTGGGGTTGGGGTTGGGAATCGGAGGAGTGCCGTGGCCTCACGGTCCTGTGAGCATACACGCATAGGGATGCACCCTGGGGAGCGTGTGGGCACTGAGGTCATGTCCGCACGCACACTCTGTGCCGTCGCTTTCCCTCGCGCGCTCTTACGTGTTGCTGCATCACATGCGCCGCCTCTTGTTGTTTCTTCCTTGTGCTCTCCAAAACGCACGCACACACAATCCCACACGCATAATCCCGCACGCACACAATGAACGCAGGGCCTGGCCGCGCTCAAGCGCCGCCACGGCTTCCTGCTGGCGCTGGACGAGGCGCACGCCACGCTGGTGTGCGGCGCGGGCGGCGGCGGCGCGGCGGAGGCGGCGGGCGTGGCGGACCAGGTGTGCGTGTGCGTGTGTGTTTGGGCGTGCGTGTGCGTGCGTGGGGGATGGTTTTGGGGCTACGTTTTTGTGGGGTTGTGGGGGGCGAGGATATGCGATAGGGGCAGGGGCAGGCGGGTGCGTGTGCGAGTGCGGGTGCGGCTTGCGCGGCACCCCGGCCACTGCACCAGCCGCTGCACCAGCCGCTGCCCACCGCCACCACCACCGCCACCGCCTGCGGGCTGTCCACGCCGGCCTCCCCGCGGCCTCCCCGCTGCCTGCCTCGCCGGCCCCACCCCTCGCCGCCGCGATACCCCGGTACCCGTTTGCACCCTACGCGCACACGCCGCCACCCCACGCCCCGCTCCTCACTTCGGTAACGACTTCGAGACGCAGTCTTCAGTGCATCCTGTACCGCTTTCCAAACATCCGCACAACCCCCTTCCCACACACATGCCCCTCACGCCGTGCCGCCGCCAGGTGGACCTGCACGTGGGCACGCTGTCAAAGGCCTTTGGCGCGCTGGGCGGCTTCGTGGCGTGCAGGTGTGTGGGCGGGCGGGCGCGTGTGGGCGGGCGTGGAAGTGGCACACTGGCGCCGCACCCCTGCTCCACGCATCAGTTGCCGCAACCGGGAACGTCTTGATTCGGCAATCCTCAACTCCCCCAAACACACAAGCCCCACACACGCCCACGCACACACCCGCCACAAACACACGCGCCCACCACACGCCCACACGCCCCCACACGCCCACACGCCCATGCAGCTCGGCCATGAAGGCGCTGCTGCTGAACCGCGGCCGCGCCTACGTCTACTCCACCTCGCTGCCGGTGCCGGTGGTGGAGGCGGCGGCGGCGGCTCTGCGCGTCAGCCAGAGGTGTGTGGGGTGGGGTGCGGCGTGTGCCCCGGCATGGCGAGGGGGAAAAGCAGGTGCTGGAGTGGGCAGGAGTGGGCAGGAGTGGGCATCGTTCAATTCAGCGACCCGCTTCACCCTACCGGTATCAACTGTGCCTCCCTCTATCTCCGCCGCTGCGTCGCGCCGCGTCGCGCCGTGTCGCGCCGCGTCGCCGCAGGGAGCCCTGGCGGCGGCGGCACGTGTGGAGCCTGGTGCGCCGCCTGGGCGCGGGGCTGGGCGTGCCGGCGCTCAGCCCCGTGGTGCCGCTGGTGGTGGGAGGCGAGGGGCCCACGCTGGAGCTGTCGGCGGCGCTGCTGCGCGGCGGCATGGGCGGCGGCGGCGGCGGCGGGGGTGCGCCGTACACGCACATGCACGTGCCAGCCATCCGGCCGCCCACGGTGCCGGCCGGGACCTGCAGGTGTGCGTGTGTGCGTGTGTGTGTGTCTGGTGCCTGGGTTGGGGAGCTCAATGCGGCTTGGGGGGGTCTGGGCCGCTGCATGGCGTGTACCGCCGTGCGTTGCTGCACGCACGCACGCACGCACACCGCTCTGGGCGCTTTGGCATCTCCATGTTCTTTTCCAAAACGCCCCGCCCTACACACCCACCCTCGCACGCGCGCAGGCTGCGCGTGAGCCTGTCAGCCGCGCACTCCTACGCCGACGTGGATGAGCTGGTGGCGGCGGTGCGGCGCTCGGGCGTGAGCCTTATCACGCTGCCGCATCTGCTGGAGCCCGCGGCGGCGCTGCCCGATGGCGGCGGCACCTGCGGCGGCGGCGGCGACGGCAGCGGCGAGGCGCCGCTGACGGCGGCTCAGCTGGCGGGCGCGGCGGCGGCGGCGGGAGCTGCGGCGCGCAGCCGGCTTTGATTGGTGTTGGGGATGGAGCGGCGCTGAGCGGACGTGCTTAGTTAATCGCCGCAGTTTGCTGTGTCAGTGGTTTTTGGGCTGAGCCCCCCCCCCCCCCCACCGAAGCGTTCCAGGGGGGGGGGGGCTAAGCCCCCCAGGAACACCCCTGTCCGTGCGTGGCTGCGTGCGTGCGTGCGAGGCTGCGTGTGTGCGTCGGCAAAACATAGCATACTGGCGCAAACCGCGACTGCTACGTATTAGTGTTTGGTACTGCCTATTGCATGTAAAAAGGCGGCAGGGAAAATTCGGGCGGAGCGAGAAGTGCCTTCGCGCGTCCAGGGACAATTGACTTTCGCGAGGTCGCGAGGAAAGCATCCGGTGCCCGCTGATATGCAGTCTATAAGGCAAACTATGTTGGCGGCAAGCAAAGCGGGAACGTATATCGAAAGCTTTGAGCGACTTGCCGAGCCATGCCTGCCAACGGGCCAGAATGCCGAAAAGCCCCGAGGTCGCCCTGTCCAGGAGGATCAAGTCACCGCCCGAAACGTGTTTGGATGCAAATTGTTCCCACCGCACAACAGTAATAAGACATCCCTGAAAGACCGAAAAAGATCAGGCCGTGCTCGCGAGCCGACCAAAATGAGGGTGTGAGGGCATGGGGTGTCCCCGTGGCGAGGGGATGGTGGGTGTCGGCGAGCGGCGCGCGTGCCTCAGCGATCACGGCGGTTGGCCCGCGCGAGGCCACAAAGAATTCGATAATTATACTGTGCTACACATGTATTGTTTATGCTTGTGAAAATTGGGCGCGCTTGTGGGTGCGCTTGCCGCGTGCAAGCGTTGCTAGCGTTGCTGCGTTGCACGGCGCCGTGTCGAAGTCAGTGGTCGAAAGTTTCGTAGCAGCAGCCCCTGGCGGGCGGCGTTGCCGTAGAACTTTCGAAGCAGTGTACGGGGCGGGCCTACCGTCAGTATAAAAGGCCGACCCTTTCCGGCGGTTAGCAGACCCAGAGCCACGCCGCGCCTGCACGACGGCGAACACTTGGTTGACTGGTGAACATTCCAATACTTTCCAACTCGTATTGCTTGCACTTGGCTGCCCGAAATCGGCCTGACGGGCCTCTGGCCCTTGTAATCTATGTGTTGATGAACCTGCCTGCACTCCCTTGCCCGTTCTAGTTGGGCCCCCCTTTCCTGCGCTGTGTGCGCCCCCACGGCAGCTGGACAGCCGTCTGCAACAGGGCAGCTCTGAGCCTAAGACCCTGCAGGAACCAGCCCACCGGACCAAGAGCAGTCCGCGCCCCTGCAGCTGCAACCACGTCAGCTGCCATCTAGTGCCCGCTCCCAGCACGGCGAGCGAAGACAGCAGTGAGCGAGCCAAGTGCCCCCGCTGGCTGTGTGTGTGTGCCCCGATTCGGCACCACCTTTCTCCCTGTCCCCCTTTCCTCTGGCGTGGCCTTCTCTTACCACGCAGTTCAGCCCGTTCACGGAATACTTCCGCTGTAAGACGCATCTCGATTTAGTTGACACGCTTCCGCACCCTTTCAGTATCCAGCGCATTCCCATCTACGGTATCGAGCCAGACTTTCTGACGTACAGCTAGTACAGCGCACGCTCTGTCCCCATACAAACGTGTGCAGCAAGCTCTCATACGATCCTTGGGCCGCTCATCTGACGCTGGAAACGCAAAAAATTTATGGGGTTTTGACGCGTTCCGCGCGGGTGACGCGAGTGTGGTATCGAGACGGGTTTGAGAGCCCGTCTCCTCCTAGTCTTCAAGCCATCTAGTCGAAAATGGACCCCTCCCACACGGCTGGTCTTACGGCCGCCAGCTTGCACGTGGTTCCCCTGTTCTACCCGGAGAAGCACAACGCCCGTACATGGCTCTCCAACATCGAAAGATACGGCGAAGCCCTGCACTGGACCGAATCAAACAAGTTAAGCGTTGCACGATGCCGCCTGGGGGCTGAGGAGGCACAGAAATGGGAGTCAGGAGAGGGTGGCTTTGAGACGTGGGATTCGTTCAAGCAAGCATTCCTCAAGCGCTTTGCGGCAAGCATCCAGGAGCTGCACGCGAGCCTTGCGGCCTGTGTGCAGGAGAAGGGGGAAACAGTGCAGTCGTATGCAGACCGGTATCGGCACCTGCTGGCGCTGCTGGGCATCGACGGCAACTCTGGCACCCAGCACCTGATTCACTTCTTGGGAGGCTTGCGCCCACGTCTGGCCCGTAAGGTCTACAAGTCCCACCCATTATGCCTCCGGGACGCGATCGATGAAGCTATCTACCTGAGCAACGGGAACTTGAAGGGCCATCGGCGCCGCGTAACCCCCGAGAGTGCCGATAGCGACACGGATTATCACCAGCAGTCGGCCTCAGCCTCTCCACGATATTCATCTGCAGGGACAGCGTGACCCGGCACCCAAATTTCTGTCATGGAAGTGTTTCGAAGCAACATGTTCGTCCGGTTTTCGGTCTCACACACCCTGAGGCCCTTGCGGCCCTCCTATTGGTATGTATACGGGGCTTATGTCAGCAAACCCAGTCACAAGCCCGCGAGGCGTTACTTGTCCCGATGCAGACCACCCAACTCAAGCGAGTTATTGCACGCCCCATCAACTTACGCAAGAGGTCAAGATGGCAAAGGGCTGGTACCAGCAAGCCACGCAAGGAAAGGCCGCTGTCGCATTTATCCAGCAGAGGCCCCACCGGAACGCCAGCGAGGCTGCCACTAACACTACAAATTTAGGCTGTGTTACAAACATTCAATTAGATGAAAGACGTTACCGGCGCGCATCGCTACGCCAACAACCGCTATTATGCCGAGAAACGCAGAGACGTCTTGTCTGCTTGACACCAGGATGGCATAACGTGATAAACGGAGTCATTTATATATTTGAACGCGGTGTTACCGGTCTGAGCCCTGAAAGCAAATCCATATTTCAATCCGGCGTTTTTGCTTGCTGACTCGTACACAGCTCTTTATCCAGGCATTAAGATAAAACATGTCACATTTGTGTGCGCAAAGGACTCTGTGCGCAAGGGACTTCGGAAAGACAGATCCGGACCCGCGGACCACGACTGCCACGACTCCGCCGACAGCTGTCACCCCCGGGCGTGCCACACGCGGGATCGCGCACTTAATCGCCTGCACTTCCGCCTACCAACCTGGGGAGTCTTTATGTGCTTTTATCCCTCATGCCATAGTGGCGGGGTGACGCGAGTGGGCTGCACAGCTCATCCTACGAAGTAGCGGCATCCAGCACTCCCCAAGCTGCTCTACGCCACCACCAAGCTGCTCCCACCCTGGCCACGCACGCCGTACTACTGGAGACCCACGACCGCTGACCATTCAACAGGAGCTGCGCAACTGCACGACCAGATCCTGAATGTAGCTCCTTTGGTTCACCGTTTCGGGCGCTGAGGGCGCCTGAGGGGACCAGGCGATTCACACACCCCGAGGCTGCACAGCTGTCCAGGAGGATCAAGTCACCGCCCGAAACGTGTTTGGATGCAAATTGTTCCCACCGCACAACAGTAATAAGACATCCCTGAAAGACCGAAAAAGATCAGGCCGTGCTCGCGAGCCGACCAAAATGAGGGTGTGAGGGCATGGGGTGTCCCCGTGGCGAGGCGATGGTGGGTGTCGGCGAGCGGCGCGCGTGCCTCAGCGATCACGGCGGTTGGCCCGCGCGAGGCCACAAAGAATTCGATAATTATACTGTGCTACACATGTATTGTTTATGCTTGTGAAAATTGGGCGCGCTTGTGGGTGCGCTTGCCGCGTGCAAGCGTTGCTAGCGTTGCTGCGTTGCACGGCGCCGTGTCGAAGTCAGTGGTCGAAAGTTTCGTAGCAGCAGCCCCTGGCGGGCGGCGTTGCCGTAGAACTTTCGAAGCAGTGTACGGGGCGGGCCTACCGTCAGTATAAAAGGCCGACCCTTTCCGGCGGTTAGCAGACCCAGAGCCACGCCGCGCCTGCACGACGGCGAACACTTGGTTGACTGGTGAACATTCCAATACTTTCCAACTCGTATTGCTTGCACTTGGCTGCCCGAAATCGGCCTGACGGGCCTCTGGCCCTTGTAATCTATGTGTTGATGAACCTGCCTGCACTCCCTTGCCCGTTCTAGTTGGGCCCCCCTTTCCTGCGCTGTGTGCGCCCCCACGGCAGCTGGACAGCCGTCTGCAACAGGGCAGCTCTGAGCCTAAGACCCTGCAGGAACCAGCCCACCGGACCAAGAGCAGTCCGCGCCCCTGCAGCTGCAACCACGTCAGCTGCCATCTAGTGCCCGCTCCCAGCACGGCGAGCGAAGACAGCAGTGAGCGAGCCAAGTGCCCCCGCTGGCTGTGTGTGTGTGCCCCGATTCGGCACCACCTTTCTCCCTGTCCCCCTTTCCTCTGGCGTGGCCTTCTCTTACCACGCAGTTCAGCCCGTTCACGGAATACTTCCGCTGTAAGACGCATCTCGATTTAGTTAGTTGACACGCTTCCGCACCCTTTCAGTATCCAGCGCATTCCCATCTACGGTATCGAGCCAGACTTTCTGACGTACAGCGCACGCTCTGTCCCCATACAAACGTGTGCAGCAAGCTCTCATACGATCCTTGGGCCGCTCATCTGACGCTGGAAACGCAAAAAATTTATGGGGTTTGGACGCGTTCCGCGCGGGTGACGCGAGTGGGCTGCACAGCCCCCGCCCCGCGCCTAGCCCTTTGAGCGTGGGGCGCCGGGGAGGTGTTGAGTATAGCAGGAGGCTTAAGAAATGCTTGGGGTGTTTGGTAACGTGCCAAGGCACGCATGGATGGCGCGGTCCCTAGCCACGCGCCTGTGCTTCTAGGGGCATGGAGGCTCTGACGGGGGCCATTACATGCCTACTAGCTCCCAAGCGTACGGGGGCTCAGCCCATTTTCCAGCTGTACAAAGCTGGCACCCCTTGTTGTGTCAGTGTCTGCTGCTGCATGTGATGCCGTGATCCAATAGCGCGGGCCTGATCACTGCTGCTGATCCTGCCAGATTATGTTTGTTTTCTGGATATACATGTGCGGCCCGCGCTGTTGCGGGGGCTTGGGGCCGCGGGCCGGGGTGCGTATCGCCCCTACTCGCCACGACGCGTAGGGGTGGCTCGGCGCAGCCGGCGGCGCCTGCTGTCAGCCTGTCACCCACCTTGGTAGCGGTGGATGCCGTCGCTTGATGGGCAGCATCGCACGCGCTGCAGCATCGCACGTACGCGTCGCGGGCCTCGCAGTTGCAAACCGAGCCCAGCGAGTCCCGAGAATTGATAGGCTGATTGGGAAAAAAGTTTTATTACAGAAAGGTTGATGGCGGGGTTCGTGATAAACGTGATCGCTTTGGCGACTTGGGGTGAGCCACGCACCCAGCGGGTTCGCTAGCCTTGCCACATGCAAGGTCTAATTAGAGGTCCAGATAAGCAGGCCTCTGCTCTAGGTTGACGGCATGCCGCATGCATGACCGCCGCACGCACATCAGGTGTCAGGCGCGTTGCATGCGGCACGCATGATTGCGAGCGCGTTCAGAGTTGTAAGGTGAAAAACGCAACACATTCGCGCCCAGAAATGCAGAAAATGCAGACAATTGGGAAGAGGCTGCTGACAATGGCCTCTGCCAACTGGCACAACACGCAGCCGGGAGCACGCGTCTGGTAGATAGTAGCTAAGACGTGCGCGCCGGTGCGTGAGTGAGGAGCGCATGGAGAAAGAGGTCATCGACCGAAACATACAGCCTGCGCGAAACGTCCGAAGCTGTCACCAGCAGCACCGCACGCGCACTGCCCGCGTGCATGACTAGTAATTAGGTTCAAGATAGATCTCAGATGAAGTACCATCCAAGGGCGCCCCTGCCTGTGCGTTCAGCACATGCGTAGTTTCACACCTCTCCACTGCTAGAACTAACGGTACGTGCCTTAGGGCGCACAATTCCACGGTACCGTATCTGCACCACACCGCACCACACCGCACCTATCCATGCATGAATTATACAGACCCTCGACGACAGCAGGCTAGTCAGGCGCCCGCCCGTTGCGATGACTACTTTGGCTGGCAATGTGCAAAGGGGAAACAACTAGCGCGGCACACCACTCGATCCTGCTTAAACTAGCGTGCGTGCGTACGCTTGCAGTAGCACCGCACCCAATAATACTGCGCAACAATTACTGCGCCGATGCGGCGTGCAGCTGTGTAAAGGAAGGGGGAAAACGACACACACGCACACGCACACGCAACACGCACCACGCACCACGCAACGCGCAACACGGCACACGCATACGCACAAGCATACGCGACTCTTCGGCTGTCCCGCGTTGCCTGCCTCCAAGAATCTAGACAGGCGGCTGTGCAGGCCGCCGGTCTGCAGCCCGTGCATGCGGCTGCCAGAGGATGTGGATGCCAATGGATGCGGAGTGCCGGCACACGGAATGCACAATGCATAAAGGCTTCACTCACAATGCGCCACCCGGCCTCCCACCTGCGGAATCTCTCTCGCGACGCTGCGTATCCTCGCTCTTGTGCCGGATGGCCGCCACGCACATGCACAAGTCACAACGTGCATGCATTCTTCTAACGTCGTGATATGTTCGCATTCGCGTTTTGGACAGACCATAACACGCATTATGAATGATTAAGTGCCGTCGATTTTTCCGGACAATAGCTAGGGCATACGGCGGTACGTACGGTGCTTATGTAATGAATGCTTTAGGGCGGACCACTGTGGTGGTGTGGTGGCGCTTACTTGGTGCCCAAATGATGAATCGCTCGTGGCGTTTCCCCGTGGCCGCACGACACCAGCAAGTACACACAGTACGACTGGGTCAGGCGTCACAACACATCGACTTTTAATCCAACGGTCTCAGTAACGAACCAGTTTAACACACGCACATGACGGTGCGTGCGTGAATGTCTCCGCAACCCTGTCAACATTACTCATCAGATGGGAATCACGCGGTGGCTGTTGCGGCGGCGGCGCACGACCACAAAGGCGGTGCCCGAAATCGCCGCCACGACCGCGGCGCCCACAATCACGGCAGGCAGCACAATGCGCAGCGGCACCCCACTGCTGCTGCTGCCGCTGCTGCTGCCGTCACTGCCGGCAGAACCTCTGGTACCTGCCACGGCTGCGGCGGCGGCCGCGCCCGCCACTGAGGAGTTACCAGCTGCAGCCGCCGCTTGCAGCTGCGGGTCTGCCGACGATGACCTGGCGGCGGCGGCGTCCGTGGAGTCGGACTGCAGCGCAGGGGCTGCGTCCGACGAGGTGGCGGCGGTAGTGGCGGCGTCTGATGAGGACGCGGCAGCTGCGGTGGTGGTGTCCTCCTGGCGGGCGGTGGCGTTCCGACCGCTGGCTTGCGGCGAGGGCACCGGCGAGGGAGAGGGTGCGGCGCGAACGGCGACTGCGGGAGAGGGAGACGGCGCCGGCGAGGGCGAGGGCGCCGGCGAGGGCGAGGGCGAGGGAGAGGGAGAGCGCGCGGCGGAAGGCGAGGGAGAGGGCGCGGGGGAGGGCGAGGGCGCCGGCGAGGGAGAGGGCACTGGGGAGGGCGAGGGAGTGGGAGAGCGAGGGGTTGGCGAAGACGCGGTGGTGGTGGTGGTTGGTGCCAGCGCCGGGAGGGAGGGCACGGGGGAGGTGTTCGGGAGGGAGGGCGGCAGCTGCAGCTGCGCCAGGATCTCATCCGGGAGCTGGTCCGACAGCTCCTCCAGCAGCCCAGGCGGCAGCTGCGACACGTCGGCGGGCTGGTAGGAAAAGTCGACATCGGCGTCCGAGGTGGCGGCCAGGTTGGCGGCACACATCTTGAGCTTGGAGGCGGCGGGGATGATGGGGCAGCTGCCGCCGGAGGCGCAAATGTAACCATTGCCGCAGCGCGTGTTGTATCTGTGTGAGTATGGGCGTGGGGATTGGGGGAAGGGGTTTGCAAAGATGGTATTAATGGTATGAGAATTGCGGAATGGATGGCAGCAGGGGCGCGCGTGCCGCCGGGGGAGGGAAGATGCGGGGAGAG
Organism: Chlamydomonas incerta; assembly: GCA_016834605.1. NCBI lineage: Eukaryota > Viridiplantae > Chlorophyta > Chlorophyceae > Chlamydomonadales > Chlamydomonadaceae > Chlamydomonas > Chlamydomonas incerta. The sequence goes on from JAEHOC010000042.1 coordinate 597,717, forward strand.
TTGTCCGAGTCCTCTTCCGGGGGCCTGGGAGATTACGCCACACACGCAGTATCACACGTCACGCCGCTGCCCACCCCACGCACCTGCCGGCGCACTGCTGGTAGCATCCGAAGTCGGTGTACTGGCCCTCGCGCACATAGCCGGATTTGCACCTGCATTGCATCCCAATTTCCAAAATCAAAGCATGAATATTCCGCAGAAGCGGCACACTCCTCGTTACACTCGTGCGCTGCTGCTCCCAGCAGATGCTGCGCCCGCGCCCACACCAGTGCCACCCGCCGCGCACGCGCGCACGCGCCCGCACACACACTCACGTGGGGAAGCAGGCGCGCATGTACTCCACTTTGCCCGCGCCGCACTGGATGGAGCGCGACCGGCTCTTAGCATTGTCCCGCGAGCTGCATTATTGGCGCAAACGAGTGAGCAGATTTGTGCACAAACGACACAGAATGGTTCAGCAGTCAGTTGATTGGCGAACACGTGCACGTCGCATTATCCTCGCGCAATGAGATTGTGTCGTCCCCACATCGCCACAGCCATCTATTGCCCCCCGGTTTGCAAGGGCACCTCCCATGACCCATCATCACGGGCCACTGCAACCGTAACGGGCATGCAGCGATGCTCACCAGAACCATCCGGAGCAGGGGCACAGGTAGCTCTGCCAAACAGTGCTCCACTCGGGCTGCGCGTGTGTGTGCACATGTGTGCGGGGCGGCATGCGTAGGGCAAAGTTTGGTATGTGTAGAATGGATTGATATGTGGGCGGTGTAAGGTGGCTTGATAAGCATGTGCGCGTGCAGCGTGCGTGGGGCACATGGCTGATCCTGCTGCTGTTGACTTCGGTCCCACGCACCGTCCTGCCGTTGCTGCAATACCAACACTTCGACAGGTCCCCGTAGCTGGCGACGGTCGTGATGCCGTCTCCCAGGCTGCCCGTGCCGTCTGTCTCGCCGGACCGGCACGCCTCCACGCAGTAGGAGTAGGGCACGCCGTTGTTGCCGCGGTAGTAGCGCTGTTGATTATTGCGTGTGTTGTCCGTGTTGTGTGTGGAGATGGTGAGGGAGCGGCAGCAGATGGCACACGCGGCGGTAGGGGCAGGGACAGTTGCGCAGCAGTAGATATATATGGGGGAGGGGGTAGAGGGGGGCACGCAAGTGAGCAGGGGGCAACAGGGGGCTGCTGCGGCTGCCCTGGCGACGCACGTGGTGCGCGCACCTTCACGTAGCCGGAGGGGCAGCTGCCGGCGCCGGTGACATCCGAGCTGGTCTGCATCATGGGCAGGCAGTAGTCTGCAGGTGCGTGAAGATAGGAGGGGGGGGCGGTAGGGAGGGAGGGGTTAGGAAGGGTTGCAAGATTGCGAAGTAGAAAAATACGAAACGCCGGGGGTGGGCGGAATGCAGCCCCCCCCCGCTCCTCGCGCACGCACACGCAAGCAAGCTGCCCCACGCACCGATGAGGATCGCATTCTTCACGCCCTTAATTAGCTCGTTCTTGATGGCGTTCAGGGGCTCAAGATTGAAGTCCAGGTTGAAGTTGAAGCTGAAACTGACGTAGCCGGCCAGACTGATGCGGCCCTTGGTGCTGGCGCCGACCTGCAGCACGTAGATGTATATGCGCGGAAGGGGGGTGGGACGGCAGCATGCAAGAAGCGGGGTCACATGCCCCGCAGGGTTTACTCGCGCCTCCCCCGCCGCCCCCCCCTTACACTACCCTCGCCAGTAACACACACACACACACACACACACACACACACACACACACACACACACACACACACACACACACACACACACACACACACACACACACACACACACACACACACACACACACACACACACACACACACACACACACACACACACACACACACACACACACATACAGCGCGCATCGGTACAGTAACCGCGTCGCACAGCCGCAACTCCTGCCTTGCTACCGCGCCAGGGCTCGTTGGGTTCGGGGATGCATCTGTCACCGCTGGGGCATGCCGCTCTCATCCCATGCCCTGGTCCTACCACCACAAACACATCAAACATGTCTTCATCGGCATCGATCGCCAATGCCCCGCCCAGTCACCGTCACACATGCCGCAGCGTGCACTTGGTGCGGCACGTGCGCCCCGGACACCACTGGGATGCGTAGGTTTCTAGTTGCCAGTAGTACTACAAGACAGTAAATTTGGCAAAACACATTGTGCGTGCGCGGCTACCTAGCACTCGCTCACGTTGCTTGTCATTAGGGTCATGGAGAAGGTGATGGAGTCCAGAGACACGATGCTCGT